>JAJEKV010000090.1:1976478-2576478 GCA_021234155.1 Isoetes taiwanensis
TTGGTATTGCCCGTTCAGTTACGTATTGCTGAGGGTCATGGTGAGTTAAAGTGATCATGTCGCAGCGATGATGGGATCGTGGGGCGTTCCCTGTTTGAAACTCCCTCGGGGCATGATGCAGCTGGTGTACTCGTCCAGAGGGATGGGGTAATACTGAAAGGTAGCACTCGATCATGGGCAGTAGTGGGAGCATCTTAAATATGATCCCTAGCTCAAAATCGAGAAAGGGCCAGCGATCCCAGGCTTGGAGTAGGTAGGACAACCTTGGGCAGTGGATTGACTCCAAAAGGGAGTAAGAAGGTGGTCCCTAAAACCACAAGTGTGTAAACTAGTAATGTGCTCCTTTTGCGAGCAAGTAGAAGGAGGACTTCAGCGAGGGCATTCACGAGGAAGATGGAGAGCCATAATTTTAGATTATGAACCCTAATAACTCTTATAATAGTATTTTGAATTCATTATAAAAATAGCAGTCAGTAAGGCTATATAATTTTGTATAAGTACAAATATAGCCTAAATTTTTACGACCATACAACTAATAAAACTTGATTTGCTAAACTAAATTCAAAGATTTATGACATGTTGTTGTTTTCGCGAGGCAGGTAGGATCGTCACCTTAGGCACTTAATCTTTGAGGGCGGCTTGTTATCTTTCAGAGAGGAAATGATCTAGGGAATATCGTCATAAATTGTCACATTATATTCCACACAGATCCGATCGCCTATACAAAATCATCTTCATAGCCTTGTATACCACCGCCAGGTTGTGGCACTAGGGGGCATGGCTGGGTGTTCCTCACCAAAATAGCCATAAGTTAAGCCATTATCCATGGCCTTAACCTGTGGGGCAACAACCACCACGATTTCCGCACCGATTGGTACCCGCGTGGCATCCTGGTGGACCACAACATATAGGCCCTAAACCCTAACCTGGGCCTCTTTCCGGCCCTAGCGCGGAGACTCGCCTACTTTCATTTGAGCCGTTTGAACATGCGTTATCTTTGCAATGGCATGGGCTGGTGCAGCAGCCCCAGAGGGTGGTCGTTCTTGGAGTAGGCCCCGGCATCTCGTGGTGAGAGACCATGGAGGCCTGGTCTGGAGGGAGGAGGCTTACGGGAGGCGGTATGTAGGATGAAATGGTTGTGATGACTCATGCAGGTTAGCATTCCAGGATGTGCTAGTATCTTATGGCATCTAGAGATAGAACCATCCTAGAGACCATATTCAGCATCTTGAGCCCTAATCAAGGAACCCTAGCCATTAGTTGGATTTGTATGATTAGGTTCAAGATCATTCTTCTTTCAATTATTCCCATGATGTGATGATTATGTGATGTTGGTTGATCCATGTTGCTCTCTTGTATTGTGGGAAGGGGAGGTGAGAGACCTAGAGGCCATATATAGTATGCTCTAGAGTAGATCCCACATAGTTCCCTAATGGTGCTGACTGTGCACTTGGAGCCCACCCAGGCTATTGAGGAGCTATGTCGACTCGGCACCACATATGAGGCTAGAAGGAGAGGTGGAATCCTGTAGGAGGTGGGGGGCTTGAGAGGGGATCCCATGGTAAAACTAGGCTTATGGTGGTCACTGCGTGTGGGCCGGTATGGGTCAGGCCTCTGGGAACATGGTGTGTGCCTCTGAGGTACAGAGTGTTGGCAGCTCGTTTTGGGGGATTAAGTGCGAAGTGCAGTCGTGTGTATGCGATTCTCTGGTAATGCGGACCTCTGAACCACAGGAAGGGGAATGCAACCCTTCTATACTCGTCGGACCCGGGGAGATACAGCTGGAAGTAGTCCCTAGATGGTGATACCATGGGGTGCGTGTCCAGAGAGTGGTGGAGTCTATGGAGCGAGTTGGCCCATATAGAAGGAGGCGGATGGAGTCAACCCCAGCCATTTGTTCTCTGTCTCGCCATTGCCATGGCACAAGTGCTCTATCGCAGGGGCCCTTGGTCAGTCCGCCCTTACGAGTCCCGGGAGGCGGGGTTAGGAGCTCTCATATTCCGCAGTTTGTGCTTATCGCCACGTTGTATTGGTATATGGCCGATGCACTACCCTTGAGGAGTGAAGTATATGTATGTTTGATGCTGAATTAAAGCGTGTTATAAACCCCATTATAGAAGACCCATACCAGGAAGAGCGGCGCAAGACACGCCGTGTTCCCTCCCGCACTAGGGATCCGCCACCGAAGAATGCAGAGGCTGATGTGAGAGACGTCTCGGTTGTTGGAGCGGACGAGGATTTCCTCTTAGAATTATGCAGTGAGCGTAAGTATGTTTAGCGGGGAGAAGCGTCCACGCCGAGCTCTCATGTTTCCGCGGTTGTGTATCATCTTTGTATTGGTGTATTATAGCGATGCTACCCTTGGTGTTGTATATGTTTTGATGCTAGTTACGTGTATATGCATTTTATTGCCAAGGAGCCCGCCTGGGGAAGGGGTAGCGTGAACCCCACCTTGTGTTCCCTCCGCGCAGGGATTACAGTCTTGAAGTGCGACAGACCCGTCTCTGGGGTTGTGAAGTGGGATGGGGATTTCTGCTTGAGTGTCACATTTGGGCCAGAGTATGTTGCTGAGGGGCGTCACAATGGTATGAGGAGGAGAATGGTCTTGGTTGACCAGGAACTAGCACCCAGCCATAACCATAATGATCTAATGGAAGCCTAGGAGGTGTGAAATAAACATTTCCAGATTGAACCCATGAAAATGGGGAAAAAAATTTTTCTCTAGGTAGTGGAGTGGGGACTTAGAGTTAAGTGTTAGAACTGAAGGGAATGAAGTAAGTCTGGAAATTCATCTTCTAGTAAATTTGGGTAGAAAATTATACATCACATCAAATTTCACCTAAAATGGAGTGAAGAATCTATACGATGGAGACGAGTAAAGAAAAATAAGCATAAATCCATAATTAGCACCTCAAACCATTAGAAAAATTGAAAATATAAAATTATAATATAAAATTAATACAATTAATATATATAATAATTAAATGATACTAAATATAGTTATGGTGTAAAGAGGACTAATAAAATAGGGAGTAATTATGGTGGAGAATATTCACAGGACCACTCCTTGCCCAAATGCTCCGGCCTCATTCTCTCTCTCAACCTTTCACCTCCACCTCTCTCTTCTCCATTATACGTCTGCCCATCTCTTGAACCCGTGGATATGGCTCGCACCAAACCGAGCGATGAAATACAGCTACCCTCTCATGGCCAAGCGGTAGTAGGTCGACATATCAAAGGTCCAGACACCCCATACGGCCAAGCCAGAGATGAGGAGTCCCCGCTTGGCAGTAGCAGCAGCTGACTCCTTCCACGATCATCTTCGAGGAGATGCCCCCAGTAACAACCGTCAGTGAACCTGAAGAAGCCAGCCAAAGTCCGCCCGCCAGAACCCTCGGATCGCCGAGAAGTCGGCGAGGATGAAAAATAAAGGTGAAACTGAACCTCGATTACCAGAAAGAAGAACAGGAGAATCAGGTAAGCGAGGAGAAGCAGAATGAGGAGAAATGAAGGCAAATGGCGAACAAAGAATGAAGAAGAACAGTGGATTATCCGATTACTCGAGAACCTGAAAGGAAGAATATGAGAAATGAGGATAAGTGAAGGAAGGGAAGGAACAAAGGACCGAAGCAGCGAGACCTGGCAGGCTCCGTCGTCGAAGTAAGGCAATTCTGCCTAAACAGGGTCGATTCAAAGCATAAAATGAGTCGCATACAAAATTTACCTCATTAGATTGGACTGAGTACAATGATTGGCTCTTTATAAGCGAGTATTGGGTTATGGAGGCGTGACGAAGAAAAACCAGCAAACCGCCCCACCTAGGCCGGAGAAAAACCCAAAGGGAGTTCACCGCAGAGCGGCATGCTCGCCCGGAGTGTTTAGAGATAAAGGCACTTCGGATGTACGGAGAATCTCGATAAGAAGCGTATGGCGTCTCATGAGAAATGTCACGAAATTCCGGGGCCGAGTGCCGAGTTACCCTACAATGACGGGCCGCGAAATGCCAGCCAGTACGGTCTGACTCTTGAGGAAAGAATCTCATACCATCCATGCCAAAAGAAGTTACCCGCCGCCACCAAAAGGATGTCCATAACTTTACGGAGGGAATTGAGAAGAGGCCCTAAACCCTCAATTTTATAAATTTGATTAGAAAAGTTAAAATTTCATGTAAAGCTATTTTCTTATTAATATAAAAGTTATTTTCCACTGTAATTAGAAAAGAAATGTTGGATGCTTGAAATTTGGGATATAGGAACCCAGTTGTGAGTAGAATTCTTCATAGCATTCTTAGAATACCTAGAAATCCTTAACTTCTAGCGAAAGTTGGCAAAAAAATCATCAAAAGAAGCAAAATTTCCCAGGCCAGCCGTTGGGAATGGCATATTAGCCTCTGCGTCCCCGACGCGGAGCGCCCTTCATGCAGATTCATGACTTCACTAAAAACATGCTTTTAGATGTAGAGTTTTTATCAAAATGATAAGTTACTAGTTAATAGAATCGACCCAATTAGCCGTATTAGCATCTTCAAATTCCAAAATGACCAAAAGACCAAGAACTCCCGGAAAATGATGGCCGGGTGGGAGGCCCGGCATGCGTAGCGATACCGTCAGCGAGGCGGGCCATCCAGCAGCAGTTCTTGGGTCAGCCCATTTTGACAAATTAATAGGTGATCCAACAAATTGCCAATATGATGTTTCTTGCTTTGTTTTGTAGGGTGCACTTCATGGTAGTTCCATTTGGACCTGCCAGACCAGAGACCAAGGCCCGAGTCTGGAGTAGTCCAGGGGTCACCCCTTAGTCTATAAGAAATGATCTCGTTGCCATTTTCCTTCTGAACTGCTCCCGACTGGGCTGATTTTGAGCCTTAGCCCCAGTCTTTGCAGAAGCCGACACTGCGCACCCTTCCCTGCTCAGTAACGACAGCTTTGAAGATGGTACAATCGCCAGGCCATATCCATCCAGCTTCACGTAGATCAAGCCTTCTCTGTGTTAGATACATTTTGTGATGCATTACGGCGCTCACCCGACTGAACACCTGCCGCGGACATTGTATTGTAGTAGCGGTGACCCGTGAGGTCACGCTTGCCGGAAGTTAGGCGCTGGGAGGGGCCAGGTTTCTCTTGAGTCACTCACCCCAGAGCCTTAAGTGAGAGTTGGAGGATCGAAGGCAAGAAGCTTAACTATGGGATAGGACTAGGACCATGCAGGTGCAGCGACATATGAACACAATAGGCATAGGGTACCTTTTAGTCGAGACAGCCCTTACCCTTTTCATACTATAAATTAATCCAACAAAGTAGAGGGAACCCTCTGTTCAGCCCTTAGACAGGCGTAGCCACTTAATGCTCCAGTGGGGCAGGATCAAATCTGAACATAGAGTCCCTCATGAATACCATGGCCGGCGATGAGGGCACCATCTCTGCTGATCCATGAGACTCCTGAGCAGCTAGGGGAGCAAAATCCAGAATGGGAGGCGGGGAGGCAGCAAAGGATCACAGAGTACGTAGCCGAGAACCGCGGCGGCGACGCCGGAGAAGAAACCCATAGAGAGCCTCCGTTGACATCCGCGGCTAAATGGCCGTGTCATCCGGCGGAGGAGGAGTATATTTTGCAAGCGGCATTTCTCAACTAGCCAGTATTGCGAGAACAGTCTTAGTCGGCAGGCTCATGGGCATGATAGCACATGGGAAGGCCTTGGAACTATACGACTACTCATACGGGAGATTCCAAAGGGGCGGAGAGACACTCTTATAAGAACAGTGAGATACCATGACCCTGCTCGGCCCGAGATAAGGAGATCCTATCGTGACGAGAACCTATCATTTGAAGGAGAATTCCATGATCTGAGCCACACCTCTACAAACCGAGAGGGAGGCCCAAGCTCAAGCCCATTGATTCGAGCCCGAGGAGCATGAGAAGAGTCCCGGTGACATCCCAACTTAGACAAGCATAACCCGGCATGTAGAGAATCATGAAGATCTTATAGCGGTGGAATTACCTATGGTGAAGCGGCTCAAAGGGAAGAGCCTTTGAATTCCTTGAGAGCGCGAGGAAGAGACGGCGCCAGCTACTATCCTTCCGACCCCTCGGCCAGGGCAGGCCAATAGTCTTCTGAGAGTTCTGACCAAGGGGAAGAATCGTGGCACTTCTCATAGCACTCTCCCAGGCCAGGCGTGATGAAGATATGCATTATGCAAACCCACATCATCAATCCCTTTTCCAGCGGGGCCGTGGCGCTCCATTGCCTCGACTTTCTGAGGGGCACCTTAGGGATACAACACTTTTCAGTGAAGTGACAGCGGCCTGGAGGCAAGTAGGAGATGGCCGAGCACTTGAGAGGAAGATGTGAACATCTGCACCAGCAACCTAAAGCGAAGGCCTCCGATTGAGGGGATCTCAGAGAACTTCCAGGAGGCTTTGGGAGGCCATTGGAATAGACATAAAATTTTCTTAAGTTTTATTGCTAAATATTTTCTTATGCCCATTGCTAAGACATATCTACTCTATCATATAATCCCTTATGTATTAATGGCTATTAGCTGTTTTATAAAATGTAAGGCTTTATGAATTTCCTTTATAATATGAATAATTCAATTACAAGTAGATTAGTCAACATCTAGCAAATAATGCATTGATGATCAATCCTTGCGGCAAAAGAACTCAATGCAGGGATCTCTCAAGACCCGGCCTGGAAACAACGAATTTGTTTGGCAGAGAGAACCAAAGAAGACTTTGAAGGATATATCACCGAGGCAGTCAGCATAAGGTTAGTGCAGATGAGGAGCAGGATACAAACACCCCACCTCATCAAGCTGGCTGACACCCTCTGATGAGCATGCGGGAAGTGGTCCTCCACCTCCCACTTGTGTTAGGGAGGTGTGAGATTCCCTCGGCCAGGAAGAGGGAGAACAGCAGGGAGCGTCGAGGATAGGAAGAAGAGAAGAACCGGGAACCCATCATCAACTCAGCTCAGCTCATGAGGGCCAGTTCTTCCAGTGAGGGCGGCTCTAGCTCAAACTGGTCAGTCAGGAAACACATCTAGAAGAAAAGGGCAAAGAAAGGCGGATGACTGCTCAGAAAAAGGTAGATGAGTACTGTGAGCAGTGGAGATCAGAGTGGGCCAGTTCAGGATAAATCGAATATGGAGGGCTAAACATAAACCAATCGTCAATTATAAGACAGGATCGAGGATTCACCATCGCCAGACCGATAAGGATCATGGAAGGATGTCGATCAACTCATTCGTCCGGGATTCAGACCAACCGATAAGAACCTCGACAAAGATCCTCTAAATCTTTCTCTGGTTAGCGGATCAATCGTTACTCGATTCAGATGAGAGGAACCTCGGTAGCTAAGTATCTGCGAAGAGATTCATGGGGCCGACTCCACATATTTCTGGAGTCTCGAGAACCATGATGGATACCTATATTGAGGTTGAACAGTAATATCTCAGAGGCTTATTGAGCAAATCAACCAGGTCGGTCGAAGACGAAGATAAACTATCGCAGTTTGGGAGGCACCGGCAACTCCAGTGGCGGAAAGCCGATCAACCGGGGGTAGAGTTCGGTATCAAAGGGCAATATCGGGGTAAAGCAATGTTGATACACATGGAGGCCAGTGACAAAGGTAAGTCAGGAGAACAAAGCTTGCAGGACCGTAAGCCACAATGCATCGGAAGTGATTACTCTTACGTCTCACTAAATAGTCTATAGAAGAAAAACAGAATGCATTGAGAAAAAGTTATGTTTGGTGCTTCCGGCCCAGGCACGACGCATGATGCCACATTAAAATGTCTGCAGGCGTGCCAGGCACCCCTTGGAGGCTGCAGGATTCCCCAGCGAGAAGGGAGGCAGGGCAGCGTGACCAGCGGGAGGCCAGGAGACTTCCCATAGATGGCATTGAAGTACCACCATGCAAACGTGGGAGGCAGGTGATATTGAGAATGTCAGTCCTTGGTGATGGGATCATAGATAGTAATCATATATGATCCTCATGAATCTGAGGTAAACTCTCACAATTTTGCATCTCTAGAGTACACTCTAATGAACAAAGGTAGCTTAGTCTAAAGCCAGGCCTTGAGTAGCTTCTGGCAAGTGGCACACTAAAGGGGAGAGGATCATGCTGACATAGAACCTTGAGTGGAGATAGAAGTCTGTAGATAGAAGTCAGCTGGAATGTCGGAAGATATGATCTTATATTAGGGATGGAATTCTTGACCAGCCAAGCCATGATTGGTGCGACGGGCAGAGTCACGTGGCTGACACCCAGGCGGCAACAAATTAATAGTGAAAGGTGAAGCTGATTCTCATGGATGTATCTCTTTGACTAAGGAAGAGTATAGAAAGGGAATTAAGAGTGGACTACATCTTGAGGATAGAATCCCAGTTGAGCCAGGCAAAGCGAGGATGGAAGTGACCCAAAGGGAAATCAAGTACCCAGGAGCAAATAGCGAGAACATTTCGAGTTCAAGGATATATATTCGAGGATGAAATCAAATAGGTACTCTATATAAGAGTGTGGAATGTGAATCCGCATTAGCTCGGATACGAAACCTACCCGGTAAAACGCCATCGAATACGACACCCAGAATTGATTGGAGCTCAAGAAACAGCTTCAAGAATTGCCAGAGCTTGGGTTTATAAAACCAAGAGTGTGTCTCTTCCGAAAAGAGACACCTATACTCTTATGAAAGAAGAAAGATGAGCTTAAGAATATTACATAGACTACTCCTTGACTCAAATAAGCGGGGCGATAAAGAACAAATATGCATTACCAGGAGCAGATGACCTAATGGACCAGTACAGGGTGAAATTATTCTCTCTAAAATTGGTTGAAGGTCAGGATACCATGGAATGAAGAATAAAAAGAGGATATCCATAAAGAGCCCATTGCTTTCACCGAGGCGGTATAGTCGTGGAGTTTTCGCAGGTAAGTAACGCTGGATTGCTTCAGGCAGCTCCAGCAGCGTTTATCGCCTCATGAGCACATCTTAGGAGACTTCTTGAATGAGTTTGTTATTGTCTTCTTGACTGACATTCTAATCTGACATAAGTCCATGAGGAGCATTATGGGCATCTCGAGGAAAGTGTTGGAGAAGTTGGGCGTCATGGTTGTATGGAAGCTCTCAAGTGCCACTTACCTTGGTAGGAGTGGAATATTTAGGGCATGTAAGCCAACATCAGAATCTCCCGCAGACCCATCTAAGATTGAGGCAATAGTTGATTATGACTCCAAGGAATGTGTGATGAAGCTTTCTCGAGTTGGTAGGATATTCGGAAGTTAAGTGAAGGATTTTTGCTGGTAAAATCCCCTCTGTAGGGACCTCACTAAAGATAGAGATTAAAGGATTGGACTAGCCATTGGTTGAGAGAGAAAGTCAAGCTTCCTTGAGAAAGCAAAGGGCCTCTTTCTTGACGCGATGCTTGTTCTCCGGATCGAAAGATAAGGAATAGAAGTTGGTAGCAACAGATACAACAAGATATGAGGCAGTCCTTGATGCAAGAAGGAAGGAGTAATGCGCCCTCTGACATAAGAAGAAGAAGAGATGTGACCGTTTCATGCCAACCCATGATCCAGTGCTGTGACTATGAGAGTTAAAGATATGGGAGAACATTGGCTAGCAGGGAGGAAGTTTGATTGAATCTCGATGCAGTCATGATATCTTTTCACCGTACTCCTCAACTTAAAGGCAAGGAGGTGGAGTGATTCAAGGTATGGTTTTGGTGTGCCTGCAGCGTGAGCCAATGTTGCTGTAGATGCCCTCTCAGGAGACCATTTGAGCCAGGCGCATTGTAAATGCGATTTCCACTCTTCGAGTAGGATTTGCTTGAAAGAATTGAGGGGAGTCACCCGCAGCGGATTCTTGGAACTTCAAGAGGTGGCCAGAGCCTCTCCCAGGAAACTGAAGAGCTGAGATAAAAATGAAACACAAGCATTATAAGAAGAGGCAACTGTTGTATACAAGCATAAGATTGTGTGTAGCACGAATCCTTGAGGGTAAGGAAGTTAATTCTTCCAGCCTTTTACTGCTGTACCAATAAAGCATGGCTTCGCAGAAGACCCTAATCTTCAAAGATTGAAGCTAGCTGCGCCCGGCCAGGAATGAAGGCCGGATGGCTGCATACATTACCGAGATTGCGATTATGTCAATGAATACGGGCAACTTGGATTCAGGTGCTAGAGCCATTGGGGGTGCCAAATCTGAGAAGTGAGAGGGAGTCATAAACGTAAGATTTCCTTCTGATCTCCCTAGAACTCTTCCGAAGGCAAAAGATGCAGTGATGGTTATGCATTGAACCAGAGATTTATCCTGAATGGCACATTTGTGCCTTGCAATTCAAACACTTTGAATCTGCTGGGAATTAGTATAGGGAGATTTTTAGACTCCATGGCATGCCTCGGGAGGTAATATCGATAGAATTCTAAGTTTATGAGTGCCTTTTAGTGATCTCTTCAGCACCAATGGAACCAAGCTCTCCTTGAGCAGCATCATCCCCAAGCGAGATGTGAGGCAGAAAGGACAGAATCGGATCATTGAAGACATGGCCCCAAAAGTGCGTATGGAACAAGCGAGGTCCAAAGTGGGAGTTGATACATCCACTTGGTGGAATCCAGCCTATTAGTGCCAAGCAAGAGTCATCTCGGATGTCTCCTTTCATAGTAAATTACAGTGCACCGGTGCTTAACTTAGGATACGGCACAATCCTGTGTGAAGGTGGGAAGTATCCCGAGAGAAGCTTGGATGTTAGGGGATATACGGCTAGTGGAAAAGTAAGGGTTACTTATTGCAAAGGAAGTGCAATGGAAAGGAGTCATGGCCAGGCAAACACGGGGGTATGAAAGAGAGAGTTGAGAGTAAAATGATATAGCGTTGAGTTTGAAGATCAAGGTGAAACCAAGCAAAATTTGCTGGATTGGAGTTGCAAGAAGCTTGCCTAGATAGGCTGCATTCAGATTCAAGATTTTGGAGAGAGTGGGCTCTCAGAGCCTACAAGTTACAGATCACTTCGGCCCCATCCTCAGGGTTCACAAGGTCTTCCATGTAAAGTTTATTAAAGAGGGCACAATCCCTGGCTTACAGGAGGTTTGGATCCTCCCAGCCATTTGGAAATGGCCAGACAAAGTAGAAATAGTGCACAGGTTAGCTTCTTGATGTGATGCATTCTAGGAAGACCCCCAGGAGACCTCGGTTCCTCCAATCCATTTAGATTCAGGAAATGGAAGCACTTACATTGGAAAGTCACGACATGGTATTAGACAGATTTGGAAATGCGAGGAGTTTATGAGAGGAGGTTTGATGAAGTGGAATACTCCAGAGCTTGAGTGACTGACTGCCAGTGGTTGGCTGAGTATGCATTATTGGCCTTGGCACAGGCCACATTCTAGTTAGTAGGGTGCATGCGGGAATCTTGAATCGTGTGAAGTGATGATGGGATCACATGCTGGAGCATTCTCTAGAGCCCTGCACTTTTGAAAGATGTGCATGCAAACCATTAGGGTCCATGTAGGTGAGAATGAGGCCATGGTGGTGATGGTGGGACACTCAGTGGGATGATCTCTGTCTGCCGCGATCGGGGGCCTTGCGTGCAGGAGCCATGGTGAAGATTCCGATGATCCTCTGTGATGGTAGGATGGTGAGGCGGGTCCTAGCTTGAGCCTAGGGCATGGTTGCTGGGGTGTACTCACGGTCGGGGCTGATGGCGTCACGAGTGGCCGCACCGATCATGAAGATGATGGCGGGCATCTTAAATGATCCATACAAGCTCCGTCCGAGGGCCATGATCTTGGGCAGATGATGGACAACTGCCAGGCGATGGATTGACTCCAGAAGGTAGAGAGTGAGTCCCTAGAGCCACTGGAAGTGTGTAACTAAACCCCGTGTGTACTGTCCTTTACTGCGAGGCAGTGAGAGAATTGGACTTCCAGCGAGGAGCTAGAAGATGGAGGAGCCATAAGGTGGGTTATGAACCTAATAGCCTTCTTATAATAATGTTTTGAATTATCGTGAAATAGTGTTCAAGGGGCATATTTGTATAATTACAATATAGCCTAATTTTAACTTTAACTAATGGAAACTTGATTGTTAAAAGTAAACTAAAACTATATCGTATTGTTTTCCTTTGCGAAATTTGTAAGGTAGTTCGTCACTTAAGCATGAAATGGGGCAATGTTAATATAAGGGGGGAGGGAAATGTAACCAGTCGGAATATAAAGCCATAAATACGTATTCACGGATCCGTCACTATACAATCTATCTTCCTTGGCCTTATGCACCATAGATTGTGGCACTAGGGGGCATGGCCAAATTTATTCGCCTAACATGACCAGGTTAGACCATCATCCATGTTTGTAACCTGTAGGCTGCTCACCCGAACGCTTGCGATTGGTGCCACGTGGCATCTAAATTGGACCCACACAACACTTATGATTTGAAACCTAACCCTAGGCCTCTTTCCATTCTGGCACCTGGGACTCACTACTGTTCCAGAGCTAGTTTTGAGACTTGTAGTTCTTGTGTAGGCTATTAGGCCCGGCCCGGCTTGGGGTAGACTAGTTCTTGGGAGCCAGGAAGCGGCTATCCGTGGTCGAGAGACCATGGAGGCACCTGCGGATGGAGGGAGGCTTGGGGGCGGTGTAGGGTAGTAGTTATGGCTTATGGGAATTAGCATTTGGTGTCTGAGTATGTCTTATCTAGAGAGTAGAGCCATCCCTAGGGCAGGATTCAACATCTTGGTTCTAATCAATGAACCCCTAACTTATTAGTTAGATTTATAGTTAGTTAGAATGTTCTTAGTATCAATTATTCTCATGATACTTGATGATGATTATGTGATGATGGTTGATCATGTTTGCTCCTCTCTTATTGGGAGGAGGTGAGACCCACGACCCATATGTAGTATGCTCCCTAGATTAGACCTTAAGTTCCTGGGCTGTCAGGGCCACAGGGCTATGTGGGGCTATGATATGACTCAGCACCATGCGGGCTAGAGGGATGTGGAGGAGGATCCTGCAGTGGGAAGGCCAGGGGATCCCATGAGTAGGCTGGGCATGGTGGAGTCCTTGGGCAGGCATGGGTGGGCACCTCAGGCCGGTGGTGGCCACTGGGGCCAGAAGTGTTGGCTTGGCTCTACCGTTTGGGGGTTAAGTGAATTAAGATAAATAATGTCCACCAGATTCTCTAGTATGCCGGAACCTCTAGACCGCAGCCCTTCACGCCTCCATTGGACCGAGGAGATGTGGAGGCGGAGTCCAGATAAGGTGATGCCATGGAATTCTGCTGCGATATCGGAGAAAATTTGGGAGTCCTCAGGAGAGGAACTGATTTGGCCCATCGCAGTATACACGAGGAGGCGGGATGATTAGTCAGCCTAGCCATTGTTCTATACATTTTCGCCATTGCACCCAGCGACTGCTCCTATCTTGAGGCCTGGTAGGTGAGTCCACCCTCCTTATGAGTGCAGTGAGGTGAGGAGCTCTCATTTCCGCAGTTTGTGCTTATCATCTTTGTATTGGTATATGTGTGATGCACTACCCTATCCGAGGTAGTATTTGGCCTTATGTTTGATCTTTGGATTACGTGTTGCTCGCCCAGCAGGAGCCCATGGGAAGAGTGGCATGAGCCTGTAGTGTTCCCTCCCACTAGGATTGCCTGAGGAGTCTGGGGAGTGAGCTGAAGACATCACGGTTGTTGAGGCTGGGATGGGGATTTCACTGAGAGTGTCAATTTGGGTGGCAGAGTATCATTTAGCAGGGGCGTCACGCCATTTGATAGGCATTTTGAACCTGTTAGTGGATAAATAATCTAGATGCTAAATTTGGTGAAACGGGTTGCAAGATCTGCCTCACTATTTCTCTACTTCTTCAGATGAAAAGGGTTTGAACCAAGGTTTGATTGTTGAAACATTGGTTCACGACCTATATAGAAGGTTTGTGGGTTTGGTTTGCATATCATAAATCGATGTTGTATTTTGGTCGTTTATGATAAAATATATCAAGTTGTTTATCATTTCTAGATGATGCACAGGAATTGTGCCTACAACCATGTAAGAATTTTTTACACAAGAATTGGGTCGGATGTTATAGCTTCTAAATCACATGCCATCACATGTTTTCTATTGTTATAAGTAATCGCAGAATTGTACAACTTATTTATTTTGTTGTGATCAATTTTTGATTCGACATGTTATGTATTCTAAACACTAATCACATAAAACCGAAGCAGTTGAGTAGAGATTATGCTTCAAAAACAATAATGTTTTCTACAAAATGAATAAATACAATAGTACATACTCCTATACAATTGGCGGAGATAATTTTGGAAATTCAAGCTCATTCACGTCAGGCCCAAACAAAGAATTTGCCACATCTACTCCCTCTTCAAATCTTTTGGCACTCTTTATATCCTTTACCCACCAACTTCCTATAGCGCTTGCATTCTTGGATTCAATTAAATTACATAGAAATTACAATCTCTTCGCCATAAAATAACAAATAAAGCTTGTATTCATAAATGTTATTTGTCTTGTTACTTTATATTTACAGAGTTTATTGCGCTACCAAGGCCATGAACATTTCTCTTCTTCCCGACTCTTACATTTGGGGAAGTAATTTTTACAAAAGCAAAGCACTCAAGCAAACAGCTTTTATAATGAATGCCCTGCTTGCTTAAGATGTGGATTTGACCTCGTGAGCCATTGTCGTGAACAACCATGGAGTCGCCTATGGAGTCTATTATCAAGGAGTTTCATCATAACAACCATAGTATTCCCACTATCGTGTATCTAACTAACAATTGTCTAAACATTTATCATTTTTAGTTAGTAATGTTTAAAACTAGTAATGTCTGTGCTGAAGCTATGGAAAGGATTTAATGTGTTTGTTAATGCAATTTTTCAATCCTCGCCAAAAGGTTGTTCTCGTAATATAATTGATCAATTTTTAAATGCATTCGAATCAAGATATCCGCAACCCCAATTTAGATGTTACATTTGTTAAAAGTAGATATAGTTGCAAGTTTAAGGGACATTCATGATGGAGTGGCTTCTAGAGAACTGTAGGAACCAATGGGTTGCCGAGGAATGACTGCGGGCAATCTCATACCGAGTAATCGCAAAAGTGTAGTAAAGAATATTTTTAAGAACTAATGTTTCTAAAACTAGCTAGCATTTTATGTAATTTATTGGGTTAGTGCTAGTCACAAGATGGACCATTTACTTCCCCTACAACATAATTGAGGAAGTAATTTCAAGGTGGATCCATCTCCCACCACACTCTCCTTGCCCAAAAACCAACCTATTTTTGTTGGGTATGTACGTAATCCGATGTAGTGCTGTTGTTCTATGACTACTACAAAACTGACCGTAGGGCACCCGTGATGTGAAAGGCCATAGAAATTAGAGACGATGGGTCAAAGACGCTATGAAGAGGAGCAGAGATTAATTCTTCATTCTTCGTCAGATACTAAACTGTGACATTCCATATCCATAGCCATAGCCACTGCACCTAAGCTTGGGAAAAGATGGGCAATGGAATGGTGTGGCATTGGGTTGTGGAGCAAGATTAGAAAGGGGACTAATTTAAAATTCACCGACTGGCAAAGAATCGTCTGCTCGATATCCAATCTTTTATCTTCTCCTGCTTTTTTCTTCCCAACCAATTCTTCATTTATGTATCACGTATGGAAGCATCCTCGATTTCCGGCCCAATTTGAGCATTTCCCAAGCTAAAATCCACCAAAACCCAAATCATTTTGTTCTAGGCCCGGAAGTTTTTGTGACATCTTCATCCTCGAGATGATTTATAAAATAGATCCTACATATAATCTTTGAATTTTGAAGTGACTTTATACATTCACACAACACAAACACGTGGAATCTTGGTAACAAAACTAAGTGAAAGAGAGCAGTTGTTATCGGTCTTTAGTGATTCTTCATAAATCCGCGGGTTACGTGATATAGGCGAGCCGCAGTAGTCCTTAAAAGGGTTAAGGCAATTATGCCAAGGCTAGTTCCTAAGAAGTTCCCCAAGAATATAAGCAAAAGGGACTTGGGAGAGAGGCATTTTCTCGAGGCCAATATCAAAGTTATCTAAGCAAAATGAAAAAGGGGCTAAAATAAATCCAGGGAAGCCCGGATCATAAGACTTCGGGGTTTGTTTATGACGGTCGAGAAATTGCCTCATAAATCTTCATGCCTGAAGGCTCAATTTGTTGATTTATATTGCCTTCTTTCCTCCTGCACTTACTTTGG
This sequence comes from Isoetes taiwanensis, assembly GCA_021234155.1. Classification (NCBI taxonomy): domain Eukaryota; kingdom Viridiplantae; phylum Streptophyta; class Lycopodiopsida; order Isoetales; family Isoetaceae; genus Isoetes; species Isoetes taiwanensis. The sequence goes on from JAJEKV010000090.1 coordinate 1,992,726, forward strand.
TTTCCATTTTTCTACTCACGAAATTTTCCCTCATTCATTGCCTCTGTCTTTGCCGGGAATAATTTATTTCCATGCTTATGCGAGAAACGGAATGATAGTTCCCAACTCACCCATGTCTTGATTAGAACAAATGGGCGGGAACCCAAATCCACATCTTTGGAGTAAAGATGAAACAACAAGATGGAAGTTGATCACCTTCATCATTTTAACCACTGGACCTTTTCTTTTGTGGGTTTTATTTTTAGGCACCTTTTTCTTTTGAGTAAGGTTTATCTTGCGGGCTCAAAATACTCGATCTTGAGCACCTTTGGGGCGCCAAGATCTAGTTTTGCTTGATACAGGGTTGTGGGATGAGAAAAAATGCTTAAAAACACAGGTTTAATCTAAAATGAAGCGAAGTTTGAAGCCGGACATGGATTGACTTCTACTTATGCGGCTTTAAAGGGAGGCTCAAAAGGGCCGTCGTGGGACCCACTTTGGGCCTTTCTTAGTAAAGCGGGGCGCGTATTCGTCGATTGGAAGTTAGAGTTGGATGTGTCCGGCCCCAATTTGATTGCTTGAGCACATCGAGCACAGCATGCTTGTTGTAGAACAAATGAGATGCTCCTTGGCTATGGCGGTAGCCGGTGAAAGCGGTGCAGGCCTCGAGACCAAGCATCATTTTTCTCCTTTTCTTTAACTGTACAAAAAAGTGGGAAAAACATGCGTTAACGCGTTAGAATACAAAGCAACTGTGCCATGTAGGCATTAGTATCCGGACATAATAGATTATATATGTGGCAGATATGGGTGGTGAATTGTTCCCCATACAACCATTATTAGGTTTGTATTCATAAAATGTTATTTGTCTTGCTACATATTTATATCATTACGCAGGGAAAGAAAATTGAGTGATATTTCATTTGACATTGTGAGAACTCACATGCTCATATAGAATTATTTGCTAAATGTGAGCCAACTACGAGTGCGAATTTTACATGAGACATTACATAAAGTATTTTCATTATCCATTCACCCTCAACATAGCAATTGGTTGTTAAATTGTTGAGTGGTTCATACTAAACAATAGTTTGAGCTTAAACATGTTGAGGTGGTTCATTGAGAAGGTATTGAGCTCTTTATACAACATTAGGTATTGCACTCTCGCAACTATGCTCGTTTGATGACGAATGACTTCCTATACATTTTTCAAATTCCAAAAGCCACAAGCTTGAGAACAACTTGATCCTAGCAGCAACCAAAATCCATATTTACTAAGCGACCTTGTACGCTTACCATAACAAATATGGTTTTTGGATTGAAACATGCTCCATTTGGGATATGGCATATTTATGCCTTTCTTATCGTTTAGAAGAGTGAGAAAAATGACATGCGAGGTATGATGATGCATGAAACAATTGTAACTTTCATCATGCATTTATAAGATTTTTATTTTTATTTTTTTTTGTATAAGCACTATGCCTTAGGAAAAGTAGATAGAGAATACCATGATCTTTATTCCAAAATGAATCCCCGGAATGAAGTTGCGATATGTGATAAGCGACTCAAAGGAACCTCGAAAATACTTGTAGGTTTGTACTTCATCTACCTTTAAAAGTGTCTATTTTCAAACACCTTGTATGTATTTGCTAAAAGAGTACCTTCCACCCGCCTGGAGTACTTCTTCTATCTCAGTAGCTGTTTGTAGACACATTGTTGATGCATTCTGGGGAGACATGTGACATATGAAGTCCCTTATAGAACATGAGATGCTGCCATGGCGTGATGATATAGTTATAGGTTAGTTTTAGAAAAGAAATTACCTCCCTTTTATGATTTGCTATGAAAAGTTTTCAATGGTGTAATGGGATCATCAATTTGAAAATTATACAAAGCGAGAGGCATCAAACCAAGCAAAGAGCATCACGTAACTTTTTTATCTAATAGCTTACCAACTATAAGGAGTAATGAATTTTGCAACGGAATACAAAGAATGAACTAACACACCACTTAAAAAACTTCGAGAAATTGTGCGTTTTAAACTAGGGTAGAGATAGAACATGACAAAATGCTCTTTATCCCTTTAAACCATGGCAGAATGTGCATATTCTATATTTCAATGTAAACTGTGCATTTGAATCCAGTGTATCACAAAAGCACATAAGGATTTAATAAAAGAACGAATTTACCTCCGAGTATTGTTTAGGTTCAATATGCTTTTTGCAATAGAATGCTTCGCAGAGTGTCCTCCAGAAGGCTTTGCGGGTACCTCCTGTTGTATTTCCTCCAGAAGGCTTTGAACAATCATGTCTCAATTTTGATGAATAGGCTACCTCCTCTTGTATTTGCTGGGTTTTTATAAACTATTTTTGGATCACTGTACTCAACAGCGATGATGCAGGGCTGATGTCCAGATTGATAAACTCTGCAAAAAAATGAAAATGCAGCCAGAGTATTGCTTTGTTGCACATATCTGATCGAATCTTCTCTCTTTAACACAAATTCGATGCACACCAACACTCAGAAAATCACTTTCGGTTGCTCTTAGCCAGGCACATATAATTCTAGCAGGCTTTTCAACCTAGCACAACTTTTGCTCTTCTCTGATGCATGTCTCCAAAATAAATGGAAAACCTACCTGGGATGGATGCGATGCTGTGTTTTACAAGCAGACTACCAATCTAAAAACGTTTCAAAGACTGCAGGTTTTCCAAGCACCGAAATATTCTCCTTGAAAGTCAATCCTTCCATAACACACTGCCACTACCTATGTGATTTATAAGCCACGCCCTGCTACAAAAAATAGAGCACCCATCTTTGAGATATGCTGCGCTCTTGCAACCAGAATTTGTAGAATTGCAACGAAAATTTGACTCTAAACGTCGAATCTGTGCAGAAAAGCATCTATTTGTTGATATATTCAGAGTTCAGCTGCACACCATTTTGTGTTGAGCACTAAAGCTTGTTTCCAGAGTAGAGGTGTTTTGGACTTCACCAGTTTTCAGTTGCCTTTAGACCACAGATGAACGCGGCTGGTACTCTCACAATCAAACCCTAAGTCGCCTGGCTACAATGCGTGTGCTGACCCGAAATAAGTGGAGAATCGCGTACGATACTATGCTGAATCTCACTGTGTGGGTTCCTCTCCTTCCACATTTCCCGAGACGTTTCTGGTACGTTTGTGCCTTTAGCGAGGATTATGCCCGCGTGGCATGATTTTAGGCGTTCATCATGATAAATGGACGGAGGACAAATCACGGGCCAGTAGATTAAAGCGAGAGGACATTGGAGGAATCTGGTAGTGATGGTGGCCAGAATGGGCATGCGGTTTTATATGCCGGACTAGAAATTGCCCATCGTTGATGGAAGCTTTCTATGTGATTGTATATGAAGATTGAGGTAATGTGTTGTCATGGTAAATGGCGTTAAATTGAGTAGCAGTTCATACGCCACAAAAACATTAAATTGAAGAAGGGATGAGTACGGAGGCTCATTAAAACATTTAGGAGCGAAGACTATGACATTGAAATACTTTTAGTAAAAAATTTGAGGCAGGAGCTATCTACATTAAAATACTTTTCTCTTGATGTGAGCTAAATAATAATAATTCTTTTTAGGCGCTGGTTATCATCTAAAACTTGTTAGTTTACCTTGTCGATACTCTCTTATCCTTTGATACCTCATAAGGATGGATAAAATTTATCTTTTGGAAACATGCTTAGAAATTTGACATCAAACTTTTGTAGAATGTTGCCAAGAAAATTCGTGTGGCATAATTGGCCCAGGAAACATTAATCACGAATTTCAACCACACTTCACAATACTTGATGTACTTACTTATGAAGGAATCGCGTAGGGGACTCTCTGCCTTCATATAACTACTCAATGAAATTTGATAAGTCATTGACTGAAATAGTTTGTGTGGAATGTTTATATTTGCATGCCAAGTGGCACCTATTCAGAGTATAGTTCTTAGTCATTTCTTGCTCTAAAAGTGCTCACCATCATAGGCACCTAGTTTCCTTACATGATTAGATAAAATGAAAGCGTAGTTGATTTGATTTTGAGAGCAAACATACAAGCTCAGGCGGGCAACTTGACTGCGCTTTCTGCACTCTCGTGTGAAGGTCTAAGCTTACGTAGAGCTGACAACTTAGCCTCTTCATGCAAGTCAAAATATATCTACAATTTGAAGCCTAATGTGATTATTGTTAGAGCTGGACTCCTAACCTTGCAAGAAAAGGATGAAAAACCCAACAATCCAAGCTCGATCTATGAACAAGGCAATGTACAACACAAAGAATCATCATCTCCATATACAGATCAAGCAAAATCCTCACTCTCGATACACCATCTCCTTTGTTCTTCTCTCCTGCTGCTTTCGGATAACCAGGTAGTCCTCCTTGGATCACGTGCAAATATCACATACTTGGCGTGCACGTAATCGTGCATCACTCCATATACGGTATGCCTGCCTTCTATACCACCTCAATAGTGGTGAATGTGGTTAGTGGTGGCTTAAGTATGATGAGTGGTAGCGAGGTGTCGTGAGTGTGAGTGATGAGTGTGTGGTGAGGTGTGGTGATTGGTGATCACCCCAGCGATGGCGACCACGGTGGGAGAAAATAACACACTCGTAGCGGAGAAACCCACAGCAACAAAAATATTAATATGGTCCTTGGGGCATGTCCCCAAATGACACATGTATGTTTAGAAAAGAAAATACCCTCCCTCAAATCCAAATGTCACGATAGAAACAAAAGCTGAGGTCGGAATAGCGGTGACGAAAGCAGGCCTCTGTAATTGTGGCAAACTTTGGAAGAGAGTGATATCTTGAGTTCCCGGACCTCAGTTTGACTGCACCATACCTCGTTGGATTACGTGTCGCCGGAAACACATCATTTGATGTAGGATGATAGATTGTGTATTATGGAACTGTCACCATCTGTTTTACAGAAAAACGACCTCTTTGTAACTTAAAAGTTCTCCACAAATTCTACATGGTGGAGCTATACCATCCCGAATCCCTTAGAAAGCACTTCTCTTCAAAAGTAAGGCTGGTCACTTGCCATTTAAAGGATTGGGCAACAATTATACGGAGTCATCGAATAGAAAGCCCACACAGGTACCTCCTTATCAATGTCGAGAAATGGGCCTTCCATGGGCTTTAAATTTGGATAGATGCTTCTTAGTGGTCACACACTTTAACACCAATTGCCCTTCTTCAAATGGATTGACAACTGTAACTTGTCTTTGATAAGCTTTGCGCATTTTATGCCTCATATTGAAATCTGCTGCTTCTTGTCTCATCTCTTGCAAATTCTGACAAATCCTTCCATCTCATGCCATTTTGATTTGGAGTTGGAGCTTCTCTTAAATTCTAAGTAATAAGGTAGCTCCACAAATGAACTACAAAGGAATGTCAAATGAATAGGCATCGGCTTACACTCCATAAACCAATTCAAATGAATTGTAAATCCGTAGCCAACTTGTAAGTACACAGAGAACTCCATAATGCACATCCAGGAAAACTATTACCAATTTCTTTGATTATCCCTTCAACATTTTTGGCCAAGATAGCTTTGAGAATTTTGTTAGTAGACTTCGGCTTGCCCATTTCCCTTTGTGGATAATAAGCTGAGAAGCTTGCACATGTTGAACACCAATCTTTACGATGGCGGGCTACTACTTTTCCCATGAAATGACTTCCCGTCAGGACAAAAGAATGGTTGGAACGCAAGTAGAAATCAAGGTGTGATAAAAGCTTACTGTGGTATTTTTACGTAGCATGCTTCTTTGGAATTGCTTCTACCACTTGTAAACATACATGTGGCTGCCAAAGGTATACCATATGACCTTTGGAAGATGGAGGATTGATAGGCCCAATGTAATCCAATCCCCACATATGAAATGGACCAACACTCAAAATAGGATGGAATGGCATATTATTGTGAAGTACGTCAGTGTTTATGCCTTTTGACACTTCTCATTTGCTAACAAAGTCTCTAGTATCCTTGTAAAGAGTTGGCCAATAATATATCCCGATGAAGGATCTTAGAACGTAGTTAGTGCGCAAAATGCCACGACAATCATGTACTAGCGCAACAAATCATGAGTTTGCTGACCCGGCCCGACACATCTTAATAAGAGACCTTCCATAGTCCTCTTATAAAAAGAGAATAGCCTCATACCACATAGCAATTTGCTTGTACTCTAAGAGCATACTTTTGTTGCTTTAAGAAAATGATGAAGGATAAGTAGATCTCTTGTAAATACACAGCATATGTTGGCATACCAAAGATCCACTTGCGTCTGATAAGGGGTAAAGCATGAAAGGGTATGCGTACATGCGTACTTGAGATTGAGAAAAGGGGGCAATTTGTGCTTTTTTGGGGTACATTTTAGATGTGCGTCCAGAATCTCTTATGGTTTAATGGTTTTGTGTATGGATATGCAATGATTGCAAGATCATCGACATTTCCCAAAATTCTTGAAGTTTAACCACGAACCACTTAGAACCAATTCGAATGGATCGAGTCCTCCCTTTAGAAATTCCCCCTTTCCTGCGGAATGAACAGAAGAAATTCCAGAAGCAAAACACATGCAATTGAATCTACAAAATACAAAATCAATTTCAATGTTGTTCATGGAGGTGAGAGTCCAATGGAAGTGATGGTTCCTAAGCGCCAAGTATCGCAGGTATTGGCAGTGTTATGCCACAAAACAAATAAAAGAAGCGTGTTAGCCAGTGGATTGCATCCTCGATTCTTTGGCTTAAGCGGCCCGTCGAATCAAGAATAGTTTTTGTGATAGATTTGTTGCAAGATGTGAGCTTTTCATTTCGAACGTAATTGGAAATCCTTAAGTTATTGTTATAAATCAATGATGAGAAACTTGAAAGATGGGCTTCAAGAGTAAAGTCTACGCTGTACTTAAAGATAAATTGGTACGCAAAACATTCCTTTATTATCGTGATTGTTGGAAAAAGGAGATATAAGCAAGAATGTTTCTTCTTCAAAGTACTTTAAAGATCTGACGAAATTTATCCAAAGTACTGCGGCAAGAAGGAAGATAATGTGTCATTAAGTGGAGCAAATGTATGGGCTTTGGCGGGGAAGGATGCAAGATCAAATAGAAGATAGATGATTCAATCAAATGCTCCGGGTTAGGTAGATTTTAACCCACGACAATACCAAAGTTTCACCAAAAGGTTAGAATGTCATGAAGAGGAGAACACAGAAGCAATACAATATGATATCTCACGGGTTTTGCTCTTGTAATTGAATCAATTCAGTCTTGAGTTTATATTTTCTTCCAAATTCTTTCATGACTTTCTTACGTACATTCTAGTTACATTAGAGTGACTGTTAATGAATACACATGGTTTTCATGAAATGTATTTGCATTTTACATTGTTTACATTTATACATTGTTTACATAGTAGCGAAGTACTTGCGGTGATGTGCTATTAGGTACTTTTTAGATTATTACATCCATTACTTACATGTCCAATAAACTGCATTTTGCACATGTACTTAGATATCAAAATTACATCATTTTACATTTTAGTGTACTTTTCGGTAATGAAGCGAAACAAATGGAACATATGTACATTAGTTGTACACTAATATTGTAACATTAATGTGATGTACTAATATTGGAACATTAATTAGATGTACATTGGATGTACATTGGATGTTAGATTAAGGCTTGTTGGTACGTACGATAGAATTAATAACTAGCGTACATTAGATGTACATTAGATATGCGATAGCAGTCCCGGTCTGGAAGCTGTTGGATGGACATTTATGTACATAGAACATACATTAATTGTACAATAGTATAGTTCAATACTCTTTTGGGATCACGGTTGCGCATCATTTTGCTAACATGGTCTTTAATGCTTTTGTTATTGCGATGGAAACTTTTGATAATGTTAGTATCTTGTGGGGGTCAGCGATTTCACGAGAAATATGTAGCGGATGAATGGCATAAACTAAAATGCATCAAAGTAGGAATGTGATGAATGTGGAGTGAAAGAAATTGAACTATCTGTCCAAGCGAGGAAGATGGAATTGAGGAATGTGTGGGTAGCAGTATATGCATATGTCAATGAGCCATCAAAAGGTACATCGAAGGCTTAGATTAGTTGATCGAGGAATGTGAAGCATACATTTTGTTAAAGAACATGAAAAATCAGCTTGCTAGGATTCTGAGATCATAACTACGGCCTGCTTGGCCGAGCAAGCGAGTTTAAAAGATGTGTTGAAACTCCCGGATAATAGTGTATTTATGCATTTGTTGACTTTGCAGAGAACTACACATTGAAACGAGGGGAGACGGAAGTGCAATCAGGAGGCATTGGAATCGATCAAATTAGTATTTTGGTCCATATTTCCAATGAAATGAAAATAGAAGGTAAGCTTAAAAAAGCGTTGCATTTCTATGTTTAGGATGGCGAGCGTGACACTCATTTTGTGCAACATGGTTTTAAATTACATTTGGGGTGGCTTAAGAATAATGGAGGTGGACACATAAACCTTCATTGTGTGAAATTGATGATTTGTGCATCTCAATTTCTCAAATCTGCCGCGGGCATGGTATGGAATTTGTAGATACCATGTTGAAAATACAAAATTAGTGATATGGAATTTCTTTGGATCGGCCATGGGAAGGCACACATGATGCGAGAATTTGGTATAGCAAAGTTGTGGCTTGAGGAAGCGGCGGAGAAACAAAATGGCATGCCGGTGGCAGCAGTCTGCGGCGGCTTATGCGGTTTTTAAAGACTGAGGCCAGTTGTGAAAGGGTGTTTTGGGAGGTTAGGCGGAAAAAGCAGAGATGTAGGGAAGAGCGACGAAGCATTCAGGTACTGCAAGACTTTACAGTACCGGCCGGTGTATTACGTGTCAACTATAAACCCAGTAGAGGATCCAACAAAGTTGCTATCTGGAGACCACTCTCGTGCTTTGTGATGCTTGCATTAACTTCAATTGGTTGGTGTGAGAACATTTAAACATTGTGGAGAATGGTCTCTAAAAAGTTTAGACCCACGGATCATATTGCCTCGTGTTGGTGAAAATGATGTGGATGTTTTGTATCTGGGAAGGGCAGTAGTTTAGATGACAACATGGTACATTTTAGGATGTATTTGTGTCTTTTGCGACGCAGGACAATGTGGAAGGTGTTTCATACTATGTTCTCACATGTGCACGAGGAAAACTGCATTGGAAGAAGATTCAATTGATGACTATGGAAATATGAATACTCTGTTGGCACTAGTGTCATTGAAGGACAATAATATGAACTAATCAATTTTGCCACAAATAAGTATAATGCTTCCTACTAAGAATGTTTTGGTACTGCGAATCTGTGATTGGGACGGAATCCCATTCAAAGAGAGTAAAACACAAATTTGTGAGGCAAGCCGCGGCCATTTCACTTGCAGGATAAAGTCCATGAGACATTGTTATCCCGCAACTTCCGACAATTGTAGATGACATGGACTAGAGTAGGATCACGTATTACTTTCTGAAATGTTATGTATGCTGTTATAAGGCGAAGAGGCCCGGACTACTTGAGTGCATTATGTACATCAATGTACATAAGATGTACAACAGAGATGTACATCTTATGTACATACATTTGTACATTGAAAATATATTATAAAAAATTTGTTAAGTGTAGGTTGATTAGAATTGGCGAATACAAGAAAGCTGAATTGCATAAACACTAAAATGGTTTCAGTCATGGCAAAGATAAGAAATGGAGCCGGTTTTCATGTACAAATGGTTGATATATTTATATTGTGGACATAAATATAACACGAAAATGAGCATGGCTCATAATTCATGGCAAGCTTCAAATAATACATTGAGGCACGTTATCTTATGACCTACTTTGCATCGTAATATTTCGACCGTAGGGGCTGAAGAGATATCCTCCTAAGCGATAGTCCCATGCGGTTTCTATAGCAGTGCCAGCGGCAAACGCACCCATCTCCCATGGCACGCATCTTCGAGGACCGTGCCTTCCCCAAGGGTTGTGCAACAAGTGATTTCTTTGCCAATATACCTTTCATGGTTGCTTTCGTTCCTCATAATTTTCAATTTGCTCAACCTTTTTCCCAAAGTTCGGAGCAGTGATTATAGAAGATAATCGGTCCCCAACCCTATGTACTTATGCGACTTGTATTTGGTTTGTATTACCTCTGGGTGTTTGGCCGGAACTCTCTCTTAGTTTCTTAGCAATAGTCTTTTGTGTTTGATCCATTCATCTACAAAGCGAATGAAGATCACTTAATTATGTATACACACTCATAATTGTACCAATAAGAAGAGCGGTAAGAATAGAGTACTCAAGTCTGATGAACAAAAACTTTGATACATATATTCATAACATTTGAATTTGTACATCGGTCCAATGCAGTACCAATGATGGGCGGTCGAGGCCAATAATAACATGATGGCGGTTCTCCATTCCTTGCTCAGGTATATTATTCTAAATTTAAATGACCGAGAGCGCAAGTTCTTTGCTATAGTTTGCCAACAAAATCATTTCCACGCTTTCACGATATGCCATGCTTTGCATTAGTCATTGGATGCTCTTTCATATAAACTATACCATCTTGATATTTGAATCCATTAAGCCATGGAATGAGCTCCATGACAAACAATCTGTCACCGGCTAATATAGATTGTCCAAGAGAAAGGACATATGCTTAGCTTCCCTACGAGGATTCAAAGTGGATTTGTATCTTTTAATTAAGTCATTCCAATTTGTATGTCCCATAGTATACGGGTACTCTTTCTATACCACGGTATGGTTTCTACAAAACAACCCCTTTTGAGGTTGATGGGGTGTTTGTGTGGCGAATCAACAACTTTGCTCTGGTAAACAAACTTCAGCTTTATGGAAAAAGCATCCACAAATATGTTCCACAATTGGTTGAAGATTTTTAGAAGTGAGTGAACCAGGATGGCAACATCAAACCCTTACATTACAAATGCTACTTGATGATGCTATATGGCTACTTGATAAAAAACACATTTCCTATATTAAATTGAAGCTCATCTTTACGCGGATGTTGGTATCTTGAGTTAATATTTTTCATTCTTGTGCACACTCTTGCCCAACAATTTAAGTCAGAATATGACTTCTCCACTGAATTAGATGATTCCTTTGTCGTGAAAACACTTGAGATTCACAATTTATAATTACATTTGAGACACACAATTGAAAACACATTGATAATTACCGCGATTGTTATTTTACGAGGTGTAAGTGAGACAAATAAATTAATTTTTTCATTACTTATTGAGTCTGAAAATTTCGGGCATATGGCTGCATTACAAAGCGTAATTTACAAACAAGTCAAAGGGACTATCTACCACATTGTAGGAACAAGCCTTGTATATTCATCTAGCCTTCTACAATTAGTGCCTCCATTAGATGATCCCTCAAGTGACTTGGCATAGGCATCGATTGAACCAAGCTGGGGGGTCATGCATGGTGCCTGAAGTGATAGAAGGACTATACCAACAAATAATACGCTATGGGAAAATAACATGTTCTACTTACAAAAATGGAGCTTGAGCATTGCATCAACCACGGCATCTATGAATTTATTGCATGTAGCGACAATGTACATACGAGGTTCTTTGGTACTAGTTTTACGGCATTTTAGGGCCGAACACCGCAGGAGCATCAAGTTCTTCCTACCATGGTTTAAAATTTGTTGGATCAAGGCATCATGTTATTGATCACAGAAAGCTTATAGAGCACATAAAAGGTACAATGTGAGAATAAATCAAGCATAAGAAATTGCAATATGAGAATAATCAAATCGCAGAAAAACAAAAGCGAAACTCATACTTACTTACGGACCACTTTAGCATAAAGTTACATAGCCTTTGGCAGCCCGAGGAGAGAGGATGCATGCGCGGTTGCTATACATGGAAAAGAGCTTTAGTTGGACCAGCAAGCACAAGTATTGCCAATGTCTACGTGGGCCTTGCGAGTGGAACAAATATGTATTGGCATCTTTGCAATCAAATGCCATCCGACCCTTCCTTTATGTTGGTGTTACATTGCATACACTGTTCTTGGGGAATTCACAAAGTGCGGAAGGTGCGAGGAAAAAAATAGCCTATTAGCCAAATGGCAATTTTTAGACATTTTTGGAGAAAAATCACGGCTAAACTATAAAAGGGAGGGAATTTTTAAGGAAAAAGAAAAAAATAGCCAAATATTTTCAAGTTGACCTCCCTCTCACACAAGGTTTTAGCCAAGCGGAAAGAAGAAGGAGAGGAAAAATTCTTACACTTTAGCCAAATGTTAGAAAGTTTTTTCCTATGCATTTAGGGATAGATTAGCCATACTTTTTAATAGCTAATGTAAAATGTAAGTTATTCATGAGATTATGGAATAGAGGTTGCTAATCTTATATTAGATGGGCGGTTTTGTTCTCCAACTAGTAGATTTCTATTATTAATATGTTAGATGCAGGTAAAAGTTTGGCATAGCACAAATGTTTGGCTAAAGTTTATATAAAGGTTCAAGCGAAAAATAGCCGAACATTCAAAACTAGTAAAGGAAAAATATTCAACTTTAGCAAACATTGAAAGTTTTTCCTACATGTATTTTGGGTTAAGATTAGCCAAAGTTGTTCTAGCTAATCTAAAATATGACTTTTGTGTAATTTTTTTTCCTACATGGGAAGGTGTCCGGTCCGAGGCAGAAAGTAAAAACTTGTGTTTCCAATCGGATGGAGAGGCGCTACAAAGGTACCTTGCACACAAATCCAGTTACATATTAATACATAAGATAGTGACTTGGAATGAAATAACATAAATATGTTGAAATGCTAGCCTACCTCCCGCAGACATCTACCAAATACTTGGTCAAGTCAAACTTCCCGTGAACTTCGTCAACATCACTTTGAAAGATAGAGTGCGAGGCTTAGGAGGGCCGGTCCCTATAAAAGAATTAAGATGGAACCAACCTTTTGGTCCGGTTCACTTGCTAAAGCGTACAAAACAACGGCATTAGCAAAAGAATATATATCTATTGTAATCAATTGTATATTACTCACCTTATAAATTCATCACTGCTTGACATCTTACGAGGGCTTCTTGCACCTTATTTGTTATCACATCAATATTTGCCTTAGATCCTCTTCCTCTTGGGATTCCGGAGCTTCGGAAGGATGGGGATCGGCTTCAGCACTAGGCACGTGATGCGTGTCCTATGTACAAAAATGTGGTTAATTACCATAAATCTAAAGATGTTTAACAAAATTAGTTCATCTTGGACATACCTCTTTTCTAGGTGGTGGTGGCACTTTTTTGCACGGAGATTTTTCTTTTTAGGAGGAGGACATTTTTTTTGTTCTGCTTTGGAGATTTTGCACCCATTTTTTCCTTTTGAGTGCCATCCTGACATTCTTTTGCCTCCTCTTTGGGTGGACTCAATACCAGCCTCGACTTCCTCTTCCACTTTGGTATCTCACGGGTTAAATCACGGATCTGTGTCGCTGGCAGCTTCTTACGTAGCAGTCCAGGCTGGGACAGGATGATCTTGGGGCAGAAGATCTTTCTTAGCTTCTCCAATTACTAATTTAGCGGTGATGAAGAGTTTACGTGCGGCCGGTCATTGAAGGCTCTGCTTTGCAAATTTGCTTTAGCTTTTCTCAAGTGCCATCCTCATTCCTCAACTTCACTTTACCATGTTGAGGAGCCTTTGCATTGGGAATGGTTCTATTCTTGCAGCCTTTGTAAAATGTCATTAGTGATAAATTTTGGAAGGTTGAGGGTCTCGGTCCGATGCCTTGTATGCTTAGTAAAATCGTAAAGTCGTCTGAGATGGCTTTCAGGGAACATGACCATTAAAACATACGGGATAGGAACAACCTCATCTACAAGCGAACAAATGATCTAAATTTCAATAGACATAAGAACATGAAAACCGAGAACTAATAGAGAAATATCACGGTACGATGCGCCAAGCATGTACATTTTCATGTACATAAAATGTACCAAATGTACGTAACTACATTTACTTATAGCCAAATGTACATGTACATGTTCCTCAATGTACATAGAGGTACCTCAATGTACCCGAGATGTACGGATGTACGGTATCGGTTAGGAATGTAGATCTATGCCCAAAAAAAGCACATATATGTAAAAATGCACATACTTATGAATCCATCTACAGATGCACTCTAAAGATCAATGCATGTACATCTGACTACTTGAGATGCCAGACTCCATTAGAGACTTGTGTACAGCCCGGTAAGCTGCCGGTCCAAGCTCAAAAATAAAAGCATCAATAAACAAGTAAATATATATGCCTATGTACCTCACGCTACGGATGTACACTAAAAGTTATACATGTACAAGGAATAGCAATGCGAGAAGCCATACATGTAGAACTATAGAGGTCCCTGATAACAAATATGAATGAAGAGAAATATAAGTTTAAATTAGTTGAGGAAGCGATGCATACCTTTTCCTGGCGGAAACCAAAGGCGGGTCGGAGATACCCTCATCCCGGATGCAACCTTTATGCAATTACATCTTTCATGGACGAGATAACACAAGCGAGAAGAGCCCAATAAGCATCTGCATGGAGCTACTGACAACAAACCCGGTTTTGCAAAGCCTTAGCCTACTTGGTACATGGCGGAATGTGATGGCTTGCTCTCTATAGAAGTAGCTCCTCACGAGGTAGGGCCTGGTCTGAGAACAATAGGTCTGCTCTCTCCCCATGAAATCAAAATCTGTGAATGCCTTTCTTTGGAACCAATTCAATCACAATTAAGTTTTTCCTTTTGCTTGTTCAATTGAGATTTCATGCCTTTCCAATGTCTTTGAATTGCTTCACGCAAACCAATTTCTAGCTTAGAAGAGTGATGTGCTTTATCATGTCTACTCCTTGGCAAGTCTTCCAACTTGTGCTTACCAACACTCAGAACATAACTTGATTTCAGTGGGATCTGGGACAATTTGTCAAATTCTGTTTTGTCTCATCTATTTTACAGCGGTCTGCTGCTGAGATCTTAGGATAGCATATCCTTTCTACCCTCAATCAGGTACATTGACTATTGATGCATCCCTCTTTTTTCTTCCGATTGCTTCTACTTCATTCAATAGGTTAGTTTTCTCCTCCAACCCATGCTTAAATGCTTGCTTTATTGTGTCAACATCGATCTAGAATAACCGGGGCTCTAATATTATAACACTTAATCTGATGTCACATTTGATAGTTGAGGATTTACACATTTGTAGGGTCCTGTATGCTTGTCACAGGGAAATGAGGGTTTGGCAAGATCTTTGGCGGTCCTAGCCATGTCCATCAATCAACAAAGCCCCAGATCCCTTCAAGTGAAGAGCAAATGCTCTGGCAAAATAGGTTGAAATATAATGGTTTTTGTAACACATTTCTTGCCATAAACCAATTCATAATATTTAAAAAATCATCTTTCCATAGATTCTGGATTCTCCTTCCTTGAATCCTCGTCTGTTTTTGGAGCTTCACTACATATCTACGTTCCTGTAACCATCTCTAGGTTGGGTATGTGGGCCTCACACATGTTTATCCGCGGAGGTCTATAGCAAGCTGGATCCTCGGAGACCCAAAGCGTAAGCTCCTTGGGTAAAAAATTCCTTTAAGGGCTTACTTGGCATCTTGCTTGGTGTGGCGATGAGCAAGCTTACTCATGCAGAACGTTTGCAGGGTATAGCTGAATGAAGAATTAAATTGTCGAGATTCAAGCGGGGAGAAGCCCGGTAGGGATAGTGAGCGAGAGGCAAACCAAGAAGAATTTGGGAAGAATTTCAAAATCAGATAATTCTTGGGGTTCGAGTAGTGGATAGCCATTAATCGCATGGCGGGTTACTAATTTGGTCATGATGGCGGTTATTCAAAAATGTGCATTAGGTACATATGTATATGTACAAAAGGGCCTACATTTATAGACGCACCCTTTCATGCTTTACCCATGAACCCTTGTATCGCGTATCAGGAAATGCTACTTGGCGATACGTTTCCTCTTCTATGTCAGCACCACTACTCAAATGAGCACTTGGATTATAGGCTCAGCAGGCCATCTTAACATACTTCAACTCAAATTCTTGTATGAGAGTAAGAGCCCATCTTGTAAACTTAGGATCTTGGGCAGGTCTTGTACATTGTGGACCATGTGGCTGATGGGTTCACATCCATATGAATGTAAACATCTTTTGTACTGAGATTCCATTGTGAAGGAAGAAGATAATGTCTAAATTTGTTCCAAGGCCAACTTCAATGCTAATCCAGATGCTCCCACATGAGTCCATTTACGCTCTTGTGGGTTAACCACCTACTAGCATATTAATTCACATCATAATGCTTACGCTGATTTTTCGACATAGTGTGGCCCGATATTAGAAGCTTGCTCCCAAAGCATGGGAATAAATGGAAAGTAGGCTCACTCATTCTTGGAGGAATTAGCAAGTTCTACTGTTTTGGTATGCGAGGCACCATTCAAATGCTTCTTGAGCATCTTCCTTCCATCTAAAATGCCTTGGCTTCATACAATCCACAAAATTGGGTACAGGTTACTTTAGCAAATTATGCAAATACCTCCTACTAAGCCCAGGTTGGCCATATAAGCTTCTCACTTGCTTGATACATTTGTAGGTGGTTTTACCTTCTCCCAAGGCTGCAATCTTACCATGATCCCTTGCCAATCTCCCTTTTTACGAAACATAATTCTTAGGAATAGTTTTTCCTCCTCCTAGTGAAGAAAATACACTTAGCGAGTTCAAACTTGCCACCATCACGGTAGGCATCTTTCAAGAACTTTTGAAGGATGATCCAAGTGATCCTTTCTTGGATTAGAAAATCTTGTTAAGTCATCTATAAAGACTCTCAAAAGTCTAAATATCATAGAAAACATATGTCATAGCTTCATTTGAAATGTAGGTGGAGCATTTGTAAGGCCAAAAGGTAATACCTTATAAGCATAGATGCCAAAAGGTGTTCGAGAAAAGCAAAGTCATTGCTTGATGTGGTGGATAGATTTGGATCTGATTATATCTGAGTAACCATCAAGAAAGAGATAGGCTGATTTCACCGCAGCAATATCCAACAAAGTGTCATGAATGGTGTAGGAAAAATGATCTCTTTGGTAGCTTTGTTAGATCCACTATAATCAATGCATACTCGGATTGAGTTATTTGAAAAGCTCTCAACTGGTACAATAGAAGCCAGTCCCATCTGAATTTAGCCTTTAGTACAATAAATCCAGCCTCCAAAAGCTTCATGACTTCCAATCTTCACGTGCTCCTCTGTGCTGGACTCATTCTCCTTTGAAGCTTGTTGAATTTGGTTTTTGCAGTCCTTGTTTTCAAATCAATGAGTATGAACCACAACCTGGTGGAATGCCTTTCAATTCTTTGTAATTTCTTGCCAAAACATCCACAGATTCTCTTAACAAAGATATCAAATCCACGTTCCTCCCCTCTTGAGTAAGATCTCCTCCAGTAGTAACCAATTCTTCTTGATTTCTTGAGAAATATTGATGTTCTTATTTGAATGTGGTGGCCCATGTAATGAAGGTGGTGAGAGTGTATGTTGGCGAATGTGGTGAATGTGGTGATTGTAGTGATTGTAGTGAATGTGGTGAAAGCGATGATAGATGTGGTCGCGTGTGATGGTAGTAATTGTTGTAATGGATGTAGTGGATGTAATGTAGTTGTGATAGATTTGGTGCATGTGGTATTTGTAATGGTATGGTGAATATGGGTGATAGATTTACCTCATCCTCGAGAATATGCGTACCACCAAAATTTGCTTGTCCTTATGAGTGGGATGATTTACATTTACCCCATCCATGCTTGAGCCGTAAAATTAGCATCTCTACTAGTCTTGATCAATTCCTTGCTTTGAAATAAAAGTCTCCTCAATGGTTTTGAGCGGACTCTTCACGCATGTTGACAAAGAGTCTCTTGTAAATCATCTTCACCAATACTTTTGATGCTTGGATATACTTATACGCAACTTCTAACATGTAAATGACATATTTACGAAATTTGAGTACCTTTTAACCACTTGTACAAAAGTCTTATCTTCCTTGTCACCCACTTCCAAGACATAGAAAACAACTAAGACCTTGCTTACGACACTATAGCATTTCTCTTTCTTTGATTCCCTAGCTGCCGGGCTGCTCAAAGAAGGATTTGAGGATGATCTATAGTAATCTTGTGTTCTCAGCAGAAAGATGTTCATTTTAAGCGCTTCCTCCATAAAGTCTCGGCTTACCGACATCTAACCATATGCGACTACGGCAACAAAGTATAAGTTTGGCATGCACACTCTCTCACAGAGGCCGGAAACCATGTAGAAATCCAAGATTACTTCCACCTCATAAACCTTGCATAAAACATTTCTTATGACTCCCATAGGTGCACCTTCATTTGATTAGATGTGAGCATCATGGATTTGGCCGGTTCCATCATTTTCAATCAACTTGAAGCATTATGTGGTAAGGCATTACATTCCTCCGATCTTGGGGTATCTATGTTGGCATCTTTGATTAAATATCCATTGATACTCACATCACAAAGAAATGGCCGGGATCCTTAGATTCTTTGGTACGAGGTGAAATCGATACACTTTTATTGGTATCAATTGGATGTGGTTGTTGAATTTGAAATTTCACGATTTTGTTCTTCCCCTAACTCTTGCAACAAATTTGGAGAATAATGCATCAATTGCTCAAGAGTAAGTGTAACTTTGAGTAAGCCAAAACTTGGTGATCATCATCTTCATTTTGAATTTCTTCATCCACCATAGGAGGCATCACTATGGAGTGATTTTCTTCTATAGGCTGAAAGCATTGCGTGGGCAGCACATTGAATTGCACGCTTCTTAGGTCTTTGATACATCAAAAGCTTGTTCCTTCATTTTGGAAAGAGGTCTTAATCTTCTCCTTAATTGCTTTTCTCTTGGTTTCTTGCACCACCTTTTGTGATCTTATGCTTATTTACTTCTCAATCTCTTCTTCTTCTTTGAAATATGGGTCACTATCTACCTCAACAAATCACAATTTACTCGCAGTTTTGCCTTCTCTTGCTTCTTAAGCTCCTCAATAAGAGCCTTAACTTGAGGATTATCAATGTACTTTTGCATCTTGAATCACGAACATCATTATTAGGAAGAAGTCTTGAGGATTGAGCACTTCTTTGCTTTGGTGGATACTTGTGGGTTGCCCATTACAGTTTCCCATGGATTTTCAACAAGTAGTCTCATCATGCTTGAATTTATCACGCAACTTGCAATATAAATAAGGCCTTACTTAGGATACCATCTTTGTTTTGGCGCACCATTGGTGTGGAACCCGTGGAACTTGTTGAGCAATTGGAGCTTGTGGCATCATTGGAACTTGTGGTATGATAGGTCTTTGCTTGCATGGGTTGAATGAATAGGTGGTACTTGTTATAACAACAAATGCAGGATTGGCCCTCAAGAATCTCTTCTCCTACATTCTTGATGAACACTGGCCCTTGATTTGGCATCTTGGCCCGAGATTTCCAGCAATCTACATGTAGTATCGGAGATGCCCAATAGACCCACAATACTCACAAGTAATAAGCGCACCTCCCTTGGCTTCTCACCAATTGTAAGCTTAGAAATCTTGGCTGCAATATCCTCACGTTTTATGCTCTTGGAAATGACCTTTCATGAATGTATCCCAACTTATCTTGACCTTGAGTGCATACTTTTGTGCCTCTAACAATGTTGTAAATTTTGTTTAGCCTTCACCCTTATGAGCAATAGCTCGTTTCAGCCCCTTACATACCATTGGATATCCATTTAAATGCATTCGACAATCTTCCGATGAACCCGCGGCTTTAGAGAACCACAATACCTGCAAGTTATATTCTCTAATTGATTCATCTTCCTTTTGTGTGGGGGAATTGGTTCACCTTTCCATAGTCTTATCCCTTACCATGAACTTCTTGATAATTGTATTAAGCTTCCTTTAATTCTGATATGTCATAATTATCACAGGTACAGGTTGCCATTCCTCCAACTGAATCTTGCAAGAACTATGAGCCAAAGCAAATGTCGTATTGCGTCAACATTCAGCAATACCTCTCAAACTTCTGTATGCTTCAAAGGATCGATCTACGGATCATCAAACTGGAATCCCATTGTCACGAAAACCCCATACCATAGGTGAGTATCTGACCATCTCTGCCTCTTCTTGGGTTTCTTAGAGTGGAAAAGCGAAATTGAATCTCCCTTCAATTTGAAAACAAAGGTGGATTACATACAGATGGGTAAATGGAATCAAAACCTCCTGGATAAAGAAATTAGACCCCGGATCTTCTCCCAAATGCGAAAACGAGAGTGGATCTTGATGCGATTTTTGAGCCCAGATTGACTCAGGTCCCCTTCTTGTGGCCTGATGGAGCTTGAGTGGGATCTCAGCCTACTTACTTCTCTTGGGCATAAAACTATGCTCCCCTTGTCAAATTCTACCCCACAAATCAATTACTGACAAAATTCCCTTCACACAAGAAATTGCTCCTTTCTCTCAATGGTGTGGATTCTTTCGCAAGCCGAACACCGATACCAATGGTAACAACTCCTTTTTCAATGGAAATTCTTGCTTAGATCAATAGTGCATGCGGGCAAGTAATTACATGGTTGTTAAGAGCACGGACTCAGCTTGCAAGAAAAGGTGAAAAACCCAACAATCCAAGCTCAATCTAGCTTCGAACAAAGTGATGCACAACACAAGAATCATCATCATGGCTAAATCAAGCAAAATCCTCACTCTCAATACCTGCGTACATTTCTTCTCTCTACCCTTCAGTTAACCCGTGATCATCATGGATGCGTGCAAATATCACATACTTGGCGTGCGTAATGCGTACATCACTCCATATAAGGTATACTACCTTCTATACCACCTCAATAGTGGTGAATGTGGTTAGTGGTGACAAGTGTGGTGAGTGGTGGCCGAGTGTGGTGATGAGTGTGGTGAATTAATGGTGATTGGTGATCACTAACAAGTATACCTGAGGTTATCTTCTTAGCAAAAAATTTAGGTTTTTGAGTACATTCAATAAAATCAACCTTCGTAATTCTATAGGTGTATAACTTATTAAAATGTAATTACATAAGACATATAGAAGCTCTACTTTGAGGGAAATCTTGGACAGCAGTTTAAAAGTAGTGCACATTGTGTCTCCTTAAACTATTTTCTCCTATTCAATCCCCAAATATGAACAACATTAAAAATGTTTTATCTACATTCAATCAAACCGTTTCTTGTTTGTTTCATTTCTGTTAAGCGGTGCAACTTTGAAGTTCTAGTTGCTTCCATGATCCCATGTGGTCCATGTGTAATGGCACATTTGAGCTATGTTAAATGATTCATGATGTTGATTGATCTTATGGGATTGGGTAGCGGCATGCTATATGTGCTAACTCATGCTATATGAATACGGTTAGGGCCTTCGATTGAGTAGGAGGATACCTTCAATACACATTCAATAATATTTGGATGTGTTGTATTTTTGTTTAAACAATGAGCAACTTTCTTTGTTAATTTCCTCTGAAAATTTCCGGCTTTGGTGAAAAATATTTTTGGTTTTTTAAGAATGATTTCTAAGATTGTTGGATTTTTTGTTGTGGCCGGTAGTCATTTCCTGCTTCCAAAATGAGAGAGACAACTTTTTTTTTTTTCACTGTGGTTTCATGTGGGCAGTCTCCGGCCACTTCATCCGACTTCTCCTGATGATATAGCTTAGAAAGATGATTTTATAGGATTTCGGTATTTATTGATTGAGGATTTAAGATAAGTGATTTTGGGGAATTTATAGAAGATGTTTCATTTCGCAGCGCTTTACTCACTTTTAATCTTTTCTACCTTATTTTCTTTCTGCCAGGCCTCACCGTGAGCCGGGTTTGTTCCTCATGGTCCCGCTTTTGATTTTGGTTTTGACTTCATGTAAATAGTTTTGCGCATCGGTGGTCCATGGCTCACGCCAGCCAGCAATGGCACCGCCAAACCATGCAAAATAAAACCACTCTGCCTCTCTACCTCTTCTCCCTGCCAAACCACATCCCAAATCAAAGCGCTACAAACCTTGGGTAATGCATTTAATTTCACCAAGTGCCTTTCCGCATCATACACAAACCGGCGTCCACGGACGTCAACTCGGCCACCGAATTTAATCCCACGCGCCCAAGCAAACAATCACATTCCTGGACACGCAGCCCCTTGGATCATAGTCCCAATGGTACGCAACCACTCGATCCCTAACAGATCCCAGATGCAAGTACGAAAGGCGAAATGGCAAAACAAATGCCATGTATAGCTTCAAGGAGTGAATCGATGTTGTAGGTTTATTATAGATCTAATTAGCGAAAACAAGAGACACATCATTATGGATTCTTTAACTTAGAGCAAATATTCATTTGAAAAGAAACTCCTTCTTAACCTAAATCAAATTATGTTTCAAATTTAGTAATATAGGTGGGGAGCATAACGAGCGAGTGATTTAGATGACGACCATTTGCTGTGGTTTTAGTTTTTCGACTGTCATCTCTTGGGGATGGATGTTTCATCATTTGCAAAGCATGCTTTCTTTTCAATATCTTCTAAACCTAACTGCCAGATACCCTTTTTCGCCTCTTGTCCTTTCTACTTTCCCGCATCAAGAACAACAAATGCTTCTTCCTTCCATCTCATGTAGAGTCCAGTAAACCAACCTAAACCCCCTCTCGAACTTCTAGTCAATGTAGAATCAATTGGCTATCACAAAATCTCAAACGTTAGTTAAAGGCCTAACACTGTGATTTCATATTTTTAACAAGATCAACTTACTCGATATCACCAATTGATACAATGGTCATTCCCCGCCTGCAAACCGTCACAAACACCTGCTAATCAAAAACAACTTTAAAACCTCGTGAATGGGATCTTCTAGCCAAATTACCACTCCAACCTAAGGTCGGATTTAGAACACTACAAAGGATCTTGTGGTTTTCCCAAATTTAGAATTGCTTGTTCAACTGGAACAACTTCTCTCGATCAACTGTATCATATAGCACTTGTTACAACTCCCATATCATAAGCGTGGTAATTACAGGGACCCTCATCACCTTTTTTGGCTACATTACTCTCGCCCAAATGAACAAATGTATCGTGCCGCCTACTGAACAACTAGACTCGGTACGGTTCCAACGTAGGTAAAGTTCGCTGCAATCCGACCTTCAGTTGTCGTAGATATGTCCAACCGGTTAAGATTCTATTTATAGATCTCTCTCTCAAGGACTTTAGCGACTTTGCTAGCGTGCATGGCCTTTTATATTAAAATAGCTTTTTCCTTTAACTTCGCTACATCTAGATTTCAAATGATGACCAACACCCTAACACCTTTGCCTCTGCGGTTCATCTCTACAAATCTCCTTCAGCCACTCCTCAGCTTGAGCCATCAGATGCCTGAACAGACTTAGGCTTATCGTGATGTGTTCCCATCTATGCGCTGGGCCACTTTTTAAATATTAACTATGCTTTTGTTCTCCCGGCTATACACCTCTAGACACAACTTTGATTTCGGTTTATTTAGAATATATCATGGTAATTACAGTAGTAAGATATATATAACATCTTCGCTTCATTAGGCAAATAAAGATATTGCCTTAAATCTAGTTCTACCATCCCCACCTTTGTCCAACCCCAAATCCTACCAAACCCCAACCTTCCGCCCAAACCCGGCCAACTCCTGTTCCGGTTTCCCGCCGCGCCCTCCGCCACCCCACCCTCTGAGGATTTTGTAGAGTCAGAGCATAAAACGCCATTAGATTCAATTCTAGTTATTCTCCTTTGTTTTATCAAATGCTCATCTTTGTTATCTCTTTAGATTGATTAGGCACGTTAGCAACGTATAGATCCCATCACACCAAACGCATACCATGTATACATATCTGCACCACAAATCGACAGTTCAATTTGTATTCCATTTTCTTCGACTCGCATGCCTTATTGTTCTTCTTCATAAATCAAGTGAACACATGAAACATCATAACAGAACCTAATTAAATTGTAGCAGGCCGCAAAAGTTTTGGAGAGTATCACCTTTGACTTGAGAAGTTAGAACATCAAATTAGTCTCCAAAAAACTGACTTCAGGCGCAAACATACTTGTTCATCTAAGACCTAATTTTATATATAAATCGAACGCCAATCATGTTTTAAAGAAGAGAAACTATATATTTCTTGTACCAGATTAAGCCCATGTGGCCCTTAACCCTAGACACCGCCATGCTTTTGGCTAACCGCCGACCTGCTAAAACCACACAGCAAATATGGCAGGCAAACCATTCCAAAAAGAAACGGTTAAGACAATTTCAATTTCATGTGATGTATGCTCTCTGATAGAGTCATAGAATCTAAATTCATAACAACTGGAATATATATGAGTTGAGAGGCTTTTAGAACTCAAACGTATAAATAAAGGTCACATTATACTTACTATCTATCTATCCATCCATCCATCCATCTATCTAGATAAACAATACATTCCCAATTGTTCTCATTATATGGGTATATACAGTATCATGAGTGCTCTTGGTGCACATATTTAATATAATGAGTTTGATGGAATGCTGCAATATGAAATGTTGATTTAGATTCAGTTCAACCAATAAGTTTCAAAATTTATTATATTGATTAAGAGTTATATAACTCGTGATGAGGATTTAGATACAAACTTCACATAAATTTTAAATCAATAAGTCAATTAAAGGAAGAAAAAATCTGATTAAGAGTCAATGCAATATCTCTAATGCATTTTAGATAATGTACTTCACAAAAAATTTAAACTAGTATGTTACTGGTAAAGAAAAAATGTTCATGGGCTACATAAGTTCCGCAAAGCTACCGCATTAAATTTATGTAGCTAATGTGTAGCAAAATAACGGGATTTCACATGGATACATAAATCACCATTATGGAGACCATAGACCATGCATGAAACAATTGAATGGGTTATCATAAAAGAAACATAGATTCAATAGAAAAAATAAGTACGTTAGCTCGCTTGTTCCATTGATTAAAGCATTAGGATATTAATAGAGGCTCGAGTCTCAGATCTCATATTTCAAACCGGTGGGAAATGCATCTACTTCGTAGGGTGGATAGATCCGAAGGATCGAGGTAGGTCCAAGGTGCAACTTCGCTGAATATTAGCATAATAAACAAGTGGGTTCCAAGAGGATTTGATGATGGATGTAGTATAAAACCACCATTCCCAGACCATGTAATTCATACCCATGAAACAATTGAATGGGTTTTCAAAGAAAAAAACATATAGATTCCACCAGGGAAAAATGTTCATATTGGAAACGGTTCCATTGATGTAAAGTATTTTTAGATATCGAATATTTTGATAGAGGTTCGAATGGCATTCCATGGCGTAACCTCAGATTTCATATTCAAAATCATAAGCGCCCCTAACCATAAAATGACTATAATCGAACTAGAGGCGCCAGAGGTCCCAATATATGATCTAACATGATCCGGGTGGGAAAGTGTTTTACCTTAACGGACATCCTACTTAACCCACGCATCCCATACACTGGTTGCAGGAAAGTTCGATGATGAATTTTATATTTTAGAAAAGACTTCATTATCATAGAGGAGGATGATGGCTCTGCTTCTCATATTACACTTCGAAAATCAAATCCCAATGAACCAACAAAAAATTTTAATGTAGGGAATTCCTACCTAAAAATAACCTTTAATTGCTTGGCTTAATTCCCAAAACCCCAAGATTTTAAAATTCTTCAAATGCCCACCTAAGCATTTTCCCAACAGCCCTTGCATTCTAAAATCACCAAAAAACATGCTTTTACATCATAGACGCATCATTCTTTATAGCGGTATAAAAAATGTCATTCCAATGCTAGAAAAATATTCAAGACAACTACCAACGTTGCAAGAATCGCGGTCGACGGAGAAGCTTTCAGCAATTCCCTACAAGCTCCACCCGTCAATTAACTATCATACCACCCAAACCTGCCCACACGCCGCGACCAGCCACCACCGGCTGCCACGTCCCACCGGCCACACCCTCTCGCGGGTCACAGCCAGGTATTGGCCCTTCGACGCTGTAGAAACTGTCACGACATTCTCAGCTTGCATATTTTGTCACAATGAGATGTTTCAATTTATTTAAATGGTATGAGAAACACTTCACTTTTAAAGCATGACTGCCCATAGGGGTCAGAGTGGATTTTGGGGTATATAGGGTATTTTTACTATAGATGACTTTAAATACTTGGTATTTTAAATTTATGGAATACTATATATTTGTAATTTTTAATGTATTCTACTTTGTATAGTGTAATTGCAAAACTGCGTTGGAATAAAATGTAAAGTGGTACCACTAGAATTGAGAACCTCCATACCGCTGAAGCAAAATTGCAAGCCCCTCTTTCAAGAAAACCTCTCTTCATACTCAAAGGTTGTCGCGTAAAGCAACTCAGTAAATCTTTTCTAGAAATTCACACCACCCATTGTTAAGGTTCTAGTACCTCCTCTTAAAAGAGAGTCACATATTGAGTACCATTAGAAAACATTTAGCTTTTACAAATTTGAGCCTAAGTAGTTTAATGCCCACCAGCATCTATAAAAGAAGATGAGTGGCACTAATTTCCAGCTTCTATTATATACACAAAATAATTTATGTCACTAGTTTTCCTCACCTAGATGGTAAAACAAGAGAAGCACAGATGATCAAAAACGCATATAGTAAAGAATCCTTTAGTAAACATCAACATTTGATAGCAAGGTTTATACATTGACATAATGAGTTGCCTCAAAAAATTTCAACCACTGCAAATTCAGTACCAATTTTGCCTTATCAATGTGAGTATTAAAGCATTATCACCGTCTGCCACCAGCACCAGCATAATTGTAAAACCAGTACTAGTCTGAGCAGATTGTGCCTGTTCAAAATACCATGTCAACAATCAAAATAAAAAGAAGGCACAGATGTAGAAAAAACAATACACACTGTGAATCACCTATTGGACCACAACACCAGGTAGATTAGCCATGTTTAGTGAACCTATTAAATCCATGGTCTCCTTATCAACCTGTAATAGAACACTAAACCTACAATTATCTTCTGACATACGAAATGAAACGTAAGAATTGTGCATTTATTTATCAAGCATATGTTAATATGCTAACTGAAAGCTAAAGGATTCTATTTTGAAAAAGAATATCATCAACTGTACAAAATCCTCTACAAGAGCCAACTAAGATAAGAAAGACAACTGCAAGTTAACTGCAATATAAATATCTGGTCAAATACCTCCAATAACATCCGTCTTAATTTTCTCCAGGAACAAAATCCATACGGCGCTCACGCTCCTCCTCCTTTTAATTTCAAATATACCCCTCACAGGACCTCGTTGATTCTTTTTCATTAAGAGATTCTTTTAGCTAGTTAGCAGGCAACAAATGCTTTACACTTGTAAGAAAACGAAAAGGAAAGTCGTAAGAAGGGAAAAGAGGAGAGACATGGAAAAAATGCACAGACAAAACCTGACATTCAAAATGGAAAGACAAACTGGCAAATCCAAAAGCCGCTTATTGGAAGACGTTTAGTGGGGATGATAGCCTCCCTTCAGCGATAAACAACATTAGTATGAAAATCCGAGTGGCATGCGAGAATAATATCTTTCAATGATCACGCGGGAGGACTTCTTCACAGTTTTTGTTCTCACACCCCAAGAAAATTGGATTCAATCGCTAACCAGTTGTGAATGCAGAAAAACTCTACGACATACCGCTGTTGCGGCGCTGCGCGTTTCGACGGAGGCGATAAAACCCCAAAATTACATGAAACCCTAATCTGTTCTAAGATTTTTAACTTTATATTTATTAATAATCAAAACATATATAATTCCCTAGAAAGATGCTTTTTAGGAATATTCATCTACATTATGCTTATTTCTAAGAACGACACGTAAGTTTTCGTAGGTTTCGGGGAAAAAAAACTGGCATATCTAAAATCAAAGAAATAGAAAAAAGGCATTTCTGAAAAAATTATTTACCTTTTGAAAGCGAGGTTTTGGGGGAGCATTGCTCCCAGATCTAGCGGCCCCTAGGGCCATAGTTCTAGTTCAGCTTGCCATGGCGCCTTACTAGCCATCGTAAGAGCGAGGAAACAGAGTAGCGAAACTTTGACACAAGCTCAATCATCAGGTTAAATAAGAGGCTTAAAATCCTTTTAATCGCCACTGCCTAAATTCGCCATTTTTTCATCAACTTTGTTGGGGCAGTTTGGGTAAGTCTAAGCGGTATGAATGATGGGAACACAAAGAAAATGCGCCTAAATTGAGAGCCATGGGCGTCATAGATCCACCCCTTTTCTCATTGCAGATTTGAAACGTACAAAAATGTTAATCAAGCTCCATCTCCATCGCCATGGCCTAAATCGTGCGAGGGCTCATTAAGTGAGGAAAATGTGTCGAGGTCCCATAGGTCCCGGTAGCATCTTCTTTAGTGCTTGGCATTTAATCTTCGGTGAGGGCTCCTCAACAAATAACGTAATATCGATTTGATTTGGGTTACGCGGTCAGAGAACGAAAATGAAATATCGGTGTTTGTTTCAATCCGATTAGCGCTGCAAACCAAAGCACCAAACAAATCCAATATATCTTTGGTGCCAAATTGAAACCAGAATGCCAATTTGAAACCGAGAAAGAAGCCAAAACCGCCAAAAACAATAAAAACAAGGATAATCCGGCTACGAGAAGTCCGGACGAAATGGGAACCAACGTGTCCAACATTTTGCCTTCTTAGCCTATCCACGTGTATAACCGGCTAAAACTCAATTGAATTGAACAAGACGCACATTGATCTACAATTTTTTCAACATCACTCTACGAAAAATTAAAGAACCTCGAATTTTAGACTCTCATCAGGACGATAGCCAGATTCTTTCTTTCATTGCACTTCTTTCTCTCGACAGCGTAACTTCCTTGATTATTTTGATGATGCTTTTAGCGAAAGCCTATTGCGATGAGCGCCTTTATTATCCTTTTGAATTCATATTTTGAGGAAAGGAAGAATGGATTATTTCAGAAGTTTACTTGCGAGTGGATAGACTTTATTTTGAATAAGTATGGGGGCATCTTTGATGGCCACGATAATCGCTACCCGGGCCGTGGTTTCGGCGTCACCCGGCAACCCGGGAGATCTTTCCCAAATTGCCACTTCAAGCCAAACATCATCCCAGTAAATACGTCCTAAGGCAAACCGACCTTACCCATTCAATTTCGAACCGAACCCACAACAATCTATTGCGTCCTTTGGCATTTTATTTGCCTCTCTTACATACATTAACTCTACCCGTTTGCGCAGGCGTGCACCTTCTCCTAACGAATATACAACCTCAACTAGTAGGGAAGGCTATTTTACAGATGTTCTCAAGTCCACCACCACCTCCCATTGAGGCCCAAATGATCTCTTTAAGTCAAGCTTATGCTCTCATGATAGTCTGAAAGTCTGTGACCAGTTCAAATCATCCAAAATTAATAGATGATTCTCTAGAGAGACTCCGACATAGTCGAGTGCGCTTGTAACCTGGTCCTTCCGACTATTCTGTATCCCAAAAATAGGAGCCGGAACTAGAGAGCAAACCAAGCAATAGTGAAATCACCTAAATATGAGGTCACATTTATTAGAGGCATCACTGAGTACGGAAGTTGTATTAGCTTTCTTCAAGGAAGATGTTTTATGTGCCATCCATGCGAAGAGGGAATAAGATGTGCAAATGATCTTTAATTGGCTGAGGATCCCGAAAGACAAGCCCCAAAGCTTTGTAAAAAATTTTTGTATAAAATAGTTTTAAATATAAAACAATTTTGTGCAAGGATTAGCATTAATATACGTCAAATCTTCTTGTAATATCTGCTAGTTCAAACTCTTTTCTTTAAAATTGGCTTTTTAGGTCAAAGTTGACCCACTCGGGTCACTTCTACATGAAGGGCCTTTGCCTCTTGAATGCGACGTGTTTTCGCTTTGAAAACTTGAGTCCCCTCTTTGTTGGCATAAATTGTCCAAATTTTGTAAGAAAAGTTGTTAGAATGTTTAGAATTAGTTAAATCTTATAGTGTAGCATCTTAAATTTGTCAAAAATGTTCAAAAATAGTCTAGATCGACCCACTCGGATTATTCCGTGCCGAAGGGTCTTGCGTCGCAAACGCAGACGCATTTCGCACGGAGTAACCTGAGTTACCCATTTTTGGGCTTTTACATGTTAGATTGTCATAAGATAAGTTCCTAGATAGCCTAGACTTGAGTTAAACTTGCATGTTAATATCTTATATCTCCCAAAAATGTTAAGTTTTGGTCAAAGTTGACCATTCTCGGGTCACTCACAATAAGGGCCTTCGTCGCCGCAATCGCGGGGCCTGCTTTCAATGCAGAGTAACCCGAGTCAATCATGTTCGACCCAAATTTGTCCAAAATTTGTCTAGTAAACTGCTTTATAGTGTTTCTTGACTTGTTTTGCTTAGATTTGCACTTCATGTTACCTAGTTTGAATATCTATAGCCTTAGAACATAGGTCTACTCGAACAAGAAGTCTTGGGCACAGAAACCTAGGCAGCCTTAGTCTATAAAAGGGGACCTCATTTGACATTTTTCCTTCACCAAGTGCAGCTCCTCACCCTCTGTCATGTAATTTTTCTCGGCTCCTTGTCAATGCCCCAACCATTCTTCTCAATCTGCTCAATAAGCCCATAAACTTTGTTGAATGGTACAACAACCAGCAACCACATCGATGAGCTCCCGGAGGAGGGTTCCATGTTTTTGACTATCTCTTTGATCTCCATGCAACCTCTCTTTCGAACCCTATTATAATCGATATTGGCGTTAATATATGACGGCAAATTTTTCCCTCGGAAAGTCGGCTTCCCTTAAGGGGAGGCATGGTGTCCTGGAATCGGTTGTTGCCGTTCAGGGAATCCAGTCAAGAGTCGGGCTAGGGATAGGACGTAAGAACATGCCCGACCTGGCATGAGCCAAAACCACGCACGCCCAAAATCGCCTGGGCGCACTCTGCGAACGCGCAAAACCCCATCCCCGACCTTGCTATTAATCTCTCACGATAGATTAAGCAACGGCGATTGATATTCTGGTACGCTTTCCGTACTATGACATCGGGATGACGATTAAGACGGAGAGTAAGATTGGTGATGGAGATGATGGTGGCAAGGCACTATGAAGATATCGTGCCAATGAACCAACGAGAAAGAACAATGTTCTAATGGCGGATCACAGAGTATCTTTGCCAACGGCTAACTCCATCTCCACATAAATCGCCAGAAGAATACCGCCTGGATCGACAGAGCCCCAAATACCGATTATAAGGGCAAAGACAAGGACCCCTACCAACTACTCCCACCAAGAAGTTCCAAGGAGGTAGCAACAAACATTCTTATAGTCGGGTGAAACGACAGTCCGATAACGCGGCATAACAGTACATAAGGCGATAATACCACCACCCGGCCATTCAAGAGGTGAGGAGTTTCTTAAGAATTCAAAGCAGCCGTCCCATCTACCCAAACCAACCCACGGCCAAATGCATCCTGTTAATCAACCTGGCATCGAACCACCAGCGGAGGAATCCAAATAACTCCCTGTTGTTCATCAACGCAAGCGGCCTTGTCAGCTGACGGGACCCAAAAAGGGGAAGGAAAGCCCTTCGATACTATCTTCGGTCCAAAGCAAGGCGGATGATAGTATTCCATAGAAACTTCAGCCCGAGGAGAAGAATGCATTGGCACTGCCGGAGTTGCGCCCATAGGGGTTAGAGGCCAACATGCCAGATGAGGAGAACACGGATCCGCGTTATCACTCTTCAAGATCACGTAACTCTGACCCCGGAGCCGCCAGGGGTCATCTAAGGAGACGCCGCAGATGGCGGTGTGTGGTAGCTGCAGCACCACACGCTCCACCTCCTCAAATAGTTCGAGCATTAGAAGGGGATCATCCTAAATATTACTTTAACATCGACAAAAGTCTTCGACTCAAGGACGTGAAGAATTTCTTCAAGTCTATGAAGGGTTCTCGACGATAAATCTTTACCGTCCCTATGTATTAATATGTACCAAGATGTTTTTGAATTTCATGTATTCTATATAATATTTCAAGCTTCCAATTGTATGTTGATGATCAACTAATATAATTCATTGTTAACTTATAAGTTGAGTTTCAACTTGATTTCTTTTATGGCTAACAAGAATTAACATAAAAATGACATCATGATGTATAACCTTGAATAACAACCATGATGACTAATACTTGCAGCCAGGAATACCGGTTCAGGCTCCCGAGGTCAGGGCGGACAACAACAATGGCAACGTAGGAACCTTTTCGGCAGAGAACATGACGACGAACAAGAGATGACAGTCGAAGCTATCAATGGAAGGCTAGTCGAATCGTAACCGATCACGACAACTAATACAATGGGCCATGCCTTTGATGCATGCAATGGAATATGGAGCAATCGCGCCTCCACCCGCAGGAGGACGGGCGAAGCTCTTCAACGAGGCGCGAAAGAAGTCCATGGGCACGAGGAAGAAACGAGAAAAAGGAAAAGAAAGAAATAAGAGGAGTCCAACTACTTATATAGCTCTAGCGATTTGGACACTCTGAGGAAGCAAACCTCGAAGCGGTTACGAGAAAGTGAATTGACACCTCCTGGCGAGGGGCGGGAGATAATTAAAATAGGGGCCCACCGGGAAGAAAGTGGATATGCAATGAGTAGCGTATGGAAAACCCGAGAAGTTGGGTTAGTTATCCAGAAAAAGATAGGTTTGGAATGGAAGTAGGAAGCTTAGTTAGGCGAGATGGAAGAACTTGGAAACTCATCGACATGAAAGATAAGGACATAGGAAAAAGTAGCGGCGACAAACTGATTGGATTTGGGGTTTGGTTGGTGGAAGGGATATGCCAATCAAACAATTTGAGAAGGAACAATTGTATATTATTCAAAACCTTGATAAGGCTTTTACAATCATTCGTCCCAAAAGTTAGGTACATCGTGAGCTTCGCGGTTTCTACCGAGGTTGGACCAAGGGAACCTATCCCGGTGGTCAAATATCTGAGAGGAATTTATGAAGTTATAAGGTTAAATGTCTCCAAGAATCCCAGCGAGGCGAGGCGGTGGGCCGGCTATATTGAGGATTGAGCATTAACATTAAAGAGATTGTACGCGGGCCATCAACCCCCAAAATAGTTGGGAGGCGAAGACAAGGCACTAAGCTTGGAGGAAGCATAAAACAACACGGGGGCGAAACAACCGATTACAAAAGGGAAAACAACGAGGACCTTATCAGCAAAGCGGGCATCCTCCACGCCGAGGGAGTTGCCGATTATCGAGGGGAAGATGAATAGAAAAGGATCTTACGGAGAATAGAGGCAACAGGGCAGGGAAAATTAGTGAAATTCTTTTTGGATAGTATTCTGAAGGAAAAGAGGGAGGAATGCATAGAAGAAGCTGTGTTTCAGATGCTTCGAGACGGGTCATTGTACACATGATTGCCCCTTCGTGATGCAAGCAGTACTGCAGAACTCATTGATTGGGAGTCACCAACGGAAGTGGACGACGACGAAGACGACCAGCAGGAACCACAAGACTATATAGAATGTCAATGCAGAATTTGTGCAGCTATTGAGTCAGGTGATGTCAAAAATCAGTCCACGGTTATTTCGACAGAGGGCATCATTGATAGCATGCCCTATGTAGTCCTCATAGATACAAATAGCTCGCACAACTTTGCTTCTCCCAGGTTGGCCGCCTTAATGAAGAACATAAGTCCAAACCCAGGCCAAGTGGTGCAATTCACCACACCAAGGGAAAGAGAATCAGCTTTGATAGACCTCCTATGGGAGCAGAGATAATGGATATTGATAAATATGATCTCATAGTGGGAATGGAGTTCTTGAAGCTATTTAAAGCCATGATTGACTGTGACAAGCACGAAATCTCCATCACCGCATCCGACGGGAACTGCTTTGTAGTCAAAGGTAAGAAAGTCCTTTAAGACGTGCAGTGTATCTCTTTGAAGCAATTGCACAAAAGCTTAATGAAGGATAAGGTGGAATATATCCTTAGACTAGAGGCGATTGAGCCAGGTCAGGAAAAGCAAAGGGAGCCAAGCTTGAATTAGTTGCCTAGGCCAGTAGCAAGGCTAATCAAGGAGTTTCATGATGTGTTCTCGAATGAAATCTGTGAGTTGCCACCCTATAGGGGCGTGGAGTGTGAGATCACATTAGCACCACATGCTAAGCCTACCAGCAAGCCCCTCTACAGGATGAGCACCCTAAAGCTAGTTGAGTTTAAGAAGCAATTGCAAGAATTTCTTGAGCCTGGGTTCATCAGAGCAAGCGTATCACCCTTCGGGGCACCTATTTCTTTTGTAAAAAAGAAGGATGGAAGTCTAAGGATGTGTGTAGACTACCGTCCTTGCATAATGTGATGCTCCCTGCTAAACATAATGCCCGGCCATTACACACCGATAGGGAAATCCCCGTCCGGCTCCCAACAACCGCATTGAGCCCTTCGTCTACCAGCACTTTCGAGGGGTGATCCCTAGTGGGGAGGGAACCGCGAAGGTGTCTTCGCGCCAGCTTCCCTATGGGCTCCTATAGCAATGAGGCGATAACGCGTCGAGAACTAGCATCAAACATATACAAATACTACCTCGAAGGGTTTGTGCATCACACATAAACCAATACAAAGATGATAAGCACAAACCATGAAACATGAGGAGCTCCCTACCCCACTTCACTCATAAGGAGGGGTGACCAGAACCGGCCTCCTCAAGATAGAGCAGGCCAGGATGGCATGGCAATGGGGTATCGAACAATGGCTAGGGTTGACCACTCCATCCGCCCCTCTGTGCATGCTGCCGCTGATGATGGGCTCAATCAGGCTCTGACGGGACTCTAGCCTTCCTGGATCACGCAATCCCGTGGCATCACCCATCGGGACTACTCGAGGTTGCATCTCCCTCGGGTCCGCCGGCGAGAGGGGTTGCATCTCCCCTTCCCAGGGGTCTAGAGGTTCCGTAGGCGGTTAGGAGAATCGTGGCGGTACACGATTCGTCTCCGGCAACCCCCAAAACGAGAGACAAGCCCGGCCACTTGCGGCTCAGGAGGCGGATCACCATTGCCCGAGGAGGTGGCTGGGACCCATGCTGGAAACCACACGAAGTGACTGACCATAAGCCTAGCCCACTATGGGGATCCCCCAAGCCCCCACTTTCGGCAGGGATCCTCCCTCCACATTCCCTCTAGCCCCGTTATATGGTGCTGAGTCATATCGTAGCCTCGATAGCACTGGTGGGCTCCTATGCACAGGCCGCAACTAATAGGAACTAAAGGGATCTACTCTAGGAGCATACTACATATGGCCCTAGGTCTCTACCCCCTTCCCAATACAAGAGGAGCAATCATGATCAACCATCATCACATAATCATCACATCATGAGAATAATCATAAGAAGAACATCTTAACCTAATCATACAAATCTAACTAATGGTTAGGGTTCATTGATTAGGGTTCAAGATGTTGAATCCGGGTGCTAGGATGGCTCTACTCTAGATACAAGATACTAGCGTTATGCAGGAATGCTAATTCGAGGAAGCTATCACAACTACTACCCTACATACCGCTCCTGAAGCTCTCCCTCCGATCCGTGTGCCTCCATGGTCTTGACTCACACGATGTTGCTCTTGCTCCAAGAACCAGTCTACCATTTAGGGCTGCTGCACCCGGTCTATGCCACGACAAGCGATGTTGTTGAACCTGAGGTTTGAAACGAGTAGGTGAGTCTCTAGGCGCTAGGGCCGGAAAAAGGCCTAGGGTTAGGGTTTTGACCTATAAAGTTAGGTCCACCTAGGATGCCACGTGGCACCAATCCTGTGCGTCACGGGTGGCGGTGCCCAATAGGTTAAGGCCCGTGGATAATGGTCTTAACCTATGGTTGGCTAAGTTATGTGAATAACTTGGCCATGTCCCCTAGTGCCATAATCTATGGTATACAAGGCTATGAAGATAGACTTGTATAGTATTCGATCCGAGGAATATACGTGTTTATGGTACATTATATTCCCTGGACCGTCACATTCTCCCAACAGGACAATCTTGTCCCCGGCATTCGCGCTAAAGGTGACGAACCCTACCTTATGCACGCAAAAGAAACAACATGTCATAGCCTTTAGTTTACTTTAACAATCAAGTTTTATTAGTTAAAGCCAAAAATTTAGGCTATATTTGTACTTATACAAAATTATATAGCCTTAACGGTTATTTCTTACGATAATTCAAAACATTATTATAAGAGTTATTAGGGTTCATAATCTAAATTATGGCTCCCCTATCTTCTACTTAATCGCTCCCTCGTTGAAGTCCACCTTCTACTTGCACGCAAAAGGAGCACATTACGTTAGTTTAGTTAATAATTTGTGGTTTTAGGGGACCACCCCTTACCTCCTTGAGCCGAACTCTTGGCTCAAGGTTGTCCTACTACCTTGCCCAAGATCTCAATCTTCTTGCCAAACTCACTTTTCGAAGAGTGGAAATCGCATTACAATCGTCCTTATGCGAAATGGTCTCACGGAGGGGCATCCGCTACAACATTAAAGCTTGCGGGGCTTATATATAATATCAAAATCATACTCCTCTCGAGGAATTCCATCCACCTCCTTTTGCCTTAAGTTGAGGTGGGCTGGGTGAAAAGATCTTGAAGACTTCGGTGATCGATCTAACTGAAACTTCCTTCCTAACAAATAATGCCTCCATATCCTTAATGCCACGACAATGGCTAGCAACTCGATCATGGGTTGGGTAAAGCGTTGCTCGGCGTCGTTCATCTTCTTGGTGGTGGCGACTACCCTTCCTTCTTGCATCAAGGCTGCCCCATTTGCTATCTTGCTTTGCATCTGTTGCTACCAACTTATCTTTACCGGATCGGAGAACAAGCAGTGCTGTTGTTAAAACCTCTTTAAGCTTCGAAGGAAGCTTGGACTTTCTCTAACCAATGGCTAGTCAATCCTTAATCTTCTTGGCCTTAGTGAGGTCCGACCGAGGGGCAGCCCACTTAAAATCCTTCCACGAACTTCCTGTAATATCCCGCCAACCCGAAAGCTTCTTACGCCACATTCCTTGGAGCTGGCCAATCAACTATTGCCTCAATCTTAGATGGATCTGTGGAGATTCCCTCGGATGTTACTACATGCCCCAAATATTCCACTCGGCCTGTTGCAAAGTGGCATTTGGAGAGCTTCCCATACAACCGATGACGTCTCAACTTCTCCAACACTTTCCTGAGATGCTGACAATGCTCCTCAAGGGACTTGCTGTAGATTAGAATGTCGTCGAAGAAGACAATAACAAACTCATCCAAGAAGTCTCAAGATGTCGATTCATGAGGCATAAACGTTCTTTGGAGCGTTCGATAATCCAAAGGGCATTACTGTAAACTCAAAGTGACCATACCGCGTTCTAAAAGCGGTCTTATGGATATCCTCTTCTTTTATCCTTATCTGGTGGTATCCTGACCTCAAATCAATTTTAGAAAATACCTTTGCTCCTTGTAACTGGTCCATTAGGTCATCTGCCTTTGGCAATGCATATTTGTTCTTTATCTCTGCTTGTTGAGCTGGCGATAGTCTATGCACATTCTTAAGCTCCCATCTTTCTTCTTCACAAAGAGTATAGGTGCTCCGAAAGGAGACACACTTGCTCTTATAAACCCAAGCTCAAGCAATTCACTGAAGGCGCTTCTTGAGCTCAATCAGTCACAGGGTGCTCATTCTATATGGTGCCCTTCTTTGGTAGGCTTCATCATGGAGCCATAGCGTGATCTCACATTCCACACCCCTATAAGGTGGCAGCTGCCGGATTTCATCCGGAAATACATCCTTGAACTCGGAAATAAGCCTTGCTATCTGTTTGGGCAAATGATTTCCCTTTGGGTCACTTCCATCCTGCTTGCCTGGCTCAACTGATTCCATCCTCAAGATGTAGTCCACCTTATTCCTTTCTATACTCTTCCTTAGATGCTTCAAAGAGATACACCGCATGGGAGAATCTAGCTTCTTACCTTTCACTATCAATTTGCTGCCGTGCAGTGTGCTTGTCATGGTGACTTCCTTCCAGGTGCGCAATCAATCATGGCTTTGGCTGGCTTCAAGAATTCCATCCCCACTATAAGATCATATCTTCCGATATCCATGACTTCCGCCCCCATCGGCCACTTAGCCCCACTAAAGGTCTATGTCAAAGATGATCCTCCTCCCCTTAGTGTACGAATAAATGGCCGTTTGCCATAGCTAACGGCCTTGGCTTAGACTTCAATACCTTGTTCTTCATTAGAGCAGCCAGCCTAGGAGATGCAAAATTGTGAGAGCTACGTATCTATGAGGACTACATATGGATTACTATCTATGATCCCATCGTACGATGACAATCGACTAATTCTCAATATCACCGCTCAATGTTTGCACATATGTGGCACTCACCATCTATGAAGTCCTGGGCCTCCTGGCTGGTCGTCTCCGCCTCGCCCCGCCGTTGGGAAATCCCGGTCCACAAGTTACGCCAAGGCTGCTTGCATGATGAATGGGCAATCATGCGTTGGTTGCCACGGCCGGAAGCACACGAAACATAACTTTTTCTCAATGCATTCTTGTCTCTTTTCCTTGGCCGGACCGCTAGGCGCTTAAGAGCACTGCCCGATGATGCATTCTGTGGCTTACGGTCCCAAAAGCTTTGTTCGACTCTTACCTTCTTTGTTTGACCTCGATGGTGTGGTGGTGATTGCTTACCCCGATATTGCCCTTGATCATACACGAACTCTTACCCACGAAGGTTGATCGCTTCTCTGGCTGGAGTTGCCGGTGCCTCCTCCAAACTTATAGCTTTATCTTCGGCCTCACCTGAATCGACCTTGGGTTGATTGCTCTAACGAGCCTCTTGATATTGTTGTTCAACCCCTCAATGTAGGTATCCAGCGCGCCTTTCTCGAGACTCGGGAACATGGGCCTAAGCCTCATGAATTCTTCGATATACTTAGCCACTGATAAGCTACCACCTGATTTAACTTTTGTAAAAGCTGGCGGATCTGTCTACTGGTATGAGACCTTGGCACATAGTGCTGCCGAAAAGCTTCTTTGAAGGTCTTAAACCTGCAATTGGTCCTTTTTCAACTTGTTGGACTTAGCATATCCCTTCCACTAGATCCTTGCGGTCCAATAAGGTTAGTATGTAGCAACTTTCCCTATATCCTTGTCTTTCATACCGTAGGAGTTGCCAAATTCTTCCATTTCATCAAGCCATGCTTCAGCCTCCATGCACGATCTGTCTTTCCCGAACCGCCCGGCTTCCTTGTCTTCCATCGTTGCTCATAGCACTATCCACCTTTTTCGATAGTCATCCGTCTTTCTTGCCCTTTTCCTTGCTCTAGATGTGTCGGACTGACTGTCGGAGCTAGAGCTGTCCTCACTGGAAGAACTGTCTGATGAGCTGGAGCTAGATGATGATGGGCTCCTGGTTCTTCTCTTCCTTCTCCTATCCCTGACGTTCCCCTAGTTGCCCTCCCCTTCCTGCTGAGGGCCTTTGTCACCTCCCGGAACACAAGGTGGAGGTGGAGGACCATCTTCCTGTGCGTTCATCAGAGGTGTCGCTCAGTTGATGAGGTGTTGCATCTGGTTCCTCATCTGCACCAACCTTGCGTTGATCGCCTCACGGTGACATATCACCGCTCAAAGTCTTCTTGTTCTCTGCCAAACAAATTCCTTGGTACCCAATTGCGTTGTCGGTGCTGGTCTTGAGATCTTGCACTTGAGTTCCTTGCTGCAAGGATTGATCATCAATGCATGTTATTTGGGTTAGATGTTGATCAATCTTACTTGTAATTGAATTATCTTTAGTTATAAAGGAAATCATACAAAGCCTTACATTTACAAAACAGTTAATAGCCATTAATACATAAGGATTACTTGATAGAGTAGATATGTCTTAGCACAATGGGTACAAGAAAATATTTAGCATAAAACTTAAGAAAATTTTATAACTATTCAATGGCCTCCCGAAAA
The DNA here is from genome assembly GCA_021234155.1 of Isoetes taiwanensis. Taxonomy (NCBI): domain Eukaryota; kingdom Viridiplantae; phylum Streptophyta; class Lycopodiopsida; order Isoetales; family Isoetaceae; genus Isoetes; species Isoetes taiwanensis. The sequence goes on from JAJEKV010000090.1 coordinate 2,032,896, forward strand.
GCTGAAGAAGTTCTTGACATCCACGAATCGGGCCTTTGCCGAGGTTAGCGCAAAGATGTTCCTTGTCGATCTTCCTTCAAGTGCTTTCGGGCCATCTCCGGTTCCGGAAGTTACGGTGCTCATTCTTGCTACCAATCGAAAGTGTTGCGTCCCCTAAGGTGCCCTCTACCATGAAAGTCGAGGCAATGGGCCTTGACGACCTGTTGAAAAGAATGATGTGACTTGCATGGGCGATATCTTCGAGTCTTTGCCCGGCCCGAGAGTGCTATGAGAAGTGCCGCAGTTCTTCCCCCCTTGGGCTGAACTCCTTGTGAAAGACTATCATTTGTCCTTGGTGAGGGCGGAAGATAGTAGCGGCGTCGCAGTGCCCTTCCACGTTGCCTCGCGATCCGGTCTGCCCTTCCTTTGAGCCGCTTCGTCGTAGGCATCCACCGCCATAAGATCTTCATGATCTCTCCACATCTTGGTTCGCGTTGTCCAAGTTGATGCTTTGCTGGACCCTTCCCTCATGCTCTGGCTCGGGCGGTGGCTTTGAGCTTGGGCCCCTCCACGGTTTGTAGAGTGTGCTCAGTATCTGTGGAACTCCTCCTCTGAAATGATAGGTTCCTGGCCAGCCGATAGATCTCCCTTATCTGGCGATGAGGCTGCTATATCCGACATTGTGTCTCTCCGCCAGACTCCCTTGGAATCTCCCCGGTATGAGTAGTCGATGAAGTCTGCTCTTCCCATGTGCTATCATGCCTAAGAGCTCGTCGATTCGAAGAGCTGTTCCTTGGCAATCGACAAGTTGAGGATGTCGTTTGCAAAATATACTCCTCCCGTCGATGACTATCGGCGTGAGTTTGCGATGCCGGGCCGGAGGCTCGGTGGCTCTTCGATGTCGTCGTCGTGCCTCGACATGTACCTCTACATCCTTGTTGCCTCCCTGCTCTCCCATTCTGTGTTTTGCTCCCCTAGCTGCTCGTAGTCTTCATGGATCTGCAGAGATGGTGCCCCTGACGTCGTGCCATGGTATTCATAGGCGGAGGACTCTATGTTCAGGATTTGATCACGGGCCCCTCACGGGTATCAAGTGGCTAAGTCTAAGGGCTGAGCAGAGGGTTCCCCTACTTTGTTGATTGACTTATAGTGCATGAAAAGGGCAAGGGCTGTCTGAGACGAAAGGTACCTATGCCTATTGTGTCTACATGTCATGTAATCGGGCATGGTCCTAGTCCTATCCCATAGTTGCTTCTTGCCTTTGGATCCTCCCAACTCTCGACTTAAGGCTTGGGTGAGTGACTCAAGAGAAACCCAATTCCCTCCCCTAGGGGGCAGTCTAACTTCCCAAGGCAGGACCTGCTGGTCATATTGGCACATAATGTCCGTGTAGTAGGGTGTTCTAGTCAGAGTTGCATGAAGATCAAACAAGTGGTCGAACACGAGAGAAGGCTTGATCTACGTGAAGGCGATGGATATGGCTTGCAACATTGTACCATCTTTCAAAGTTCTTTGGCGCCATTGAGTAGGAAAGGGTACAGAAAATGGCTTGCAAAGATCAGTGGAGGTTCGAGAAAATAAGCCTAAAGGCTTTTGGGGCTTGAGTTCAGAGAAGGAAAAATGGCAAATGAGACCTATTTGTATAGACTATGGGTGACCTCGGGGGTTAGGTGCAAAAAGGTACCTACCTAAGACTTGCTTGGTTCTATGGCTGCACTCGGTGTCCAAATGAACTACCATGAAGTGCAAATTTAAGCAAAACAAAGCAAGAAACACTACATGGCAATTTGTTGGATCAAATTTGGCTAATTTGGGTCAAAAATGGGCTGACCCGGGTGAATCTGCTGGATGGCCTCCAGCGTCCGCGGTTATGACAGCGTTTAGCAGCGGTCTCACCCGGTTGGCCTATTTTGGAGCCATTTTTGGTTATTTTTGGGGATTTGAAGATGCGAACATGGCTAATTGGGTCGATTCTAAGCTAACTAGCAACTTATTTTTGAGCAAAACTGACATCTAAAAGCATGTTTTTGGGGCGATCCCGGGTGAATCCATACGCAACCCCGCATCGAGGGGCAGAGGCCATTGGCGCGGTCTCACCCGGTTGGCCCAATTTTTGCTTTTTTGATGATTTTTTTGCCAAATTTTCGTTGTAGTTATGATTTCTAGGGTATTCCTAAGCATGCTATGAAGAATTCTACCACAATTGGGTTCTATTTCCTAAATTTCAAGCATCCAACATTTTTCTAATTACAGGGGAAAATAACTTTTATATTAATAAGAAAACACAGTTACATGAAATTTTAACTTTTCTAATCAAAATTTACAAAATTGAGGGCCTAGGGCCTCTCTCTGCGAATCCTCCGTGCTAAGTGAATATCCTTTGGCATAAGGGTAACTCTCTTAGCATGGATGGCACAGAGATTCCCTTCCTCGAAGAGCTGCACCAGCTCTGCTTCGGCGGCTTCTTGGCGGGGCCGGGTCATTAGAGGGGTAACCCTATAATCGGTCCGGAACTCCTCATCACTTCCCCTAAGGAGGCGGCTCGAAGGGCCTTCCTTATCGGGGAGATTCGCGTGCACATCCGGAAGTGCCTTATCTCCCTAAACACCGGGCGTGCGTCTTTGTTAGGCCCGTGGTGAACCCCAGGTTTTCCGGTCTAGGTGGGGGGTGGCTTGGGCTGGTTTTCTTGACTGCCGCCCTCCACAACCGCCACACCTCACCTCGGCGGTACCAATCATTGTACCTCATCCAACGACGGAGGTACTCCTTGTATGCCGCCATTTTGCGCTTAAATTCGCGATCCTGTCGGAGCGTGAATGCCCGCTCCCCTACCTTCTGCTTCTTCACCACCTTTGGTGGCTCTGGCCACTTAGGGTAGGGTGGCCTCGCGTCGGGGTCCTGCTGTTCCTCCTCCTCCTCTTCACCATCCCCGCCCCCCTGCGCCTCCTCTTCCTCGTGAGGCTCCTCTATAACGATGGTCCGGCGAGGTCCATCGTTCCTTCTCTTCGTCCTTTGCTCCTGCCGCCTCTGCTCCCGCTCCCGCTCCCTCTTCTTCCTAGCGGCCTTCTCCTCTGGCCACTCCGCAACCTTATCCTTGCCCTTCTTCTTCGGTGCCGAAGGGCCCGCCTCCTGGGTTTGGTGCTGCTGCTGCTGCACTTCCACCTGCTCCTCCTCTTGTTCTTCCACTTCAGTGTCCGAGGGGCCAAAGTGGCGGGACTCGTCCGTTCTCTGCGTGCCTCCTGATGACGAGCTGCTGCTGGGGCTTTCCTCGGCATCATGGAAGGAGTCTTCGCTGCTGCTGCTGCTGGCGGGGAACTCCTCGTCTCCTGGCTTGGGCCGAAGGTGCTCAGGGACCTTCTTGACATGTCTACCCGCTGCCGCTTGCACCATGGAGAGGGTGGGGCGCTCGTTGTACTTCCTGGCTGTTTGTTTGGTGCGAGCCATATCTTACGGTTCAGGAGATGGGTGACGTAAGGCTGAGCAAGAGAGAGGTGGAGGTGAAAGGTTGGAGAGAGAGAATGAGGTGTCAGATATTTAAAAAGGAGGGTCCCTAGGAATATTCTCCCACCATAATTACCCCTATTTATTAGCCCCCCTTATTAATTACACCATATTTAGTAATTATTTAATTATTAAGATATGTATTAATCTTGTATTACTTCGTATTTTTTCTAATGGTCTCCGATTGGTCTCCGATTGGGATGATTCTTCGACCCATTTTAGGTGAAATTTGATGCAGATGCATAATTTTCACTCCAAATTTACTAGAAGATGAATTTGACTTACTCATTCCTTCGGCTAACACTTAACCTAAGTCCTGACCCACTACCTAGGAGAAAAAATTTTCCCCTATTTTCGCGGTTCAATGGTCAGTGCTAGTTCCTGGTCAACCAAGAACATTGCTCTGATACCATTGTGACGCTCCCTGCTAAACATACGGCGCCCAGCCGTACACTCGGCAGGAAATCCCCGTCCGGCTCAACAACGCCGCGGGCCCTTCGTCTACCCGCTCACGAGGTGATCCCTAGTGCGGGGAGGGAACACTGAAGGTGTCTTCTGGCGCCCTTACCCTATGGGCTCCTATAACAAATGAAGCTTATAACACGTCGAAACTAGCATCAAACATATACAAATACTACCTCGAAGGGTAGTGCATCACACATAAACCAATACAAAGATGATAAGCACAAACCATGAAACATGAGAGCTCCTACCCCGGCTCAGACTCATAAGGAGGGTGACCCGCCAGAGGCTAGGCCTCAAGATAGAACAGACCAGGAGTCATGGCAATGGCGGGGCTGGCATAGAACAATGGCTAGGGTTGACCACTCCATCCGCCCCTCACATTGCATACTTTGCGGATGGGCTAAATCGGGGCTCGACAGGACTCTAGCCTTCCAGATACGCAATCCCAGGGCATCACCCATCGGGACTACTCCAGGTTGCATCTCCCTGGTCCGTCGAGGCAGGAAGGGTTGCATCTCCCCTTCCTAGGGTCTAGAGGTTCCGTGGGCGGCTAGAGAATCGTGGCGCACACCCGATTCGTGCCGACTTAACCCCCAAAGCGAGAGCCAAGCCCGGCACTTGCGGCTCAGAGAGACGGGGGCATCACCATTGCCCGAGGAGGTGTCTGGACCCATGCTTTCCCACACGGTGACCAACCATAAGCCTAGCCCATTATGGGATCCCCCGAAGCCCCCACTCGGCAGGGATTCTCCCTCCACATTCCCTCTAGCCCCGTTATATGGTGCTGAGTCATATCATAGCCTCGATAGCCTAGTGGGCTCCTATGCACAGGCCGCAACTAATAGGAACTAAGGGATCTACTCTAGGAGCATACTACATATGGCCCTAGGTCTCTACCCCCCTTCCCAATACAAGAGGAGCAATCATGATCAACCATCATCACATAATCATCACATCATGAGAATAATCATAAGAAGAACATCTTAACCTAATCATACAAATCTAACTAATGGTTAGGGTTCATTGATTAGGGTTCAAGATGTTGAATCCGGAATGCTAGGATGGCTCTACTCTAGATACAAGATACTAAGCGTTATCACGGAATGCTAATTCCGATAAGCTATCACAACTACTACCCTACATACACGCTCACGAAGCTCTCCCTCCGGATCCGTGTGCCTCCATGGTCTTCACTCACGTGATGCTTGCTCTTGCTCCAAGAACGAGTCTACCATTTGTTGGGGCTGCACCGGTCTATGCCACGACAAGCGATGTTCGGAACGGAGTTTGAACGCAGTAGGTGAGTCTCTAGGCGCTAGGGCTGGAAAGAGGCCTAGGGTTAGGGTTTCAGCCTATATAAGTTAGGTCCACCTAGGATGCCACGTGGCACCAATCGGGTGCGTCCTGGGTGGCGGGTGCCCAATAGGTTAAGGCCACGTGGATAATGGTCTTAACCTATGGTTGGCTAAGTTATGTGAATAACTTGGCCATGCCCCCTAGTGCCACAATCTATGGTATACAAGGCTATGAAGATAGACTTGTATAGTGACGGATCCAGGAATATACGTATTTATGGCGTATATTCCCCTGGACCGTCACACATAAGCAGACGGTAAAGAACAAATACGCCTTGCCTAGGGCAGATGACTTACGTTCAAGCTTCCTTTGAAAAGCTCAAGGAAGCCTTGACAGCAGCACCAATGCTTAGCCTACCAGATTCAAGCAAAGATAAGCTTGTAGCAACTGATGCTAGTAAGCTAGCAACGTGGGGAGTTCTCATGCAAGAAGGAAGAGTGGTAGCCTATGACTTCAAGAAAACAAATGATGCCGAGCAAAGTTACCCAATACATGATCAAGAACTCCTGGCCATAGTAAGAGCTCTTCATATTTGGCAGCACTACCTGCTTGGTAGGAAATTCCAGTTGGATATCGATCATTAAAGCCTCCAATATATTTTTACGCAAACAATCCTCAATTTGGGGCAAAGGCGATGGATGGAGTTCTTCGAAGAGTATGACTTTGAGATAGTTTATAAGCCAAGTAAATTAAATATGGTGCTGACGCTCTCTCTCTCGCAGGCCATTGGAGACTTGAGTGCATTGCAACGCCATCTCCACCTTGTGTAGTGATTTCGACAAAAAGATTGAAGAGGTCTTGCCTTCAAGCAAAGAATTCAAGCAAACATGGACTAGTCTTTGCAAAGAAGCAAGGACAAATTCAGAAAGAGAAGCTTATAGAAGATATAAGAGAGAAGGCAATCTTCTCTACCACAAGGACAAACTTTGTGTCCCTGAATCATCAGGAGTAAGGAAGTTAATTCTTCATGATACTCACAATAGCCAAATAGTCGGCCATGCAGGGTTCATAAAAACCTACTTCAAGATAAGAAGTAGTTATTATTGGCCTCATGAGGTAGGACATAGTTAGCTACATTCGACAGTGCCAGTTATGTCAACAAACAAAGGCCGAGCAGCTTCGATTCTAGGAACCTTGGAACCCTTGGCAGTACCAACCGTTAAGTGAGAAGTTGTGAGCATGAATTTTATAACCGGACTCCCAAGAACAGCAAGGGGCCAGGTTGCTTTAATGGTAGTGGTCGACAAATTATCCAAGATAGCTCACTTTTTGCCATGTCGAACCACAGATACAACATTGGATACCGCCTTGCTCTTTGCAAAAGAAGTATTTAGATTGCATGGGATGCCAAGGGAAATCATCTCCGATAGGAACCCCAAGCTTATACATGCCTTTTGAAAGGACTTCTTCAACACGATCCAGACCATAGTGGTCGACAAGTTATCCAAGATGGTTCGTTTTTTGCCATGTCGAACTGTGTGGATACCGCATTGGATACCGCCTTCTTTGCAAAAGAAATATTTAGATTGCATGGGATGCCAAAGGAAATCATCTCCGATAGGGACCCCAAGTTTATGTGTTTTTTGGAAGGACTTCTTCAACACGATCCAGACCAAGTTGATGAATTATGCTTATGAATGCTTGACACCAGATACTTGGCACAACCCAATGTCTAAAGTTGAAGTTTCTCATCAAATGTTGACCAATATGCAGCAGTTAGTAAAAGAGGTTAGAGGCTATCTTCTGGCAGCAAGAAGTCGGCAAAAGAGCATAGCCGAAGCATAGAACTGTAAGGGAGTTCCAAGTTGGGGATAGTGTTTGGCTCAAGATTAAGGTCAAGCAAGCAATGCTTCAAATTGGGAATTGCAAGAAGCTTGCACCAAGATGGGCGGGACCTTTCGAGATCTTAGAGCGAGTAGAGAATCAAGCCTACACGCTCGATTTGCCAGGCCATCTCAAAGTCCACAAAGTCTTCCCTCCAAACCCAGAGGAGGTTTTGGAGACTCCAATCTTGTTGGAGATGATGGAGGAGCAAATCGAGAAATTCCTGAGTTAATTCTTGATAAGGCAATTAAAAAAGTCAAGAAGGTCCCAGTTCCTTCAATATTTGATCAAGTGGAAGCACTTGCCCGTGGAAGATACAACATGGATATTGAAGCAAGATTTAGAGAAGCAATACCCAGACTTTATGAAGCAATTCGACGGCCAAGTCATCTCCGAATTGGTTGATGCCAACCTGTCAGGTGCTTTAGCTAAGTTTTGTTATGTCTTAGTGTATGTGCAGGAAGGTGTATGCATCCTAGGCTTGTAGGGTGCATACGCGGGAATCTCAGATTGTAGGCCATGATGAGATAACCTCCAGGGGCGTTCTCTAGGCCATCACACACCAAGAGTGCGCCTGACCAAAAGGGTCATATGAGAGGAGCACAGCACGGTGGATGATGATGAGGCCATCACTCGGATGATCTCTATGCCATGATGCAGGGCACGTGCACATGACCATAGGGGGTCCATGGTGAGGTATGCGCGATCATGCACGATGATGGGATCGTGAGACGTTCCCTAGCTTAAACCCCCAGGGACATGAGGCACTGCGGGCGTACACGATCAAGGGGATCTTGTACAAGGTAGCCTCCATAATACAGCCTCCATAATCACAAAAACGTTTTTGGATTTGACAGGCTCGATTCTACAGACCAGAAGAAAGAAGTATGGCATTTAGTGGAGAACCGCAAAGTTATGCAGGTTGCAGTGTCTGATAAGGAAAAGATTGTTCACAGTGAAATTGTCAGTAACATCCAAGAAACCATACAGCACGTGAAAGGAGTGGAGTCCAATGACAAATTAGCAGCAAAAAGAGCAGTATTAGTCATGGCACTTGGGAAGGTCAGGCGTGGAAGCAAAAGATTAGCTGCCAGGGCTTTAGGAATTCATCCAAGGAATTGTTCCAGAGCTAAGAAGCACTGTATTGCAATTAGTAATAAAAACGCATTGTGGGCTCTTGGGGGAAGGAAGAAGAGAAAGGATTCCCTGAGCCAAGAAGTGATTGAAAAAGTTGTGGATTATTGGACAAACTACACCAGAGTTTCGCCTAACTTCAAGGACGTCAGATCTGGTAGAGGAAAACATCCTAAGCATCCAACACATTACCTTGATGTGAGCCAGGTATACTATCTGTAGATCAGTTTTTTACTAAGTCTTTTTTCACATTTACTAATACTAATATTTTTTTATAAGTTTTGAAGTATTGATTCTAATATGATCTGCTAATGGAATTAATCTGCACGTTCTTCTCGTGGTAGCAAGTCTTAGTGCTATTGATGGTTGATAATGGATCACTTTTTGATATAGTGCTAAGGTTTTTCACCTTTATAATGTTGGTGCCACGTTTAGTAATTGTGTTGATGTTAGTGCCACTGTTAGTGATTTTATAAATGACAGTGCTAATATTACTAATTTCGTTAATGTTGTTCCACTGTTAGTAATTTTGTCAATGTTAGCACTAAACTTAATCTGTAGTTAGTGAAGCACCACCTACCACTACAGATTAGCAATGCTTTCATCTCAATGTCCTAGCATTGGTTAGTGGTTTGATTTGCTAAGGGTTATGTCGTAATGCTAATGGAATCAGTAATTAGTCTAAGTTGCTATTCATTAGCAGTTGTTTTTTCTAGTGGTATTAGCATTAGCATTTACTAAGTAGTTTTCTATGTGTGTTTGATCTAGTGGTAACACACTAGTTCCTTAGCAATGTGGTCTCGAGTTCGAGACCGCCCAGAATCGCACTCGGTACTGTTGGGGGTCAAATCCCAACAGACACAATGTAAGGTGGTTGGGGGCAGGGCCCAACCGAGCAATGTAGTGTGGTGTGTGGTCACATGTCCAGTTGGATGCTGCCTAGTGGCGTGACATTAAAACTACTATCTATCTATCTATTCTTATTCTGCAGACAGAATTCTTCACTAGTTTCATGCAAGACAATCCAGATGTTCAAATTAAGCAGAGAGCCTTCGAGAAATTAAAGCCTTACTTTGTTGTAAAGCTATCTGAATTCAATACCTGTTGTTGCGTCTATCATGAGAGGATGTCAATGCTGAGGGAAGGGGTGAAGAACATGAGGAAAAAGTCCATGGTGCACGGTGCAGATTGCACCTGTGAGTGCAAGATATGTGACCACGCGGCAAGCCAAGTAGGGTGCAATGCAGCAAGACATGTTTGGCAGTCTAACAGTGACATGTGGAGAAGCATGGTTTGCCCAAAGCCTGAAGGTGAGGAGTGGCACAATGAAGCATGCTTGTCAGGAACCTGCAGCAAATGTGGTGTGGACAAAATGGAAAGGTGTCCAAAAGAAGAAACAAAGGACAGTACCTCAAAATTCACTTGGGAGAACATAGACTACATTGAAATTGGTAAGGATAAAAATGGCAAACCTAAAAAAAGAATTGAGCATCAATATTTACAGACTTCACCCAAAGTTTTGATGGAAACCTTCAGATCTAAAGCAAAGGAGTTTGTGACACACAATTTCAGGTATAAATGGCGACAAAACCATGTTTAGACAACTCTTGAACGGGTTTCTTGATGATACTATTATATCGATGGTTGACTTTGCAGAGAAATTACTCTTTCAAGGAGCGAGAATGAAGTCCAAATCAAAGCATTGGCATAATGAAGCGAGATCACTATTCTTGTGCACCTCACATATAGAAGGGATCACGAGACACAAGAAATGATCAAGGAAGAACATTTTTATATATCGATGTGAGAAAACATGATTCTTTGTTTGTGCATCATTGCTTTCTCTTACACAATCATTGGATGCAAGAGAAGGAAATCACTTTGAAGAAGCATTATGACTTCTCAGATGGTGCAGCCTCACAGTTTAAAGGTAAAAAATCATTTTACTTTGATGCTAGATTCAAATCTTTAACAAGTTTAGACATGATGTGGAACTTTTGGTGCTCTGGCCATGGGAAGGGAGAACATGATGGTGCGGGAGCAGCAATAAAGAGGGCTTTGAGAGCGGCCACGTTGAAGGGCGCAAAGATGACCAATGCACACGAGGTGGTGGAATGGCTAAAGTAGTACATGTCAACAGCAGCACCCACAACATATAAAAAGAAGATTTAAACTGTAAGTAGAACTTTTTGGGAGGTTGAAATAGGACAAGTGGACAGAAAAAATCAGTGGGAAGCACGTCCTATTGAAGGATCTAGAAACCTTCATTGTTTCCATAGGTGTTCAAATCACATGACACATTTACAGGTCAGAAACCTCTCTTGCTTTTGCACATATTGTTTAGATTTGAATTGGGAATCTTGCTCCAATGTATCATATACTAAGAAGTTTGAACTAGTTGTGGTACAGCCCATCAAAGGTATTGTTGAAGAAGAAGTACATGATGAAGGAGAAGAAGCATATATTGGCAGCGCTGACTTATGTAGCATGCAAGTATCTATAGGTGATGTCTTTGCAGTGGTGGCTCCAAATAACAATCACGAGAATGTGAAATTCTACCTTATCCTATGTACCAAAGCTAAGTACTTGGTGTTAGAAGACTTTGTAGATATGCAAGGGCGGTTTGTGAAAGGGGATGAGGTCATAGAAGGGACATACTATGAGAAGTTGGTGAATTGTAAATCCAAATACAAGTTTTGTAGAGGAAATAAAGCAATTGTTTATGCCACTCAAGTTGCAAAGAACAAAGTCGAGGTTGATTCAAGCAAAAGCACGTTGTTAAGCGGGGAGTGGTTTACATTCTAAGTGCCAAAGAAGAACAAGATATTCTAGAGAGGCTTCCCAATGTTGTTGGAATAGTGGAAAAAGCAATTGTGTAAAAGGTAATTTGTATAGGTACTTTTATGAATATAAAAGAAGTTTACGTATTTTGCATTCTCATTTTTTTATGCTTGATTCTGAGAATTTTGTACTTTCGAATGTTGAATGAATTCCAAGGTAAAAGCAATTAGAAAAAGCGTAATTCCAAGGTAAAAAACGAGAATTTACACAAGGCACAAATTTACACAAGGCACAAGGTATAACAAAACCACAAATTTACAGAAAGGCACAAGGCCATCATCCACATTAAAGAAGGCACTAAGGCACGGATTCTGAGAAGGCACAAGGCACGGATTACAGTCGGCACAAGGCCATTACAATTAAAGGTACTAAGGCCTGGATTAAACAAAAGGCACAACCTGGATTAAACTGAAGGCAGGTATTACAAAACCAATTGATTAAAACAGAAAATACCAGAATACTTCAAAAAGGCACAAGGCCATCATATATTAAAAAAGGCACTAAGGCCATCATACATTACAAAAGGCACTAAGGCCTTTGTTACAGGGGTCGGCACAACCATTTTCACAAGGGGGGTGAGATCAAAAGGCACTAAGGCCTGTTTCACAAGGGGGTGAGATCAAATAAAGGCACCAAGGCCATTACGAAGAAAGGCACTAAGGCCTATAGCATCTGTTTTTTCAAAAAAAAATTACAAAGGCACAAAAGGCCTGTGGTTGAACTTGATCAAAAGAAAAAAAAAAAAAAAAAGTTGGCTTCCTGAGCTCCCGGGACTTCAAGCTTCATCTGTAAGAAACGTGAAGAAAATTAGAAAGCCTGTAATAAAAGAAAGCAAAAATTGAATGCATGCTACTTACTCTCCAGCCAATTTTGGAATTCCAAAAATATTTCCTTCTTCTTCTTCGTCCGGGTCTTCTTCTTCGTCCGGGTCTTCTTCTTCGCTGGTCTCGTGTTCGCTCCATTCGTTATCTTCAGAATCGATCTGCTCCTCGGAAGAATCTGCATCTTCTGAAAGCTCAGAAAGAGAGTCTGAGGAGCTTTCAGAAGAGGAGCTTTCAGGCTCGGGGCTCTCCAAAGAATTCTGGACAGAAACTTCGGGCCCCTGCAAAAGAAAATTTGGCCAAGATCCTATGCCATAACTGGCAAGGACCTGTGCCAAAGGAATGGAAAGCAAGGCCCGGCACTTGGAAGGGCCAGGGGAAGGGGAGGCAGAGCGGGAGGGAGAGCGGCAGCGCTTCGACATTCTGTTTGGGAGAATTGGACGATGCTTCTCCCTCACGACTATAGCCTATAAAGGCTGGCCTGAAATTAATTTCGTAGGCTACGATTTTAGGATTTCGTACCATTAGTATCTTAATCGTAATGATTTAGTAGGATACGAATAATTACCTCGAAATGACCATAATTTTATTTTCTAAAACATAAAAAAAAAAAAATCTATCCTGAAATGGCCATTCTTTTTTGGACACCAATCATATTATGTTGGCTTGGCACTTGTTTAGTAATTGTAGTTATAATTAGCTAGTGTAAATTGATTGTTGACTTCAAAATTGTTGACTTACGCTTCACCAAACATGTTGGTCAATGAAAGTCAAACATGTAACAAAGGGGGTGATTCACACTTGTTGACTTGAAAATTGTTGTCTTACACAACAATGCCTTAACATAATGCATAGAATAGCATAGGTCAAAATTGTTGACTTATGCTTTACCAAATGCTGATTCACACTTGTTGACTTGAAAATTCTTGACTCACGCTTTACCAAACACAATATGCATAGGTACACAATATGCCTTAACATAATCCATTCATTTGGCATTTGTTGATTTGGCAATTGTTGATTTGGTAACAACTGGAACATCGAATGCATGTGGGATATTTGAGCCCATTACTAAAAAAAAGGGTGGACGAGGATTACATTTTGAAAGGTTATGGCACTCTGGCCTGTAACTGAAGATTACAAGCCAGCTACTCATAGCTCTTTCATCATCTAATCTCTATCCACACTCTTCAATGAAACAGCAAAAAACTATTTATATATGCGCCAGTTTGCTTCCTTGGACTGGCTCTGCTGGGGCCAGTGTAAAATTTCTTTTTGCCTCTTCCTTTCTTCCTGTCCACCATATTCCACCCTTTATCCTCGATATCCAAGACATCTTCGATCTTCTGCTGTATGTCAGCTTCGTGCCTTTGCTGATTGAATTCTGGTAGTTTAGGCATAGTTAAGATAAAGTTACATGTGTCTATTCTGACAGAAAGATTAATATTCTTGATCAGCACAACCATATTGTCATCTATCTCCACCTTTGATGGGTCATCCTGAAATTTCTGGTGACAGAGGTTGAAATGAGTAATGTGATTCCGCTCCATCTCCATCTCTGGGGCAATATCCCCTGTTACCTTACCCTCCCCCCTTCTCTTCTTTATTTTGTTCCTTTGGAATCCAAGCCTGTCTCTGATACTTCTGATGAGAAGCATCTTTTTTCCTAGAGTCCGGCACCAGCCATTTGGAATAACTAATGATGAGATCCAGAAATTCCTCTGCCTTCACTCTGATTTTGATTTTTCTCTTCCATGTCTGAGTTATATTGATTTCAATAACATTCCCCAAGGTTTCGAATAGGATCACTAGATGGGATTGCGTCCAGAAGGCAGGAGGAAGATTGGGGAAGGAAATCCACGTCGAGGTTCTAATTTCATCTTCTGTCCCCGGATGATATAAAAGGGGGAATTATTAATGAAGTCCAATTTTCTCCTGAGAATGTGGTTGGCACACATCTCATCTCTGCAGACAATTTGGAATGTTTTACTGTCAAGTTTCAGGATCGATAGAATTGGGATATGCGGAAGCATAATATAACGTCAGCACTAACACGAAATAATACAATCAACTACCTCGAAGGGTAGCACATCCATGCTACTAAAGATACATCAAAGATATTAACATGCCGTAAAATATATGAGCTCCTACCCAGGCTCAGACTCGTAAGGTAGGTAAACTGACAACTGGATCTCAAGATAGAGCAGACCGAGATATGGCAATGGCGGGGCCGGCTATAGACAATGTCTAGGGTTGACCACTCCATCCGCCCCTCCTGTGCATATTATGCAAACGGGCTAAATCGGGCTCTGGCATGACTATAGCCTGCCGGATACGCAATCTCATGGCATCACCCATCGAGACTACTTCGAGTTACATCTCCCTGGTCCAATGAGGCATGAAGGGTTGCACCTCCCTTTCTCGAGGTCTAGTGGCTCCACGGGCGGCCAGAGAATCGTGGCGATACACGATCTGTACCCGACTGAACCCCCCAAAACAAGAGCCAGGCCAACACCTGCAACTCTTGAGAGGCAGGGCAATACCATTGCCCCAGGAGGTGTCAGACCTATACCCGGCCCACATAAAGTGACTGACTATAGGCCTAGTGCACTATGGGTCCCCAGTATCCATGCTCAACAGGGACCTGCCACTAGCCCCGTTGTATGGTGCTAAGCCACTTCATAGCCCCCATAGCCGAGTGGGTTTCTATGCGTATGCTGCATCTAATAGGAACTAAAGGGATCTAAACTAGAAGCATCATCTAGATAATGGCCACTAGGACTCTACCCCCCTTCCCAATACACAAGAGGTGCAAGCATGATCAACCAATGCCTACATGATAAATAATAAAGATACATCTAAATCTAATCACATGCATCTAACTTACAGTTAGGGTTCATTGATTTGGGTTCCAAACCTAGACTGAGGGTTCTAGAAAGGCTCTACTAGGGTCCTCGCATGCTACGGGTGGCATAAATGATGCCATTTTTAGCCCTAAATAATAGCGCTAATTAAGGGGGTTTAACTGAATTTTTAAATTTTATTTTAGCACTAAATCCCGCCCATGGGATCCTAAACCGTCGAACCTTTCCCCCTTTCCTACTTTCTTGGAGTTTCTTGGATCGGATTCAGAAACATAGTTGCTCCTCATCGAGATCCCCGTACTCTGCTTGGTTAACTGGCCGGATCAAATTGTTGTGACTGTACTGCTCCTACAGCAGTAATTATCAAAATCCGTTATTTGTACCATTCTAAACAATTGCCAGTCATTAGATTCAACAAAATCCCCAATCGAGATCCCATTTCCCTGCTTGGTTAACCGGCGCCGTAAATTCTTTGTGGATCGTCTTTGCTTCCACGGCCAAGAATTATCGAATTCGGTTATTTGTACCATTCTAAACAATCGATTGCCAGACAATCGAGATCCCATTACCCTGCTTTGTAAAGAGCTTGGATCAAATTGCTCATCTGAACAATTTCCCAGACTCAAGAAAAGTTGTTTTAGTGGTAAGCATCTAATCTTTGTTGACAAATCTTTGGGAATGGTAAATAATGTGGAAATGGTTTCATTCTATTATATTTCATGCTTCTATATTGAAGACAAAGGTTAATGTAACAGGTGTGGAAGATTGCATTCCAGGTGTGGAGAATTTTTTGGGCTTGGTATCAGCGAAAAGTACAGCTTAGTAATGTTTGGTCGTGCAAGTTCAGTAGTTGATGCTAACGAGTTTAGCATTTGGTACTATGTTTGCAGACAATCAGTTAGCAAATTATGCTAACAGGTTATATTGGTACTATGTTTTTAGCAGCATTTTTGCTAGTTAGTATGTCTTTGTGTGCCCGAAGTTACTTAGTGATTTCGTGCTATGTTTGCGAGGCAACATTTGCTAAGTAGCGGGTTACATTAAGAACGCCGATTTTGTGCTACACTTGCAGGCTCAAATTGTTATTAGCGGTTGCTAAGAAGATGAAGTTCGGTGCTAAGTTAGAAAGAGTTAGTTTGCTATTTCGCGCATGACATGCTAAGCATTTGCTATTTTTGCGCATGATGGGTCCAAGGTAATTGGTGTTCATGACAATTAGTAATTATTTGGAAAAAGTAGCAGTTCATTGCTAAGCTCTTAGAGTTAGTACTATTCAGGATACTTAGTGCTATGATTTGGATTGGTTTAGTTTTTTGCAGACACAATGAAGAACTTCCAGTGATATATAATTTCAAAGCTGGTGCAGGGATAGAATGGCAACAAGGAAAACTCAACCTAAAGTGACCATAGACAAAGAGGAAGCAAGGAGGATGTTTGACACATCTGTGTTACCTTCTGAGGGCATGACCTCTTCAGATGTAAGAAAGGCAGATATGGCTGAAGATGAGATAAGCAAAATATTTGGCTGTGTAAAACTGGTGGGTACCAAGCAAATTTATGAGTCTAGTCGAATGAATCCACTATTTGTGGATCAGTTTATGAACATCTACAGAAGATGTTACCAAAGAACTGATGTTTGTGTTGGAGATATTGGGAAGTTTTTTGCACGGGCATTCACTTTTGAGAGGACAAAAGATTAACTGGCAGTCATTTGTGGTTAAAACGAAGAAAAGTGTTACAGCTAAGGTTGAGAAAGAAGATGAGTATGAGTCCTCATTTCCTCATACAAACGTTGTTGGTTGTGTAGTGGACTAATCTGTCATCAACTCCTTGATTGCTGGCTTAGATAAGCAGAAGGATGACTTGAATGTTAGAGTTAAAAGTGTAGCCAGTGAAATGAAGGAAAAAAGGAAGTTGTGGAAGAAGTGCAGTTACGAGGTGGATGCTGCAAAACAGCAAATTGAAGCAGCAAAGGCCAGGTGCGAGCACTCCAGTGTCATTACATTCTTGTCGTCAATGCTGGTTTCCAAGGAAAAGGAACTTTTGGAGGCGACAACAGCATACAAGAGTATGGAGGAAATTCACAAAGGGGTAATTGCTAATGACCTTTGCAATTACATAGTGCTCAATAATTATTTTTTCTACTTCATCATTATTTTTATTTTTAAACAGGCAGAAGACGAAGAACATAGACTCCAACCAAGGCTGAAGAAGTTGAAAGAAATAGCTTCATCTCTAAATAAGATGTCTGGACTGCAACTCAACCTTCCATTTTTGAAACATCCAAAATTCTCTACCGTAGCATTTGCAAAATTACAAAGTTGTTCTTTCTGTACATATGCCTATGACCCACTTTGTGTCTCAGCCATTGTTGCACATTGCATGCACAGTTTTCATCCAATTTGCGCTTACATACGTTTCTCAAAGAGATCAACTTGTCCCTCTTGTGAGAGCCAGATGCCTCATAATTGGTTCAGGTCCATTGGACTTCATGTAGATCTGCATTGGAATCTGCTCCCAATTATAGTGCAGTGCAGTCCATTGAATGCATTCAAGATCCATCATTAAGCGCACCTGCTGACTTAGAGGAGCCTGATATAATTATGCAATCCATTGAAGATTGCACTTTATTATCTTCCACAAGCCCAAACTTGAAGAGAGACAATGCTGAACAAAGTAATAGTTGTAAAAGACTGAAAAGTAAGTTATTCTTGTGAAGTATAACTACTTTGGATTTTTCTTCTATAAGTACTTATTTAGTTTGATAATTTGAATGATGCAGGCTCAAGTTTGGATATTTCAAACTCTATAGTTGACATTTCTAACAGAATTGAAGACAATGATGTGCAAGTAATAGATGAATGTGAAGCTGTATTGAAGAATATAGATGATTATGTTTCCAATTTGGACAAACGTGCTGATATTGTGGAGAAGACAATCACAGAGGAAGAAACTGATTTGGCATCAGTTGGAGAATCTCCTTCTAAGAATAATTCCAAGCAGGTTTCCTCCAGCAAACGACCTCCATCCAAATCAATAACTAAGAAACTAAGGTGATTCTAGTGTGTTTCTTTCTGCCTGTTGTACTGATATAATTTCTTGGCAAGAAGCTTTTGGTTATTGAGCCAGAGGATTTCCTGTACAAGGTTTTCAACAAGGCTAAAGCAGTACCTGATGTGGAAGGTGTCCAACTTCTTCCATCAAGAAAAGAGGTTCTTGCTGTCAGGCCAGAGGCAGTGCAGTTCATGCAATTCATCACCGAACATTTTGCTGTTGGTATATGGTCTTCCAATCACTCAGTGATTAGCTGCCTGAGGTCTTTCATTCCTCAGTCCTTAGTGGATAAGTTTCTTTTCAAATGGATGGTGCATCCTTTGAAAATGAAAGGAGGAACTTCTTGCTACATCAAAAAACTCACAAAAGTTTATGAGAAATGTCCAGAATTTAGCATGAGGACAACTTTGCTGATTGATCCTTATAGGTACGTGAATTTTAAAACTAATGCAGATTCCTGCATCACACCAAGGTCCTTCGTGCCTGACATAAATGACGGTGATTACCTGTTGAAGACTATGGTACCTTACTTGGAGAAGCTAATAACAGAAGTGAACGTAATTGCTTATGTATAGAGGTCTGTGCATTTTCGAAATCAGTATGATGAGAAAAGCACAAAAGTGTTGGAGGTACTAAAGACCATTGACTTGTCCTAACTGTTGTATGTTTTTTTAATATTAGATCTCTTTTTTATTGTAATTTGGTGTTTATCAACACCACAAACGTTTAAAGAACTTTATAATTCTCTGGTATGCAGTTCCCGTTATAATAGGCTCAAATATCCGGCATGCTTTGGCCACAAAATAGTGCCAAAAGAGTAACCCCAAAATTAGCATAAACCTAACACAAAGTTAGCAATATCCCACATGCATATATCACACAGCGCCTTGGGGTTCTCAAATGAGGTAATCCTTCTTTTTAGAGCAATTCTTTCGAATTCCAGATCCTCGTTCTTAATTAATGGTGAGTGTGGGCCATTCTTCCCCTTGCAAATGGGGGTCAAGCAAGGCTGCCCACTTGCACCTTTCCTCTTTCTCATTATAATGGAGGCCCTTCATAGTAAACTGGAGGAGGTCAAAAGGACTAACCTGATCCAAGGTCTAACCCCCCCAGACAATGGGGTGATGGATCAAATTCTGAATGGGCATTTTACAGATGACACTTTCCTTCTGGTATCCATGAACAATAGGTCTCTTTCCAACACTCAAGCTATTCTGGAGGAATTCGGAGCTGCTTCGAGCTGTAAGATCAACCCTATCAAATCCAAAATTTTGGCCAGAGATCAGGTAAAAGGAGAGCAAACAACCGCTCTCTTGGGCCGTGAGTATATTCTATCTACCAACTCCTCCAAGATTTTAGGCATTCCCTTTGCAATAAAAGGGAGTCCCTCGGATATTTGGCTTGACATTATCGAGAAATTTCAGAAAAAGTTTGATAGCCTCAATTCCAAGTACATTTCTAAGCAGGGCAGAGCAATCAGTGCTAACTTTGTGATATCCTCATCCCATGTCTACCAGTCCTCAGTTATCTTAGTGCCTAAGAAGGTTTCCTCCAAGCTCCAGAGCATTATAGGTAGATTCATTTCCTGTGGGCAGAATAGGAAATGTTGGACTCCAGTAGCCATGGAGGAGTGCTGCAAGAATAAGAATATGGGGGGGCTAGGGGTTATTAACATAGAGAAGCAGGGTATTGCTTTGGCAGCCAAGTACTTTCACAAAGCAGCTTACAATCAGTTAACCACCCGGTCTCCATTATTATCGGACATTATTTGGGCAAGTGTCTCTCTTATGGATGGAGGAACTTAAAGCTGAACCTCCCTCACTCTATTTATTTCCCTTTCACTGTTCCCAACTCTACCCCGGGCTTGATCAAGAAGTGGATAAGAGCTTGGAACTTAGTCAAAGGGATATTCACCTAGAAAGAGGGGCTATCAATCAATCTTTTGGAATCCAGCCATTCTTACTAATGATCCGTCTCTTTGTTTAGCCTGTCATTTTCCAGAGTAGGCCAAGCTTTGGAGCACCAGAGGGATTCACCTTATTAGGGACATGTTTGATGATCAGGGGATCATTCCCTTTAAGAACTCGGCACTGGCAGGGGAAGGAGAGAATTGTGAAGCTCTGTACAACAATATTTGTACAGTGTTGCTCCAGAGCAAGTGGACTGAAGAGGACTTCAACTGGAATCACAATGGGAGGACTGGTTTCACGGTCAAGTTTGCTTACAGATTTTTAATGAGAGATCATAGTATGTCTATGCATAACATGTGGCAGATTGGGAGGGAGAGATGCACCAGAAATCTGAAGTTTATGTGGTCGAGCTCCATTCCTCTCAAAGTCAAGTCCTTTATGTGGCAGCTGTGGCATAAGGCGTTGGCAACTAATCAGAAAAGGCACAGGCTTCAGATGCCTGACTCGGATGTCTGTCCTCGTTGTCTAATGTTTAGGGAAGATGAGGATCACTTATTCCGAACATGTATTTGGTCGGAATGGGTCCTTGAGCTGGCTTCGGCTCTGCTGGGATATGATCTTAAATCCTTAAACTCCCTGGATTTCTTTATGCCAAATTATCCAACTGATTGGAAGATTTATATTCTGTTGTGGAGGATGTGGAAGGGAAGGAATAACTTTATATTCAACTGTGATATCACTCACCAGGAGGCTGTAATAAAATAGATTGAATATGATATTAAATGGATTACTACTGTAGGATAACTTTTACTCATGGTTTACTTGCTGGAATTTCAGGAATCATCTTTATGCTGGTGCATAAGCTCAAGTGGAAGAGAATTGATCCCAGTACCAACCAAAAATGGATCAAGGTGTTCGGTCCTCCAGACATTTATGGACATAAGGAACCATGCCTTTGCAACTGTTGCTGCGATCAGAACCCGGATGCTAGAAGGGCTATGCTATGTGAAGCCAAGGACAGTAAAGGAAGATTTAACATGGCGAAAGCAGAATCCTGCCTTTGTGTCTTCTGCACTCTTATGACCATGGTTAAAGGCAGAGGCAGGAAACCCGGAAACTCTAATCTTAAGTCTTATTTTTAGAAAGATATCTGCTTCAACTAAGCCAGCAGATTCCATATCAGAACTGAGCTATCTACTATTTTCAATCTTTCATCTAACAAGCATAGGGGTTATACTTCCCTGTAAAAAGTAATTTTTGTTAACCTAACTTTTTATATTAAATATACAAACAGGCTTCAATTAAAAAAAAAGATATTATACTTCCGCTGTCATAGAGCCCATAGGAGAAGGGCATCAAGGCACCTCCGTGTCTCTTTCCCGCACTGGGAATATCTTGGGTGCAGGATAGATGGAGGGCCCATGCGGCCAGAGGGCTGGATGGGGGATTTCCCATGGGATATATGACTGGGCATCGTATATTTAGTAAGGAGCATCACACTGAACAATTGCGATTGATGGGCCCAATCATACAACTCCGCTCTATGACTATTGTTTTGCATTGCGTATAGTGCCTTCCAGCCCGCCGTCGCTCGTAGCTGTATGGATGTGTTCCAGTGCATAGTAGAAGATAAATCCACTCCCAAATATTTTTATGTGGATTCCACTTCCACATTCTGCCCTCGATAACTGGAGGAGGGGATCCTCTGCTGACGTGAGGATGATATGAGGACCACCTTAGTCTTGGCCAGGTTGACGCGCATATCAGTCACTTGGCAGAATGTGTCCAGGGCATCGAGATGGCATTGCATATCTGTTGGTGTGTAAGCTAAGAGGTCCACATCATCAACATATATTAACTGCCTGATGATCTGGTTCAAAAGGTAAGCTCCGTCGCCCCCATTATCAGCGAGCCAGCTCTCCAACTGATCAATGTAAAGTCGAAACAATATTGGGGAGAGAGGGCATCCCTGACAAACCCCGATAGTACTATCAAATGGTTGGCTTATCAGCTGCAATCGGCCCGAACATCTCTCATGTAACCTGTACACTGCATTCTGCAAATCTATAGGAACCCCCAGCTGTCACAATCTTGCCCATAATTTTTCCTGAGGTACAGTGTCAAATGTCTTTGCAAAATCTACGAAGCAACAATATAGGTCCTGCCAGTAGTTCCTGCTGTCTTCAACCAGAGTCCGTCTTAGGAACTCCAGATGGCTGCAACGTACAAGGAAAAAATGTTCTTTCCAAGACCATTGACTTTAACAAAACAAAAGGAAAAAAATTAAACCACATCCCCCCTTTTCTCACCCAATCATTGTCAAAATCATAGTAACCAGTCAATTTCAAGACATTATAGAGCATGCATATGTTTATATTGGCATGAACATCCAAATGAAGCATGGTGAATCCAAATGAACATCTGCATGATGCATACAATTAAAGCTATGGGAACAACATTTACTAGCAGAATCCAAGATAATCAAAGTTATGGCTTTTGCATGACGAAATTCATATGCATAAAATAGCTATGGCGTCAAAACCTTGTATTTACCCACTTGATGCAACGGAAACCTTTTTTTTCAACCTAGTTTGTGAACCATTGCCCTTTCCTTTTTCGAAGGTGCAGAAAACCCTAAAGTTTTCATTGCTCTGATGAGCAGCGAACCTATTGCCGCTAAGGTTGCAATTTGCCATGGCCGCTGAGGAGTCCAGTCTTACAAGTACATTGTTGTTTTTTTTTTCCTTTTGATCGCTATTATATAATTTTGGGCATGCAGAATGCAGACCCGAAGAGTAAGATGCTATCTCTATTACTGGTCTTGGTAGTAAACCACAGATGGGGTGAGACTTCTGGTTATTTTCTATAATGCAAAGCATTGTGTAGTCATTAAATCCATAGAACTTTAATTAAAGCCTGCTCATTTATGCAGATGGAGCAGCTGGAAATATTCTGGCTGGAATGTGAACGAGACTGTGATCAAACAAATAGGTTTCACTACTGGCAGTATACATTTTTTGCAAATTATATATGAAGTTCCTAACTAGTTTGTTACAAATTTATTAACAACTGGCTAGTTTCCAATGGACTTGCCGCGCTTGATTATGTCTATGTCAATATTGGTTAGTTCCCCTTAATCTAAAATGAGCTGCATATCAAGAATATAGTATATCAAAATACCGATCTTATTGCAGATAATTGTTGGACTGCAAATGACTGTGACAACTAGGTACTTTAGATAATGTTGATGAACATGATTTGTAGTACAAGTGATAAGTTTTATATGTTGTTTGTTCTGCAGGGTGATTAGCAGGCATATCCAAGCACTTTTCTACCTGTAGGTTCTTTCACATGGTCATATCGGTCAGGATCGCTCTATCATGAAGTTCAAGATGCATTGAATTGTATTGATTTTAAAGAGTATGCAATTGCCCTCTTGGGTTTTTGTAGCTTTAAATAAAATTGCTACTTGTTCTAAGTGAATTTTGACATTTTCTTTTCCTAAGGTAAATCTTTGATATTTCATGTCACGCTAATATTTGAGAAAACAAATTTCTTAGAATGAATCCATTTGCTAATGGTTCATGTCATGTGTTGCAAGCAGAGGAATAAGGGATCCCCTTTCTTAAACCATTGAAGTAGTGAGTTGAAGATCATAAATTCTTGATGATAGGTGAGGCTTCACTTCAAGTTCTCCACTACAAAAAAAATATAGCTCTAAGTATGTGTTTGACATGGAGTCTATGCTGAGGATATTGTTTGTAGATGATGTTGTACAGTGGATAGAAATATTTCAACAATAGTTTCTACTTGGTTTTTTAAGACCACGGTCTCCTTTCCAGGTTTCTATAGAATGATAAGTTTGGTTAGGCTAATATTTATTTCATTGTTTGCTTGGCTGCATGGCTGTAGGTAATTGGAGCTCGAGCTCCTTGGGCCCATGTGTTTAGGCTGTTAGTAGTAATAAGATCACGTGGCATTGTAAAGTTGACATGTAATGGGAGTCCTGGTTAGGTCTTGTTGGCAATCTAAAGATTCGTGGCATTGTAAAGTTGACATGTAATGGGAGTCCTGGTTAGGTCTTGTTGGCAATCTAAAGATTAAGCATTTTTACTTCAAAATTTTCACTCTTGTTTATGAATTTGTAAAATGCAAATGTGTAAAATTTATGCCCTATGATAACTTGAGAATGCAATTGTGGAATGCAACTATGTTCAATCACCAAAATCTGGTGGAAAAAATTGCATATATGATTAATATGCTGATAAAAATGCTAGCAAAAGTGTACTTTTGACAAAAATTCTGATGCAATTCTGACAGCTGCTAACATAAAATCTGACGTTTTTTCTGATGTCAAAACCTTATTCTCTTGTAGTGTACAATTACGGTCTAACTTGTAACAATACATGACATTATATTTGACGTTAATAATGATACAATTTTAATCTCCATGTGATATTATATGTGGCATTGTTAGTAATGCTACATCTTATACCAATCATATTAGAAAAGATGGTACAAAGATTGATGCTCATGTTGCCATTATGAATGATTTAATTATAGCAATAGGGGTGATGTTACAACTGACAATATTATAGCGCTCATGTTGATATTCATGAATGATTTAGTTATAGTAGTACATGTGATCATGTAGCTGACACTAATATAGCACTATAGTGATAAAATGCATGATTTAATTATAGCAGTATATGTGATTCTATACTTAATACTATAACTGCAGCTATAGATGATGCTACAAATAATACTATTATGCCACCACAATGCCATAAAGTATGATACTACGACTGTTGCTATTGGTGATCCTACAAGTGACAATATAGATGATGCAATTTCATCAACAACTACTGTCATTTATTATGTCAAAATCTAGAAAAGGGAAGTGTGATTTAAGTAAATAAATAATGGAATTGGTACTTAAATTGATTATTTTCTTATAATCTCTTCAACAAGTATTAGTAGTTTATTTGGCTAAGGTATGTGGCTCGCAACTAAAAGGTTGTAAGTTTAACCCTTGCCTTGTACAATTATTTTTTTGCATCCCTGTGACGACCATCTTTTGTACATACGAGTATGATACAAGTACCCATATGGTCGTCACAACATCCCCCTCCTAAACGATGGTGGCTTTCCCTTCAACGATGGTTACGAGGCATAATATTCTTCCTCCAAGATCAAACACCCAATCATCATAAGTTGAATTAGTGTAAAGATCTTTGTCTAGTACCCATATGGTCGTCACACCATCCCCCTCCTAAATGATGATGGCTTTGGCTTCAACGATGGTTACGAGGCATACTATTCTTCTTCCAAGATCAAACACCCAATCATCATAAGTTGAATTAGTATAAAAATCTTTATCTAGTATCCATATGGTCAATCCCCCTCCTAAACGATGGTTTTCCCTTCAACGATGGTTACGAGGCATAATATTATTCCTCCAAGATCAAACATCCAATCATCATAAGTTGAATTAGTATAAAGATCTTTGTCTAGGATATCTAGACATGGAGCAAGGTCTAATGCAGGCAAGATTCGGAACATAAGTAGAGACTAGAGTTGGTATCGTAACAAAACTTGGAGGATAAGGATTAAAGTGTAGATCATGAGTAGGAACAGAGATAGGAGCATACGTTAGAATTAGAGCATGGACAAACCCCAGAGACTTGAACACAAGATCTCATAGAGTAAAGATTGCTATGAAAAAGGCATCTTCTTATAAATCCTCCTTTAGCTGCTCCCAAGCATCCTTGGAGCTCTTGGCTGCTTCAACTTGAGCAATTATGATATCGCATCTAGCATCCCATTCTGTTTGCTAGCAAAGAAGGTTTCCAGCGGGAATTGGCAGACAACGGTGGCGTTCGCAGTTAATGGCACTCACTGGTGGCAGCGGAAACCACATGTTGAAAAACCATGGAGTTCCCATAGACCGGCCATGATTAAAGGATTGGAAATTTTATATAATGGCAAATGGGAAATGTCCCGTCGTTAAAACGTCACGAACACGGCAGTTGAAGTAACGGGGAACGCACACTCGCAGTCACAGTAACGTTAACGCGTCGTCGGCTATGGCAGAAATTTAGGGCTCTCAGATCTAAAGACTAAGTACCGAAAGCTTTGGATCTTCAACAAACGAACTAGCTTCTAGATCAGCGATGGCAGCTCCTCCGACGCAGTTAGAAGGCGGTGGAAGAATTAGTACCACGGATCAGATCAAGGCTTTCTTGTCGCGGATGAAAGATGGGGCTTCTACCACTGCCGCACAGCGTAAGCCCTGGTCGGAAATGATCGATGTAAGTAATATCGCCAAGCCTGATTCTCTTAATGACGCTTCAAGTCGAATTCGCAAAAATCTTGCTTACTTTCGGATCAATTACATGATCTGCATGGTTGCCGTAATTCTGCTTTCTTTGCTGTGGAATCCAACCTCTTTGATGGTCATAGCAGTGCTTCTAGCCGGATGGGCGTTTATGTATGTTTTCAGAACAGATCCGGTGGTCTTGTTCAGCAGAACTCTCAGTGAAAAGGAGGTTCTTGCCCTTATGAGTGTTGTCACTTTGGTGGTTGTGTTTCTTTTGACAGGGGTTGGATCCCTTCTTATTTCAACTCTGGTTGTTGGGTTTCTTCTTATCTGTGTACATGCTGCTTTAAGAGTCCCAGATGATTTGTTCATTGATGAGCCTGAATCTTCTGGTGGTCTTCTTTCTGTCTTTGGTGCCACTCCAATTTTACCAGTTTCAGTTCGACCAACTATACCAGTTACAACAAGTACTTAGCATACCAATTTCAGGTACTTATTTCTCTATCCTATAACTTAATAGCAATTTATTCATCCTCAACCAGTCGTTTTGATGGTTGGCTGATTATTACTTTCCAAGCTTGTTCAATTCATTATGTCAGTCCTACTAATATGAACATGCACTTTTAAAATGCATATTGTTCATATTTTGAGAATCTAATATGTGCAATCATGCATTTATCAAACATCTATTGATACTATGTAATGTATTTATTTTCACATTAAGGCGTCAGATAATATTAGTTATACTGTGCAATCCGCAGTGCCTCAATGGTGCATCTCGGCGAGTTCTGTTGGTGGCAATTCCATATACAGCGGTCTTACACATTGTTTATTCTCCTGAAGGATGAAGTTTCAATGTTACTGTTATACTCTAGTCATTTGCAATTCTTCCACTTGGCTATTTGATGATAAAACTTACTCCTGGGTTGACTACATTTTGGATGTGTTTGTAAACTGTATAAATCTACATATGTGATCAGAAGCTTGATTTAAATTTGTTGCACGTTAATCTTATCTGTGCCCTTTAGCTCTTTTTATTGTCCCTTCAATTTTGGCTTCAATTTTTTAAGCAAATGCTGTACTTTGGAGTGAAGGAGAGCCATAAGCATGCAAAAAAGGTAAATTACAAACCTGTTCGGAGGAAGCTGAACTACGGAAATGGAACTTATAGCCCCTCTAGCTGGATCAACCAAACTATGATGTTGTGCTAAACAAACTGTGGCACCTGCAAAGGTAACCGAACATACTTTGTAATGGGAAGTTCCATAATCCTTGCTGCATTGTTGGAATGAATGACGCATAACAAGCAAAATCAATGGTAGACAAGGGAACATAAGATCATGCATAATTTAAAAAACAAGGATATGGGGCTCTTAAATTTCAACCTTTTGTCGGCCAGTTTTTTTAAATAATAGGCTATAAGTCAATTACCGTTTGTTCAGCTATGGACAATGGAAGATTTGGGCACATGCATGTTTTCATAACCTTATGACCGCATTTGAAGGCCCCCGTTCCTTGACGATCATGCGAATAAGAAATTTGGATCTTTGCCACTGGCTTTTTACTATTTTCGTTTAAGCTTGACATTTTAGGTCCCGAATAGAATCTCAGTAACGCGTTTCTGAAATTTTGACCAACTACGAACCACTTACAGCAGGTCTACGAAAGACAAATTCTACATCATGCTGAAAGTTGTGTGTTTATAATCCTCAAATAGATAAAGGTAGCTAACAACAAGGAGAACGAGATCTGCTCCTGGTCTATCTCCATTATCTAATTCATTAATACCATCTGGTTCCTGGTCCTTATAGAGTATAACAACGTGGACTGTAACAATGTTTTGTCTCATAGATTTTTGGCCCTGCCTTGCCATATCGAAGCCCCCTGATTGTGCACTGAAGTTTTCAAAAAATAAAGGGAGATAGATGCGTATAGCATCTCAGAAAACCTGCCAATTCTGCCTCTTAAGAGATGGTGATGTACATTGATCAAAATTGCATGTCCATGTTCTTTGGACACCTGTTTATGTTAACTTTGAGCATCATGTGATGAATTCAATAAGCTCTTAAGTTATAGTAGTAGTCAGTCAACCAGGGATGCTATTCAATTCTAATCTGAATAGCACAACCATTTAGCACGCCATGGTATGAGAATGCATGATAGGTTCCAGTGACAATTCATCCATATATAACGAAAGGCTTACAATCCTATACAAAATAGCTGACAAAATAGCTGGGGATAACTTTTAACGTTATTGTCATACACTAATAATTTGCAATTCTTCCAACTGGTTATTCGTTGATGATGTTTTCTTCTTTGGTTGACTATGTGTTAAAATTACATGCAGCAACCAGATGCTTAGTCTGTTGCAGATATGAGAACAAATATTTTAAAGCTTAAATTTATAGCAAATAGAATATAACTGTGCGCATGTTCAGAATGCTTCTTGTATCATCATCAAACCATCTTGGCATCAGTTTGCTGTCAAAACTTCTGCTTGAGACGATTTGCAGAAAATGCCTCAATGATGGTAATGAATGCGAGCATGTTAGGTATTACCCCTTTCCTTTTCATCTCACACAGAAACTCTAAAAGCTTTATATGCCAGTGAATAAAAGGCTTGAAACTACCTTAAGATTGTATAGAGTCACTTGTTGCCACTTAGCATCAGAATCCAATTTGTCTGGCTGCTTCCCCATGTTTGAAATTGTCAAAGTGCGTTAGACTCTGCTTGGTTTGAGCCTGTAGCTTGAATTCGTCCATCATTTTCACAAAGGAGACCCTGATGGCAGGCTTGAAAATGGAAGGAAAAGGCACAAAGTCATACCAGTCAGGATTAATTATGTAGTCCAGGGCCACAACATATAGGGCTAGAAAAGTGGGAAAAAATGTAGCAGATCATAATGAAATCAGTAAAAGCATTACTTACTGCATAAGTCTTGCATGTAGAAGAGATATTTCTTAATCCTGATCCAATCTATTGGCATGCTTCTCCTATTGTTATGCTACCAGTACATAAAAAAGAGAACTTGTTTTTGCTCACAAATCCCACATTCCACAAAATTCCATAAAAAAATCTTCTCCATAGCCTAGGTTTTTCCTGGATACAAAGTATCATAGACGTACTGTCTTCTTGTAATTTTAGGGTTCTAAGGCCTTTTTGGATTGCCCCTGTTAAGGGGGCAATTCGTTAGGGGGAGGGTTGGTTTTGGCATATTCTGGCATATCAGGGGTATATCTGATAATCTGACGGCCGTCATTACTGATTGTTTTTCCGGCGGTGAAAAACTTTTTGGTTTTTTTTGCGTATGAATATACGGTAAGGTTTTCCGTGTTTTGGACGCCAAATTATTTTCCCGGCGATCGGAAACTCGTTTTTTTTTTTTGTGAAAAACTATTGGTTTTTTTAACCTTTGGGCTAGAGATTCCTTTTTTTAGAATTTATCTTTGGGTTTTTTATTTTTAAAACAAACTATTTTTTTATTGGAATGTATTTATAGAAAAGGATTTGTAAGAAGCTTTTTGGAGACATGGAGTAGAGACCGTGCTTTTTGGAGGATTGTCGAAGGAAGCAGGGACGCTGGAGCTTGAAGACTGCATCAAATCTTCTCTAAGAGGTGGGGTTTTCACGGATTCAAGTGAGTTATTAGCTGCTTTGAATCATTAGATGCATGCTTTGGATAAATAATTCCGGTGTAACATCTATGGTGAGAATTGTTGATGCTTTGGTAAAGCAAAGTTTGAAGCTGCATGTATTCTAGAATTAAATCAGGATATTATGGGCTACATCAACGGTGTAAACTGCAGCAGAGTTGCCACAGTCGGATGCTAAGCTTATGGAAGCTTCTTAGAAGGACCAAGGACAGATGGATTTGGCTTGCTAAGAAGTCGAATTGAAGGAATCAAGGGCTGATTTGATAAAATCAGAGGTCTGCTTGATCATTCCATAATACAGAAAGGTGGTACAACATTCAATTCAATATTCTCAGGACTATAGAAGTTGCCTTTATTATAGCATTGCTTGCAAGATGTATTATCGCTCCCTTTATACCAAACTTTGTTCAGTACATTGCTAAGGTTCTTGAAATGTGTCTTTTGTTTCATCATCTGGTAAGAGAATCTTAACCTCTTGCAAGAAAGACAGGGAATTATTGGAATATCAGCAGAGCCTCTTCAAAATCATAGATACCATTAATACAAATGTCTCCAATATCAGTGTCTACATGGTTACCATCATCGACATTGTGTAAAGAATCGACTTGAATGGTGCTAATATTGCTTGCAAATATACCATTGTCCTGTAATCTTAGTAATTTTGATGGATTTGATTGATCAGAGGTGGATAGTTGTATATCACATTGTGACAAATGTTTTGAGCGTGCTCTTTTCTTCCAAGAAGTTGAAGCAATCTTGTCTTCTTTAGTGACGTTGAGCTCTATATTATTCATGGAGCTTGAACAAACGTTTTGATGAGAAATAAGCGTCCACGAATTGTACACAACCTTGTAACCTACAAAACCATTAAATATTATAAAATTTGTGCTAAGAAATTGGAGCAACATAATAAGTGTTAAACCTAAGAAATATTGTACGTGCATTAGAGTTTCATTTAAAGCATACCTGTTATGTTTGTTTGCCTCTACACTATGTTCTTCATCACCACGTTGGTGAAGGTTGTTCATGGACATGGAACAAAGATCCACATTGACACCACCATTGACACCACCAAGAGCATTTATAGATGGTACAACACCTTCATTGTTTTGAACCGAGCCTTCAAAATCATGAATACCATTAATAGAAAAGTCTTCAATATCGGCGCATCGAGATGGTTACCATCATTAGGTGTTATGTATAGAATGGACTTCAATAGTGCTAGTATTACTTGCAAATTCATAAATGTTGCGTGTACTTGACAACGTTGATGGATGTGATTGATCGAATTTGGGCGATTGAATATGACATTGTGAAGAATGTTTTGAACGTGCTCTCCTCTTCCAAGAACTTGATGCAATATCGTCTTCTGTACTCATATTGAGCTCAATATTATTGATGGATCTTGGACAAACATTTTGATCATGAGTAGGATCCATGAAGTTTACATGGTCTTGCAAGCTGCAAAAGTATTAAACATTGCAAAGTGTGTGAAATCATGAATAGCATCCATGAAGTTTACATGGTCTTGAAAGCTGCAAAAGTATTAAATATTGCATACATGTTATGTGTATTTCTATCCACAACATATTGTTCAGCACATTGGTGAACGTTCATATCAACATTCACGTCATGAATACCATTTGGTGATGCTACAAGAGGATGTTGAACAATGTCGAGAGTGTTATCAAGTAAGCCATTTTCTTCAAGTCTAGAAACTTTAGCCAAGATTGCTCTAATAGAATATTCATAATTTGGATGTGAATCTACGAAATGCTTTGCACGTGCTTTCTTTGATCCAACTCTATTTCTATTCCAAAATTGTATTAATGTTTCTTGTTCATGCAATGTCCAAGCCATTATCTCAATATAGCAACAGGACAAAGCACACATTACAATTTGAACCGTTGAGCTATATTTCTTTAAACTAAATAAAGTAAGACAATGTATAATTGCGCAAGGCTTACCAATGAAAGTTACGTCAAATTGGTAATTCTAAAGCTAAGATTCATCTTCTAGAAAAACCAAAGCTAAGATTCATCTTCTAGAAAAACTCCAAAGTCAGCCACGATCCTGAACAGTACCACTGCTACTGGCCCGAGCACCACCTTGCTCAATCACTGTATGCACTCAAAGGGGTTAGTCCTTGTGACTAAGTGGGGGTCTCATAGCTGCCTCCGCATGCTAAAACATCTTGAAAGTCTTGAGAAACAAACATAAACAACTCAAAGACACAAGAACCTATGGTGCAACGCTAGACTATGACAATAAAGAAAACATCATGAACATCAAGAGCAAAGAACATAACCAGAGTACCAAACCATCATAAACAAACTCGGGACAATGGGTAGCTCGGCCAGCCTACATACACTGAGGCCCGTTAAACATATTGCCCAGCCGACTTACATTCCAAGCCCTGTAGCAGGTGGTGGGGTGAACCTCGTATGTGCATACCCTCTCGACCCGTCCCGTCAATGGAGGACCTCTTACCATGGGGTTTCACAAGAGTTGGTGGCCGTAGCAATCCCCCGCCAGAGAGAACTAGCGCCCGGTGTCATAGAGCACAAGAACCACAGAGAATCATAGATGAACATGAGCATCTTGGAGCAACCTAGGCCACCGAACCTAGAAGCCCGACCCCGGAGGATCAAGTACATATCAAAATACCAAGACAACTTTGTGACACAATGACCGAGATGATGACATGTGTTGTTCATTAGTTATCTACCATATACATGTGTCTAAACCATACCTAGCCACTTGCCGAAGTTGCCCATACAACTTGCCCATGTTGAAGTAGCAAATTCGATGATGAAACTCAATAGCAAACCAACATATCGATGTGGCATGCTTGAATAATTACTACAAGGTCGGTGCAGAAATAACTTCACAACATTATTTAATTCAGGCCTCTTAGCTACGGTTTTTAGAATTTTTAATATGAAAACCCACTTCCTTAGCTAAGTAATTAATTATACATCCAAACTGGAGTCATCAAACTTACACTTTCCCAGCATAAAATCCATAAAGACTCCTGACTGCAATTGCCTGAAATTCGTAGACTAGCCCCATCTCCATGAGCAAGCTCGTATAATTATCTGAGTTATCTTCTATATCTAATAATAAAGGCGTTTTGTGATAGTCTGTGCGCAATCTTAGGCATTGATTTTGTTACATTTTTTGTGGGCCGTTAGATCATCTCTGTGGAAGTTTTGAAGAAAGAAAGGCATCGCTTCTTCCGAAACCGTTCTCCTCTTGGGATTCCCTCTTTGGCTGTCTGTGCATCTCCATCTCCTCCATCTCCTCGCCGCCGTTGCATCTTCTATCTCAGCTCTCCTACCCGGAAACGACTCTTTGTTAAGCTTGGCAGGTATTTGGTTCAACTTGAAAATTTCTTCATTTACAAGACAATGCACAAAACTCTTTGTATTTTATTCTTGCTGCCGTCGACTCTTGGCATAACAAATCGCTACTTTTGTGTTTTCCCAAAAATGCAATCTTCGGTTGTTCTCAGCGTAGAGCTAGGCTCGGCAGTTGGCCAGACAGCCAACTCTAAGAGATTGGATTGCGCAAAACAATGATTTCCTTTGTTGGGTATTTTAAGATTGAACTTTACATGTGCGGCTTTTCTTTCTTGGCTTTCTGAGAAGTAGGGCCAAAGGAAAGTTATGGAAGAAATGCCTCATAACCGTCAAGCCATGTGAGAAATATTTGCGATGGCACATCAGACCTGTTTGTGCAGTCGAGACTTTACCATTGAAAAGTAAATTGAATGCCTTTAGTACTTTAGTTATATGAAACAGAATTATGGAATTTGTCCAAATATTTTTCATTATAGTTGTAAAAAACATCAACGTAGGTGCAAAAGCTTTTGTTTTTTTTTTTTCTTAGCTCAGCAAATGTGTAGATTATGGCGGTTCTGTAAGTGAAGGATCTTCTTGTATATTTATGCATGTATGGGTTATTGCGGGCAACTCAAGCTGGGGTGAAAGATATCAATAAATGGTGCTGGAGTGTAAGATGCAACGTGTATTTTCCTGTAAGTGTTTACTCAAATCCCTTATTAGCTTGTTTACTAAAGTCCCTTATTTGCTAGATGTGACTAATATATAGCTTAGCTCAATAAATTCGTAACTTATGGCAATTCTAAGGCTCATATATGGGCTTAGAATATAGATAGATAGATAGATTTAGATGCTCCTTATGCGGGTGGTTCTTTCTTGTGGTAAACAACCACCCCTGCATGCAAAATAGGGAGATGATCCCAATAAATAACCCTAACCCATACACATAGATGTACTCTCCGGTGTCACATTCCTTGGTTAATAAGTGATTTGGCCATCATCTAGAGAAAATGGGCAGACCCTAGCGCACCAGATTACAAAATCTTTGGATGTAGAAACGGGGACAATAGTCAACGCATAAATGTCCTCTCCATGTCATTCCTTAAGTGATTTGGCCATCATCTGTGATTTGGACGGTATTTGTTCATCTACAATCTGGAGAAATATGCGGACCTAGCGGACGGATTACACAATCTTTGGATGTAGAAACAGGGGCCAATAATCCATACACATAAATGCCCTCTCCTTGGGTAATAATGATTTGGCCATCATCTGTGATTGGGACAGAATGTGCACGGCCAGGAGCACACTGAACAATTCCCAGGCTTCTTAATTATTCGGTATATTGAGGCTTGATGAGCTTCTCAAAAAATGCCAAGAGCACAAACAGAAGTCCAAGTCACATTAGACTCAAGAGAGACAACCAGCAGCAATGCCATGCTTATCAATGTTGAATCACACCTCCTTCAAAAGACTTCATTCAAACATATTACCGACTTCAGTGAAACATATTACAATATGACCAGAATCTAACTCCTAATTGCTTGTAACAACAACATATGCTGAACATATGGTGAAAATGATACCACATTCTATCAAACAAAGAAGGAAGCCATTTGTGGCATCCTTTCTCTGTTTAGGGAGTTGATAAGTTTCCAAAACTGATGTATTGAACTTCGATAATTTGTGCAGGTTGAGACTTGAACTATGTGCCGGCTCAAACTGGACTTGATGAAGAAATACTACTTGTCCTTATCCACTTGCAAAAGCAAAGGAACCGAGCACAATAAAAGGTACAGCACTCATGCCATGACTAAAGTTTTTTCCGGACATGACTACAAGTAGGGAATAAACTTGAGAATTGCAGAGGACATGTTGTACTCATGCCCAAAGAAGCCTTAGGCACGAAAATACTTGTGCTTCATCTACAAGCACTTGGCTATGGGACCCTTGCAAATGCTTAATTTGCTTCAACCAATTTTCCAAACATAGCAAACAGATGATTGAGATGCCAAGACTATTAGAAATCAGAAGAATTTGCAAACATTCAATACCTTTTCCCCGTATGGACTCGTGCAAAAGGAAATATGCATTATTCCTTGACAACGGCAACCCTTGCTCTTCCAAAGGTCCTCATTTAGCTTCCTATGTTACGCCAGATTTGTGATTCCTTTGAAATACCGGATAATGCAAGGTCTTTCAACCTTGAACGTTTTAAAAGTCGAGCTGATCTTATAAATATCGCATTATGCTCTTCAAGCGGAATCGCCCGATCCTGTATGAATTATTAAGCGCAACTATACATACATGGATGCGATTAGAGCAAATTTAGGCTTGCATTCCCTTTCCTATGCCTAATACTTCACTCGATCGGTTTTTGTATCTCAATCTTCAAATTAATCAGGTGGTTCAAAAATCTTCCTATGTGGCCTCATGCAATACACAAATCTTGTGGGAACTTCAATTGGCTATACAATAACAGCATCAATAAGCCAATTGAATCTGAATCTGCAATACACATACTTACAAACCAGTGATAGATTTAACATCACGATGTCCCTGCCACGTCCTCTTTTCTTGATAAAATATCGATAGCTGAAAAATGCAAAATCACGATCATTGAGTGCATATCTAACAATAAAATCATGGCGGTATGTATGGCGTAATTCTTAATAATGCCATGGATTTATTCCAACAAATGCCGCAAAAGGATATTGTTTCATCACAATCATGATCACAGCCTTTGCATAAAAGACTATCAAAAAGAAGATTTTAGACATTTTTATTCACCAAATGTATTTGGTGCTTGCTCTCACAATGCTGTTGAAGGAAATAGCAGGTCCACGTTATGGCTTTCATGGCTTTCGGGTAAATGTCTTTATCTTATGATCTTATGTCTGAATAGTGGTTCTAGACAGGAAAAATATATGGCAAACTTAGTTTTGGGCAAGTATTATAGATGTGAAATTTTATGCTCTATCTTACTTTAAAAGCACTATGGTCTTACTATTGTTGTGTCTTTCCAGTTCAAAAGCGATTTGCCTCCAATAATCACTGTTTTCCAGCTTGATTATAAACCCATCTACCTGCTTTGCTACTATTGCATCCAATTAGCGAAAAGATAGATGCTTCAAAGCAATGAACCTCTGAGATAGAAAAAGCATGCTAGATGGAAAGGTCTATGGAGAGGTTGGGAATAAGTGTTTTCAGGTTGAGTACTGAAGCAATATTTATTGTTACTTTCATTTTTTCCATCTTGCTCTATCGATTATTCCCACCCGTACAAGTTCCCATCAAATTGTTTTCAAATTGGCACATGCTCTGTTTCTTCTTAGTTGCGGTCGGGGCATAAAGACAAATGAATTGGAGCTTTCATGCATGGGAAAGGCACAGATTCTACATATCCCCAACGATCTAAGAAGGGGATATAACCTTTCATTCAATTTGTTTCTCGGGTTAGATAGTCAGTTTCTCAAAGTCATGTCTTTGCCTTTTGCACTAGCGTAAATATACATTGTTATCTTCCTCTATTGATTATTCCCACTGCGAAAGTTCCCACCAAATTGTTTCTAAATTGGCACATGCTCTGTTTCTTCTCGATTCTTGGTCGGGCATAACGATAAATGAATTGGAGCTTTCATGCAAGATAAGGCATTTTGGCAAAACACGGATTCCACATATTGTGCCAACAATCTAAGTAGGAGATATAGCCTTTCATTCAAAGGTTTGTTTCTCGTGTTACATAGTTAGTTTCTCAAAGTCATGTAATCATTTTTGCATTAGACAAAGAAATATGCATTGTTATTTTCGTTTTTGCCATCTTCCTCTATTGATTATTCCCACATTGCATAAGTTCCCATCATATTGCTTCCAAATTGGTACATGTTCTATTTCCTCTCGGTTGCACTCGGGCATAAAGATAAATGAATTGGAGCTTTCATGCAAGATAAGGCATTTGGGAAAGGCACAGACTCTACATAGACTCTACATATCCTGCAACAATCTAAGGAAATATAGCCTTTCATTCAAAGACTGTTTATCAAGTAAGTTTCTCAAAGTCATGTCTTTGCCTTCCTTTGGACAATCCCCTGTGACTAGCTCGGTTTTAAACCGCCAATCACAAAGTCGAGAAGAAAGGCTAACCTACGGAACACGAGTTTCTTTAATCTCCAATATTTAAATTGTGTTTTCATTTTCTACCTAGGTTACATATGTGCCTTGGCATACAATGCTTGATGTGAGGACATAGGCTCCGACTCATAGAGGATCTAACAAAACAAGCGCATACAATTAGCGAAAGATAGATGCTTGAAAGCAATAAACCTCGCTTGATTGAAAAAGCAAAAGATAGATGGAAAGGTCTATATCTGTTGTTTTTAATAGATTATGGATCAAATATTTTTGTTAAGGGAGTTTGCGGCCAATGATGAAGATATAGCCCTTACGTAACATTTTGCGATTCGATTTTGACGTTCGGGATTTTAAATTTGCAATCTGGTAATGGCTTTAAACATGCCACTTTGACTAGCTAGATCTTTAAGCCATGTTCACATTTGGAATCCATTATGAGGGCTTTATCATAAATTGAAGTTCAAGAACATAAAACACAAAGTTCTTATAGGGTAGGTTCCACATATTGGTTTTTTAGTAGCTAACCTTTTGCCGGATGATTCTTCACAATCTCCTCCTGCTTCTTCTGTTGCAATCCACCATTTGATCAAGTAGATTGCAGGTATTTTCATCTCTCCTTATAAACTGAATGGAATTAGAAATGAATGCCTGCACAAAAGGTAATAAGCATGCATAAGGAAATTTTGAAGACTATTATTGTAGTCTGTTTTTACCAAATGTGTTTGTTGGCCTATCGTTTTGACAAGTCTAGGAATGAATCGGGTATTGGAAACAAAGCATGATGTTTAAATAAAAGCAAGTTGTATAAACAGATTATTTGCATACTATTATACATTCTCAATTGCTGCATCAGAGCCATGACGACCACGAAAACACCACCAAAACATGACGACCACCAAAAACAAATAAGGACACAATACTCATTGGTGCAATTCATGTGTGGATACAACTTCATGCAAAACCTCAGCAGTTAAAAGAGTCAAAGTCAAACAAACAGTTTGCAGGATTCCATAAAAGAACTCAAGGTACCATTTCATCATTAGCTTAACATTACTATTATAGCTGCACTACTTGTTTATTATCCATGTTGAGCCTTGGTGCAAACTGAGAAGAATGAACTTCATGATGAAAAACTTAATTTCAAGGCAATAAGCAGCAGCAGCAATGCAGTTGCTTCACACCAGGCAAGCCAAATCCTTTACCTGGTTATCCAGGCATGGCCATGTGGCAATGGATGCCACCCGCTCCATAACGCTTTTTATGCTTTTAGCAGGGGCCTAGCAGCTTCATCAATTCATTGTGTGTGAAGCCATCTAATTTGATGTTGTCAAGGATGACTACTATGTTGGCAAATAAATTGAACACGTTGTTTATGAATTACTTTATATCAAATGAAAATTTTCTTCGATCTAGGTCAATGTGCACTTCAACATATCAAAATTCTATCTGATGGTGATTGCATATGATGAACACTTTAATCAATACATCTACGAAGCTCAACAATGAAAAAGCCTGCATTTTCACAAAAGCAATGCAATTTTTGGGAAAGGCAAAGAGCTTATTGTAGATCAAACTCATTTGTCCAATTGCCTTCGCCCAAGGTCCATGACATTGCAAACAATCAAGATCATCTTATTTTTAAATGCTGTTATAACAATCAAGAGCATCCTAATTTTAACCACTATAAGAGCAATGCATGACGACAATAAGTTCGTTGGATCACCACATGCTTTAAATTTTTTGGGAACCTAGCTGTACACAATATCTTCTGATAGGCCCAACTTTTGGCAATGCTTGTGGTGTCATTTCATATCTTTTATATTCTTAGTACGAGATCATGAACTAACTCTAGAGATCTAACTCCGCATAACCCTAGAATCTAACTCCGCATAATCTGAATTGACTCCTTGTATTTTATAAGAAGGCCCACATTTTAAAAGAGACGATATTTACTATACACAAAATAACCCTGACCATCAAAAGCAAAGAAGGAAAAACCCAATGTCATCAACCTTTTCTTTATATTATTTGTTTAGTTTATTCCCGATAAAAGCCCAGCAACGCTGGGCACTTTTTCTAGTTTACTTATAAAAGAGAGATTTATTCTTCCTTAGCATGTTATATTTAAGCAATGCAAAGCACATATTATTCCGCATGTTTCATCCAAATCTTTTGCGGCAGGACCTGGGTGTACTCTGCGGATGGTCGGTCCTCAATCCAACCCTTGAACTTTCTATTGCTTTCCTTTGAACCACTAAGATATGTTTTTGAAGCTAAATATGAATTAATTAACAAACAATAGACAAAAGTAACACTTAGTACAAAAAATATAACAAGCAAAAAGCAAGCAACGTCTCAAATTCCGACACTGTGGCAGCTCCCCAAACACATCGACCCAACAAATTATTGCTCTTCCCAAGCAAATCGGCACTTCCCAAGCCCAAATCGACCTACTCCAAGCAATTTCGACCTGTTTTCAGTTGATTTTGTTGTCTCAACCAAATAGCCAACAAGGCAACAAGCCTCGATTAATCAACAGTTCTGGCCTGGGAAAGAATCTATCAAGGTAAATCGGCCCTTCTGAGGCACAAATCGGCCTCTATCATGCAATTTCGGCCTCTGCCATGAGTTTGGGTCTGATCTAAAGCAGTCCACTAGAAGAAAGGTTAATATCATTGAGAATACCCTTTGCACAAATATCTATTTCACAAGCAGGCATAGGGCAACATCGTATCAAAGGTGCTGTTGTACATGTTGCTTCAAACATTAAGACGACCCAAGATTCACTTCCTAGATTTCTTGATGAAGATGCAACTATTAGACTTGAGTTGAGACGAAGAATAAGTGATACAAATGCGTATATGGAAGGTTCTATCAGACCACGCCATGTTATGAATGCACTTTATGAATTAAAAGATGAAGATTTATATAAAGAATCAGGTATTCAAATAAACGAGAACTGGCTATCAACTATTGACTGTCAAATGCGATACACAAATGTGAATACTGAAAACTTAGGAATTGACGAATTACATTTGGAACATCAAGGTAACACATTAGTGCAAAACTTCTTAAGCGCTCAACATATCCAGGACTTTCAAGATCAAAAGGTAATTGTAGCTCCTGGAGAAGGAAACCATCCAATGGGTTTCTTTATGGTTTCAAATGTAGAGGAATCTTGTTTTCCAACTCTATTTGGAGGAAAGAAAAAACCTCCACAAATTGCAGAGAAGTTTACATATAAGCAAATTTGTGAATGGGAACTCTTGAATATAGATCGTCGTTTTGCAAGGAATATAGAGAACATTTTTTTCAAATTTATCATGGATGAAATTCATTTTGTGCAAGGCTCTACAAACTACAGGCTAAGAAGAGGAAGAAGAGAAGATAGAAACCTCACTGCATCTTATGTTTTAGACACCACAAACTTGAGAAACTTATTGAAAGACAATTTGGGTTTCAATGATTTAAAGGCATTAAGAACATCACCAGATAAGTTGAATCATGTGAAAAAGGAAGCAATGGCTATGTTAAGATTCCTTGGTCCAGCATCATTGTTTGTAACTTTTAGTATGGCAGAGAAATATTGGACAAATTTGATTGTGGCATTGAAGCATCTAAATCCTGATATTGTTGAAGAAGGAACTACTGCAAATTGGTCAGACAATAGGCTTATCATAGAATTGACAAGGGCAGATCCATTAACATGTGCAAGGTATTATGTGCATCGCATGGATGCAATGAAAAAGCCTTCAATTGTAGGTGGGGTCGTTGATAGTGTTTGTGTTACACAGTTTCAATATCTAGCATTATAACAGAGGGTTTTTTTTCTAGTTTTGTACGTTTTTTCCTATGGTTTTACTATGATTTGAGGGGCGTATTCCATGAGGTCTACTAATCAGTACAAATAGAGTGCGCACCATATTTTCTTTGCTTCCTCTTTTTTTTTCATCAGTTTTCTAATGGTCTAGTTAGGTATGTAGTCTAGACATCATCCGATGCAAACATCGGCCCGTTCTGTTTTAGGGCAACAAAAAGGGCTGCCGAATTCATCTGTCTCTCTGTTGGGGTCGTTGGCACGATCGGCTGTTGCATGGTTGGAAACCCTCTGTGGCTATGGCGTAACGTATTTCGGGCTTCGTAGCCTCGTTTTAACGTAACCGGCTCCTTCTTTTCTGTGCCAGTCTTTTGAAGGTCAGCATTTTCCTAGCTCGCGCCGGATTGCGCTGAGTATTTTAGGGCCTTTTATTGAATGATCTGCTTTCCTGCCGTCGTATTCAACACGTTATTTCGAGCCGTTATTGAAGCTTATTTCCTTGTTTCGTTGCCATTTTCAAGCCTAATTTATCGACCAGCGAAAGGTTATATTTTTTATTCACAAATTTTTCTTCTTCCCTGCAATTTTTTGGATTGTTTCCTTTCTTAGGCGAGGATCGACTGCAAATCTGTCTTTTCTTGCAATCTATAACATTTCATGGTAGTATCTGCGCATCACAGATCCGGGACCGAATATTTGTGATCGTCTCTTAACTATCAAAATTGTTGTAGCCAGAACTTACTGAACTGGGTGAGCTCGGAAATGCTGAAGGCGGTCTGGTCTAGTATTGAGATCAATTTTTTGGTACTTGGTAGTAAGCAGATTATTTATGCTTTATCTCTGTTCATTGCATATTTATAATGCTAGATATTTACCTCTGTGATATACTTGTGAAAAAACCGTCTTGTTCAGTTACCAAACTTGAAACTCTCCACTGTTTTTGATATGTCACATGGCCAAAAACGATCCTTGCACGCAAGCTGAATCTATAAAAGATGTAAGACATAACTTGAGCTTGAGAGATCATCAGAACAAAGTTTGAAGATGAAGGCTTTATTACTGGCATCCGCAGTGATTTTGATTGTGTTGCAGTTTGCAGACGCATATAAGATTCATAGGTTTCATAGAAAAACTATTTCTGGGCAAAATATGGCGAAGCAAAAGGCCGCTTCTGCTACCACTTTGAGTCTGCAAAATGCTTATAGATGCAGATATGTTATGCAATTTTTGGTCATGGCTGTCTCGTTCCTGGCCTGGAAGCATTTGCAGGTGCTGTTTTAAATGGGATATGACTTGATCTGCACAATTTTTATACAGAGTGCATCTTCATTATGACATCATGGCCATCTCATTCTTGGCTTGGAGGCATTTCTAGATGCTGTTTTAAATGGGATAAGACTTGATCTGCACAATTTTTATACAGACTACATCTTCATTACCACAATCTTTTTTGATTTGTTTGACAGAATAATGCTCCTTCTTTAAGTTGTTTGAAGAATAATGCTCTTAAGTTTGAATTATGCAGTACGTTGATAGAATAATGCTCATAGCAAGGGGAGGTTGCATATAATTTAGAAATCTTGTTTTGTGGTCTCGCACACAATTATACCTGAATAATCCAGCCTTGAGGCTTAGGCCTCGCCTATGTCCTATTGACGCCATTGGGCCTGGTGTGTCACGGATAATGTTTATTAAAATGGTGGTTTCTTCCTTCTACTTTTCTTGTCTTGTCATCTTTCTTGTGCATTTCCAGAGTACCGTTTCAGTAGATGCTCTTCTCATTTTTATACTGATGGTGTATAAATTCCATAGAAGTGTGATACAGTTAGTGGCATGCTGAAGCCTCATTTCAGTGATACATGTCCTTTAGAATGAAACATGTTTTTTCGATTCAAGATTATATCTTCAAACTACAATACGATGGTTCCAAATCTCAATTCTTGTTGCTTCACATATTAATTTTATCTTTCTATGGTTATATTATGACATATTGTATCTGAGGCTATGATACATCATCCATCATTAGAGTATTAGGTAATGTCTATATCTACACCCCTACACCATCCTTAAGGCCCCGAAGGGGCCGAAAATTTTTAACCATTAACACACAACTACCATTAACATTATTAACACAAACCATTGCATTTAACACATTTAAATTAAAATCCCCCTTAAACCCCCTTTGGTTTGGGTGCATATTCACACGGGGGGTTACGTAGGGCAGCGAGAGCCCTAAAAAATTTATAATACATGTACAAAATCAACACCATTAAGTACATTATCTCAAACCTTATAGTATTTTGCAAACTTTAATATACCGTATACAAAAACTTGTACATGCATACCCCACAAACGAGGATCGCTATGTACGGTCTAGATGTTGGAACGGATCATCGAGTTTGTAGATAAATTCATGACAACTGATCATATGTTATTACCTGAAGAATTACGTGATATTCAAACACATAACCATTCTAGATCTTGCAGAAAGAAAAAAAACGTCAAATGTAGGTTCAACTATCCTCAACCTCCAATGAGAAAGACATGCATCTTATCCCCAAGCAATAGCATTGCAGAAGAAAAAAGAGTCGCAAGTGAGATGAAAGTCTTAATTGATGAATACCTAGAAAGCAATTATGACAAAGGTGACAAAGGGATTGATGATTTGTTGAGCAATCTCCAAATTACAGAGGAGCAATATATTAATGTTTTATGCCAAACAATTCCTGGGCCTAAAGTATTTATGCAGAGGAAAATTAAAGATGCATATACAAATCCCTTCAATCCTACTATATCTCGACTATGGAGAGCAAACACTGATTTACAGTATATCATTGATCCATATGCTCTTTCTTATATTACCAATCCCGAAACTAATATCTCAGCAACATTATCGAAGATTATAGAAGAATGTAAAGTGAATAATGTGGATACAATACAAAGGATACGGCGGGTAATGCATTCATATCGTTCTCAAGAGGTTCCCTTGCAACAAGCTCTATTCCTTCTATTAGGAATGCGATTACAAACATTATCTCGAACTGTAATATATATTGATACAAGTGAACCACACAAACGTACCTTCCGACTCAAGTCAAAAGAACAGGTTGAAACAACTCAATCCGATAGCACCGGACGATATTGCACCTAATACGTGATAGACAAATATAAGAGCGAGGAGAATGAACTTGAAGAACTATCATTGGCGAGGTTGTATCCTCATATATCGACTCAAAGGGTAAGTACATAGACAAGAGAAGAATGAATAGAAGACATGAAACAAAAGATCACGATTATTCGTTTCAACAACTACAATATGACAATAGATATAGAAGCGTGGGCATATGAACGTTTGCTTTTGCATTTGCCATTCCGAAATGAAGATGAGCTTTTATGTGGTCAAAGCACATTCCATAATGCATATTTGCCTTGTCAACAACAAATTGAAGAAGCACACAAGAAATTTGTATTCAGTTCATCTAATGAATTAGATGAAGTATGGACTCATATAGAGCAAATAGCTGATGACTTACATGAACAAGGCTTACACCATTGTGGCAACAATGAAGAACATGGAGGCAACAATGAGTTCGATGTGGGGTTGGACATGAATAATGCAGTACATCCAAATCCAAGTACAAGTTCCTCAATATCATCCATACGAACAATTACAAACAACGAGTTTATGCCCAATGAT
This sequence comes from Isoetes taiwanensis, assembly GCA_021234155.1. Lineage (NCBI taxonomy): Eukaryota > Viridiplantae > Streptophyta > Lycopodiopsida > Isoetales > Isoetaceae > Isoetes > Isoetes taiwanensis. The sequence continues at coordinate 2,077,607 of JAJEKV010000090.1, forward strand.
AAATACTATAATTTGGTCAGAACACTAAACAAAGAGCAGAGATTGTTATATGATGACATAATGTATAGGAAGATTGTGGATGACATTTCGCCAATTTTATTATTCCTTACGAGGTGTGCGGGAGTTGATAAATCGAGATTGACAAGATGTTTAATAGAAAGCTTAAAGAGGTTTTATGAAATCAAATATCCAAATGATGCGCCATATACGACATGCATAGTTGCTGCATTGACTGGAAAAGCTGCAAATAATATAAAAGGAACAACAATACATTCCGCATTTGGATTAACTCCAACAGAAGCAGGCGGCAAACAATATAGTCTACCTACCGGACAAAGACTGCAACTAGCAAGGAATACATATCGTGCCTTAAGGTTACTTGTTCTAGATGAAATATCTATGATTGGAATGCTGGGGCGTTTCACCCTTTGGTGGTTTAGACCTAATAGTCAGTGGAGATTTATACCAATTGCCTCCTATATGCGAGAAGATGGTATTTGCTAATCCTGAAGAAAAGGATCTCAAGAGGCTTGGTTCTGTCTCAATTCCAGAACTCTATCATTCATGGAAATCTAATATAAAGTACTATGAATTAAAGGAAATAGTGCGCCAACAAGATGATCAAATATTTGCAACAATTCTATCAAGAATGTGACTGGCTCAACAAACCAAATGACATAGACTTCTTGAATTCCATATGTGTAAGAAGGCCTCGTGAAGGCATGCAAATCCCATTCATATAACAACAAAAACAAGCATAATTTCGACGTTTTCCAAAAGATGATTGGTGATGAAATAGTTTGTGATTCAGAGGATATTCGTCAACCATCATGTCCCCATGGATTACACTTCCTTCAGATCCTCACAAAACGCAAGGATTACATAAGCAACTCAACTTAAAGAAATCTATGATAGTTGACCTAACGATGAATATTGATGTGGAAGATGGTTTGGTAAATGGTGCAGATGGTACATTTCAACAAATGAGCATTGCAAACGGGGAGCAAGTATTATGGATACAATTCTCAGATAGAGACACAGGAAAAGCATTAAGGAGAAGAAAAGGTAGATATGTAGATGGATCATTAGATGACATCAACACACCAATATACAAAGTTACAAAACTTATCCAAGTCCCACGCAACGAAAGGCACAAGATATCAAGAAAACAATTCCCTTTAGGACCAAAGCCGAGGAGAACAGTTCACGAGCACAAGGAGGCACATTTGAACAAATTGCTTTTGATCCAAGCGAATGTGCAAACCGGGCATGACATATCTGGCGATATCACGAAGTGAAAACAATGGATGGATTGTACCTTTTAAAACCAATCGGCAATGTCACATTTCAAAACAAATCGTAGTGTGGATGAAGAAATGGTCGGGCTAAGGACGAGATGCACAATGGCAAATGAAAATGTATGACTTAACAACGAATAAGATGTACAAACAATTTTACATACACTTAACACAAGCTCGGCAACTCTACATGCATCCGATATTTTTAGCGGATTACCGCTTAATGACTTGGACATCCTATGTTTGCAAAAAGCACGATCACAAGCATAGACATATGCCATCAAACACAATACCATGTTGTAACTAACAACAGCAGAAATGGCCTTGCAACTTTATATAAATTTGGAGCATTATTGATTGAATTATGTGAGCAAGGAACAACCAATACAATGACATTCATTCGTACACACCTCGTCAGAAACTCGTGGTAGTTAACTTGCATAGAATTCCAGGTATTGCACATACTATCTTTTCAAATAAAGCTGTGGAAGTTGTTAACTTGTACACAAATCGGTAATCACAGTACCTCGAGGCGTTTGTTTTGTGAAGAAATATCAAAAAATAGTTCAAAGTTTGGACTTAACAAATTACGTTGCTATTGTTGGAGACTTCAATATTGATATGTTGCAACAAGGATTACAACAACAAAATTTGCAAAATGCAATGGTGCCTTTACAACAACATGTGAATAAAGCCACTCGTATGCAAGCTCTTCTAGATCAAATATGGACCAATTTCAATCCACCAAACACTGGGATAGATCATTGTTACTGGAGCGATCATTCAAGAGCATATATAACATTTGCTTGATGTGAACAAGGTATGGCTGATTAAGAGTTAAAAAAGGTGGTCTAACTTATGTTATTGGGTATTTTAGAAATAGGTAGTATAAACCAATTTGTTGACTAAGTATGATTGCTTATCTATATGTTGTTCTTGCTAACAAAGTGATAGAGCACGTAGTTGGTTTGAGCTAATTAATGGGTGCAAATAAGGGCTTCAATGATACACGCAAAGTGGTACTAAGGTGGTACATGAATTCATCCATTCAACGTTTATCTTTAAGAAGTGGTTTGTCTTAGTTTGTCTTATTTTTTGATCTATTACTCTGAGGGATTAATGGCGATCACCGACATTGCCACTTTAATATGCCGGAAGATTAGAGTTAGTGGTAGTTGTTACAAGTCAAACACACCTTTACCTGTAAGGGTTTGATTGAAGGGGTTGTTTTAGGCTGGTGGCGGGGTAATATACGCTTCTATCGTCTTCTTAAAGGTTGCATGTTTAGGTTTTTGTTGTCCTTACATGCTGACTTTGATCTTGAGGATAGGTGCTCAATGGCTGCAAACTAAGGTGGTTGTAGTGCATGCATCATAGTTTTTTTTGAAGGCTTGGTGTTTGCTTTCTGTTAGAGTTAGTTTGTATGCTAGATGCTTCTCATCTCCCTTCAAACAGAATCAACCGCTAGAGTTATTGTCAATTTTGATCTCAAAAATCAATTCATAATTACATTCATATGTTCAAAGTGGATTTTAGTGTTACATTTGCGTTTCAAAAACAAGTGTAGGATATCAAATTACATAACTCATTTTATGCAGGATGTCTTGGAAGGCAATAATTACCTTGCGCATGATAGTTTTGCTAAAGCCTTGGTGCTACTCTGTTAGAGTTAGTTGTATGCTAGATGCTTGTCATGGCTGTTTGGTCTTATGTAGGTAGCTTGGGGCAACTGGGATGTTATATTCTACATGCATGTCTCACGTCTACTTAAGCTTATTCTAGTCTTGTTGTATGCGGCTTCGTGCACGCACAATCTTTTGCCTTCTTGCCTTGGCCCTTCATCGTAAATCTATGCTTGTTGGTTACAATATTCATGCTGCTTAGGGTGTTGCCTAAGGGTTACCTATCTCATCTTCTTAGCCAAATATGCACAAGTAGAACTATAACGCTAGTTTTGTAAGGCTTGGGTGATAAAGGCTGTTTTGGGATTAGTTTAATAATTTTCATAACGATCCCTTCAAAGAGGAATCAACTGCTAGAGTTATTGTCAATTTTGATCTCAAAAAAATCAATTCAAAAATTTACATTCATATGTTCAAAGTGGACTTTAGTGTTCTGTTGCACGTTTCAAAAACAGGTGTAGGATATCAAATTACATAACTCATTTTATACAGGATGTCTTGGAAGGCAATAATTAGCTTGGGCACATAATGACCTGTAACAACCCGCGAGACATTAATTACATGCTTGGAAAACAAAGTGCAATAATTTCTGTCACTTTATATGTAACACAATATGCAGGCCTAAGAATTTATACCATTTTATTTGTATAATGTGATGTAACTTTCTGGATATGATTCTAAGTCTGGGTCCAGTGCATCTATTGAATCCCAGACTACTCCCCCATTCTTCAGTACTTAAACATCTTGCCTTTCCCAGGTTACTCCCTCATTCTTCAGTACTTAAGCCGCTGTCGTCTTTTTTGGTAAATGATATATTTGTTTTGTTCCATTTTTGCAGCTTTCACAAAGTACATATGTCACATTGCAAACTAGACAATAAGAGTAATTTGGAGAATTACCAATTTGACGAAACTTTCATTGGTAAGCCTTGCGCAATTATACATTGTCTTACTTTATTTAGTTTAAAGAAATATAGCTCAACCGTTCAAATTGTAATGTGTGCTTTGTCCAGAGGTGTTGCTATATTGAGATAATGGCTTGGACATTGAATGAACAAGAAACATTAATACAATTTTGGAATAGAAATAGAGTTGGATCAAACGTGCAAAGCATTTCGTAGATTCACATCCAAATTATGAATATTCTATTAGAGCAATCTTGGCTAAAGTTTCTAGACTTGAAGAAAATGGCTTACTTGATAACACTCTCGACATTGTTCAACATTGTGACGTTCCACGCATTTATATGGTATACGTATAAATATCTTTGTTACGTCCACTTGATGAAAATCACGCCATCATGGGATATTTTAACCTAGGGGATTGACCTAAAAGGGATTAATTTAGCTATGCTAAATTAATAAAGGGGTCACTAAAGGTTAATTACCTATAATTAAGGAAGCATTATCTAATTAACTCAATTAAGTTAATTAAGTTAGGATAATTGATTAATTAGGAGGGTGCCACCTGGCCAAATTCGATTGGCCAGTAGGATAATGCTAACTTGGGGCATCAAATTGGATTCCTATCCCATTTGGATCCCCAAATCGAACCAAGAGGAGGAGGCTGGCTTCAAGTTGCCTGAAGATGGAGATGCCACATGATAATGGATCTAGCAGAAATTCGGGTTAGTGGATAGACTAGCTTGATATCTGTAGGGCTAGCGCCTCAGTCAGTCTTCTCTGGTTGTCTTTGTATAGGATTAACCCTTCTTTGATCCTTAGGATTATATTTCAATTATGGATTATGCTTTGTTATGTATGGATGGATGAATCTATGGTAGTATCTCTGTTAGCCTTAGTAAAGCGAGGGGATTAAAGGGGGTAGTGACCTCTGTGACCTATGTTGCTAGTATGCTCCTAGTAGTTTCCTTAGCTTCCAATTCTTGCGGCACATTGCACAAGAGACCACCGGACGTGGATGCTATGGAATTGCTTTCGGCCCGAGAGAAGGACGCAAATGGTGAAGTGGGGGTGGGGTCTTGCACGAACATAAAAGGCTCCCCGAGACTCCTCACGATTGGGCTAGGCCTCGATGGCGGGTCATGTAGAGGGGGCGGGTATGGGTCGACACTCCAAAGTGTGTCGAAGATGTGACCAGTATGGGGCATCCCTGTACTTTGATGATAAAGTTAGGGGAGTAGGTCGGCATGCAGGATCGGGGTCATGATGCGCGACGCGTATTCTCTAGCTCACCCATGGAACCGGCTAGCGATTCGGAAGGGACACTTCCTGGACCACGCCTCATCGGACCCGGGGAGATGTAACTGGAGTAGACTTCGAAGGGGTGGTACCTTGAGTCCGCGTATCCCAGGAAGGCTATAGTGATGCCATAGCATGATTCTGACTCATCCGCAAAGTGTGTGTATGTGAGGGGCGGATGGAGTGGACAACCCTAGCCGATGTTCTATACCAGCCAACGCCATGCCAAGATTCTGTCTGCGGATCTCCTGAGACCTAGCCGTCAGTCGATCCCCATTGGAGTCTGAGCCGGGGTAGAACCTTGGGTTTGGGGTGTTTTCTCTAGTATTAAATGTATCTTCTCTGTGATCATCAGCGGATGGATGTGCCACCCTTCGTGGTGGTTATTTATTATATGATTATGTTGTATGCTAACTTGTATTCACGCTTCCGCAACATAGGAGTCCCATCGAAGGTGTGGGCCGAATGACACCTCCGTATCCTTCACCCGGGCATCTTTTCATAGATGGTCCGAGTAAGACGGAGGGCCCTGCTCATGGCGAATTGGTTGCCGTGGGAGGGGAAAGTCCCTATATGTATACGTTCGGAGCGCCGTATATGTTCAGGGAGCATCACAAACATCCTCTTGTAGCATCACCAAATGGTATTCATGACGTGAATGTTGATATGAATGTTCACCAATGTGCTGAACAACATGTTGTGGATGGAAATACACATAACAGGTATGCAATATTTAATACTTTTGCAGCTTTCAAGACCATGTAAACTTCATGGATGCTATACATGATTTCACACACTTTGCAATGTTTAATACTTTTGCAGCTTGCAAGACCATGTAAACTTCATGGATGCTACTCATGATCAAAATGTTTGTCCAAGATCCATCAATAATATTGAGCTCAATATGAGTACAGAAGATGATATTGCATCAAGTTCTTGGAAGAGGAGAGCACGCGTTCAAAACATTCTTCACAATGTCATATTCAACTGCCCAAACGATCAATCACATCCATCAACGTTGTCAAGTACACGCAACATTTATGAATTTGCAAGTAATACTAGCACTATTGAAGTCCATTCTATACATAACACGAATGATGGTAACCATCTCGATGCTGCCTAAGGGTTACCTATCTCATCTTCTTAGCCAAATATGCAAAAGTAGAAGTATAACGCTAGTTTTGTAAGACTTGGGTGATAAAGGCTGTGCGCAGTTAGATTTTGGAAATTGTTTTCAATGGCTATGCAGTTGGTCATTTGGAAATGCCTGTCGCAACACATACCTAGACCATCTAAGCATCGTGAACAATACAACTTTATTATTTTTGGTAGAAATCATAGGTTGTATGTCTACCTACTGTTCACATTTGTCCAACCTGGGCCACATGTCATGAATTGTTGAAGGCCCAAACTATTATTTCGATTTTTGTCATTATCCAAATGTCTAGAGTCTACAACAAAATCCAACAGGGATATTCAAAATCAATTGTGCAAACGTAATCATCGAGTACGAAAACAACTAGACAATCAACACTCTGTCTATGAGCTTTCTGTCTGTTTTAATAATTGTAGAAATCTTTGCTTTTAAAGCAAAACTAGACACTTTTATATAAATGATTTACTTTTACGTGATTTTAAAAATTCAAATCCCATATGTTACTCATGTTATTCAACACTAAGTCGAACCCTACACCTCAAAAGGACTTAACCAATCAACACAAACACATGCTAATAAATAATGTTCAAAATCTATATCTAAACATCAAAAAAAAAAGTTACGCATCACCCTTAACAAAACAAAAAAAATACACATGAATTGTCAACACGGGATCAGAATAGAAAAACAACATCTTCGTGATATTGGCCACTTACCTCTTTGCCTTGCAAAAACAAAGACATATGCAACGAAATGATTCATCCATGTTCCTATACTACTTTCAAAATAATTAAATAATTTAAATAATAGATAGATAGATAGTATTTTAACGTCACACCACTAGGCAACATCCAACTGGACATGTGACCACACTACATTGCTTTGTTGGAACCTGCCCCCAACCACTTAAAATTGCGTCTATGGGTTTTGACACCCAACAGTCCAAAGTGCGATTCTGGGCAGTCTCAAACTCGAGACCTATAGTTGCTAGACCTAGTGTATTACCACTAGACTAAACGACCAGACGCATGAAGATACATTTATAAAGCTTTATTCATAATAGCATTTTGGGGGCAATCCACAGTGCTTTGCACCTTGTTTCCATAGTAGTCTTATTTCTAAAAATCACATATTCTATCAAATGATATTTGGCTATCTATTGTTCTAAAAGAAAATCACTTTTCCACTATCAAAATAAGACATGTCTTATTAGGTTCGGAATAGATTTGGATTGTAAATGGAGTCTTATTTTATCCCCCCCCGTAAAATACCTAATCGAATTTATATAACGAATGGTTTTCCACTAGTATTTTAGTGGTGTCATATTTTATGACTACCATTGGAAAAGCAAGTTTAAATTTGTGTCTCTCATTTTCAGCCCCGGAGTCACAAATGGTGTCATATATGATATATGACAATCATATTTTGCTACTAGTGTGGAAAAAGGGCCTAAACCTATCCTATACAATAATAATGTTATACAATAATAATGTTATATTGTGTGTCCGTTGTGCATCTCGCCCCCGGGGGGTTCACTCATATATAAGGGGGGTATGCCATCTGCGTGCATGGGGTGGCGAAAAACCCCCCTGTATACGGATTTTTAAAAGTAAAATTTGACCCCTTCCGAATAAAAATTACCTAGGCTAGTGCAAAATAAACCAGAAAAAGGACCCCCTGCCGATCGTATATGTACATAAATGGGTCGAAAAAACCCCCCTCCCATGCATGCACATGGTTTATACGTAAAAAACGGTGAATCCCCCTTGATCTCGCCCTAGATCTGACAGTTCACAACCGTTGGCCATAGATTGGAGGGCCTGGGCTTTCACGAAATGCTTGGCTATAAAGGAATGCATGGCTATCTCTCTTCCAAGGTTCCATGATCGAAAAACTGTGCACCCCCCTTGCTGACGTTGAGCCCATCATTCCGAAGTTGTGGCCAGAGGGTCTTTTTAGATGAAAGCCCATAGATCCCCTTGATCTGGATATAGGACTTAATTGGATGATGGGGATTTGAGACAAAAAGGGAAATGATTTTGGTAACAGATCAGAAGAACAGGTGACCAGGAGAAGGGGTGATAATTCTGCTGATGAATTTTGGCAGACGCCCATGGCAGCATATTCAATGCATGAGGGTGTAAGTCTTTCTCACAGTTAGCACAATGTTTCTCGGTTCCTGATGCCTTGAATGCCCATAAGGTATGTCTAGTTCCTAATTCCAACCATCTTCAATTCCTAATGTTTTTTTTTTTTTTTTTTTTTTTTTTTTTTTTAAATTCAGGCGTGGCCAAGCATATGTACGTCTCTGAGTTTAGGGTAATTTTCAATGGAGCGAAAGTAATGAATCATGCATCCTGCATTGATGCTATACGCTATAGATTTTGAGTGCTGCAGAGGCATTCTTGGAAGCTGGCAGTAAACCCTATTCCATTTTCAGTTGTTTAAGGCTACTCTTTCAAAATCAGGCTGGACTTGCTCTTTTTGCAGGCCTGTAAAAGTCCTTATTATAATGCAAGATGTCTTTACTAGATCAAGTGTCCAAGAGAGCTACCTTTTTGGCCATCATAAATGGTTAACAGGACATCATGACCTACACTATTGTCAAAGAGAGCAGAATCTGTATTGGAGGCTGTCATAAGAATAGTGATCCACGAAAGTGAATTATTCAAACAGTTCATGAAGTGCAAGCATTTCTTGAAGGGACAAAAGCCGGGTACATTGCGGAACACCAACAACAAATGTTATATCTCCTGAACTGTCACTCCAAGACATTCTGGCTAAGGGTATTGAAGAAGCCTATGCAACCTAAGGGGAACATCACGTCAGAACAATGGGTACAATACTTCCAGCATCTGTATGATCCTCTTGGAGTTCCAACAGCAGTAACCCCCTAGATGGACCCAACATTGGTCATTACAGGCAGATGTCAAGTTTACAGCACTTCGCCAATGGCAAGGTGTCAGATTTAGATGTGTGCAAACAGAGCATCTCAAATCGGCCGAGTCTCTGATAGTGCCCATCCTAATAGCATTCTTCAATAAGGTATTGCAAGAGGGCTTTCCATACTACACAAATTCCCTGAGACAATAATCATAGATTAAAAATTTTGAAAAATCCTTCTCTATTATTACCATTCAAGAAATATCTGATTTTTCTCAACCACGATCCAATAGCATTACCTATAAGAGATCACCTTCCACCCCCTCCCCCCTCCCCCCAATGCAGAGAAGCATCCTGCATTGGGAAGTGCATCATTTATATATGTGTTGTAATTCCTGACTAGTTTGTAGAGATGGATTTTGTGACGTTCCCCACTAAATATACGACGCCCGGTCGTACATCTTGCGGGAAATCCCTCATCCAGCCCTTCGGCCACATGTGCCCTCCGTCTATCCTGCACCCAAGGTATCCCTAGTGCGGGAAGGGGACACGAAGGTGTCTTGCACGCCCTTCTCCTATGGGCTCCTATAACAACGGAAACATAACATAATGTCAGCACTAACAATAACAATACGTCCAACTACCTCGAAGGGTAGCACATCCATACATCCATAGATACATCAAAGATGTCAACATCAACATACCATAAAACATGAGAGCTCCTGTCCAGGCTCAGACTCATATGGGAAGTAGACTGACGACTGGGCCTCAAGATAGAGCAGATCGAGATATAACAATGGCGGGGCTGGCTATAGACAATGGCTAGGGTTGACCACTCCACAACATCCCCAACATTTGGTTCATGGCTGAAAACAACAGAAAAAATAAAATACGAGTTGTTTTTTTGAAGATTTGAAAAAAACCTACATGTAGTTATACGGAGGTGTGGTTTTCCAAGGATTATGTTGTAGTTTTTGTTAAGAAGCCGTAGTTTTTTTTTTTTAAGAATGTATGGTTTCTTAAGGAGGTGTAGTTTCTTTTTTAAGGATGTGTTATTTACTCAAGCGGTGTGGTTTTTTGAAGGGATGTATTTTTTTTTAAGGTGGTGTTTTTTAAGGTAGTGTTTTTTTGAGGTGTGGTTTTTTTATGGTTTTCTAAGAATCCATGTATGACCAAGTTGTCCACATGCCATTATTGCCACAAAATGGCAGCATACAAGAGCTGTATGCATGCTTGACACACTTCACTACCATTTGACTTCATACATGTGTGTGTGAGCTTGTAGAGCTTAAAACTTGGACATTCATCACTTAGCAACTTGTAGAAGACACATTGATATGAAGAACCAAAGATGGACACTATTTTAGCATCATATAGGCATTTCTTGAAGGACATTTGATCATCTAAGTATCTTGAACACGAAGTCAAAGTTAAAATTTGGAAGACCACTCGAAAATCAATGGTACTTTGCATGATTCAAGTCTTTGCCATGATGTTACATCTTAAGGCATGATTTGCTATTTTCCAAGGCTTTACTACCATTATTCCACCAAAAAAATCATCTCTTATACATCATTTTCTCCCCTTTCATACACCATTGCCATTTGTCAAGACTCAAGGTTAGCAAGTCCGCTTTTCCTAGTCAAAAGTACACCATTCATCCACCACATATAAAATTGCTAAAATTCCATCCGATCTAGCCATTTTTAAAGTCCAAACCCATATTCTCTCTCCAAGAAAACAAAGATAGAGAGAGAAAGTACACCTTTGACATGACATTCCTATAAAAGGCAAAAAGTTGGCCTAGAAATCTCAAAATCCAAGCACCATTGTGCATACATGTGAAAGGTTCCATTATATCGCCCCCACATCATCACCATGCCACAAAACGTTTTTGACTAGGAGAAACTTTGTTTGCTAATTTTCTTGCCACATCACCAGTCTCACATTGCTGTGTCACCCTTTGCTTGCCAAGTCATCATCTTTGTTGCCAAATCACCCATCCCTAGCCATTCTTGCCCTAAAAACGAAAAAAACTTATAATCCAAATTTTCTTATTCCAAAATGTAATGGGCTTTGAAAAATTTGGATTTGGCCAAATTTAGATCCCCAAAGTCGATTTCTTGGGTGCCTGTTAAAATAGAAAATGACAAAACTAGCATATCTAACTCCAGGCCTGCCTACACCTAATTTCCTCTTATCTCTCTCCGCCACAACTCATTTTAGAAAAAAACATTCAAGAAACATTGTCAAAAAACTCAAAAATCATATGTTCTAAGTCATTGTTGCAATGTGTTCCTGTGAACCGTCCTCCGTACTCAACCCCTGGACTATCCCATCCTGCACAGCCTTAGCAAATAACTGTGAGAGGACCTCAGCTACTACTGTGAACAAAAGTGGAGCTAATGGGCATCATTGGCGAACACCCCGCCCAACCGAAAAAACAGTGAAGGGTTCCCCCTGAAACAACATGGTAGACCGTGCCGAGATATGGAGCTTCATAACATCCCTGGTGAACTGCTGACCAAAGCCCAATGCTAAGAGACTTTTTTCCAAGAATTCCCAATCCACACTATCATATGCTTTGGCAAAATCTAATTTAAGATAGACTATACGCATACCTTTCAATCTGGCCCAATATATACCCTCATAAGCAGCAGCAACATTGTCTAAAATGCTCCTCCTTGGTAAGAATCCAGATTGAGTAGGAGAGATTGATATAGACAGTTCACAGGAAATTTGTAATCAGTATGCTGATGACACGTTTCTCTTTCTTGTTGCTGATGCAGACAATCTTCAGAATGCAAAGCTTCTTCTTGATACCTTCTTTAGCATCTGGAGTTCTTGTTGGTTGGCCAAAGTGTTCTGCATTATGGATGCTTGATGGGGTTGTGCCCCCTTGTGTTGCTCATTTTCCTTGGAAGGTGCTTCCTCATGGGAAGGCTACTAAACTTCTCGGTATTCCTGTGGGCGTTCATATTTCTACCTCTGATGCTTGGGATATTATCATAGAAGGATTGCGAAAGCATTTGTTTTGGTGGAATACTGCTAAGCTCTCTCTGCCAGTGCGAATAACTGTTGCTAAGCATGTTTTAAGTAATTTCCACGTCTATATGGCCTCTGCCCTTCTGGCTTCCCAGTCAAAATTCCAGGTGATTGTTCCCATTGTCCGTAATTTTATTTGGGGTGGGAATGAGGAGCATGCTGTGGTCAAGATTGCATGGTCCGAATGCACTAGGCCAAAATTTGCAGGTGGTTTGGGTATGAGAGACTTCCATCTACAGAGTAAGATTCTGATTTTTAAGTCCATTTGGAGGATCCTTAGGGATATGATTGACTCACCGGAAGTGCGGTTGGTGAAGCAGTCACTTGGTCATTGTGTTCCTTTTGGGAAAGCTTCGTTACAGCCTCTTCTTCCTTGGAGTCTCTTTTATCAGCTATGCCCTTTTCCTAATGCCTCCCCTTTTTTGAAAGGCTTGCTGGCGTCTTGGGAGACAGTACGAACCTTATTTCATATTGTTCTTGTTGCATGTCATCAGTTGAGTGCCCCTTGTTGGTGGATACCTGTGGAAAATAATCTCCCACTTTGTGCCTCAGTTCATCCATTAACTCAACGGTGCTGGAGGTTAGCAGGGATCTTAACTATTGCAGCTTGGTATGATTCTGGCCAGTTAGCGACTTGGCAACTCTTTCAAACAAAATTCTTATTGTCTCGATGGGATAGACCTATTTGGCAAAAGGTTGCTAGTACTTTGCCATTGGCTGCTCCAGAGGCTATCGAAGGGTGCATGTGGGTTTCCCACCAAAGTGTTCACGAGCATAGGCACTTCCGCCATCCACTAAGTGGTCCCTTCAGCTCTCACCTCCTAGTTGGAGACATATGTGGACTTGGGCTTGGGATAAACTACTCCATCCTAAGGTGGTTGTGCTTTGGTGGCAGATTCTTCACAGATGCCCTCGGGTGAATGTGCTTGTCCACAGATTTGATCCTAGAGTGTCAGTACTCTACCCACTGTGCAAGCAAAGGGATGAGACCATTGAGCATTGTTTCTTTTTATGTGATCATCTCCAGCCTGTTTGGTCTTGGCTGCTCTCTCTTTTTCATGTGAGATTGACAAGTCAGCAAGTGCTTCTGGCTATTTATCCGGATACTTGGAATAAGGTGCGGAGTCAAGCATTTCATTTGGCATCAGGATGGTTGCTGTGATCTATCTAGAAGCGCAGAAGATTGTGTATCTTTCAGGGTTTGGATATTCCCCCTTCAGTAGTCCTCCAGGATGCACAAGCTAGAATCGCTAAGGCCTACCAGTGTTCTTCGCTTGCTCCTGCCAAGCGACAGTTGATATTTGAGTCCTATTTGAGTGTGTCGTCTTATGCATAGGCTGGTGGTTCTATTCAGTGGATCATGATTATCCTTTGAAATTTTATTCCCGCCTCTGCATTTGTATCTGGCTTTTGGCTTGGTGTTTCAATAAAGTTTGTCATTCTTCAAAAAAAAAAAAAAAAAAAAAAAATGTTATGTGAGTTTGTCAGCCGAAAACCGATTTTTGAGGTCACATTTGCATATTTCTTGTTGAGAGATCCTGATGCATTATGCTTACAAGGGTATCAGAGATAGCTCTAGGTGTCAGAATTGAAAAAATAGCTCATTTGCTCATTCTGCAAAAATCTGAATTCTGTCAGGAACAATGACTTTATTTTGACTTGGTCAAATTATCAAAATTGAATGAGTTCTGCATATGTTTTGGGGCTAGACTTTTGGTCATATATTCTTTGCATTTTAGAGCACCTGCTTGAATTGAAATGGCATCCAAATTCGAGATTGTTTGTGCATGGCATAAGTTTTACTGAGAGTGCCTTTTCTTGGTTTTGGGAAATCACTTGAAACTTGAGTTCTTTGCATTATTTTGAAAAGTTTCTTGCATAGTGTGGTTGTCTTAAGCAATCTGGAGGTTCTAAACCACTGAGGTTGAAGGTTTGGCAGGAACACCTTCAACAGCCATATGCTCGTCCTTGACATGCAACAGGTTGTACCACATATATATGTCACCACAACCTCATGACATGTACACATAGCCTTTCATGGCGCATACTGGTTTTCTAGACTTCTTTTCACTGACAAGTATGTTCGAGTTGAGGTCCTTTGGCGCTTCTTGGCCAAGGGTTGCTCTTCTGCCCACAGAACTTGGTCCCTAGGGTAATGTCGACATCTTGAGTCCGTTGGCAGAGATGATTCGCAATTCCGAGGTGGATAAGTCACCCGTCCCTCACATTTTGACTTGCATTGAAAGACTCCAGCTTGGCGCCAACATGCCAAGTGGCTCCAACATTCCAATTCAAGCATTAATAGCCTAAAAATGCCATTTCTAATGAAATATTTTTTAATGGTTTAATTGATTTCATGTGTTATTTTTTATTGATTTTATGCCCCTAGGATCTACCATTTGGCTCCACACATGCCATGTGGGCTCCAGCATGCCAAGGTGGCTCAAACATGCCAAGGCGGCCCAAACTTACCATGTGGGCTCCAACATGCCACCTAGGCTTTAACATGCCAAGGTGGCTCAACCATGCCACATGGGCTCCAACATGCCAAGGTGGCTCCAACATTCCAATTCAAACATTGATGGCCTAAAAATATATTTTTCAATGATCTAATTGATTTTATATGTTATTTTTTATGGTTCAAATGTTGTACAACTAGGATCCACCATCACGTGGGCTCAATCATGCCACATGGGCTCCAACATGCCACATGGGCTCTAACATGCCAAGGTGGCTCAAACATGCCACGTGGGCTCCAACATGCCAAGGTGGCTCAAACATGTCATTTGGGCTTCAACATGCCACCTAAGCTCCAACATGCCAATGTGGCTCAACCATGCCACCTAGGCTCCAACATGCTGCCTAGTGGCGTGACGATAAAATATACCCTCCCTCCCTCCCTCCAAGTCAAACAAGGCCAGGAATTCGCACGGCTACCTCATCAGAGGGGACAGGCCAAGCCCTAGGAAATGGACCCCAAAAATGTTCCCGAGTCAGCCTTTCTTGGCAAAGATGCCTTCGAAGCCGTATGCTAATGCCCCTCCCCCCTCTCCCGAGCTCGGTTTCCCTATCCCATCATGTTGAATCCTCTGTTCCAAGACCCTGCTTCAAGCGGGTTCAAAAAAATCCAAGATTGGTCCGGGAGAACATAACAAACTATGAATCGTCACGTGGCCGACCATGTAAAAACGCAAGTATTTTATCGTTCAGGCAGTATAATGGCTCCGGAATGGCAATTCGACTTTGTCCTGTCCGAAATGACGAAATTACCCTAGTGACCAAGTTACAGGGTCAGTTTTGCCAAATAACGAGATACGAATGCCCTACATGGCAATATTTCATGGCCACCTCCTAGGTCAATTGAGTATGAGTGTGTTCGACATGAGCTGCTTTGGCACTTATTCGAGAAGGGTGGTCTTTTGCCCACGAGACTTGGTCCCCAAGGTAATGTCAATTGAGTCCATTCACAGAGCCAATTCATAGTTCCAGAGTGGGAGAGTTGCCCGTCCGTGGCCAGGGGCTTTTGGGAGAGGACGTTTGGGCCGAGCTGCTTTCGGGGGGTTTTAAGGGTCCTTCTGGCATCAACACTCTCCCGCTAGGTGATGTTATGGTGCAAGGTCTTGTTCGAATCTGACTAGGACATGACCTCCGAAACGTAAACCCTGTGTGTTTCTAGGTTACAACTTCTTGACCATGCCCCAAGTGCAAACGGCCAAAACTCGACCTCCATAACATAAACCCTACAGTAACCTAGCAACACACAGAGTTTACATTTCGGAGGTGATGTCCTAGTCAGATTCGAACAGGACCTTGTGCCATATCATTACGTAGAGGGAGAGTGTTGATGCCAGAAGAACGACCCTTAAAACCCCCTGAAAGCAGTTCGGCCCAAACGTCCTCTCCCAAAAGCCCCTGGCCATGGGCGGGCAACTCTCCCACTCTGGAACTATGAATTGGCTACGCGGACTCAGAACATCGACATTATCCTGGCCATAGGGACCAAGTCTCATGGGCAAAAGATCACCCCTTCTCGAACAAGGGCCAAAGCAGCTCATGTCGAACACACTCGTACTCAATTGACCTAGGAGGTGGCTGCAAAATATTGCCATGTAGGGCATTCATGTCTCTTTATTTGGCAAAACAGACCCTGTAGTATGGTCACTAGGGTAATTTCGTCATTCCGACAATACAGCAAAGTCGAATCGCAATTCCGGAGCCACTGTACTGCCTGAATAATAAAATACTTGCGTTTTGTAGATGGTCCGCTGCGTGACGATTCATAGTTTGTTAAGTTCTCCCGGACCGATCTTGGTCCATAGGGTTATGTCGACATTTTAAGTCTATTAGAAGAGCAAATTCACAGTTCCGGAGTGCGAGAATTGCTGGTCCGTTGCCAGGACTATAGAAAGAGGACATTTGGAACAAGCTGCTTCTCGAAGGTTTTAAGGGTCTATCTTCTAGTGTCAACACCCTCCCTCTACGTGCTGACACGATGCAAGGTCCGGGACGAACTTGGCTATGATATGGCCTCTGAAACGTAAACCCTATGTGTTGCTAGGTTCTTGAAGAATTTTGAAGGCCATATCCTAGTCAAATTCATCTAGGATCTTGCACCGTATCATGACATAAAGGAAGGGGTGTTGATGCCAAAAGACGGATCCTTAAAACTCCTCGGAAGGTTAATGGTATCTCCATATAAGTCTTAGACACGTAGCCTTGGATATTTGATATGGAGAAGAATATCCCAACAAAGCATTGGCCCAAGCACTAATACCATAACTTGTTGTTATTACTGCTAGTCTACGGGTGTTGTCCACAGTGTTGCAAATTTTTACCTCCCTCTAAATAAATAGGGTTAAGTCCTGATGCCTGGAACTAATTGGAGCATGCACATTACTTTGACATGGGGATTTTGACTTTCAGTCCATGCTGGATATTTTCTCAAGGGAAAATGCAGGTGTAGCACGTATAAGATGAAACATACTAGGTTATTTCTAGCTGAGCCCTACCATGAACATGGAGGTTGGCCCATTGACATTGATCTGTTGACAATATTTCAAATGGTAATATTCTCTAATCTAGTTTTTCAGCCTGCCATGGTCCATTGATTTCTCACTTGATTTTGGCATGGATCTTATTTTACATTAAATCAGTAAGAGGGTGACCTACATGGAATTATGTTGACCTACACATAAGACATCATGCTAGCTAGGTTATTCTTGCTAAGCCTGAGTATGAACTGGAATTTGGAATTCGTTCCAAAACGATTTTCTGACAACTAACATTTGCAAGGAAAATAATGGACCCATTGTTTTTCCTTGTACTGTTCAGAATGAACATGAAGCATGGCACATGTAGAAGTTAAATAGCAAGATGGCATGTCGTTAAACTTTAAGGTGCGTCATATTTTATTTTTTAATATTGGATGATTGTCATGTTTAGACATGCAAGTTATTGTTGCATGATGGCAACGATATGTTGAATTGCAGACCCTCATGTTTTCTAATTAATATTTGGGTGATTATCAAGTTTAGACATGCAATTATTGTTGCATGATGGCAAGGATATGCTGAGTTGCAGACCCATGCATGATGTATTCTCATGGGAAAATGATATAGTGGTAGATATGGGACCTGATGTTGCATGCTAGTTTTGTTCGATGGAACCCATACATGAACATAGACCCATGCAGATTGTTGTATCAAGGGAAAGTGCAAGTGTAGATAGTGCACTTAAAGCATGGAGCAAGCAAAGTGCTACACCATGGATCCTAACCCATGGTAGCCTAGATAAGGATCGCTTAGAACTAAAATATGTTTTTTTTTTTTTTTTTGAAGAACTGTGTCATCAATATATTAAAAGAAGGGTATTGTTACAAATCAAGTGAGGAGGAAGGAGAACTGCCCCAAAGAGACAACGATACCTCGACACTCCACAACAAACTCACAGAAAAACTACAACTCTACTGCTATACAAACCGACCATCACCATCTACAACACCCAAGTAGTCCTGCCAAATGGCGGGAACACCAGAAAGCTTGAATATCTAGCATAATAACAGGGGGTTACTTTTAGATTTTTATACGTTTTTTCACATGGTTTTTCTATGATTTCATTGTTGTATTCGTTGAGGTGTACTAAATAGTATTTCTAGAGTGCACCCTTTATGGGCCGTTGATTTTCGTTGGTTGGAACAATCCGAGGGTTGTTGTCTTTCTCTGCATGTCTTTGTGCATGAACAATGCGCATGTGTATGCATGTGCATGTGCATGTGCACGTGCATGTGCATGTGTATGCATGTGCATGTGTACTGTGCATGTGCATGTGCAAGTGCAAGTTCATGTGTGTGTGTGCATGTGTGCATGCGCATGTGTACATGCCCTCTTGGATTCTTGTTGCCGGAGTGGATTTTTGCTACCACGATGTGGATTTTTTGCTCACACTTACAAAGGTATTTGTTTTTTAATGTTTCTTCAGTTAGCATAACGGTTTTTTTTACAAGGTATTGTTTTCCGGTTCTACAATGTAGTGCTTTTAAAACTCGCCTTTGTCTCCTTCCCTTTAGCTATTCTAAGATTTGCTGCAGATTCAAAAAGAGTTTAGAGTTTAGGCCCTCTGTTTGCTTTCAACTCTTGGATATTCCTGGCATGTCGGATTGTTCATAGCAGCCAGCATTTAGCTTCAATCAACAAACGGATTCTTGTGCACACAACATGCGAATTATTCCATGCTCTTTGCTGAATCATGCAGATTAGTCAAACAGTGGCCACAAGAATGCATTTATATTGTAGGTTTGGAACTTTAATCGAACCAGAAAGTGAATCATGCATTATCTTTAAGCTAGAGATGGACCATCCAAAATCACATGGATTGTTAAACAATAGTTTCATTGTGAAAGAGGAATAGCTGTAGCTGAAGTAACAATATGTGGAATGCTAACAGAGCAAGCTTGCTTCAAAACCTCTACCCTTGATCTTGCTTCACCGACCGTTACAGGAGACCTACTCCACATCACCAAACTGGCTGATTCTCTTCACTTGTTAAACCAAAGCCAGGCAACCCGTGAGAAAGTATTACTGGTTCTTTATGAACCTCACCAATTGTTACTGCAGATAACGTTGATGTTCATGCAATGGTTTGTGAATAAAACATTATTGTAGAGCATATCAATGTCAAAAGCTTTTATTTGATTCAATTTTATTTCGCAGGAACATAAATGGTAAATAAATTTGCTGCATTTGGTCAATTTTGGGTTGTTCATCCTCACTATAAAAAATCTTGAGAGTTTGTGGTGTAATTAGATTACAAGTGTTTCTCGTGGTATTACATGCATAAGTGTTAAAAGTTGAATGCGTGAAGTTATGCCATCCTTAATGCCCAAAGGCCTTTATTAGGGCCCGAAGGGCCCAATTTTTTTTTAGTAATATATAGCATAATAACAACCAACACATCACTACAATCAACATTAATTAACACAAACCATTACATCCAATACATTTAAATTAACATCCCCCTAAAACCCCCTTTGGTTTGGGTGCATATTCACACGGGGGGTTACGTAGGGCAGCGAGAGCCCCTAAAAACTTACAATACATGTACAAAATTATGAATATGCACCCAAACCAAAGGGGGTTTTAGGGGGATGTTAATTTAAATGTATTTGATGTAATGGTTTGTGTTAATTAATGTTGATTGTAGCGATGTGTTGGTTGTTATTATGCTATATATTACTAAAAAAAAATTGGGCCCTTCGGGCCCTAATAAAGGCCTTTGGGCATTAAGGATGGCATAACTTCACGTACCAACTTTAACACTTATGCATGTAATACCACGAGAAACACTTGTAATCTAATTACACCACAAACTCTCTGCATTTTATAGTGTGAAATAGCTTGTACCTGAGTCGGGGAATCAGAGAGGCTGCAGGCTGCTGAATCCCCTGAAAGATCCACAACTGCCGCCGCTTCCAAATCAGCCACACCAACCAAACCCACGCGACAGATGCAAGGCTTGCCGCCGCAAGAGCGCCAAGCACCGTGATACACATGAAGCGAAGAATCGCGGCTAGTCAATCTCACCAAAACAGAGCCCCCGACCCAATCCCATGCGGCTTGCAAGTGGGGGCATAAAACCGCATAATGCTCCACGCCTCAATCTCATGAAGGCCACAACAAGGGGCGAGAGGGGCTCACACCCGCCTAAACCCGACTCACAAGGGCATTCACCACGATCTGGCCACCACACCACGCCACGAAGCACCCTAACCTTTGGTGGGGAAGTGAGCTCCATGTCCACGTCCAAACCGAAGCCATCGAACCCGAAGCTGCATAGACCACTTGCCCGAAGGGGGCAGAGTGTCATGAATAGCCAACACCCAGTAGCAAGACTGCACAAAACAAGAAGACACAACATCCGGATGAACCTTCCAAACCTGCACCACCACATCATCCTGAAGGACTATAGGTATGTGTAGCGGAATACTCCCCGCCACTTGTCCCCAGATAGCCCGGTCGCTGCCCCTCAGGCGAAAGTGAGCTCGAAAGAACTCCCACGAAGCTAGCTGACCATCCCAATACCAATCCTCCAAGGTGAGCATAGCAGCTCGCCTCCAACGGGCCTGTGTCCGAGCATGCACAGTGGCAGCCAAGGGCAAGTGCGCAGGGGGTAGAGGAACCCACAAGAAAGGAGAAGAGTAGTGATAAAGTGAGGCATAATCTAGCTGGAAGAGCACACGCACATGATCCCAAGCCCGCAACACCCCCGTGAGAAAAGGGGATGTTTTTAATACTATTATAAAAAGATATTTGATTCAATTTCAATGGTGGAGATGAACGGCCTGGATTTTGATCCAGGCCTTATCATCCTATTGGCCTGCCATTTATGTTTGTGTATGTTCTCGCCTTAGGCCCTCATTTTCGTATGGCGCTCATTTTCGTATGTCTATGTTGATTCCTGATGCGGGATTTGTCTCCATGCTCCCAACTATGGTGATGGGCTGCCGGGCTTGCCTCCATACTGCCGATTATGGCCATGGACTACCGAATTTGCCTCCCTGTTGTCGGATTTGCGAAGCCACTGTCCGATTAGCTCCAGATTTTAAGCTCAATAGCCCCTCCATCGCCAGTTCTTCCCTGCCCCTAATTTTGCTTGTTTTTGGAGCTTCATAGATCGAAAAGCTGCCATAGCCACCAAAAACTCTCTTCTGCCATAACCGATGGATGCTCAAAGAAGTTGCTTACTGGCTTGGCCACTGCTTCTTTTTCTTCATAGCTTTTGTACAAAATCCCAACAGGGTTTAGATGCAGAGTTTTATAAAAATATTTAATCTGCTTAAGGCTACCGTGGCTGATTGCTCAACAAAAGCAGAGCCTTGAAGTCACCCCTTTTGCTGCAAAAGACTAAAGTCTCAGCTATTTTGGCCAGAAGACCATTCAAGGTAAGCATTTTCCTCTTTCATCTTTTTTCTTTCTTTCCAGCTCTCTTTTGTACAATAGCCCAATTTGCAGATAAGCAAACAAGCGTTTTCCCCTTCTTTTTCTTTCTTGAAAAACCTATGAAAGGATACAGCTGCAGAACTAAAAGTAGAAAAGGGATAGCATACAGAGTCGGAACCTGAATGTCTTCTGAAGGCTGCAACCTCGCTATCTGGTAGCTTGGTGAATATGGAGTATTTGTTCTTCTTTTCTATTATCTCTTATGCATGTTTCTATTTCTGTTTGCAACCATAAAATTAGTCATGATTTCCTTCATGATGCTCTTGGAATAAAACATTTTGGCGTAAAAAATTAACTCTTGGTTTACCATTACTAATCAGGTTCTGATGCAGGTGTTCATTCCATTGAGGTGGATTCAAGGCTGCAAAAATCACAATACATGGAAATGTGAAGCCAAGGAAGCTGTTGAAGAAGCTGAAAACATACGAAGTATGCAGAGTTTTAGACAGCACATTATTATACTTTGACAGCACAGGCAAATTGCAACAATCCCATTGCCACAATTATTATCCTGGTCATTCTTCATATCATGGCTCAGAATATGGTTCAGACCATGATCATGATCATGACCATAGCACTTACTACATGATTACAGCACTTCACACCATAATAATGACTATGGTTCTGTCCATGAATTAGCCAAGCTTGGCAGGAATGATTATAATGGATATCATTGCAATCTGTAATTTCATTTTCTCATACAATTGAAAACAACTGCTATTCTTAAGTTACATATCTTTGTTGTTTTTTTGTTTAATTTGAACACATTGTTTCTACACTAGAAAAAACATGTTAGTGTACCAAAAACAACACTAGAACAAAACATGTGTTATTATCGAAAAGCAATACGTGGTTGCATTATAAATAATAAAAATAACGTGTGGACAATTGTAGAAAAACTATGTTATACCATGCATTGTTTTTAGGTGAGGACCACATCTAAATTAAAGAAAAACTATGCTAAAAAAACTCATATATAAAGACAATGCATTGTTTTTAGGTGAAGCCCACATCTAAGAACCATGTGTTGTTTTTGTTTTTGAGCGAAACTACACATAGAATCTTCGCAGTTCTTTTTCCCTAAAAACCACGGTGAAAACCACACATAAAAATTACAGGTTGTTTTTGTAAAAAAAACATGCATGAAAAGTACGCTTTTTTTATTTCTGAAAAACCACACTAAAAAATTACGCGTTGTTTCTAGCATTTTTGGAATAATATTATGCATGGACTTTAGGTGGTGTTTTCTTTAAAAAAAAATGCAATGGTTCTATGGCAACATAGAGCCATCATTCTTGGAGAAGACAGGCCTTTTTTGGAACGTCCCATAAGTTATTTTTTACAAGTTATATATCTCGTCAGTTCTAGGTTTTCATCATCGGCCTTCCTCTTGAACGTTCCATCTTTTTGTGTTTTGCCTTCCTACTTTTTTGTTTGTAGTTTTGTGTTTGTAGTTTGTAGACGGGCATAGGCTTCTTTTTATCTAGCAGTTCATAGTTTGAAGATGGGTTGCCTTTTCATTCTGCTTCTAGAAGATGGTCCTTTGCTTTTTCATGTTTGTTTCTAAAAGATTCTTCTCTTTTTGCTCTTGCTTCCGCTTCTAGAAGATGGTCCTTTGCTTTTTCATGTTTGTTTCTAAAAGATTCTTCTCTTTTTGCTCTTGCTTCCGTTCTCTGCTTCTATCTGGGTTTTTCTTTCTTCTTGTACCATGTTGCTTACCCTCATGGTTATCTTCTACTCCTCACGAGACTTTCTCATAAGCATCATGAATTTTACTTAGATCCATTTATCCATTGTGATGTAATAGAGTTTGTGGATAGTTTCCTGGACATTGCTTTACTCATTCTAAATCCCAGAAACATGATGTCTTACCAGATTCTATTGCTGTTTTGTTGCATAATCATTGACAAATTTCTCATTAACTGTGTCTCATGGCTACTACAACGGTAACAACATATAACTAGTGTCCGGTTGTGGTTCAAGCTAGTGGTGGTCAAAATTTCGTCTATCTTGTTAAGTGGCTAAAAATTATTAAGTTACTAGGTCGATTTGCCCCCTTCACCTCCATGTGTGGATCTGTGAATACCTAATCCGTCTACGGACCGTAACCTGGGAAGCCCTCTTCCATATCGATTTTTCTCCTCCTCACAGATCCGGCTATCCTCTTCCTAAAATCGACCAATTTGTTAGCTAATCTTTCTTCTGATCCAGACCCAAATCGTTTCTGCATGCATTTCGCCCTAGAATGGGTAGTTCATGGCATGCCACTTTCAGGTAATGCCTCCATATCCAAGCCTGTCGAACAGAGCAAAAGACGCAGTCATTTTTCCTCTAGCTCTAGTCTTCTAGTCAGTCGTCCTCTAGTTTCTATTTTTCTTCTGCCATGTTTAGCCTTAGAGCATGTTTAGCCTTAGAGCATAATTTAGCAGATTTGGCTTATAGATCCGGACCATATTTAGCAGATTTGGCATAGATCTGGAATTCATGAGAGTTTGATCGCTTCGGCTATGAGACATTTTTTAGCTTCATATCAAGCTATTTTTAGCTTTGCCCTTTTTCTCAACAGGAGCTTTTTGTCTCTCCTTAGGATCTCACCAGTAAGTCTGCTTCCTCAACCCTTTGTTCCATGTTGATAAGTTTACCATCCCATTCTTTCTTTCCAGCTTGAAATTCCATAGCTTTTGCCTGTGCCTCTGAATATAGCCTTTCCTTTTCATCATGCATGAGAGAAATTGTATTTTATTCTCTAGTTGGCTTATTACAGCCAGTGTTTCCACACATGTCTGCTCATGGAGCTATTCAAACTTTGCATTTTTCTCTATTGCCTCATTTAGACATGTGTTCATGTGTCCTCTCTCTTTGTTGTATTCCTCATGTCTCTTGCCAAGTTCCATTTTTTGTTAAAATATAGCCACTGTATACGTGGCAGTATGATGATGGCAGTATGATGACGTTGGCGGATCGCTGACGTGGATCTAAAAGTCATGTCTCTGATCAGAGTTGTGTCCCTTAGTTTCGTAGTTGTGTCTGTTTTGATAAATGATAATAGCAAGAATCAAATCTGTTTACCTCTCAATCCGATAGCCTAAGCTTTGGTTGAAGCAATAACAAATTGCCTCTGCAACCTTTTCTTGATGCAACAGTCAGTTCTGTCACAGGTCGATCCACTTCCTCAGGTCGATCCACTTCCTGCTTCTTTACTCCAATCTGCAATCCTCCCTTCGCCTGCACTTCTGCACGGATCGCCCGTCTATCATCTCTGTTCGACCCATCCTTTTGTCTTCTAACAGTCGGTTCAGTGATCTCCCCTTCAATCTGGACAGTCCACCTGATCTCCCCTTCAATCTGGACAGTCCACCTGCTTTGCATCTAGACTGACACCTGTACAGGTTGACCCACGGTATTCTACCGTGTTCTCCAACATCTCCCTCTTAGCCTGTACACTCAAAAATCCCTACTTACCTTTTAGCCAACTCCAGCTTGGGTTCTGTTAGTACTTTCGTAAGCATATCTGCCTGTTGCGCATTTGCGGGAATATGTTTTACTTCTATTTCTCCTTTCTCAACTTCGTCCCTTATGAAATGGTGATGGATCTCTATGTGCTTCGTCCAATTACACATTGCTACTCCACTTTTATTATCACAATAAAGCAACGTTGCCTTTTCATTCGTGTGGCCAAGTTCGCTGAGCATTCTCCTCAGCCAGCCATATGATCTCTGATGCTGCTAGCGAGACTGCCACATATTCTGCTTCTGCGCTTGACTTGGCTACACATTCCTGTTTTTTGCTTGCCCAAG
Organism: Isoetes taiwanensis; assembly: GCA_021234155.1. Taxonomy (NCBI): domain Eukaryota; kingdom Viridiplantae; phylum Streptophyta; class Lycopodiopsida; order Isoetales; family Isoetaceae; genus Isoetes; species Isoetes taiwanensis. The sequence continues at coordinate 2,103,162 of JAJEKV010000090.1, forward strand.
ATATGGGTGTGTTCCCAATTTTGCAAACATATCCAGATGTAGATTTTCTGTCATCTATATCATCTCCCCAATCAGCATCTGCATATCCTATCAACTCATATTTGTCACCCTGTGTGAACCGAATGTCGTGACTGATTGTTCCCTTTAAATATCTCAATACTCGTTTGGCACCTATCCAATGCTACACACCCGGATTATTATTGTATCTGCTTAATAAATTGACTGCATATGTGATGTCTGGTCTTGTACAATTCGTGGCGTAAAGCAGACTACCTATCAACTCACGATAGGGCTTTTTCTCATTTCTTTAACTTCCAGTGCAGATCTTGGACACATTTTACTGCTGATTTTTGTGCCTGGCACAATAGGGGTTTTGGCGGGATTGCATTTTTGCATTCCAAATTTATCTAGCATCTTCTTGATATACTGCTCCTCTGTCAAACACAACTCCCCCTTTAGCCTATTTATTTTAACTTCCATTCCCAATAACTTTTTGAGCTCTCCTACTTCTGTCATCTGAAAGCGACTCTTTAACAACATCTTGCACTTGCCTATCTATTCCCTGTCGTTACTCACAATGATGCAATCATCTACGTATAGTGCCATAATCAGGCATTTGTTCCCTTCTCTCCACATGTATAAATTACCTTCAGTTTTGAGTTTAATAAGCCCAATGGAAATGGATATGAGAAATCTATTCATACACAAATACCATTGCCTCGATGCTTGTCTCGAGCCGTAAATTGCCTTTTTTAACTTGCATACCATGTTTGCACCTTTCTCATACCCCTCCGGCTGTTCCATATATATTTCCTCCTCCAAGTCGCCATTTAGGAATGCAGTTTTAACATCCATGTGTTCTATGTCCATGTTCCTCTGAACGGCAAGCGCCAACAACGCCCTTACACTAGTCGGATTCACGATGGGTGAAAAAGTGTCTTTGTAATCAATTCCAGGTTCCTGCGTGTATCCTTTTGCAACCAACCGAGCTTTGTACCTCTCTACAGATCCATCAGCATTCCTTTTAATTTTGATCAACCATTTGCTTCCCACTAAATTTTTATCCTTTGGCCTGGTCACTAACTCATATGTCCCAGTTTGTTTGAAAGAGTTCAACTCTCCTTCCATTGCTTCCTTCCATCTTGCTGCATCAGATCCTGTTATGGCCTGCTCTACTGTTCTTGGCTCTACTATACTAGATATCACCTTTGGCTTCGGTACCCTTTTGGTACCCTTTTTGCTCTGCCATAAAGCTCAGGGTCAAAGAGAAGCTCGGCTTTCAGCCGTTCTACTTCTTTCCTTCGTCCTATGCCTATGGGTCTTACAGTATCAACTTCTTCTTCCATTTCATGTGTTTCCTCGTGCTCCTCTTCCATCGTACTTCTTGCCCTGTTTCATACGCAACATCTGATGCACTATCAGCCTCTATAGCCTCATGCACTTCCTCATGCGCTTCTTCCGGCACATGAAGTGCACTATTGGCCTCTATGACCTCATGCACTTCATCCGGTTCCTCCATGTCCAAAGATTCATGCTTTTGTTCATCAACACAGCTCTGTGCATCATTGTCCTTCACTAAAAGCCAAACCATCCAACAAATCATGTTTCTTTGCTATTTGGATGCTGTTATAATTTGCATGCCCTAGCCTCAAATGCCACGAATGCAAGGCATTCATAACTGAAACTTTATTGATACTTTTCAGATCCAACTGAAATAAGTTTTCATTTCTTTGAGCTTCAAATATTTTAACTCCATTCTTTATAAATTTGCATCCATACTTGTGAAATACCAAATCAAATCCATTATCTACAATGTTTGCAACAGATACCAAATTAAAAAGCATTCCCAGCATATACAAAGTATCCGGTATGCTGAGAACTGTCTTCCCTCCAATCTGCAACTCTAATTTGTCCCTATCCTGATACCCTCTGCTCAGCACCGTTACCCATTTGCACCGCTCTGGCTCTTCTGATAGATTCAACATTTTTAAGTAATTCATTGGAGTTCACTACGGAGACTTCAGCTCCAGAATCTAAAGTTAAGACATCAGTCTCTTGCAAATTTGATTTGCAAACATTCGCAACGTTATTGATAACCTTAAAATGAATTTTACTTACTTCTTGATCCGTTAACGCTCCAATGGTCGATTTTGACTGCGTCTTACTGTCAGCTTCTTCGCTCACACTCGCCACCCAGGTAGCTCGTGCTCTCCCCCGTGATCCGCGTCAGCGTCCTCGGCTCCACTTCCCTCTATTGGGGCATTCTGCTTTTATATGGCCATATTCTTTGCATCCATAACATTATATGCTCTCCCGTCCTCGGCCTCTTCCACGACCACGTCCCCTTTCTCCTGTGTACAAGGCAACAGGTCGCTCTTCTTCATGCTGCTGCTCAATTTTCTGCACTCTTTGAATTTGTTCTGCTACCAACTCTTGTTCCAATTCAGTTCTTATGGCCTCAATGGCCTCATCTAGCGTCTTGGCTGTGCGCCTCGTTAATCTAGCAACATCTTTAAAAGAATTCTGAAATGCTCTTGTGACTGCATTTACCTTGGCTTGCTCTGAGTATGCCGCACCAGCTCCTTCCAGGTCATGGAATAGAATTCTGAATTTCCGAAAGATATCCTGCACTTTGTCTCCTTTCTGGTATTGCAGGGTACGCAATCTCATCTCTAATACATCGATCTGGGATGAGGTTACCTCCTTATACCTTTCCAACAAGTATATCCACATATCTGTCGCACTTATTCTGAATTTCGAGTATGAGGTCTCCACTAAGCTTGGCCATGATGATGGCTCTTGCCCTTTCCTCTCTCTCTTCTTCTGCTGCAGAATTAGCTTCTTCACTACCAGATTCCTTTTTCACCATGATTTTCAGTGCTACCGGAGTACCGGGCTCTTTTCCTTTTTCCTTAATCTTCTGCCTTGAAACTGCCGGGTCTACAATATCCCAGAGTTTATCCACTTTTAAAGCTTGCATGACTCTAGCCTTCCACAGCTGGAATCCAATCTCTTCATCAAATATCTCGGTGCTATTCAGGTAAGTTAATGCAAGTCTGCTTGCCATCTTCGCTGTTTGGCTCTGATACCAATGATAAATGATAATAGCAAGAATCAAATCTGTTTACCTCTCAATCCGATAGCCCAAGCTTTTGTTGAAGCAATAACAAATTGCCTCTGCAACCTTTTCTTGATGCAGCAGTCAGTTCTGTCACAGGTCGATCCACTTCCTGCTTCTTTACTCCAATCTACAATCCTCCCTTCGCCTGCACTTCTACACGGATCGCCCATCTATCATCTCTGTTCGACCCATCCTTTTGTCTTCTAACCAGTCGGTTCAGTGATCTCCCCTTCAATCTGGACAGTCCACCTGCTTTGCATCTGGACTGACACCTGTACAGGCTGACCCACGATATTCTACCGTGTTCTCTAACATGTTTAGTATCTAGATATTCATGTAACTGCGGTGGGCAGGAGTCCCAACCAATTCTGTAATCTAGTTGTGCATGTTAGATATCCGCTGAGTCTGAATTTCTACATGGTATTAGAGCCTTCATAGGCGCAGGGCATCTGCATGCAATCAGAGATTTGGCTTTGAAGAGGCTGCTGTGAAGAACGACACTGTTGGAGTCCAGAAAAGAGCCCCAAATTTGTGATCACCCTTCTCTATGTGTTGGAGCGATGATGGCTGAAAGCCCATCCTTAAATTAGTGGGATTATGTCAGATTGGGAAGAAGGCCCTAAAATTAGTTGAAGATATTTGTAGAAGGCCAATCTATCCCGTTATCTTTGTGTGTGATATTTGTGGAGTGCTATATTCAAGGATGGCTTCAAGCATGATAGTGGAGAAGACATCTATTCAGATTTGATGGTGAAGGCTTTTATATTTGGAAGGTGAGAACGAAATCCTTATTCCGTCAAAGAGATCTCTAGAGTATTGCGACAGGCACAGAGAAGAAGCCCAGCAATTCCGATGAAGCGGCAAAGCGGCAAATTCGTGACAATAAGGCATATGATTTAATTGTGGCAGCACTGGGAAATCAGCAAGTACTTCATGTGAGCAGCAAGGATTCCACACATGAAGCCTGGCAAACTCTTGTTGATATTTATGAATGAAAGGAAGAGTCAATGAAGGTGTTTTGCGACAAGAATTCCGCAATTTCAGTATTGATGATATTGAGAAAATTGGGAAAGCAGTGTGCAGATTCAAGACCTTGGTGCAGCAATTGGCGGCTGTAGGTGATCAAGTGGATCCCAAAGATCAAGTGGCCACTCTTATATCCAGTCTTCCTGGTTCATTTGGGCAGTTGGAGGTAACATTAAATAATCGTGATAATTTATCTCCTGATCAAGTGATAGCTGCTATTCTAAAAGAAGAAATGCGTCAAAAGAAGAAGGGTACATTGACAGTATCTGCAAAGGAGGAAAAAACATTTCTTGCAGGATCAAAGTGGAAAGGAAAGAAACCAAGTCCAGAAGAATTGAAGAAGATTCATCAATGTTTTTGCTGTGGCGAGAAAGGACATTATGCAAAAGAATGTCCAAAGAATGTAGCATCTCGTGAGAAAGCAAATTATGTTCGTGATTTATTATTTTAGATCCAGTGGGAGCAAACGAACTGTGTATGTAAATCCAGTGGGAGAAAATTATTCAAGCTTCAGTGGGAGAAGAAAATTTGTATAACAATGTTCTGTGATAGGGATTAGTGTACAGTGGCAGTGGGAGTCTTAAAATATAGCCACTGTACACATGGCAGTATGATGACGTTAGCGGATCGCTGACGTGGATCTAAAACTCATGTCTCTGATCAGAGTCGTGTCCCTTAGTTTCGTAGCTGTGTCTGTTCAGTATCTAAATATTCATGTAACTGTGGTAGGCAGGATTCCCAACCAATTCTGTAATCTAGTTGTGCATGTTAGATATCCGCTGAGTCCGAATTTCTACATTTTTAACCTTGAAATCTCACTTTCAACTTAAGCAACAGATGATACTAATGATGAATGTTTCAAATTGGTGATTTGCAACTGGTTCTTAAGTTCATTCTCTGTTATTTGCAGGTCTTTAATGTGGCCTACTAATGCTAAAATTATGTTTTCAAGATGTCATGTGGCTTCATCTTCCATTTGCTTTATCTCCAACTCAAACTTCTCTTTTGACTCATCTGCATTTTTGAACCTGTATGCTTCCTTCTCCTCCATGTAGCAAAAAAAAAAAGGGTATTAGTGTACCTGTGTTCTAAGGTCAAGAATTTGCAACGTCAGTTTGTTCATGTTGGACGCTAAGAGAATATGCCTCCATTAATGAAAGTGCAATTGCTATTGCATGATAACTAGCTGCAGTCTGTAAGGTTCATCATATTTGTCAATTTTACACGAAGTTATTGGAGACATGCAAAAAGAATATTTGGACATGTATTGATAATATAAAGCACTGCAAATGAAAGTGCGTCATGGAGCTGTTATTAATGAGTTTGTTTCTACTTGAATGCGACATGGAGCTGTTATTAATGAGTTTGTTTCTACTTGAATGCGATTTGGTCCAAGCAGACGTTGATTACATTTTAAAGGTTCACTAGTAAACGGGTGCCCGGCGTTGCCGGGCTAATGTCCTGGGCATGTGTTTTTCCTCGGCCTTTGTGTGTAGAACTCAAATGAGTATAAGAATTAACAAATGAGTATGTTATGTTTTTCAATGGGAAGAAATAGCATGCCAATATACTCTATTTTTCAATGGGAAAAAACAAAATAACATGCCAATTTCAAGCTCATGTATTCTGTAAAACTGAGAGGAGCAAATCATAATCTACTTTGTTGAAGTCATATGATCACAAATTTACTCAGCTCTTCCATAGCTTTCCCTAATTCAATAAATTACTGGCCCCATAGAACCTGACAATCATATGATGGTTTACTTTACAGAAAATGTACTTAGCAGAACTTCAGACTTGAAACACGCTAACAAAGCAGTAGGCAGACTACTATAAAAGTTGCAGACTGATCTATTCTTTGAAGGAGGTTTGCAAATTGAACACTTTATGCCATCTTGCTAGGTGTACCTTATATAGAAGAAATAGAAAGGAGCAATAGTTATGTGCAACAATCAGAACCAAAACAATAAGCATCCAAACATGAAAAAACACCATGTTGCTAGAGAAAAGAAAATATAAGATGAGTCTACCATACCTTGTCCACGGCTTCTTTGGCGTGTAAATTCATTGTATGAGCCAGAAACAATAATCAGAATCTAAATGAAGGTAAAAGCAAGCAATCACCACGAAACCAAATTTAAATGTGACCAAGCAAAAATATTATTTTTATTCACAACAGTTGACACATACCAGTTGACACATACCGCATTTTTCCCTCGATAAAAAATACTCTTCCAATTTCAGTGAGGCATCGAGCTTGGATTTTTGGATGCAACATGAGCAATAAAAATCTAAATATATAAACATATGATGGACTATATAAACAGAGAAAACGAAACATGAAACCACAAAAGATTCATTTAAATGGAGTGTACCTTGTTTGTGCATGCATTAGCAAGATGCGTCTGTTTGCTTCGATATACCCAGATCATTTGTGTTTAGGTTTCCTACTGAAAAAAAAGGGGGGGCACTTGAGATGAGCATTATGAAGATCGGACAACCGCAACAGAACAATGTAAATAATAGAACCCTCTTTTGGATTATTTGAATCTTACAGGAGCATATGCCTTCTCTGAATTGCTTCCAAGGAAGTGGAAATAGGACCTAGAAAAGGTTTCCTTGAACACGGCTTCCTTGAACAGAGTTTTAATGCAAAGTTTACCTCAACCTTGGACTGTATAAAGTTCTCCTGCATCAACAAACTGTAGTACATACTGCCTAAATTTGCAAGACTGCGCAAAAGAGTCCTTCTCCGGCACCTGCCTAACAGTGCAGACCTGGCTAATTCTGCATTGCGAGAGAAGGCAGCCTGCAAAGACATGTAAACATTATCAAAATCAAAACATACTAAGTTCATAAATCCAAAAAACAGGCTTATCTCATAGCGAAATAATCTCATAGCGAAAGAGCAATTACCTGGTGAGGAGTCCTGAAAAATCCAGCACAAATCTCGTCTTCAGGGCACATGTTCGCAGGCAAGTTCTTTACAAATGCTAACATTAAGCCCCACAAGTACAGGTTTGCACCTTTGCAGGTAGGTTCTGCTGCACAGCATGGCAAACGTCTCTTACCTTTCAAATCTTCTAGTAAAATCTGAGTAAAGCATAGATCAGTAAAGCATAGAAAGCATGGAAGCTTCAGACATCAACAATTTCCTCGGATATCTCAGTCTGCACTATTGACCATGGACATTTGTGGCTTCGTCTAAAGAATGGACATGTATGTACCTGGTGAAGAAATATCCCATGCATGTGGCAGACACCAACGGTTTCAATCGCAGCATATCAGTTGCAATGACTGCCCAACCATCTATCATTATATATGTGATGAAAAATATAGGAACGATAATAGAATATCATATTTGTCAAGCTGCAATATAATGGAAAGTATTAGAACGCACCACTATGGGCATATGGAAGATAAAATATCTGCCACTTGGGGCTGCACCCGAAGATAAAATATACATCTTCACCCTGCGAACGCAAATATATCCTTGAGTTGCTGTGTTAAGAGAAATATAAAGCGCTTGTGGTGACAAATTGAACTACATGATTTAATATTCACATTCTTAATCCCCAAGTATGTACAAACAAACACAATATCCAATAAACAAAGCAAAAGTTATAAAACAAATATGCAAACTCAAATACTGAATTATTGTAAGTTCGAGTTTTGAAATACAATCAGATTGCTTGTAGTTCTGCAGGTCAGGTTTTATGCTCCATTGTATGTACTTGGATTTATATGAAGATGATCCTTATGCCCTTCAAAGCACACCTTGGCCTTGCATGACAAAATGATAACACATAAATTTGGGATAATGCTTTGATGCATGAATTGTGAAGGGTGGTTTGTAGCACTGTGTTTTAGGTGTTTCAGCCAAGCAGTTTATACAGATTGTAATACTCTAGTAAGATGGATTCCCAAATATCTAATAAGAAGGGTTCTTAGTCAATATGAGGCTGGTTCAAACAACAGGTCAATATTGCTAACTGTATATACGGCATCAATATAACTTACAACATAAAGATACGTGTATGAACATGGATATTGCCATTAGCAGGAGATGCATGAGGAGCATATCATACTCACCTCTCTAGCAGTGCTTGTTTAGGCAAGTTGTTGTAGAACAATTCGAAATGGAGCTCCACTTGAAGATGACCCTGCTGCACCCATTTAAAGAGCACATCATATCAGATATGAGCACTAAGTCAGTGCTACATTAGAAATACTTAAAAAATAGGTTGAAGCAACTAAATGACAACTCATGTCGAATATAAATGGCATGTGGAGCTTTTCAGCATAATATTCACAACATTAGCAATAATATCAATTAAAGATGACAAAAATACCTAGATTGCTTAAGTTATCGAGCTTGATATCATGGCAGAGAAAACTCTTATGATGGGCACTGCTTGAACTTCACTTGCTGGATAACATGCAGGTCTGATCTGTGAAGTCTGATCATGCTGTATTTGAATCAATGATCATGCTGAACATTGCAGGTCCATGCTTCTGCTGAAAGAAGACATGCGATGGAAATGTGTCTCCGATAATATCCAGAAAGATACAGTGCTCAGATCAGAGCGAAATAAGCTATAACCTGAAATCAGTAAGATGGCCAAGGTAAACATCATTTCAAATAGGCAACTGAATGATGGTACTAATTTTCAACACTGGCATGCATCTGACATCAAACCCTTGTAGACATAGAAATTTTGACTCGGAATGCAAATAAATTAGTTAGCAGTGATTTCGTCAAAAAGTTGTGCTTACATACCATATGAGAAAGCATGGAGACATGAATACCATTGGACTAAATAAAAACTAACAAAGACAATAAAGATGAAATGCCAACATGCAAGGGCTTCACATGTCCTGTTCATCATGATAAACGAAGTATCTGCATGCAAGTTCTGTACTCTTCCTTCTAGTAATGATGCTCTCTGACTTACATTTGCCAATTTGCACCATCATTAACTATGCAGGCTCCAAGCAGGGAAGCTAAAAAAGCAAGATCTCTCTCTATGTTGCACAGCTATCATAATAGTTCTCAAGTAATGAATATGAACAAAGCAACTATATAACTGATGGAATTACCAATGGAGAGGACGTAAACGTCCGATGACAACATTGCTTTCGTGTTTAAATACTGGAAAAAGGCAAGAACCTAACAAACTGGTACCCGCGTTTACAAATTCAAAAGCAAGAACATGACAAATTGGTAACAAAGAGTCTAAAAAACCCAAAACAAAAGTCTCCTGCATGGTTTTACCCGGGTTTACTTACAGATGACAAAACAGGGATCATGGCATAAACCAGGAAAAAAGGGATTTTACCAGGGTGCATTTGAAAAGTACCAAGGTGCATTTGAAAATAAAAGAAAAAACTTGAAGCAGGGTTTTAACTGTAATCTGTAACAGTCTGGAGCTTATTTTTGATGAAAAGCAAGGGAAAAAGTAAGGAATATTATAGCTGCTACACACACCTTGTAAATGGCGGATTAACCTGCACCGTGTTTGTGAAGATACGCCCAGCCAGAAAACGCTCCAGGAATTTATCAAATCGGTGCAGGGGTCCGGCTCCAGAAATGGTGCTCTTGGCTTTAATCTGAACCCAGAAAACCAGAGTTACAGATGTCGTTTACTCTTGCCTTATGATGTGGAAAATATCACATGGACGTCTATGCACAATCTGATAATCTGATGTCATGCAAGGTAGACAGAACGGAAGCAAAAAAGAACCTCAAGACTTGCTAGCGCTCCGAGCCCCAGCTCCAACCTCGACAAATGAAAGCTCCAACTCCAAGCGGCAAAAAAATGCCACTGCCGTCTGCCATTGCCTCAAAAATCGTCTCCAGCAATCCGTTACCTATTCACAAAAAAACATCTCAGGGAGATGTGTTTCATAACCCAACGTCTAAGCGAAGCAAAGGAGAGAGAAAGCAGAACTCGAGTGCCTCCTTGGCCGGAAAAGAAAATATGATGCCTAAAAAAATGAAACATGAAGAAACTCGGATTAGAGAATAGAGAGCAACAAAAATCAATGTAAAAAAAAGGGCAAGAATCATACTCGATTGCTACAGGTCGATTGTTGAAAACTTGTCCTGCCCTTTTCATGCTTCCAAACCGGCTCCCTCGCACAAACTCTTTTGATGTTATCCCTCTGCACAAAAGGGTAGAACAGGTCGGAATAAAGAATAGAGAGCACAAAAAATGAGCAAGAATCATACTCGCCTTGCTATAGCTCGATTGCTACAGCTCCAGAAAAAAGTAACGAAGAACTCGTGAAACATGGGTTTGGCGACTTTCCACACCGCTCTGCTTTGACGAACTCTGGCCGCCATGGTGCTGCATTAACAGACGGGCACCGCCCACACCCAGGAGAGAGAAAGTTGCTGCCTGAAAAATGAAGAGAAGAAAAAAAAAATGTTGGAAGAAGAAGTTTTGGCCGGAAAAAGCGTTACATCCCGCGGCCGGAAAGGGGACACCGGCATCAGCAAAAACCCCCCACAACTTTTTAAGTAAGTAGACTAGTAAACGTGTGCCCGGCGTTGCCGGGCTAATGTCCTGGCTTGTGTTTTTCCTTGGCATCTAGCCTTTTCCTTGATCAACCTTCAAGAACCCACATCACAACAATCTTTATAGGGGCCTTCAAAAATACAAACTGAACCAATTAGTCACTGCTTCAACCAATTAGTAAGTGCACCCTGGACTACCACAGTCGTCGGATCTGTCAATCCTACGGCCCAGACTGTATGTTGGAGCCTCTGGACACCTCTCGTTTCGATTATGCTCAATTATGATTGGGGGCGCCTATGATTTTAAGATGTCGAATCTGAGTTTGCCCTAAGGTTTTGATGGTATATCGAGCCTCTATACGTTTTCGCTTAAGCTTTTAGAATATGAAATACGAGGATTCGAACCTTTACCAAAATAACTCAATATCCTAATAAGACTACTTTAACCAATCTAACCAGTCAGCTAATGTGATTATTTTTTATCTTAAATCTCTGTTTTTTTTTTATGATAACCCATTGAATTGTTTTAAGGATATGGTCTATGGTTTCAAGAATTATATCTATATCAAATCCCCACGAACCCCCGTTATTTTGCTACATATTCTAAACGAGGTGCACCCCGGACTACCACGATCGTCGGATCATCAATCCTACGGCCCCGGGCGTATGTTGGAGCCTCTGGACACCTCTCGTTTCGATTATGCTCAATTATGATTGGGGGCGCCTTTATGATTTTAAGATGTCGAATACGAAGTTTGCCTAAGGTTTTGATGGTATATCGAGCCTCTATCGTTTTTCAGCTTAAGCTTTTAGAATATGAAATACGAGGATTCAACCTTTACCAAAATAACTCAATATCCTAATAAGACTACTTTAACCAATCTAACCAGTCATTAATGTGATTATTTTTTATCTTAAATCTCTGTTTTTTTTTATGATAACCCATTGAATTGTTTTAAGGATATGGTCTATGGTTTCAAGAATTATATCTATATCAAATCCCCCTAGAACCCCCTGTTATTTTGCTACATATTCATCATAGCTGTTCATATGTCTTGATTGAATAAGGATGTATTTAATTCTGCGTTCTATATGTATGATCTTTGCAAAACCTAAATTGCAAAAGGGAATTCAAAATCATTTCATGTTTAAGTAGATGTGGAGTAAACAGAAAAAGCAAACATGTTTAATGCGTTAAAGAATCCATACTGCATGACCCCTACTTCTCATAGATCTATTAGAATGTTCACAATCACCTCGGGGTATATACCACGCATATTTTCACCTTTAAGAATAGCTTCAAAAACTTTAAAATGCACAAATTTACAAATACGAAATTTCCTGATCATCTCAAAAGCGCTTCACAAAACTCAATTCCTCAAAGGATATGTCCATTTTAGAATTAAGTCAGAAGACCAAAATTTAACACCCAACATTCCATCACGTATCTTTCTTCCATGTATTCCATATCTGACAAAGCCCAGCAGAAGGGAAGGCGAGAAAGACATGTGGCCAACATTATACTGTTCTATTCTGACTTGGAACTTCTGCTAAAATGCAAGTTTTCATAAATTTATAAGCCTGGAGAAGCTAAAAACAACTAACTCTGGCAACCCAAGGAATCCCTTGCAAAATCTAGATTGTCCTTAGCAATATACAGATCATCGCTCCTCATTGTTCTTTGTAATCCTAGTGTAAGTGAAATGGACAACTTCATAAACAAAAATTTAATGTAGCATGTGATCGGTAATGAAAACAATCGCACATATGACAAACATAAAAAGGAAATTGCACACAGTAAATATAAGTTGTAAACTCATCTTCTTACCATAAATTCGAACTCCTTAAAACACAACAATATGGCAATGTGACGCAATAAAGATGGCATTAGCCAAATATCTCAAGCACATTTCTACCCATATATACTAATGTATCCTTATAGGAGCTGAAAAGATGGCTAGCAGATCACCCCTTATAACAGAGTATATTAACCGCACACATACCAGACTTCCATTGAAGATACACTGCAGAGAGCTTTGAAAGTTTAAGCAGCTTTGACCCCTGCATCAAAATACAAAAATGAAAGGGAAAGCTATAATGAGAAATGAAAAAAGGTAAGGAAAACAAATTAGAATCAGGAGCAAATTGCATGTCTTCTCCAATGATGCATATGCAAGAAATTATCAAGGCATACAAATTGCAGGGGCTTACATGCAAATTAAAGACAAAGGAAAATAGAGCTCCATGGTATTGATACCCAATGCAGACAGAAATAGGTGTTTAGCAAGCCTCCTTCCCAATAGTTTGTGAAAATTTGCATATAGATTCTGTTGAAAATAATGCCACAAATCAGAAAATATCAAAACCTAAACAATAATAATCTAAGAAATTAAATTATTAACATCTGACCTAATTTTGTGCTGCTAGATAACAAAAGTTTCAAATTATCAATTCAAAGTTCCATCTGGTATATTATGTTCCGAGTAAGCGATCGTTACAAACTAATCAAAGTAAGAAATTACCTGAAGCAACTCGCTGGCCATTTCCAGCTCATATCCTTTGATATACAGGACTTTTTAGTTCGCTATTTTGCAAAAAACCCAGGAATGAAAGCGTCAAAAGGAATAATGTAACTTGAAAATGCAATACAAAATCAACAATCTAATAATGGAATGTAATGGTTCTATGGCAACATAGAACCATCATTCTTGGAAAGACGAAAATAGCTCCACACAAACTCAAAGTCCGAAGTCTTATCATCTAGACTAAAAACCCCGCCCTTTCGGGTTTTCGGGGAAAACCATGAAGATAAAAAATGGACTAAGAGTAAGAAAAACCGATGGAGATGAATTCCGAAACAGCAGCAATTAGTTTAAGGACTCTGAATATAACTGAAGAAGATAGGATCCGCCAAAACCGCAAAAAGATGAAACGTCTCCAATTCCATCAGACTCGACACATCGAACATCCATATCCCCCGCTCCAAGGACTGTAAGCAAATTAAAGGCTCACAAGAAACTCGTGTCAAATAGTTAGTGAAGAAAGGAGAAAAACTCTACACTAAAACAACATGCACAAGACAAACACACGAACCAACCATATATGTAAAGACGAAATACGTAAAAAGAAGGTTATGGATAGGGAAGAACATCCGCTCAGCCAGAAAAAACTCTTGTCAGCTATAGCGGGGAAGAACATCCATCCAACAGATCTAGAAAAATAAGGTGAGTAAGGCTTCCGCCTAGCCAGGATAAACACTGCAAACTAGCGCGGGAAAAGATCATCCGCCCATAAACAAAGGAAATTTAAAAAATGAAAGTCAAGAACGCAAACCAAGAATCTAACAAGAAAAGAGCAGAAAAGCGGATAAATAAGAACGGGTAGGGTGGGAGGGAAAGCTAGAAACAAAAAAGAAAAAAGAAAAAGGAAAGGAACACTCAAAGAGAAGGCCGATGGGAAAGAACTGAAAAGGAAATGACAATATATGGACACAAAGGAAAAGATCTGCTAAAAATAGTCCAAAGGTATGCCGTCTTCCCAAGAATGATGGTTCTATGGTGGCATAGAACCATTGCATTCTTGGGAGACTCTATATAACAAAGCAAACATATGGCCGAAAGAAGAGGAACACTCTACCTTATAAGCCTAAGCTTCGAGAGACCAAGAGACGCTCTTCAAGGCTTGGAATAATGTAGCGAATGCGAGAAGACTCCGAACGCCATCGCCCATGGGATCGTATATTGTCCGCAGAGACTGAGGCCGATGAAGCTGTAGATGCACCTCCACGTCGTGCACAGTGAGTACCATACAGACGAGGATCAAGTCCCAGCATGTTCAAACACTCATACCACCATTTTCTGGCTAAAGAATAAGAAAGAGGACGAAGAGAATCAAGAGAAGAACGAAAGAGAGGGCCACCAGATTGAGGATCGGATGTTCGAAAAGCACAAGAGCAAAGAAGGCGTTGAAGCAGATAGACTGGGCAGAAAGGAGTAAGCGTGCGAGCAATCAAAACCTCCTTACCCGCACTTTTCTGGTCACATTTGGATTTGCGAATAAATACAGAAGCGTGAGTTGGGAAGAAAGACAAGTCATGCCACGGAATGATGTTTTGTTGTTGTTTGGAGTCTTCCAAGAATAACGGGAGTTGCATATGATAAATCAATATGCTCTTTGCACAACAATTCCAGTATCTACGTCGAGAAGGGAAGTGGTTTTTGTCTGCCGTTTATGCAAGGCCTCTGATATTTAGGTAAATTCATAGCTAAAGTTCTATAATGTCAGCACTTCATACCGCATAATATCATAATCAATATAGTGGTCAGAATGTGAAACATGACTGGCTAGATCATGATTTTGTACCTGCCACCTTACTTCTATGCTGTTAAGATCATCCAAAAATATTTCGACCACAGAATCTAACTTGCAATATACCACAGAATCATAAATCTATTTGATCTGCTTACATAAATTTTTAGGCGTGTCCGACATATCGGATCCAATCTTTCATAAGACATGCAGACCATCAACAATGCAATCCCAAAGACAATATGCGAGAACACCATAACTTATAAAACAACGCTTTCCATTATAGATTTGTAACCGGTCATTAGTCATAGCTTCAAATATCTCGTGCATCCCTGTGAGTAAACAGAATTGGTGTAAGGAAGAGTTGTGGGCTGGATAAACCTGCTGTACACCCGATCTTTGCTTTAGATTCACTGATTGCGCTGTGGGTGTGATATCTAGATGTTGGTGTGAATGGAAAAAGGTCCTGCCAGATAAATGGCCTATACATAGGCTCAGATAAATTTACGTTCAGATTTGTCGGCTAGGGTCAAGGAAAGGGCTACGAATCCGGCTTCACCAGGCCCATTAAAATCATTTAAGCCATGGTCTACGGTTCAATCTAAATTTGAGAAACAGAATGCGGCTCCATCAGCACAAAAAGATTGCTCATAGTAATGGAAAAGGAATGGGTCTTGCCTGACTCCGAGAAAGAAAGAAAACATAGACAGAGAAAACCACAAGTATGAAACTAATTATCAATAATGCTAGTATGCTCTAATTCCATATGGACATGCTATTACAAAGTCATAGAAGCAAAACCCCCAAGATTTTCAAGAAAATCAACATCAGTACAGGGCAAAGGTTACATAACTGCATTGAAGGATTGCAAGCTTTGCACCGCACATTCAAGATGGCTTGTTGCAGCATAATACCTGTTACTCAGTCCTGCAATCCATCCGAATGCCTGTTAGCAAAACCTGTTACTTATATAAGAGGCTCAAGGAGCAAGTTTTATTTAAACCCACAACAACCTAGATATATCTGCAAAAAATCAATGTGCGTACGTTGAATTGTTTCAGTTGGGTTCCAATTTGTTCCTACGCTGGAACATCTGCAAATTTATTTTAAGATGATGCAGTACACATAAGCTTTCATCTATCAACGTAACATTGCACATTGGCATTCATAGAAAGCCCATAGATCTTAAGAAGTGCAGCATCTCCAGATGGGAGAGCTTCTCTAATTTGAAGTTTGCAAATGTTAGGACATCCCACAAAGCCATGATGCATTGCCGGATCAGTTTCCCCAGCAAATGCTAATGACAGTGTCTCAAATCGATTACCATAGCAATCTATATATTCAAATGCTTCCTTCGGTAGTGATCTTGATCGGCTAACTCCTGTATTTTTGCAATGTTTAGTAATGGTACCAAATCATTCATACAGTGACATGGCCAATGTACCCTGTAACCAGAATTGGAATGGTATGTGACGCATACTGCTTACATTCATTGTTGCACACCCCATAACTAAATTAACAGGCTTAAGTTTTCTCATAGAAAATGGCTCAATCAGGAAGATGGCACCAAACAACTTCAGTATTGTATTTGAATGATTGCTGGTGCTGGAGATCAAGCAAAGATTGCAAAGCAAAAACCTATAATCAAAGATTATGAAAGATTCAAATGAAAAGAGTATTTGCACAAATTTTTAAGATCCGGAGAAAGGGGCTACACACAGGGCATTCTTAGAAGACATAACCTCCCAAGCACCATCACATATTCACGGTGTACTAAACAACATTTAAATTCTGTTATAACATCCTGCAAAATCCAGCATTACAACAAAAATTAACTATGGATAAGACCGAACTTCATTTGCTATTTCTTTTCATAAAATATAATGTACATGATGTGGCCTCTTTAAAAACTAAATGCATAAACAATTTTAGATATATCTTCAGCAATTATAAAAACACCCCAGCAAAAAAGATCAAATTTCTACCTTTATTTTCAGAATATGCAGCGTAGAGTATGCTAAAGGCACCAATCCAAGGGATCAGAATCAGTCTGAACCCACATCTACAAGAGTACATGCATTGCAAAGATAGATTAATATTGACCATCACAGATAAACCCATTTTTAGCTAATCTTGCATTGCTTTAAAATACCATGCTTATACAGATAGATTAATATTGACCTTCACAGATAAACCTCATATCAAAGTATTTTTAGCTAATCTTGCATTGCTTTAAAATACCATGCTTATACAGATTAC
Organism: Isoetes taiwanensis; assembly: GCA_021234155.1. NCBI lineage: Eukaryota > Viridiplantae > Streptophyta > Lycopodiopsida > Isoetales > Isoetaceae > Isoetes > Isoetes taiwanensis. The sequence continues at coordinate 2,120,396 of JAJEKV010000090.1, forward strand.
ATATGCTCATACAAAGTAAAAATCCAATTTATACAGATCACAAATGCTCAAGTTACGGAGAAGCTTTATCCGGCCAGTAATACTATGAGCAAGCTTATTTTCGATGGAAAAGATTTACAACCCATAAAACTGGACTTACTATGGCCTCCATGTAATGCCAGATTGTGTGTGAAGGGTCCTGCTTGCAGTAAGCTCAAAGTGTATTCTTGTAGAAGAACCTTACAAATAGGAAATGGGGACCTTGCTTGCCGAAAATGGGGAGCTGTGTTGGCAACGGACATGCAAGAACAAAAAAATCAGGTCTCATGACAATCCGTTGGCAATTCAATGCACCCAGTTAAAAAACTTACCAGTTTACTATCTGGGCGCCATCAATACCAGGCGGATTAGATTGCCAGATCCTCTACTATAGAAAAGTTAATGCTAAATACATCAGATTAAACTCGGATGTCATTGCATATCTGCTATCGGTGCCCTGTAAAAGGAAAAAACAAAGACGTTATGGTTATGTTTTGTCTATTGAAAAACGAAAACAAAAATAGAAGTGGGATAGAAAAAGAAGTAGACCCTGCATTCTTCAGAAGAACAAAGTTGATATTTGCTTGCAACGTCGCGAACGGAATCCCTGAAATTCAAACAAACAAATCGCATATTTAACCTTACGCATTTCACCTTGCCTTCGACGAAGAACTCATGAAACATGGGTTTGGCGACTTTTCGCACCGCTCTGCTTTGGCGAACTCTGGCCACTATGCTGCGTTAACCGACGGGCACTGCCCATAGCCAAGAGAGATAAAGTTGCTGCCGGAAAAAGAATACGATAACACAAAAAATGAAACATTGAAGAAACTTGCCGGAAAAAGCGTTACATCCAGCGGCCGGAAAGGGGACACCGGCGTGAGAGAGAAAGGGCAACATTTTAAGTAAGTAGATGTAGGTATCTTAGAGCAACATGGACATTTCCAAACCCTTCTTCCATCATTGCTATAGTATTCTCTCCTCCCCCTATGTTTGTTTGGTGTCTACAATACACAGAAATAGATAAATGCTTCATTAATTTTTTCCTCTTTGTTCTGTAGGTGTCCTTCCGAACTGCCACTGGTTCCGCCCACCGCCTCTTTGTAGAAGGCACCTGCCACCGCTTCTCTGTAGGCTATTCAATCGGTAGGCTATTCAATCAGTAGGCTATTCAATCGGCAGCTCCCGCTACACTCTTCACTCTTTTCAACAGTCTGTGGTGAGCCACCCGATTTCGGGGTGCTCACCTTTTTTCCATAATGGTTATTAGAACTATTCTTTGTTTTCCATTTTATTTTAATGGTTCCATGGCTGACCTTTTGTCTAAACTATCTAATTCACTCTTTGCTTGCAAGGTGTTGTCTGAAGCCGGCCTTTTAACCATAGACAATCACTTCTCTCTGAGTCTTCATTCTTTGCGTTTCTTTTTGCCATGTCTTTTGGTTTGAATTTTAATGTTTAATTAGCTCATACTATCATTTCATTCTTTCTAGTCTTCTTAAGCAATTTTCTTCGAACTTGTTTCAAGTTGCTTTGGAGACATCTACTGCAGAACCGAATATAATTGCCCTTGCTCTTATCCCTGTACATTGTGAACGAGGACACATATCGAGTTACTGCAGAATTGATGGACGGTGTTCAAGGAGCATCGAAGTGTCGTTGTCAAAGCAGTACGATCAGGACAATGGAGAGGGCGGGCGAGGCATATAAACCTGACTCTCAGAGACCTGACAACCAAAGAGAGAATACTGCGCACGGGGGCCAGACTGAGAAATGGGATCATAGTTCAGGAAGCTCTAACAATCATGCAACGACAAGGACTGCACAGGGAACTAGCCAAAGCAAGGGAACTAAACCAGGTAGGAATACAGGCAGGGGTCAAGAATGGCAGGGTGTTCCTGCACAAAAGGACACAGGAATTTGCAGGGACAGGACAAGGACAGAAGGAAGTGATATCGAACCGGTGGAAGGAGACCTGTGGGAAAGGAGAACATCAACCCTGTAATGATACCAACAAAAGGGGCAGAAAACGGGACATCGTGGGGAACAAAGAATAAAGAATCAGCTCTCTCGGCGAGCCATCACAAAGAAGGAGGAAGAAACGAAAAGGGGAAGGCAAACCGAACCTCCCTGGGCGGAGCATGGGTACAACTCCCAAGCAGCTAGCGACCGGACGGCGTACCGAAGGATGGTGAACGGCGGAACAAAGCGTAAAACCCCGAGAGGGCAGCCGCCAAGGGAGGAGACGCCAAGATATGGTATTGGAACCTTTGGGCACTGTGGGACGACACGAGAGAGACCGGAGGGAGCGATAACAAAGGATACATAATATGCCTAGTAGAGACATGGGAACACAACATAAAGAGGCTACCGGAGGAGGGCTACCAGCTATTCACCTGTTGGAAAGATAAGAACTTCAAAGTAGGAAGAGGGAGTGCAGGTCTAGCCTGTTATGTCAAGGAAAATGTAGCAAATGGTACATGTATTTTACACTCAGATGTCAATAAAAGATACATGGTACTTAGTATGCAATTGCAAAATAAAAAAGATCTAATACTGATCATAGCATATTACCCACCGAGTAGTGACAAACTAGAACTGTTAGAATTGGGAGAAACCATGATGAAGTGGAAGGAACAGGGACCAATGATACTAATAGGAGATCTAAATGCCAAAACAGGTCAGGAGCAAGCACAATATACAAGTATAGATGAAACAAATGGACAATGGACCCAAACGGCAAGGTCAAAAGAATGGAATATGAGAACTAAGGACAAGGCAGGGATCAATGCTAAGGGGGAACTACTGCTCGAGGTATGCACGACCACAGGGGCCATCATAGCCAATGGGGTTCGAGATGGCCAGGATCGGGGGATTCACAAGTCGAGAACGCTCATGGGAGAAGTATAGTGGATTACGTAATAATGAATGAACAGCAAAGCAGGCCGAAAGATTTCGAAATTGTAACCCTAGAATGGCCAATTGGGAGGAGGAGAGTCATTGACAATTACAATTGGGGAAACGGCAAAAATGAAGAACAAAGATGAAATGTAAGAGGGATAGGGGAAAGCTGAAAATACATTTCCGCAACAAGCACGCTGCATTGCCGCTTTGTACAAAGGAATCAAAGAGGAAATGGGGGAAATGGAAGTGGGAGGAGCACAGGCAGACGAGAATGGAGATGCGCCAATGACATAACAAAAAAGTGGCATTAGAAATATTCGAAAAGAAGGAAGAGAAAGGAAAACAATGCCTTCAAATCTTCAATATGGTATGACGATGAGTGCAAGGAACAGAGAAGGAAAGTCAAGGCGCTCAGAGGTAAGGAAACATACCAAAAGGAAAGAACGATATATCTAAAGTTACCGAAAGCAAAGAGGAATAAGAATCTGATGCAAAGATCAATGGGGCTGGCCAAGCTAATCAAAAACAACCACGTAAGTTCCGGGGGTGGATTTAAAGAGAAAAAGCAAGGAATAAGGGAAGTGAAACCACACAAAAAGCAACATTGGAACAAAGAGGATGGGAGAACTATCTTGAAAAACTATATAAGACAGGGGCACCCCCAGCACCAATACCTGAACTACAAATAACGGATAGGCCATGCTTCGACGTACAGGAAGTGATGATAGCATTGAATGGGATGGCCAATAACAAGGCCCCAGACCTATACGGATTAACTGTGGAAGTACTAAAATGTGCAGATACCATTATAGTAAAGTAGGTGACAGAGATTTTCAATGGTATAATACACGCAGGGCTCCCAGACAGATGGGCGTACAACAGGGTCATACCCCTACACAAGGGGGGAAGTAAACAGGAACCTGGAAACTACAGGACAATAATGGTGAGTTCCATTTTTGCAAAGTGGTACGGGAAGGTTCTAGACAATAAATTAAAAGCAATGGGCGAGGCGGGAATTTGAGAACCTGAGGGCAAGCGGATTCGCACGGAACACTCAACAACAGACCATCTAGTGACTCTCCGGATACTAATAGAGCATAATAGAGGCCACGGAAAGAAAGTGATATGCTGTTTTGTGGATTTCAGAAAAGCTTTTGATACAGTTCCAAGGGAAAAGCTTATACAGAGGCTTGTAGACATGCAAGCACCGAGAGACATGGTAGGAGCAATTGCGAGATTGTATTATAATGTATATGCAAAAATAGAAGAAGAAGGAAAGGCAATAGATTGTGATCTGAGAGTCAAACAGGGGATGTCCCTTATCTCCAACACCGTTGAATATATATAGATGCCCTACAGGACTTTATAGCGAACGACAAGGGGCGTGGGCGCCCCACACTCTCCTCCAAGGTACCTATCATGCTATATGTGATGATTTGGGCATGATGGCCACAAAGAACAAGGGAATGCACAAGTTCTTGAAACTACTAGAGATCTTCTCGTGAAAAGACGGGGCTAACGGTGAATCTCACAAAAACCAAAATAGTCTTTTGGTAACAGAATAATCACAAACCGCTTCAAATATCTAGGGACGTAATTAGAAGAAGCAAATGAGTACAAGTATCTAGGGTTTGATACACATGGCACGGGGAAATGGGCGAAAGGGGCGATGCTAGATTCCAAGCAGCCCATAGGAAGCTACTATAACATGAAAAACTTCCGCAACGTAAAACGAATAATAGATCGGGAAATTAAATGTTATCTATTCGACACGGTGGTCGTCCACAACACGACTATACGGGCGGAAGCCCGGGGACCGGGCTAACGGACAAGAAATGGGAAAAGCAAGAAGGGATTTTCAGACGCCTACATGAACGAGAATTCAAACTAAGAGCAAACACACCATTGACAACCATAGTGTATGAGACAAAGTCGAAACCTATGGAAGTGAGAGCGTGGGAAAGGACCATCGATACATCATAAGAAATAATGCGGTGAAAAGTCGAGAAGTTAGCAAGCATGCAATCAACGAATCAAAGAAGGTCGCACATCACCACAAGCGTGGATGGTTTAGGGATGTAGCAATATGGACCCGAGAAATGGGGCTGAATCTGGAGCGAACCGATCGATGAAGGCCAATGGAATGAGGAGTGGGCAAGTCAAGCTACGCCGGGCATGGCTGCAAAACACACGGACCCAAAACAATGGGTTTGTATCAATATTTAATCCAGAGCGGATGATAGGACAACAAATGTACCAAGATAACATGCTTGGAAAACGGAGAAGAGATATTTTAGCAAAGTTCAGGATGGGATGTCACGATCTGAGAATTGAAAAGGACAGGTGGAGAAAAATAGACAGACAGGACAGGCTATGCAGAATTTGTGACAAAGTGGAAATAGAGGACCTAAAACCACATGCTTAACTAATGTCCAACTTACACGCACATCGGGAAAAGTACAGAGAGTAAGATGGGGACAATCAATACATACCATAATGGCAAGGACGTAAACAATGGGAGACCCGGCGAGAGGCAATACGGAGATGCTTGATTAATCGAAAGCACATGAACAAAAAGGGCTTACGATATGATTTGCTAAAGAGGCAAATCATAGACGCCCACTAAATGTACAGCTTTAAAGCTGTTTGATATAGACGCACACCTGCACGGCCTAGAAGCCGGAACAAAGTAGGGTGCCGGCATTAATAGGAAAAAGTGAGCCTTCAGAAAAGGTTACAACAAAACAGCGTGATGAGCTAGTAGCCCCCGCCAGGGAGCTCGCCCACGCTACACAAGTCCAGAGGCCTCAGGGCACAAGAGACAATAATGTATTCTATTATATTCTATTCTATTCTATTCTATTCTATTCTATTCTATTCTATTCTATTCGATATCATGACTAAGCTATGCCGTTACCTCAATATATATTTCGGCCTGTCTTGTTCATTTATACTATATCATAGTGATTTATTTCTGTCATTTCCTTTCTCTAACATCTCTTTAGCTTTCTGGTTGGAACCTGGTTTCTTGCCCCAGTGACCCACATTCGACTTGTTGGGAACTACAGTTTTATTCCAGTTCAAAGTTATCTAAGACCATAGTTTTATTCTAGACTATATGTGAAACCATAATTTATATTATCTCTCCTAACATTTGGCTCCAAGGGCATAGTTTTATTCTAAAAAATTTCTCTCTAGAACCATAGTTTTATTCTGGGCATTTTTGCGTTCTCGGAATTTTTACTCTAGACGTTTCATAATGTTTTCCGTGAACCATACCCCATTCATAGAGTTCGAAACAAGTGTCTCTCAATTATATGGTTGGACCTTAGGTTGTTATCTCATAGACCGAATTCGAACTTGCCCATGACCATATTTTATATTTTGTTCTAATTGACTCATGTTAGAATTTGCCCAAAGCCATAATTTGTATCTTTTAATTGGTTTCATTGGGTTTAATTTTTGCTAATATGTTGAAAATATCTTTGCTTGAATTTGAAGACATGCACGTTACTTTCCTTGAATTGTATTTTTTCTGAGTGCACATTATTTTTTCCAGTATTTTTTCCATGTTTGTCCTCTTGCATCTTGTTTTTTATTTGTTGGGGTTGACCTTTTAAACAATGGTGGATTTCTATTTGAGCTTTGAAATACGATGTTGAATCATACTATCGAAAACTTTTGTGTCTTTATAAATTTCCATATATGTTATGCCATGGCAAAGCATCTTAAACCCAAGATTATGCGATATATTCTCTTCCCTGTTAAATACTAACCGTCTTCCTCCTTTGATATGCCAAATTCATGCCATCTAGACCCCACAAATCCCATCGCTTTCCTTCTTCTCAGCAGCATCGCCGATCGTACTAGTCTTTTTATTTGTTAGGTGATTTTTAATTCGTCCTAGACTCTTTTATTTGCTAGAAATCTTTTTACATAATGTGGTTCTTACCATTGCTGTTTGAGCTTTCTCTTTCAAGTTATAGACAATGCTGGAGAAACTCTTGGAGGAGAACTTTTAGAGCATACAGAAAAATCTTCTGATGCTTCTCAGCATAATTATATATTTCAAAGGAACTTGTCTACTACTCAATACACTTGATTAACCCTATCTTTTCTATATATTTTCCTTTTGGCTTCAACATTGCTTGGGGCTGCATATTGTTCAAATTTCATGAGTCTTATGACATATTTAACAAAATTTAGACTTATTCATATCTAATAGATATACTTCAAGGATGTCATGATAAGATTATAAATATTTTCAACTCTTATTGATTTTAAAAATTCGTCCAATTTATCTTTAGTATATCGCTTTACTCTATTTAAAATTAAATTTTTATCTAAGATAAATTCTGTATGATTAAAATGTTATTTTTTAGAAATATTTATAGAAGAATTTTTAAATTGAAATTAATTAACTAATTACGCTTATGTTTTAAAAAATTAAATAGCTTATTATTGATCATATTTTATTTCATCAATAATAAATTATTCAGTAGTTATTATTAAAACATTAACTTTATCACTTAATTAATTTCAACCTAAAACGTTTTCTAAAGTATTCCTAAAAGTGTAAAAGTTTGTCAATTGTGAAATTCTCATATGAATTTTAAGTCAATCACTTATTAAACTATCAGATTTCATTTAAAAACTATCATGATTGGCAAATTTTAAATTTGTTAAGTTACTGAAAATTAAAATTTTATATTTTTAAAATGTCTAATTCTAAATAGATTCAAGTAAAAATTAGTTTGATAAGTAGTTTTATTCTTTGACAATCATTATAGTTTTAATCTAGCAACGCTGGGCACCGTTTCTAGTACCTACTATAGACGCAGGCATGCTCGAACATAGCGTGGAGGTGATGGTCATGGCGCGCATTTCCTCGAATGGCAATGGCACGTCAATGTTCAGAAGCCCTCCATCAGATGGAGGAGGTTTTGGTGCACTCGAGCATCGTTTCTCTTTCTCTTTATCTTTTGCTCTATCCCGCATTTTTCTTTTTTCTTTTCCCTTTTTCCCATTTTTCTACATACTTTATGACATATTTAATAAAATTTAGACTTATTTAAATCTAATAGATATCCTTCAAAGATGCCATGATAAGATTATATGTATTTGTAACTCTTGTTGATTTTTATAAAATTTTCAGTTTAACTTCAAAGAAAAAGTATGATAGTTATCAGTGTTTAGAATTGTTTTCTACACTAATTTTTAATTTAATCTATTTAAAATTAATTTTTTCATCTAAGATGAACTTTATGATTAAAATATTATTATTTTTAAATGTTTAAAGAAAGTTTAGATGAAATATATCAAATGATTACGTTTATGTTTTAATTAAAAAATAATTGAATTGTTTACTTCTAATTAATTTTCAATATATATTTTTTAATATTTGTTATTAAAACATAAACTTTATATTTTAATCAATATTAATCTAACACTCATATTGTGAAATTCTCATATAATTTTAAGTCACTCACTTATCAAACTATTATATTTTATTTAGAAATTATCCTGATTGCCAAATTTTATATTTGTTAAGATCTAGTTGATAATTAAAATTTTATATTCTTAAAATGTCTAATTCTAAATTGTTTCTATAACAATTATACTTTAAATTTAAAGATAAAGTTATATAATTAGAACTTGTAAAAATTATAAGTATCAAGAAAAATTAAACATGACATGTAATCTTAAAATGATACCCTAGTCTATTATATCTGAATAAGTCTAAGTTTTGTTGAATATGTCATTCTTTCTTTAAAAACGCTTTGAGCTTCTTTCCCTCTTATTCAATTTGACGTAGCTTGTTATCTCAAAAGGGTTTATTTTTTATTCTCTTTCCTTTTTTTCTTTCTTGACGGTAGTTGACTTCGTTTTCTTCTATTGTCTTGTCTTGCATCTCATCTTTTCTTTTCTCGCTAGATTTTCCTGTCGTCTACCATTGCAATTAGGATTTATGAGGTGGAGTGTTCCTCTTCTTTCGGCCATATGTTGTTGTTGTTTTTGCTAGAAGAGTCTTCTCAAGAATGCAATGATTTTATGGCAACATAGAACCATCATTCTTGAAGAAGACGGACCTTTTTTGGAACGTTTATTTTTCCATAAGATCTTTTTTACAGGTTATATATCTCATCAGTTCTAGGTTTTCATCATCGGCCTTCCTCTTGAGCGTTCCATCTTTTTGTGTTTTGCCTTCCTACTTTCCTACCCTCCCATGCCCTTTTGTGATATACTCAGAATGCGTAGTCTCTTTTCCTCACCTCGTGTTTATGTTTCCTTCATTTATGTTCTTGCTTCATATTGAACTGGAAATATTTTCTTGTATGCTTGTTTATGAACTTTGACATGGCTAATGGTTCCTTAATGGGTTTTAGTTTCAAGTTTTTGTTCTTTTAGATCTATTCAAGTCGCATTTGAATTTGGCCATGGCTTCATGGTTATGGACATCTATTTCAAGCCGCATTCAAGATGGAGCCATGGCTTCATAACTATGGATGGATTTTCAACGGCTTCGCATTCTGTCAAGCTATCATGGCCATTTGGAGTTTGCAATTGTTATGTGAAGACTACAAATGCACAAGGATTTTTTTTTTTTTTTTGAATGATATTAATACTGATTTTCTAACAAAAAGGATTTTTGTTGGAGCTTAACTAGACGGTTCCTTTTGTTTAATAAATGTAAGTCATAAAGTCGGGATGGACCATGGGTTTCTGTTGCTAAAACTTCGCAAGACCATTAAAGCTTTTCCAAGAACTTAGGTTTAGCATTTCCCGACCGTTTTCTAATGGCAAAGACCAACGATGCTAACTGTTCATCAAGTATGTCAATACAGATATTAATACTGGTCTTCTAACAAAAAGGGAATTTTGTTGAAGTTTAATTGGACGTTCCTAAGGTGCTTAAGTGTATATCACAAGGTCGGAAAATGACCATGGGTTTCTTATGTTAAAATTTTCAAGACCATTAAAGCTTTTCCAGAAATTTAGGGTTTACCTTTCCCGACGGTTTTCTAGAACGTGGCACAGACCAACGATGCTGACTGAACTTGATGGCCAGATGGTTTTTCTGCTGAATCGCAAACGCTTCGCATGCCTAGCGGAGTTCCTTCTTGTATTTATCCAGGCAAATACTTAGTGCAGAGCTTCATTTCTTCTTATCTGATGCCTATTTCCGGAATGATGTTTTGAGGCTGATTTGCCACCGAATGGGTAGAAAGAAAGGAGGATTTAACAAGGGAACAATCAGGAAGATGGAAGAAGAAAGGCAAAATTTTGCTAAGAGAAAGAAAATTTATGATTTCCATCACCGCCAAGACCAAAGCTCCGCATCCCAAAGGGAAAAGATAAGGATGGAAATGAGAACGTGGAAGCCCAAGTGGCTGGACCTGCACAGCTCCCTACTCAGCGTACTGAAATCAGGGATCCCAAAGTTGGGAATATTTTGAATAAACATCAACAAAAGGAGAAGCACCTTGCACAAAACATGCTGGATAATGAGACCAACAATGCGAATCAGGTCTGATGCATTACTGTTTTGGATCTTAGATCGGTTAGAAACACATGTTATTTGTTATCTTAGGACAGATCTGAACAAGGTACAAGTTCGTAAGATTGTAAAAGGACTCACTACTAATTGGTTATTTGTAACTAACATTTAACTCATAGTTTATAGAATGTTCTTCTGCAGCATAAAAATGATCATTAATGTCTTGAGGAAATGGTAAAGTTAAGCTACATGTAGATCGATTCTGTAAAACATGGTGGATGGTGATAAGGAAAATGTTAACATAACCAGGATAAAGATCTGATGGATATGTGAAATCTGTTACACACATATGGAAACCAGCAGACAACTTAGATATAATTTTCTTTCATAAGCAGGATATGATATGGATCTGGATTTGTTTATCCAATAATAGACTTAGACTGGGATACTTTCTTGTTTACTTAGACATCTGGTAATATCTATCTAACATGTGTTTATTTCTAAAGGATAATTTGGTGAAAGGCAGTTTGCTGAGTAACTCCATAGCTTACCTGTGGTAGCTTAGGCATTTACCCTACAAAGGCTAATTGCTTATGGTTTTATTGGTGTAACCTGAGTTCCTCCTCCAGATTTCTTTTAGTAGTTCATTTCATGGGAGCTATATTCTCTACAACTCATATTCTGAAAGATGGTGATCTCTAAACAGTGTTACGTATTTCTGAAAATTGCACAAAATACAGTTTATGGATCTGATTTTAATTGCTTTAGTTTAAGATATATTATTCTCAGACAATGCAGTCTATAAACATATGTTTTTTGTTTTGGTTAAGGAATTATTGCCCCATGAAATATATTATGTTGATCTTTTGTCTTTTGGCTTTATTTCACCTGGATACATGAATAATATTCTGTCATACTTTAGAAAAAGAAAAAGTTGTTTAAATAATCTGCGGGCTCATTACTATTATATGTCCATATGTTTATGATTCTTACCTTCTTTGGACTCAAGTCTTGGCCTGGAAAAAGGATTACACCTGTCCTTTTTCTAGGATTGCTAATTGGGTCTTTACGTCCTTGATTGGACTGTAAGACAAAAGTCTTATATACCTGGGGTATTTTAAGACTTAAGGCATTTTTTTTTTTTTTTTTATATATATATATATTTATGTTCATCTTCTCATGTACATGAAGACTTCATTAGAGCTTGCCACTAGCATGAATGCACGTAGATGATATAACATTATTACTAGAAGGCTTTAAGTTGTACAAGATATTATAAACATTGAAATAGAATAAAGTTAATGCATTTTGCATGCATCTTCCTTAAAACTATGCATGGTAGACACTTGGCTTTTGGCAAGCAAAAGGGCTTGCATGCATAGTTTACTAAAGAGATTTGCTTACCATGAGATAACGTCCTTGTATTTGCCATCATAAGACTTGGGCCACGTTCATTCTTGGCAACTTTCAAGGTATGTGGTCTCATAGTATTATATACCATGGTTGCATGTATACCGTGGAATCTCCATTACAACAATATTTGATATATTTTTTTCAAGTAAATGGCATTAGGTTCAGATAAAATGCTCAGAGCCTAGGGCTCCTCCTCCAGATGGGCGACTCTACTTGGGCGACTCTACTTGAAGTTAAGAAAGGCCGGTTCTGCTCCACACGAGTTAGCATATGATTCTCTGGCGCAAGCCAAAATGGCGGTGGTTTGAATGCAGCATTGGCAGATGGATCTGCAGCATTGGCCATTATGGCATGGGCTAAATTGACGGTTGATTTTAAACCGTGGAGATTTTCCTTTCTTGATACTCATAAAGATTTGGTGCAGGTTGTATGATAAGCTCATTTGATTGATAGTACCCCACATATGATTCAACAATAGATACAGATGCATGAACTTTTCCCGCTATTTGTGAGAATAAAGCAGAGGATAAAAGGAGAAGCAATAGAGATATGCATAGATACATGGTGTTTGAGATGCATATTATTTTGGGATGAAAGGAATAAGGCCAAGTGGTTTTTTGGACGGATAGGCTCTTTGTTGGAGCACATAAATCAGGGACAAGATATGTGAATACATTCTAAACAAGATTGCAACTGTTATGGCTCTGGTCTTTCTGAATGCCTGATTCTCTGAAACTCAATTAGATAAAGAACTTATAGAAAATTAGAAGAATGTAGCAATAATTTGTAGACTGCAAGCTGAGTAAATAAAGCTAATGATATACAAATAAAAATGAGACAAATTCTTGTTTTGAAGAGAATTCTTGCTTTGCCTATTTCAGATGTCCCACCCCTTTGACATATCCATACAGATCCAATTGCCCAAACGCCTTGGACCTACTGCCTAACTCTTTCACATGTTATTCTTGTAAGGCGTAAACCGGTACATAATGTGGCTATCTTCTTGTCTAAGAAAAATCTTTGTGCATGTTCTTAGTCCTAGCGTTTTTTCTCTTACACTTGAAGCCTCTCATCGGTCAAACTTTTGTTGTAATGGGCCTTATGGAGATGAGTATGGCATCAATAGCACAAGGACTGCTCAAGTTACAGATTCCACACTACGCAGATAAGACCATCATAGAATAAGCCGGAACAAGTTCCGGATGACAATTTTTGGCCACCGATTAGGCATCAATGGTTAAGGTACATTTATATATGGGATATGGACGTTCTTGAACTGAAGAGAATCAGGTCCAGCCAAGTATAACAGTTACATGGAGTAGCAAATAATCCAAGATAAGGTGCTGTTAAAGAGATTTCTGGTTTTCTCCAAAACAAACGAATAGACATATTAGCTTGAGTCCAGTAAACATACACCTAAATCATCAAATTACTGAAACAAAATATGACTATTTAACTGTCTAAAACAATAACAACATATTCTTATCTGATACCTTATTACCTTTACTGAATGAGATGGCCCTATGGCAGTGACAGAAAAATACCCCAACCGATGGATTGATATTGATGTTCTTAAAAAAAAGTACCAATGTCATTAGTGCGCATATCAATGTGTTCCTTTTATGACCTAGCCCATTTCAAATGTGAAGGGGGTCTCTAAGAGCTTTGAGATCTTGAAGTATGCTCCAGAACACACAACCTGAGACAATTGAGTGAAATGTTCAAGTGAATCAACAAATATACAAAAACACACATATCTGAATTGCAGATTGTCAGAAATTATTAATCAAATAAAACCTAATATCCAAATGCACATACTGCCCACAAAGCTGCAAATAATACTTCTACAAATTTACTTGTTCATGCTTATGGCTAGCTCTTTCAGCCTGTCTTAAGCAGAGCCTGCCTTAAGCAGACAAGTAATTCTAACGAGTGAAAAAACAAAAAGTAGCAAAATTAGAGTCAGCAGTAGAAGTCTTGCAACAATGGTGCATAAGCTTGATGAACAAGTATTCTGCAGCTTAGAAGAGGAATTTGAAGCAATTAACAATGAAAAACAGAACTATACAAGTTGCACAGGTATTTTTAAATGTTTCGTCTACTCATTTAGTTTTCTAGACATTGAAGAGCTTGAGCGCTTATCAAATGATAAATGAATACACAGATACATGTCTGCTATAACATATTAAAGGTTTGAAAGGTGGCCAATGGTTGGCTGAAATGTTTTTACTGGTTGTCTTGCTTTTGAATAAACATTTCCATTTCATATTTTCAGTAAATTCTAACTTGGGACAAAGAGGTTACAAAGGGTAATCGGTGATGAACCGAGAGGCCCATATGTACCTTTTGGCCTTTGCTTTGTTACCATCATCATGCTAACAAAGTATTGATTGGCTGCAGGTACCGGACCTCTCTTCCCTTTGTCGTTTCTTTGTTCCTTTATGTTCTGGTTTGCTGGAAATGGTGATGGATGCGTAGCTTTGGAGCTCACACAAAAAATGAACAGGATAAACGTTTTCCTTATATCAAACAGTGCATTCACTGGATTCACATGCATGTATCTTACTAAGTTGGTTATGATGTAAACTAAATGCGCCTATAAGGCACTGCATTTCTGATGTACTTGATATTTGTAAAGCACGACTCTTAGCACTTTCTCAATATAGGAAGTTCATCTTTTATATGCACTTTGACAAATGCTTGAAAAGGTGAATTTGCAGTAGTATATCCCTTGAAAAGTATGCTGGATTTGCAAGCTAGTGGCTCAATATTCTACACTTTGATATTGAATTGAAATTGTTTACTTTGGTTTTCATGACCAAATGCACTCCAATTATTGAGAAGAGGCTATATGCTAATATTAAAATGCTTCTACATTGGGGTTTCTACATATCTTGTTTTTCTGGAGTATGTTTTACGGTTAGGATATGTACTATATACTTGAGTTTCGGAATACAAATGCCACTCTAGATTTATGATCTAGATGTGGGCAGATAATACTACATCGGGGATTGACCTGAGTAGATGTCACGGCTAGTTGGCTTTTGCTATGGCTAGCGTGGACTGGATTTTTTTAGGGACTTCTGTTCATTGGTCTTATCAGTGACACTTGTATCTTGAACTCAAGTATCTAGTATAGTTTCCTTATGTTTTTCACAGCGTAGCAGCCTGTACTATTTATATTTTGGAACTTACATTTGATGTGTCATGGATTCCAGGAGAAGATAATACTATTGACTGGAAACAAACACGTATTGCATACCATTCGGCTATGGGAATACCAATATTGTAAGTCTATGTGCAAAGACCAAGAACTGGATTGTCTAAGAGATGGATGCAGTGACATTAAATGCTCATCATATGCAATGCGGGTTTATTTGGATACAATTGTTTTGTTGAAAGAAAAATGCTTTAATACAATGGATTTATGCCACTCGGCTCTATATCTTATCATGCCACTTGGCTGCTACTTTTATTCACCAGGATCTCTATATCTTATCATGCCACTTGGCTGGTATATTCACCAGGATATAAGACCATAACTTGCAACAGATTTGTGGTGCAAAAATAATAGGATAGGGTAGACCTCTGCTGTAATGGTAGGGGTCTGCCCTCCCTAGTATTACAGCTTATCCAGCAAAGAGGTCCTCTCTCTCCTACGGTTGGAGGTAGGATTTTTTTTTATATATATTTATGTTCATCTTCTCATGTACATGAAGACTTCATTTGCCACTAGCATGAATGCACGTAGATGATATAACATTATTACTAGAAGGCTTTAAGTTGTACAAGATATTATAAACATTGAAATGGAATAAAGTTAATGCATTTTGCATGCATCTTCCTTAAAACGATGCATGGTAGACACTTGGCTTTTGGCAAGCAAATTTGCTTACCATGAGATAACGTTCTTGTATTTGCCATCATAAGACTTGGGCCACGTTCATTCTTGGCAACTTTCAAGGTATGTGGTCTCATAGTATTATATACCATGGTTGCATGTATACCGTGGAATCTCCATTACAACAATATTTGATATTTTTTTTTCAAGTAAATGGCATTAGGTTCAGATAAAATGCTCAGAGCCTTGGGCTCCTCCTCCAGATGGGCGACTCTACTTGGGCGACTCTACTTGAAGTTAAGAAAGGCCAGTTCTGCTCCACACGAGTTAGCATATGTAAGAGGAGAAGCAATAGAGATATGCATAGATACATGGTGTTTGAGATGCATATTATTTTGGGATGAAAGGAATAAGGCCAAGTGGTTTTTTGGACGGATGGGCTCTTTGTTGGAGCACATAAATCAGGGACAAGATATGTGAATACATTCTAAACAAGATTGCAACTGTTATGGCTCTGGTCTTTCTGAATGCCTGATTCTCTGAAACTCAAATAGATGAAGAACTTGAATCGGTCTTCAAATTGCACAGGTATTTTTAAATGTTTCATCTACCCATTTAGTTTTCTAGACATTGAAGAGCTTGAGCGCTTATCAAATGATAAATGAATACACAGATACATGTCTGCTATAACATATTAAAGGTTTGAAAGGTGGCCAATGGTTGGCTGAAATGTTTTTACTGGTTGTCTTGCTTTTGAATAAACATTTCCATTTCATATTTTCAGTAAATTCTAACTTGGGACAAAGAGGTTACAAAGGGTAATCGGTGATGAACCGAGAGGCCCATATGTACCTTTTGGCCTTTGCTTTGTTACCATCATCATGCTAACAAAGTATTGATTGGCTGCAGGTACCGGACCTCTCTTCCCTTTGTCGTTTCTTTGTTCCTTTATGTTCTGGTTTGCTGGAAATGGTGATGGATGCGTAGCTTTGGAGCTCACACAAAAAATGAACAGGATAAACGTTTTCCTTATATCAAACAGTGCATTCACTGGATTCACATGCATGTATCTTACTAAGTTGGTTATGATGTAAACTAAATGCGCCTATAAGGCACTGCATTTCTGATGTACTTGACATTTGTAAAGCAGGACTCTTAGCACTTTCTCAATATAGGAAGTTTATCTTTTATATGCACTTTGACAAATGCTTGAAAAGGTGAATTTGTAGTAGTATATCCCTTGAAAAGTATGCTGGATTTGCAAGCTAGTGGCTCAATATTCTACACTTTGATATTGAACTGAAATTGTTTGCTTTGGTTTTGATGACCAAATGCACTCCAATTATTGAGAAGAGGCCATATGCGAATATTAAAATGCTTCTACATTGGGGTCTCTATATATCTTGTTTTTCTGGAGTATGTTTTACGGTTAGGATATGTACTATATACTTGAGTTTCGGAATACAAATGCCACTCTAGATTTATGATCTAGATGTGGGCATATAATACTACATCGGGGATTGACCTGAGTAGATGTCACGGCTAGTTGGCTTTTGCTATGGCTAGCGTGGACTGGATTTTTTTTTTTGAAAGTAAGAGATGAGGAACTACCACATTAGTTTCAGCCAAAATATAATAAACCTCGAGTAGATAGTCAAGGTTGCAATAACTTAACAACAACAAGTATCTAGGAATTCAGATAATTCAGTCACTAAAGTGTCAAATATGCCAACCGAACTGCTTTGCCCCCTTGAGAGAGAGCTGTAGTTGTAGAGACCTGTGATTTCCATGAATGAAATCCAAAAAACCTGCATTATGAAATTACCATCCAAATAGTAAAAATGTTAAACAAGAGGAAGACAAATTATTGAGCATAAGCAACTGGCACAAGTTCAGAATGTAAAGAGAAGTGTGGAATTGGCAAGATGCAGTGTAGGATGAAGGACTAGGCAGTAGGGGAATCTTGGCGAGTGATCTGATCAAAGATGGAATTATATACCCAATAAAAACCTTTGTCTGTGCCAAACTTATAGCTATTAAACTCTGATCCATTCTCCATGAGTAGATAGTGGATATCTTCCTTTCCCATGAGTAGCAGCAATGTACCATATAGATCAGCTAGCATTTTATGTGAATAATACAACTTTCTGTATCTGCTAAGCTGCCTTTTTGTCAAGGAACAGTGATACATAAAGAGGAAGTTGAATAGGCAATACATCTGTACAACCTCTCTGCAGTAGATTTTAGCCCATGATCTTTCATTACTGTTGCTTCCGACCTCATATAATTTAATCTCATCCAGTGATGCATTTGGCCCTGGAGGCCTTAAGTCTGCAACCCCTGTACTATTGCTGTATAAGCTGGCTTTATGATAGCTTAGCATGGTATCGAATTTAGTCCTGCCCTCCCCTTTGAGAAATTCCAGATATTCTATCAAACAAATCAGAGAAAGGGGCATTAGAATTGATAACTTGAAGATGAGAAACAAGAATGTTATAACCACCAATAAATTTACCAATGTGATCCCAATTTCTGTCATAGGAGTCTGCAAATTTAACTTGTGAGCTGTACCATAGGCTTCTAGATCTAGTTGAAATGACATCTTGATCCAAAATGTAAGAGAATTTTTTATGATCATGCACAATCCTATTTCTAGACTTCCAAATATTCCAAAGTGCAGTAAACATAAGAGTGTTTTTAAAGGCATCATTATTTTGGATGCACAAGTTGCCCTGAGTATTAACACAGAAGAAATGGCCAAATTTAACATGGAACCAATTCCAGAAATTAGATAGCTTTGGGCATTGAAAGATATGATCCATAGATTCATTTTTAGAGCAATTAGATTGACAAATAGGCACAATGGTCGTGTTTCTCTTAGACATGGAGACAAGATTTGGAAGACTCCTTTGGGCAATCAACCAGATGAAATAGTTGACCTTTGGGGGGGCAGTAGGAATTCCAAGTATTCGAATAAATTTTTGCAGTCACCTTCAGATATGGACCACTTGACTCTTGCTTTGACAGGGTTGTTCTTGAGATTAAGTCTAGCATAAACCCTACTGACTTTGTAGCTATTAATCCCATTAATTCTCCAAATGAGGCCACTGCCATAGTCAGCCAGATTGGTACATCTAGCAAGAATCTTTTTGAAATGAAGGAAGATAGCTTTATCACTAGAAGTCCCATGAATTAGTCTTCTAAAATTAGTCCAAGAGATGAGGTGACCATTTGCAAATAAATCCTTGACTTTAGCAATATTATCTTATCTTATTCTTGGTAGCCTTTTAATATTTGGTTATTGTGTTTGGTGATGGGGCCTAGTCCCCAGGTTTTAGATGGGCTGTTGCCCTTGCATGTGCCGTCCCATAACCCGTTGGGTTCCCGTGGACGTAAAAATTTATCTTATCTTATCTTATCCATTTCTTGTAAGTTTTGGGATGCTTCAAAGCCAGTATATTATTATTGATGTCTTTAAATCCAGCAGACCAAAAAAGAGAGGATTGCATGTGAAGATCCTGCAGATCTGGCTCATCAAAGCAGCTCTGTACCAAGTTCCAGGCCTTGAACATATTAGGCATAAGAGGAGATGTATTACTTCCAGGGTGAATAGTGCAAAATGCAGACTCAGGTAGAGAATGCTTAATAGAAGGATGCCCTTCAGGGTAAGAGCATGAGATCCAGTGCCTAATGAAAATAGAAGCCATTGAATTATTACCTGATAAGGTCCTTCAAATGAACTTCCCAGCCAAAGCACAGGCTTGAAGATACAAATTTTTGCAGCCTAAGCCACCATAACTTTTAGGTCGAGTGACTGAATCCCAATTAACAGAGTAGTTACCATTCCAGATAAAATTCCTAATAGTCTTTTCAAGGTCATTGTAAATCAATTTGGGAGCTACTAAAGCCGAGGAGAAATAAATGTGGGATGCAGCCAGTACAGAATTTGCAATTAAGGTTCTGCCAGCTAGAGACAGAGAATTTCTGAAAATATTCAATTTTTTCCTAATTCTCTGTAAAATAGGATTCCACAAACCTTTGATGTTGGAGTTTAGAGACAAAGGCATCCCAAGAAGTTTTGTGGCTTGCATGGTACTCATGACTCTGATATCACAAATAGAATTTTGAGCAGTGTCTCCAATAATGATGCTTTTGTTAAGGTTCAGATATATTCCAGAGGCAGCAGAGAATAAATCAACAATGCTAAGAAATTTGGCAATGTTATCAGAGCTAGATTCAAGAAATGCAAATGTATCATCTGCATATTGAGAAATAATCAAGCTACCTTTATTGTCTGGAAGATCAAGACCTTTGATGCTTCCACATTCTTGATGAAAGTCTATTGCCCTGGTAAGCATTTCAGCAGCCACTAAGAAAAGGTAGGGAGCTAAGGAGCAGCCCTGCCTAACTCCCTTGGTCAGCTTGAAGAATTTTGAGGGAGAGCCATTAATGAGAACAGAGGAGTTAGCCATAGAATTGAGACCAAAAATTAAAGAGATAATTTTGCTGTTGAAACCAATTTTCTTCAAAGCTAACTCAAGGAAATCCCAATTGACCGAGTCAAAAGCCCTTTTGAAGTCAAGCTTAAGTAGAGCACAACTCTGGGAGGAAACCTTATTCCAATGCAACCCTTCCATAGCTACAATGTAATTGTCAAGAATGAATCTGTTAGGCAAGAAAGCAGATTGCTTGATGTCAATATGATTCTGAAGAAAAGGCTTGACTCTATTGGCTATAAGCTTAGCACATAATTTGTAGGTAGAGTTGTTCAGGGAAATAGGCCTCCAATCAGAAAAGGATATAGGCTTATCAATTTTTGGAATGAGTGTGATAAATCCAGCAGAAATGGAAGAGTGCAAGTGTTCAGCTCTCCAAAACCCATGAACCATGCTGACTATGTCATCTTTTAGCACATCCCAAAATTGCATGAAGAACTCAGGGGGCAAGCCATCAGGTCCTGGAGATTTCCCTTTGTTGAAACTAAGCAGGACATTATGAATTTCATTCTCAGAGGGGAGTGCAGCAACATACTCATCCATAATGTTTTGACAAGTTGGGATAATGTGGTTGATCATAGAGTTGAATTCAATGCTTTTTGAGGTAACCTCGGGGCTATTAATCTTGTCATTGAAAAGAGAAGCATACTGATCATGGAAGAAATTCTTGATCCCAGGGGGGTTATCAATGGTAATGCCATTTTCAGTTTGCACTTGCATAATAGAATTATTGAGAACTCTATTTTTGGCAGCCCTATAGAAGAACTTGGAGCTTCCAAGGTCCATCTCTTTGTTATACTTGATTTTACATTTGATGGCATAGCTCTTGGCCTCAGCCTCTTCTATGGATTTGATTTGATTTTCCAAAATCTCCTTACCAATGTGAAGATCAACATTGTAAGGATCATTCTGCATACGAGATCTGAGGTCTCTCATTTTAGCAAACAAGCTCTCTTTTTGCCTAGATTTCTCCTTGAAATTGGTGTGAGACCATTTCTTAATCCAAGACTTGGTTTGTTTGATCTTGGAATATAAATTTTTCATGGACTGACTGTGGCAATTTTGCAATCTCTGATAGAAGTTTCTGAAGTCCAAACAGAATTGCTCATTGTGAAGAAGGGGGCAATTAAATTTGAAAGGGATATTCCCATCTCTGGGTAGATTCAGCAAATGGCTAGAATGAAGAAACTGTGGTTGATGGTCTGAAATGGAAATGGCTTCATCACTAGTCACAAAACAATTATCCCAAAAAGAGTCAATGGTGTTGGAAACATAGAATCTATCAAGGGCACAGAAAACTCTTTTGGAATCTTTTTGCTTGTTTGACCAAGTGTAACTTGCTGTAGAGGATGGCACATAAATCAGGCTGGTATCAGAAATAAAGGTATCCCAGTTAAGTCTCTCTAGAGTGGACATATTGATTTTGTTGCCTAATTTCATATCCCAGTTTGGAGTATTGTTAAAATCTCCAGAGACAATCCAATTCATACTAGTAATGGTGCCCGGCGTTGCCTGGCTTAGCCAAAACGTGTTATTCAAGGAACAATGTATAAATATCACATGAAGTATTTGTCTAGTTTGTTCGTTAATCCTATATAAGATATGTCATTAGGTTTATTAAATGCAACGTAGCAATTTGGATGAAAAATGCATTCATTTGGCACGACGTCTTGCTTGCATGGGGCATGCTTATGTAGCTGTAATTTATGAAGAGGAATGAGGGCCAATAGGGCAAAAGATCGAGAGACCTTAGTTAAGAATGTTCGACATAATAGAAAAACACAGTTTCCTTTAATGAAAGATTAGAAGACACCAACATGAGTATTCCCAAGCACGAAAATAAACTATAGTTGCATTCATCGTGCAAATGGGTATTAAGATCCGGGCTTTATTAATAATATATGATGTTGAGACTTTGTGTTTTTAGCGTTTACATATGTTGTTGAGGTGTTGTGGCTTTAGCGGTGTGTTGATCCTTATTCTTGCTTTAGTAACAACATGTGAGGTTGCGGTGTTTTTTTTATACATACTACTTGGTACTGGTGTGTTGATCCTTATTATTGCTTTAGTAACAACATGTGAGGTTGCGATGTTTTGTTTTTATACATACTACTTGGTACTATATATATTGACTCGTTTACCATAGTCGAAGTTGCATAATTAAGCATAGCAGCATAAAAAATTATCTAGTTTTATTAACCATTTGAGTAAGTCAAGTTCAAGGGAACATGTTCTATCACACAACAAAAGAATGAATGAATGGAAGAACAAATAAGTATTCAAAGCGTATATGCTTCAGTCCAATACTACTTAGTTAAGTAAATGTACAGTACCAAACTATCAAGGGTCTCAATGTAGCTGCAAGAATCCTAAACAATAAAGGGTTGAAGGTAGAGAACTTATTGAAAATGCAGTCTCTTGGGAAAAACTCGAACAAATTTACGTGTATAAAAAGTCAATTTATTTTATTTTTCTTTTCTTGCTTCTTTTATTAAGTGAATCATAAAACAACCATGTATGAAGAGGCTAAAGACTATGAAGCTCTTCAAGCTGAAATGTTTGTACATGGAACAGAGATACTCGCTCCTAACAATGTTATCCACCATGAATATGTAGGGAGAAATTAGAGTCTATAAAGGCATAAGATTATGATTGATGGCTTTTGTATCAGTGCATATTTTAATTAAGGTGGTTACGGTAATGGAAACAATGTGAAACAACTTGTTCAAAAGCAATTTCATTATCACGCAAGAAGCAAATGTTGTGTTAAACATAGATGTGAGACCAAGCAATGGTATAAGAGGAAGTAGGGGCTAAGCCTATGCATTTTCTTAGCATATTGCTTCGGATTTTAATAGATAGATAGATAGTATTTTTTTAATAGAACTTTACAGGGCTTCCCATGTAATAGCAATTTGAAAGTGTATCTTAAATCATTGTTACCAATCTGGCATTTATTTAGAATTTGAATCTGCAACATAAACATTATTCGCCTTACCCTGCATGTTTGACTGGAACAGGCACCCATGACTGGTCTACATCATGCTGCATCCACATAACTTGCCTCCTGCATCATGCTATAGGAAATGTCATTGTAAATATCACAATGGTCAAGAATTCATAAACCCTACAAATATCGTTGTTAATATCACAGTGATAGAGAATTCATGAACATTAAATTCTCAAAATGAAGGTCAACTGAAAATAAACTCTGAAAATAAACTCCAATCTTGTAAAGATCTTTGCTATATTCCAATCTTTGTGGTCCTGTCTAACTGACTCAATGTGATAGTCTATAAAAACTTAATTAATCAGGAGCAAGCTGCAAGAAAAGTATAATAAACAAAATCAGGCCTAAAGAGGCTAAGACTCTTGATGTTTTAATAGATTTCAACATGTGGCTGTGTTAAATACAACTGCACAAAGAAATAATACTAAATCTTCTTATATTAACATGAGACATGTCAAAATGTGCTGCCACAGCCTATACTATATGTTAAAGAAAAAAGGGGACATTTCATGCATCCAGTAATCCACAATAAAATCAAAATAGAACCTGACCGTATCAAAAGATCTGACGGCAAGTTCTGAGATGTGGTAGCACCGGATTGATAGGCCAAGAGAAAATAGCTTCCCATTGCAAGTGAAACCCACTGGATCCAAGATGTTCAAAATTCAGTGCCAAAGACTTGTAGTCATATGGCTGCTTACAGGTCTGGAAAGCAATCATTCTAAACAAAAGCTCTATATGCAAGAACCATCTAAATAATAACGAAGGCGCAGGATCCATCTAAATAATAGTTGTAGATGAAAGCAGAACAAAAAATATGACAGTTACTATTCCAGGATTTATTTTAACACGCCCAAGTGCAGCAGGAGAATCAAATACCAAAGGGGTGCTAGGACATACTTTGGCAATACACATGACATGCAGTAGACCTAACCTTCCAAACGTAATGAAGATAAAAAAAAACAGAAGAAAGAACACAAACTTCAAATGGAGCTTCAACCCAAAAAGCATACCTTGGAGAAAAGGAATTAGTGCTTGCATTTCTTTAGTTGTATCTGGAAGGCCATGTCTCAGCATTCAACAAAGCTTTTTTCAGTTTTGAAGGTCAATGCCTATTTCATTCCTGCATTAAAGAGAGGAACATGGGAGTTTGTCATTCTCAGAATAATGCACAACCGTAGAAATAATCCTGTATTAAAATCACAGAAGAGAATAATCCTATATTTCACGATGACCACTAAAACAATCGGACGTACAAAAAGAATGCAAAATAAACTGCATGTCTAGCAATTTGACATATGCCAAAGTGTGATACAATTTAACTTTTACCTGTTAACATTCTTGAGGAGTTGACAATGAGCACATAGCTAATGTTCATGCAGCCATATCTCAGCGAACTACAACAACTTTGTGTTTCTCCATTTAATCGACCTTGTTAATATAATTGGAAAACAAATAGCAAATTTCATTTAGGAGTAATCCCAATTTAAGAAGTACGATTCCATAATACCAATATAGACTCACTGATCATTTTGAAGACGATAATACTATTTCCTATCCTTTCTGGTGCTAAGATAATACTATTTTCTGTTCATTCTCTGGTTCTCAACAGTCTACTGGTGCTAGCCAACCCAGGGTTGTTTGAAATAATAATGTTTAGCCTGGAATTGAAACCGGCCTTTATTAGGTCTGCAATTATAGAAATACACAGAGACAAAAATGTGCATATTCATTATGTGATCTATACGTTTATTCATAACATAAACAGACTTTGTCTCTCCTCTATATTCAAGCATCAGTTGGCAGTCCTTAACTGCATTGATCACAACTACAATCATTAAGATTTCATCTGCCAAAAGTTAAATTCCTATGCAATAAATTTAGTGCACGATTAAGATACATGCAGATGGGTTCAAAGAGATATCACCTTAAAAACATTATAGCATTTCAGGCCATGGCAGCTCCAATATTATGATCATCATGATCTAAGTCATGATCTGCCATTGTTTGACTCAGCCATGCACATGTCTTTTTAGTTAAATTAGATGTTGGCAGAATGTGATAACAACCCTGTCTAAAATTTCAATGAGACAGACTGGACGATGTAGGATCACACTCATAAGCAGCGGCTAACAGTGCAAGTTGATTCCAGTATTTTTCGCCCTTCACATATTATTTGAGGCCTATAAAACAACATATGGAACATGTAAGACTCAATAAAGATACATCAAGGAGAACAAAATGCGGAGGGCTAATGAGTTGCGCAGATGCTTGGACATTGAACTCACATGCATTGCAATCAAGGCAATGGAACTTTGCTTTCAAGAAATAAAAAAGTAATGAGACGAATGTAAAGATCAGATCTAAATGTTCCACTAACTCATCAATTTGAACTGAATCAACTAAGTGTTCCTATTCCGGGGAGCTTCCGACTTTCCACTTCAAGTAAGAGAAGCCGACACTTACACAGGAGAGTCGACTTCTGACATCCAAGCCTACAGCAACATCAGGCAGATGATGAAAGCTAGGGAACTGCCGACTGAAGAGGAGTTTTATGCCATCCAGGAACAGATGGAGATTCGTGGCAAGACCTCAAACATTTTAATGCCGAGCTCTTCGACACCAGCCCCCACAGAGAGAAGAGGCGAGTTCGACCTCAGGCGAGCTTCATCAACAGTTAGGGATTACAGAGAGCTCACCGAGGTGGAAGTCGACGAATATGCCGGAAGACACAGAGCTGGTGGCCGAGGAGGCGAAGAATCAACAACGATGCACAACGACAGGTCGCTGCGATACTATCTCCCCCTGCTGCTGGACGGGAGAATACCGGTAATCCACTGCAAATTCACCCCCAGGGGCGAGGAAGGAGTATTCATGCTCATCGCGCTCTCAGGCTTTGGCCGGCATGCTCGGCTAGCTGCCAACACCGACTATGCCGTCTTAGTCAAGAGAGCGATGGCACTCGACATCTTCGACTTCGCCATACCTTACCGACGGCAGGGAAGACTGGCAGTGACCGCAGCTTACACCTCCGACCGCAGGGTAGAGGAATTAGTGAGAGCTTTGCAGGGCAGGTCATCAACCAACGTCCTCAGGAACTTGGGACGCTCGGTAGGAACGGCCCAAGTTAAGAAGTTCCTCGAAGATAACCCATCCTACCAGCGATTTCAAGAATAGTTAGACTCTTGATCCCGGGGGGCATTGTATTAAGATATTATATAATATAAGTATAATTTCTTTTGCACTTTAAATGTTTTGTTGATGTATTTTGTTCCACAACTATATCAACAAACATATACAATGCAACACAACGAATAAAACTAACCATATAGCCATGACCTACTTGTGTATGCAGCTAGAAGCACAGGATCAGCAGAACAACAACGGCGAAACCATAGGGAAGAACAAAGTCTGCCTAGGCCGCACTCGGCAAGGAGCCTATATGAGGAATTTGGGCCCATGACCCCAGAGGAGGAAATGTCACAGATGAGGACGGACCTTGAGCAGATAAAGGCTTTCCTGGCCGCACAAGCAGGAGTCGGTTCGGAGGGCAACGCTCAGTTGCCACAAGTATCAGACCGGAAAGCAAGAAAGGACAAGAGGAGGAGCAAGAGAAGGAGGTCCCCCAGCATAGAATCCTCTGACTCAAGCTCGGACTCAGACTCTGATTCCGAGGAAGAGGCTGAACAAGTGCAGGACCGAAGGGAGGACAGACACAAGGAGACGAAGACCTCTGACTACCAGAAGAAGGTAGACTCTGCATTGGGAAACGTTTGGAAGGCCAGGAAGCTCGAGCATTTCTCAGGCGAGAACAGGTCAGGCATTGAGGCAGAGACTTAGCTCGATGAGATGAGTGATTATGGCAACGCCTATGGTATGAAGGACAAGGATAAAGGCAGGGTGGCAACAGCCAACCTGAAGGGGGCAGCATGCATTTGGTGGAAGGGGTATGCCCAATGTTGTCCCGTACGCGTACCGTACCGTACGTTTTGGCCGTATTTTTTGAAAAAATACGTATTTTATACAATACGTACTTAAAGTGCTTAAAATACGTTTTTAAAAAAAATTTGAGAGAAAGCTTAAATATAACAAATTATGTAATATAAACACAAATAGACTGTTAGAAAGTTGGTTTGCATGTTTGTTTGCTATCTGGGAGGCCCAGGTTCGAATCCTAGTGGGTGCAAATTGAGTCTGTTTTGAGAAAACTGTGTTTGGTTTTTGAAAAAAGCATTAAGCGTATTTTTTAAAAAATACGTGTACGCATATGGTACGGTACGGTACGTATGGATTTTAAAAAATATGCATATTAGTACAACACTGGGTATGCCAAGGCCCATGGCTTAAGCAGGGATGGTTGCAGGTTCAGAAAGTTTGCTAAAGCTTTCAAGCGCCATTACGTCCCAAGAGAGCACAAGTCCAACATGATGCAGCAGTTCTACAGGATGCAACATTCATGAGACTAAGGCTTTATGTGCCAAAGTTGAGTGAAAAGCATGCAGTGGAGAGCTATATTGAAGGGTTGAATGATGAGATCCGCAAGCTTGTAAGGGCAATAAACCCTAAGACAATGCTCGAGGCGAGTCCAAGGCAATAAGCTCAAGAAGGGACAAAATTCGGGCGAGGCAGGGCGCAGTGATACCGGATAAAGGCAAGGCAACGGGGAGTTATAGCCCTAGGGCAGCCCACCCCAGTCCAAATAGAGCCCCATATGGCGGCAAACCAGGGAAGCAAAGGAGAAGAAGCAGGTGTCCTTCAAGGACAAGCAGGAGGGGTCAAACTACTCCAAAGCAAAGGCGGTCCTTTTGCGTGCAATGCCCAAGGAAAAGAGGCAGGAGTGCATAGAAAAGCAGTTTTGCTTCAGGTGTTTCCAGCCAGGTCATAGGACAGCGAACTGCCCCTACGTCATGAGTGCAGCGCCTTAGCGAGTTGGGAGGATGGGACACTGCCCGACGATGACGGGCGAGGCAGCCCGCGACTATATTCAGTGGTGAGTGTCATATCTTTGCCGCAATAGACACAGAACAAGCGGAGAATCAATATCAGGTAATATCCACATAGGGAAGGCCAAAGCCAAGTCATTCACAATCCTGATAGATTCGGGAAGTAGCCACAACTTTGATCCCCAAGAATGGTCGAGATGTTGAAGCTCAAGCCATTGAAATCCAAGCCAAGACCCGTGGTGTTAGCAAACGGGGGAGTAAGGCATACAACAGGCAAAAGGATAAACTTCGACATTGATTTGCCAGGAATCAACATTCAGATGGAGGCAGAGGTAATGAATATTGGAAAATATGATTTAATCATTGGAATGGAGTATCTTGGTCCAGCAGGAGCCCTCATTGATTGTGGAAAGCGGAAGGTGACCCTCACAGCACCCAATGGCAAGATCATAGAGATCACAGGTAAAGAAGTTGTTCCCATTATGCAGTGCATGTCTAGTAAGCAGCTGTTCAGGTGCATAAAGAGTGAGCAGGTAGCATATATCTTCAAGCTCGAGATCCAAGAGCCCGAATCAGAAGAAGGTAAGGAAGATAAGGGGCTCAGCGAGTTGCCCAAGCAAGTAGCTAAGTTGATCACGGAGTTCCACGATCTCTTTCCAGATGAGATCAAGCAGCTTCCTCCTTATAGGGGAGTCGAGTGTGAGATAGCACTCGAACCAGGAACGAAGCCGACAAGTAAAGCCCCATACAGGATGACCATGTAGGAGCTGACGGAGCTAAAGAAGCAATTGCAGGAGTTGCTCGACCTAGGCTTCATTAGACCTAGCGTCTCACCATTTGGGGCACCCATTCTTTTTGTCAAGAAGAAGGATGGCAGCTTGAGGATGTGCATAGATTATAGGCAGTTGAATAAGCATACCATCAAGAACAAGTATGCGCTCCCCAGATCAGATGACTTGATGGACCAGCTCCAAGGGGCAAAGGTCTTCTCCAAAATCGACTTAAGGTCAGGCTATCATCAGATCAGAATTAAGGAAGAAGACGTTCATAAAACGGCTTTCAGGACCAGGTATGGGCACTATGAGTTCACGGTAATGCCTTTCGGCTTATCAAATGCCCCAGCAACGTTCATGAGGCTCATGAACGATATCTTCAGGGAGTTCTTGGACACCTTTGTGATAGTATTCTTTGATGACATTTTGGTGTATAGCAGATCCCTGGAGGAACACGTGCAACACCTAAGGAGAGTGCTTGAGAAATTAAGGAAGCACCAATTGTACGCCAAGTTGTCGAAGTGTCACTTCACAATGGAAAGGGTGGAATACCTGGGTCATGTGATCTCAGCGGAAGGTATTTCGACGGATCCTGCCAAGATTGAAGCCGTCATTCAATGGCCGGCACCGAAGAATGTGCACGAGGTCAGAAGTTTCCTTGGCCTAGTAGGGTACTACAGGAAGTTTGTGAAGAACTTTGCAAAGATAGCGGCCCCGCTAACAGACTTGACGAGGGCGGAAAAGGTGAAATATTGGGCAGATCATTGGCACAAGAAAGCCCAAACGGGATTTGAATTGTTAAAAGAAGCTTTGACAACCGCCCCCGTCTTGACCCTGCCGGACCCAGAGAAAGATAAGCTTGTGGCGACAGACACGAGTAAGATAGCCACAGGTGCAGTGCTCATGCAGGAAAAGCGTGTGATAGCATATGATTCCAGGAAGATGATCGACGCCAAAACGCCCTACCCGACGCACGATCAAGAATTGCTTGCAGTTGTCAGGGCATTAAGAATCTGGAGGCACTATCTTTTAGGAAGGAAGTTCCAATTGGATATAGACCATCAGAGCCTCCAGTATGTATTCACGCAACCACACCTTAATTTGAGGCAGCGAAGGTGGATGGAGTTCCTCGAAGAGTATGACTTTGATATAGTCTACAAGCCGGGGAAGCTCAATGTGGTAGCGGATGCACTTTCAAGGCATCCCCTGACAACTAGAGTGCATTGCAACGCAGACGCTCTCCAGCGACTTCGGTAAGAAGATTGAAGAATCCTTGCCAACAGATGTGGACTTCAAGGAAGTATGGGCAAGCTTATGCAAGGAGGCAAGGACAGATAAGGAGAGGGAAACCTTCAAAAATTTTAAGAAGGAAGGTAATCTCTTGTACCATAAAAACAAGTTGTGCGTGCCGGAATCATCAGGTGTAAGGAAGCTGATTCTCCACGACACCCACAACAGTCCAATAGCTGGCCATGCAGGATTTATGAAGACATATTTCAAAGTGCGCAACAGCTATTATTGGCCAGGGATGAAGAAGCAAGTAGCTCGCTACATCAAGGAATGTCACTTATATGTCGGCAGATCGGCGGCGAGCGACTTAATTCGGGGGCATTGGAACCATTAGCGGTGCCGAACGCTAAGTGGGAGGTCATCAGCATGGACTTTATAACAGGGCTTCCAAGAACAGTAAGAGGGGAGGATGCCTTGATGGTAGTGATCGACAAGTTGTCGAAGATGGCACATTTTGTGCCTTGCAGGACCACAGACACGGCTATGGATACAACGAAGCTCTTCACCAAAGAAATCTTCAGGCTTCATGGCATGCCAAGGGAGATCATCTCCGAAAGAGATCCGAAGTTCATGAGTGCCTTTTGGCAAGACCTCTTTACGACAATTCGACGGGCTATCCATGAGTTACGGCCTATCATCCTCGACGGATGGGAAAACGGGAGCGGACCAACAGGATTTTGGACAATATGCTACAAAAACTATGTCCGAACAAGCAAGGTATGTGGGAAGAATTTATTCACTTGGTGGAGTTTGCGTATAATAGCACCAAGCAGGAATCATCCCAAATGTCGCCGTTTATG
The DNA here is from genome assembly GCA_021234155.1 of Isoetes taiwanensis. NCBI lineage: Eukaryota > Viridiplantae > Streptophyta > Lycopodiopsida > Isoetales > Isoetaceae > Isoetes > Isoetes taiwanensis. The sequence goes on from JAJEKV010000090.1 coordinate 2,151,382, forward strand.
ATCAACTACGGCTACCAATGCCTAACTCCAGATACTTGGCACAATCCCGTGTCAAAAGTAGAGGTTTCGCAACAAATGTTGGCCGACATGCGCAAAGAAATTTGGTGGAAGAAGTTCGAGGATATCTTCTTGCAGAAGTCGACAAAAAGAGCATCGTGTAGACAAGTATCGAACGGTCGAGAGTTCCAAGTTGGCGGCGGCGCATGGCTCAAGATCAAGGTGAAGCGGCGAAGCTCGCGATCGAAAATTGTAAGAAGCTTGTCAAGGTGGTGGGCGGACCTTTCAAAATAGTCCAGAGAGTAGGAAATCAATCCTACAAGTTAGACTTGCCAGCACACCTAAAGATTCATAAAGTCTTCCACGTGAGTTTGTTGAAGAAGCATATCCCAAATCCGCATCGGTCTTGGATACTCAACGTTGTTGGAAATGACGGAGGAGCAAAATTGAAATAGTTCGAATTGATTCTTGATAAAGCCTTCAAGAAAACAAGGAGATCAGAGTTTCTCCAATATTTGGTTAAGTGGAAACACTTGCCCGTGGAAGACGCGATATGGGTACTTAAGAAAGATTAAAGCAGTACCCACAGTTTATGGAGCAATGGGACGGCAAGGTCATCTTCGAAGAAATCAGCTCAGGCATGTCAATTTGTGTAGATTAATTCTATGTGTAGTTAAGATTAATCTACGCATGCAACCTATGCTAGGTATGGGTTGCATGCGTTGTTACCGATGATGAGACCGCTACGGTGATCTCTAGGACGTGGTGTAATGTCAATGTAGGCATGGCCGCGGTTCCGCTTGGATGAGTGGAAGGTAGATTAGAAAGTCTACTTCTGTCCCACGGAAGTAGACGACCTTGAGAGAAAGGAGGTCATTCAAGAATGCATTGATAGGGAAAGCTACGGGGAGGACCCTATACTTCACGCCCCATATACGGGAAGGACCCTATCCTCCACGTTAGGCAACTACAGGTGTAGGCATGAGCACCATATAGGCATTATAGGGCACTGTCTCCTCGGCCACGATGGAAGAAGCATCCTCTTCCTACGCCGGGAGATTAGCCATGCACTCATGTAGATAGGTGGGGTGGTCACCTTATAACCAAAATTTTTATTAATAATTAAAATGGTATTAATGTAGTGTCGACCTGCAGGCCAATAGAGCGCTCCGGAGGGCAAGGAGGTCGACCTACGAAGACTTGCAACACAAATTTTGTTGGAATGTGTTGCAAGGAATGAAGAGTACCTCGAACGATAATTATATATATGAAATATTAAAATTTTGATAAACTAAAATGTCGTGATAAGTGAAATTATTGAGTAACTTGTTTTAATGATGTTACGAATTGATAAGTTATTTCGTAAGATAATGGCATAATAATGTTCTAAAAATATTACCTTAAGGTAATCCTAATAATTATGTAAGTATAATAGTAATATATTGCATGCATCAAGTTGATTGCAGGTTAGGAAGATTCCAAGGTGGGGAGACCCACGATGCTGCGAACAACTACCATTAACACACAACTACCATTAACATTATCAACACAAACCATTGCATTTAACACATTTAAATTAAAATCCCCCTTGAACCCCCTTTGGTTTGGGTGCATATTCACACGGGGGGTTACTCCGGGCAACGAGAGCTATCGGATGGGCATATTTGCCCTTTATTCCAAGATCTGGACCGTACATAACGATCCTCGTTTGTGGGGTATGCATGTACAAGTTTTTGTATATTGTATATTAAGGTTTGCAAAATACTATAAGGTTTGAGAGAATGTACTTAATGGTATTAATTTTGTACATGTATTGTAAATATATTTTTGGAGCTCTCGCATTTTGCCCTCGTAACCCCCGTGTGAATATGCACCCAAACCAAAGGGGGTTTAAGGGGGATTTTAATTTAAATGTGTTAAATGCAATGGTTTGTGTTGATAATGTTAATGGTAGTTGTGTGTTGATTGTTATATTAAAAAAAATTTTGGGCCCTTCGGCCCCTCGTCCTTAGAATATGCACGCAAAACCAAAGGGGATTTGAGGCGATTTTAATTTAAAATAGTTTGATGTAATGGTTTATGTTAATTAATGTTAATGTTAATTACATTGTTATTATATTAAAAATAAAATTTGGCACCCTTCGAGCCCTCACTAAAACAAACATAAGTAAAGTTTAAGGGCCTAAATAAATAGATAGATACTTACTAAGAAGCTTCAAGATTGCAATTGGACAGTTGAAACAAAACTTTGATTTAGTTGTAACTTGACTAAGGAATGGCATAAGAACACATGGTGAGAAGTTTTAATGTTTCGTTGGTAGCTTAAGCATAATTTATATGACCACATTCATAAAATATGTACAGGATTCTAATGCAACACAAGAAGCCAAAGTCATAATTAGTTTTCAATATAGCACGTGATGCCAAAGCCAATATCACGAAACAAATTTTAGCATAGTGTTCATGAAAATCTCTATGCACAAAATACCTAGAGCATTTAACATCTATTCATGAAAATGTTTATGCATAAAACCTTTTATTTTACAAAGATCCCTCAATTACACTCTAGGACTTTTGGATGAAGAGAATAGGTGCTTCGTGTGCATTTGAAACCCAAATGGATACAACAATTGTTTGGTTTAAAATATAATCAATTTGAAATACATAACAACATTCTAGAAATTTGCGCACCTCATCTATGAATGTTTCTATGAATGTTTTACGTTCCATCTAAAACAAAGATATGGAAATGCTTCCAAGGAATCGACAAAGCACCCATATCCGCATGACTCAACATGATAGCAGAAGCGTCTTTTTACTTGGCCATATCTAAGTTGTGCCTTATTTTGCCCCGAAGTAGCTTCTCAGTCACTGCTTCTCGTCCCAAGTGTGCCTGCTACATCATCAAAGGTATCATTGTTCTACCATGCCACATTTTTCCACAACAGACTAGTTTGAAGCGTTGAATCAATGAAGTGGTAGCTGGTGCAATTATTTTTTCACGATAGGGGCCTGGAAGTAATATCACGATTAAGCTCTTGTCAGTCCCCCAGGGCATAGAACATATCTTTGTCGGTTCTAAGAAGCACGCAAAATTTGAGCTGCCATAGCTTCCTAATCAAAGCCGAGAAAAAAGAGCTTCTAGCTATGAATCAAAGATGATGCCGGCATGCATGTGCATTTGGGTCACATCCTGTGGCCGCCTCCTTCGCTACAAAAGAGTCGGGTTTTGCAATATGAGACTATAGGGTCACAAAAATTCCATCATATGCTGCAACAGCAGAAAACCGCCTGGAATCCATGAATATCCCAGCAAGATGGAACACTCTGTTTGTTTCCACTAGGTCTCCACAAGAAGAAAACAAGCGAATAAAGAGGTCATACAAAAAGTAAAAAGAACCGAGGTCATTCCAAGAACATAAGGGATTGTAGTCGTCCGCCATGGTAGAGGTCCTCCTTCTCTAAGCAACCTCTTAACGGATAGTATGCATTATTTCTTGATAATGGAATACCTCTTTGTGCTAAAATCGAACGGCCCCTTCACGATGCTCCTCGCTCACAAAGCCTATTCACTTTGGTTTGGCGGTGATAGGACATTGTCAAATGGGTTTCAAGTGGTTGTGGAAAGAGAGCGTCGAGGATCGGAAAAGCCCGCCTTCAATTCACGGAATCTTTCCACAAAAACCCCAGATGCGGAAGAATCTATCTGATTTGGGCAATCGATGACTTGCAAGATGGCATCTTAATAAGCTTAAGAAAAATTAGATCGAAATAATTCAAATCTGTAGCTGCAAACGCCGGGTCGAGATGATGAGACTACGCCTCGAATATGATAAACCTATAGAGAACATCAAGCATTTCAACTATTCCCAAATATCAATTGCGGGCTTCAACGCAGCAAGGATTCTATATATAGTACCCAAGACCATTCATCGACTTCTAGCATAAGTTTTTGTTGGCTGCAAAAAGTTTAAACTTATAAAGTATAAAACTAGCGCCCACTTCCACGAAGCCTCAATTTGTTGGAATGTTCGAGAAAAGGAAGAGCGATAACTTAGAAAAATTATGTGTAGAAAGTTCGGGTGGTCATATAAGATCAATCAGTAATCGATCAATAGATGCAAGCTGGACAACAATTGTCAACAATCTAAATGCCTGCATATCATTCAAGAGACAAAACATGACGAGCTGACAGAACATGAGCAGGACATCGAGGTCAGCTTAACTGTGAAAAGGGCTTTTGAGGCAAAGCAGTCTGGCAAAAAATGGAGCTGATCCGGAGCTCAAGACAGGGCGATTTCTACAAAAACCCAAGTGAAGATTGGTATGCCAGAGGACCCTGCCATTGCGAAACTACCATAGAGCTCCTGCAAGCCATCGCTAAGCAAAAGGGCTACAATCCCAAAAACGTGAACTACAATCCGGGAGCCCTAAAACCTCACTCCACTGCCATGGAACTCCTCGAAGCCATAGCCATAACTTCCAGATCAACCAGAATAGAACCCTAAAGTAGAGCTCGAAATCGAACCCTAAAGTAGAACTCTCGAGGTCTTGCATGCCAGGATTTGAAGCTTAAAAATAAAAAGGGTCTTAAACCATTGGAAAAGATCAATAAAACTAGTCCAAAATTAGTGCACTCGTATGCGCACTCTAGATGTACGCATTAGTACATCCAATTGCATACGCGATGAAATCATAGCAAAACCATATGCGAAAGCGTACAAAAATACAAAAGGAACCCCCTGTTATAATGCTACATATTCATTTCAAGGTGGGGAGAATGTGACGTTCCAGCACAATATACGGTCCCAGGATGTATATTGTACTGCCTCATCACGCGTACACGCCACCCCGACTGACGTGTACGCCGACGTGTAGCCAGGCGGGTAGCCCCTAGGGGGCAACTTGCAAGGTATGTGCATTTATTAATGTGCACATTTACCAATGTGCACATTTATCTAGGTGCACATTTTCCCATGTGGACACCTTTATGCCACCTAGCCATTAAAGGCAAGTGGGCCATACCCAATTATCCCACATGCTTAAAGGGATAATTGGAAACCCTAGCCCTAACCCCATGTCTATTTAGGTTAAGGAAACCCTAACTTGCTATTTTCGTCCATAGGGTTTTAGAGCTCCGTTTTGCTCGCTCAAGGAGTCAAAACCGCCTCCCAAACTCTGTCTGAGCGAATTGCACCATTAGTTTTCCTTGTTGACTCCATCTTCAAGCAGTTCAGCAGGATGGTCGAATTCAGGGCAGGAGGAGCGAACCAAGGATCAGGTATTTAGTCAATTTAATAGCCTAAACTGCCTTCCAGTCATTGTATCAGTAGGTTTAGCCTATTAAATTGCCCATAGCAGTCATTAGATTCTCAGATACTAGACACTAACTAAAGAACCTAACTCTATGATATAGATTAGATCTAGTTCTTTAGTTCTTCTGTGATGTATATGGATGATGTATCTCTATGAACTCGTTGTATTGGGAAGGGGGGGTAGAGACCTCAAGCCTGGTAGTTGATGCTCCTAGTTAGCCTCTCTAGCACACTGTAGATTCGGCATGTGCATAGGAGCCACACCTGGTTGTGGGTGAAGGGGCCAGACTAGCTTATAAAGAGGTTCGTGTTCTGACTCTTGAACGATCCCTCTGGTGTGTAAAGTCTACCGGGGATCATTGTGGACTAGGTCTAATGGCTTGCCACTGCGTGTGGGCAAGGCATGGGCTCGACACCCGTGGAGTGATGCGTCACTCTCCATTGGGTTCAAGTCGAATAAGGGCAGTGGCCCTCTAGTCACCTTGAGTCAGCATGTAGATCTCTGGAGGGAGAGATCCCTACCTGCCCCATCAGAACTGGGGAGATGCAACCCAGGAATAGCCCCTTTGGCTATGCATCTGGCGGGCTACAGTCAGGTCCAGCCTACTCTGCAAAGTGTGCACAGGAGGGGCGGATGGAGTGGACAACCCTAAGCCATGTTCTCATGCAAGCCAAATCCATTGCCATGAATTCTGTCTGCAATGATCTCTGGAGACCCAAGCCGTCAGTCAGCCCTTTGAGTCTGAGCCTTGGGTAGGATTTCCCATGTGATGTACTGATCGTTGTCTATGCAGATGTATTATGAGCCACCCTATGAGGTGGTATGTGCTATTGATGTTGTATACTGACGTGTATGTTTACGCTTCCGCAGCTAGGTCGACCCTGAGGGAGACAGGGTAAATGACCCCTTCATTCTTCCCACTGGAACTCATCAAGGTTGCAGTGATACGTGGAGGGCCTTGTATCAGTGTGGAGCTGGTATGGGGGATGAACTTAGGGGACGTCACATGCTTGTGGCCATGATATCAATGGAAGTTTTTCCTTCCAAGATTCCTTAAACATAATGTTCTTATCATATCTCATCTTGATTTTGGAGCTCGGATAGATGAAGGAGCATGCACTGATGTGCCTAAAGCATGTATAGCAATAAAAATTAGCACATGATCTGACACAATCCTTTCACTGTCAATAGAAAGATTGACCATCTGATTAATAAATGCTGGCTTGGCTAAAATATAGTCCACCACACTTGCATTCTAGAACTGAGAAATTTTGCTATGCCATTACAAATAATCATATCAAGGCCACTACATAATGCCAAAATATGGTATCCTTGTGGATTAGGCCATCTAATCTCATCATCAGAGTGTCTATGCCATCCAGAAAGTGATAGCTCATATTCATCAAGCATCTCCATCCATTCTAAATTTCCATCTAGACTCACTATAGCTGCTTGTCTTTGTGATGTGTATCCATTAAAATCACCTAGAAAAAGCACAGAAAGCAGCAACCAGCAACATAAAGTTTTCCAGATTGTCCTGGTATTTCAATCCAAATATACTAAAATAATGCCATTTTATCCAAGGCTGTCACTAAATGTGTAAATTCATATCTAACATAGCAAGTAATGCCGCCAAAACCTTTAAGCCTCCGTTCCATTTTTTTTTTCCATATTAAATGTAGCATTTTAAACCCCATAATGTCAGGAAACCCTACCTCTTCATTTTCATATGTCTCAAGAAAGAATATCACATCTACATTACTTAAAATGTCCCCTATAGTGTCAACTTTTGCTTGCTTTAGTGTATTGATATTCTAGCAAGCAAACCTAACAATCACTGTTTCTTATGTAGCTGCATTTTCTACATTTCTTTCTTCCACAACAACATGTCCCTTCCTCCAAAATGCCTTTTGATCATTCTTCCTTGCATCTTTTAATTTTCTAAAGTTCCTATTTGTACTCAATATTGTTCCTTTTCGTATCATCATTAATCCATGCCTTCTCTCCCCTCAACAATGCCCGCTTGCTCAAGACATCCATCTTATTCTCCTTGCTTGCAAATTTCATAATAATATGCCTCGTGTTAGCAAAGGATTTGCCCACCCAAAATGCCTTAACTATATCAACATCAAAATCTAACTTGGATTTGATATACATGCTTACCTTCTCCTTTGTCTTCTCCTTTGTATCTTCTGGTACGCCAACCACGCGAATATTCATAGCCCTTTTCTGCCTCTCAATAAATTTAAATTGAAATGCACTTATTTGCTCCAAATGCACTTTAAAAGGCATTTTTGAAAGATTCCCAACATTCGAACCATAAAAAATAGCATATGAAATCAATTAAACAAAAATAAAAATAAAAATCAAAATGACATTTTTAGGCCATTAATGTTTAAATTGGAATGTTGGAGTCGCCTTAACATGTTGGAGCCTAGGTGGCGTGTTTGATCCATATTTGCATGTGGGAGCCCACGTGGCATGTTTGAGCCACCTTGGCATGTTGGAGCCTAGGTGGCATGTTTGAGCACCCTAGGCGTGTTGGAGCAGCTAGGTGGCACGTTGGAGTCCATGTGGCATGTTTGAGCCACCTTGGCATGTTAGAGCCCACGCGGCATATTGGAGCCAACCAGGTGGCATGATAGATCCTAGGGTCACAACATTTGAACCATAAAAAAGAACACATGAAATTAATTGAAAATGGCATTTTAAGGCCATTAATGTTTGAATTGGTATCTTGGAGCCACCTTGGCATGGTAAAGTCTAGATGGTGTGTTTGAGCCATCTTGGCATGTTGGAGCCCAGTAGTATGTTTGAGCCACCATGGCATGTAGGAGCCAACCAGGTGGCATATGGATTCTATGGGCATAACATTTGAACCATAATGAATAACATATAAAATCAATCAAACCATTAACAAATATTTCATTAGAAATGGCATTTTTAGGCAATTAATGTTTGAATTGGAATGTTGGAGCCACCTTGGCATGTTGGAGCCTAGGTGGCATGTTTGAGCCGTCTTGGCATGTTGGAGCCAACGTCGCATGATTGAGCCATCTTGGCATGTTGGAGCCTAAGTGGCATGTTTGAGCCACCTTGGCATGTCGGAGCCACCTTGGCATGTTGGAGTCTACGTGGCATGTTGGAGCCCACGCGGCATGTTAGAGCCCACATGGTATGTTTGAGCCACCTTGGGTGGCATGTTTGAGCCTAGGTGGCACGTTGGAGTCTACATGGCATGTTTGAACCAGGGTGGCATGTTGGAGCCTAGTGGCATATTCTTTGAAACAACATTTCGAGCATAGAATAAAATAGCATTAATATGTTTTTCTATAACAATTCACTAATAGAATTTTTGATCCCCTTTGAACTCGAATTTTTCCATCATCCCAGTTCCAAATTAGGCCAAGTTTTTTCCCAGATGTTCCTACAACTTTTTTCTGATAAACATTTTAAATATAGCCAAAATGTTGAGTAAAACTCCAGATATCATCATTTGAGTGTGCAGACCTTGTTTTGTCTTAGGGAACTCCACTGATCAAACTTTTCTTCCAGCTTTGAAACCGATTTTCTCAGTCATTCCATATCCAAATTAAGCCAATTTTCTTTCCACACCTCACTACAACTTTTCTCCGCTTGCTCCTCTAAAAATCATTAAAAAAAATCAAAACTCGAGATATTTAGATCTAAGTGCAAATACCTCATTTTGCTTTAGGGATCCTAATGTAATTGATGCCATGTTGCAAATTTTGCACAAATAGTGGTTGCCTTAAGCAACCGAGAGGTTCTAACCAAGAAGAATCCACTGAGGTTGATCCAACTGCCAGGTTTCAGGTCAACACCTGGTGATGCATGGCCGACTTCCTCACCATAGAGGCTGTTAGTCCTCATGGATGTTAATGTTCAATTCAAGTCAATTCAATTTGAAATCTTCATATGCCTTTGCATTCTATCTTTTTATAAGCATGACGGCATTTTGGCACAGGGCATGTAATGACAACATGGATACTTCATGGTGAGTCATATGGATAAGAGTAGGGCAATGATTGTATGGTGATGCTTACAAAATTATCTATAAAGAACCTTAAGAAATCACACCACTCTAGAGAATCATACTTCCTAAAAAGATACCTCCTTAAAAACTACACTTACTTATAAACCACAACACCTTCTTAGAAACAACTCCACGTCAAAAAACAAAAACCACAGTTTTTAAGGAAAAACATACCTCCTTAAAGAACTACATCTCCTAAAAAACAAAAACCAAAAAATGCTGCCGAAATCACTTGAAAAGCAACAAGTTATGAAACCTGTCGAACCCAAAACACAAAACTAGCATGTTACAAGAAGCCCCAAAACGAGTCAGTGGCAAAAATGGAAGTCCTTAAGAATCAATGGAAAAGCAAGAAGTTATAAAACCTATGGAACCAAAAAACCCAAAACTGGCATGTTACAAGAAGCCCAAAAAATGAGTCAGTGGTAGAAGTGAAAGCCCTTAAGAATTGGCGGAAACAAAAGCTCAAGAAATGGAAGAAGGTTTAAAAAGATGTCGGATCGATTGGAGAAGTAGAGGAACTGATCACGCAGAAGGACCCGACTCATTGCATCTCAGTCTGCAATTTTGGTCCAATTTCTAATTTTCTTAACGGTCAATGCTAAAATTTCTAGATCCAACGGTGAATTGAAGTGCCACATCAGATTTTTGTGAGGTGGAAGTGCTACGTGGATAGGCTAGAATGGCAAGAAAGGATGTAGGCCAGATAGGGCCGATGTGCTAAAACAAAGGTTATGAGAAGGCCCACATATCTTTGCAGATGGAAAACCTTTGATAATGTTCTGATATATCATCACTTTTACCCACATAAAAAAGGCATAGCGAGATCCACAGAAAGAACCTAAAATGTTTAGGACGCAGGAATGTTAGGGTGGCGGCAGTGGAGGCCCACCACTGTCGAAGACATTCTGTTAAAAAATCGATGCTGGAAAAGCAGCTTAGATATGCTGCTGCCGTTCTTTCTCTGCTCGTTGCTGTTGTTCCAAGTTTGCTTCCCCTGATCTGCATCAAGTCTACTACCTCAAGGTGTTTTTCCGGAACCATGGCCGCTGTTTCTAGTTTACACCTTATGTATCAGGTTTTTGGTTGGATAAGAACTTATCTTGAGCTCGCAGTATATGATATGAGTTAGATTGGCATTTGGTTAGCAGTTAGCAAGTGCTTCATAGATTTTAAATATTTTAGAGTCTCTGATGACTAGCAGAGGTACTCTAGATTTTCCTAGGCCTTATGTTATGGCTAATGCTAAGGTTTGATGAGCAATGCTGCACTTGATCTTTTAGTCTGGACGATTCATATCTTCTTGCTTCAGAGGCATAAGCATGGATTCTTCTTCCAAGTTGCACTCAGTGCGACCTGTAGACTGCAGTTTTGTGGCTCTGCACTCACTGCATAAATGGATACATGCTTAGTGGCTCTAGCTGTTTGGCTTATGATATAAGGCACCAGGCTTCTGTGTTGTTTGTTGTAGTATTTCTTATGAGGCAGTTTTGACACCCTCTCTATCCCAGCTAGGGGAGACTTTGGAATAAAGAAGGCAAGCATGAATTCTCCAGATTGATGCTAGGGATTCGCAATGGGGTTTCTTGGGGAGGAGACCAAGGAGGCCTAACAGCTTCAGAGCGTAATGGGGTTTGGACTTATGCTTTAGGTAGTAAGCAAAAGATTGGCATGTGGACCACTTTATTATGGAGGAGACCTATAGGGACTTCATATTGTTTGGAAGATGGGTGTCTACTCCATAGTTCATTTTGGAAATGAGGTGCAGAAGCCTTTTAGTACTGCAGTATGGAGCATCTCTGGTCAAGTTAACGCGCGGGAAGATACCTGTTTTCTTTCTTCTGCTTAATTAGGGTATCTATCGGAGGGTAGCTTCAAGTTGTCCATGCTCAATGATAAGTGGGACTTCTTCTATGTAGCCAAGTTGGTGTGAAAGCATGTAGCTATTCTAAAGCATGGGCCCATGATCTTGTTGGAAGCTTCTTTGGGGCAATGTTCACTGGAAATGTGATTGGCTTTCTCCTGTAGTATTTGTAACTGCTAGATGTGTGGTTCTCTACCTTGAGTTTTTGCATGGAAATAGCACTTGGTCTGTAGTATCTCTATTGTAGAGAAGAGGTTGAGGTTGTTACAAGAGTGGAGTTTTGGGTTGCTCTAGTATTGGGGGGTAATCCTGGCTTGTGCCTATAGTAGCTTGCTAGTGGGAAGGTGGTTGGCAAGCTTACCTAGTATAGATGCATTCTCAAATAAGGGCTCGCATGAAAACAGACAAAAGCTCCCGCTAGTTAAGCTTTTCATTCATCTCAACAGTTTTTCTACAATGGTAGAGTGGGTAGTTGCAAATCACAAGCTACCCAAAAAATGACAAACATAATGAATATGTAGCAAAATAACAGGGGGTTCCAAGGGGGGTCTGATATGGATGTAAAAAAAATAATTCCTGAAACCATAGGCCATATATCCCTAAAACAATTGAATGGGTTGTTATAAAAAAAAATATAGATTCAAGATAAAAAATAATCACATTAGCTCACTGTATTTATTGGTTAAAGTAGTCTTATTAGGACATTGAGTTATTTTGATAGAGGTTCGAGCCCCCGTATTTCATATTCTAAAATCTTAGGCAAAGCCATATAGAGATTCGATATTCCTTCAAATCCTTAGGTGAAATCGTATTTCATATTTCAAAATCATAGGCAAAGCCGTATAGAGGTTCGATATTCCCTCAAGACCTTAGGCGAAATCATATTTCATATTTCAAAATCATAGGCGTCTCCAATCATAAATGACTATAAGCGAAATGAGAGGTGCTCAGAGGTTCCAACATATGATCTGGGTCGTAGGATCGACGAATCCGACGACTGTGGTACTCCAGGTGCACCTCATTTAGAATATGTAGCAAAATAACAGGGGGTTCCAGGGGGATCTGATATGGATGTAAAAAAAACAATTTCTGAAACCATAGGCCATATATCCCTAAAACAATTGAATGGGTTGTTATAAAAAAAACATAGATTCAAGATAAAAAATAATTACATTAGCTCACTGGATTTATTGGTTAAAGTAGTTTTATTAGGACATTGAGTTAATTTGATAGAGGTTTGAGCCCCGTATTTCATATTCTAAAATCTTAGGCAAAGCCATATAGAGGTTCGATATTCCCTCAAAACCTTAGGCGAAATTGTATTCCATATTTCAAAATCATAGACAAAGTCGTATAGAGGTTCGATATTCCCTCAAAACCTTAGGCAAAATCATATTTCATATTTCAAAATCATAGGCGCCTCAATCATAAATGACTATAAGCGAAACGAGAGGTGCCCAGAGGCTCCAACGACCTCGGTCGTAGGATCGACGAATCCGACAACTGTGGTACTCCAGGGTGCACCTCGTTTAGAATATGTAACAAATTCAGTTCCCCAAATAAAATTGTGTGCTACAGATGTTGGCTAGTGTACCTGCCGAGAGTTTATCGCCAGGATTAAAAAAAACCCCGCCCTTTCGGATTTTCGAGGAAAAACCCTGGCGATAAAATCTCGGAAGGGGCTTGGACAATGCAAGGCTGCTAAATATTCCCACAAAAAAAAACCCACGCTCCACAGAGAATACCGAAGTCGCGCATCATCCTGGACCTGCACATCACCAACAAAAAACTAATAGAGAAAAAACCACGAAAAGTGAGGGGTTGTTCACGCATGCCACGCGACAAAAAACAAGATTTACATCTCGAAAAAGTGAGGGGCTGGTCACGCATGCCACACGACAAAAGAAAATATATATATTCATATACATGAAGGAAGGGTGGCTGGGAGTTAAGGGAACTGCTGAGAGAGGAGAAAATGCCGATGAGAAGTCGATGAAGAACCTGCAAGAAATAGCGATCCCCAAACGAACCGGAGCCCCAGAAAATGTATGCAATGCATGCATGCATGGGAGAGATGCATGCTCGCCCATTCAAGAATTTCGATCCGATGGCTCGGATCGATGGCATTTCTGCTTAAAATCTTGCGAGTTGAGCTTCGTGGTGGTGGATTGCATTTCTAGAAGAGGGAGTTAGCCTCTATAGTATTGCTAGTAGAAGAAGAAGGCAGATCTTTAGGAGTTCTCATACAGTTTAGGATGTCCTTGTGGCGGCATACCTTATTCTTCTAGGTATTTCTTCGGCTGCGTTCTTCAGGATCTTGAGGGGTAATTTCTTTTTGCACTCTACAAGTGTTAACGCCTTCTCATAGTACCTTCAACAATTGGGAAGGCGGCCACGCCCTCTAGTACTGGTAGAACTAAAAGGGTGAGGAGCACATTATCTTACATAGATGAAGAAGAGGTTGAGGACCTTGACCAGAGTACTTGGACATGATCTTAAGGTAATTTTTCAGCTGGATGGCTGCTTGTATTTCTCGTGACAATTCTTTCTATCTGGTGAACATGAGCATTGTATAATTCCTATCTGGCCTATTATAGAGCCCACAAGATGGTCGTGTAACATTACCATTATTAATGCAATTAAAATATCTTACCCTCAAAAAAGAAAAGGGGGGCATAGCACCCATTTCACATGCATTTGAAAAAAGTAAAAACATGTCTATATGGTGCTCTATAAAATATGGTATAGCATCCATTTTTATAACTTCATTTGTATCTCACATGTTTTCCATCAAGCAACCACATTAATATAATATGTAGCAAAATAACAGGGGGTTCCAGGGGGATTTGATATAGATATAATTCTTGAAACCATAGACCATATCCCTAAAACAATTCAATGGGTTATTATAAAAAAAAACATAGATTTAAGATGAAAAAAAGTCACATTAGCTCACTGGTTAGATTGGTCAAAGTAGTTTTATTAGGACATTGAGTTAATTTGATAGAGGTTTGAGCCCCGTATTTCATATTCTAAAATCTTAGGCAAAGCCATATAGAGGTTCGATATTCCCTCAAAACCTTAGGCGAAATTGTATTCCATATTTCAAAATCATAGACAAAGTCGTATAGAGGTTCGATATTCCCTCAAAACCTTAGGCAAAATCATATTTCATATTTCAAAATCATAGGCGCCTCAATCATAAATGACTATAAGCGAAACGAGAGGTGCCCAGAGGCTCCAACGACCTCGGTCGTAGGATCGACGAATCCGACAACTGTGGTACTCCAGGGTGCACCTCGTTTAGAATATGTAACAAATTCAGTTCCCCAAATAAAATTGTGTGCTACAGATGTTGGCTAGTGTACCTGCCGAGAGTTTATCGCCAGGATTAAAAAAAACCCCGCCCTTTCGGATTTTCGAGGAAAAACCCTAGCGATAAAATCTCGGCAAAGGGCTTGGACAACGCAAGGCTGCTAAATATTCCCACAAAAAAAACCCACGCTCCACAGAGAATACCGAAGTCGCACATCACCCCTGGACCTGCACATCACCAACAAAAAATCAATAGAGAAAAAACCACGAAAAGTGAGGGGTTGTTCACGCGTGCCACGCGACAAAAAACAAGATTTACATCTCGAAAAAGTGAGGGGCTGGTCACGCATGCCACACGACAAAAGAAAATATATATATTCATATACATGAAGGAAGGGTGGCTGGGAGTTAAGGGAACTGCTGAGAGAGGAGAAAATGCCGATGAGAAGTCGATGAAGAACCTACAAGAAATAGTGATCCCCAAAGGAACCAGTGCCCCAGAAAATGCATGCAATGCATGCATGCATGGGAGAGATGCATGCCCGTCCATTTGAGAATTTCGATCCAATGGCTCGGATCGATGGCATTCTCGAATAAGGGCTCGCATGAAAACAGACAAAAGCTCCCGACAAAAAGAGAACTTCCTTAAATCAAAATGGGATCGAGGTCGAAGGTTGAAAGATGGCCAAAAAAAGGACAAGATCGGGGAAGAACATGTCACAATATGGAAAGAGATGCCAAATTGGCAAACCAAGCAGGGAGAAGCCCATCCCTTGCCTGGTATCAAAGAAAGAAAGTCAAGGAGACTGCTGAGAGAGGAGAAAATGCCGATGAGAAGTCGATGAAGAACCTGCAAGAAATAGCGATCCCCAAACGAACCGGAGCCCCAGAAAATGTATGCAATGCATGCATGCATGGGAGAGATGCATGCTCGCCCATTCAAGAATTTCGATCCGATGGCTCGGATCGATGGCATTTCTGCTTAAAATCTTGCGAGTTGAGCTTCGTGGTGGTGGATTGCATTTCTAGAAGAGGGAGTTAGCCTCTATAGTATTGCTAGTAGAAGAAGAAGGCAGATCTTTAGGAGTTCTCATACAGTTTAGGATGTCCTTGTGGCGGCATACCTTATTCTTCTAGGTATTTCTTCTATTTCCGTTCTTCGGATCTTGAGGGGTAATTTCTTTTTGCACTCTACAAGTGTTAACGCCTTCTCATAGTACCTTCAACAATTGGGAAGGCGGCCACGCCCTCTAGTACTGGTAGAACTAAAAGGGTGAGGAGCACATTATCTTACATAGATGAAGAAGAGGTTGAGGACCTTGACCAGAGTACTTGGACATGATCTTAAGGTAATTTTTCAGCTGGATGGCTGCTTGTATTTCTCGTGACAATTCTTTCTATCCGGTGAACATGAGCATTGTATAATTCCTATCTGGCCTATTATAGAGCCCACAAGATGGTCGTGTAACATTACCATTATTAATGCAATTAAAATATCTTACCCTCAAAAAAGAAAAGGGGGGCATAGCACCCATTTCACATGCATTTGAAAAAAGTAAAAACATGTCTATATGGTGCTCTATAAAATATGGTATAGCATCCATTTTTATAACTTCATTTGTATCTCACATGTTTTCCATCAAGCAACCACATTAATATAATATGTAGCAAAATAACAGGGGGTTCCAGGGGGATTTGATATAGATATAATTCTTGAAACCATAGACCATATCCCTAAAACAATTCAATGGGTTATTATAAAAAAAAACATAGATTTAAGATGAAAAAAAGTCACATTAGCTCACTGGTTAGATTGGTCAAAGTAGTCTTATTAGGATATTGAGTTATTTTGGTAGAGGTTCGAATCCCCGTATTTCATATTCTAAAAGCTTAAGCGAAAACCGTATAGAGGCTCGATATACCATCAAAACCTTAGGCAAACTCAGATTCGACATCTTAAAATCATAGGCGCCCCAATCATAATTGAGCATAATCGAAACGAGAGGTGTCCGAATCGATGGCCGGCGATTGGATTGATGATCCGACGACCGTGGTAGTCCAGGGTGTGCACCTTGTTTAGAATATGTAGCAAAATAACAGGGGTTCCAGGGGGATTTGATATAGATATAATTCTTGAAACCATAGACCATATCCCTAAAACAATTCAATGGGTTATTATAAAAAAAAAACATAGATTTAAGATGAAAAAAAGTCACATTAGCTCACTGGTTAGATTGGTCAAAGTAGTCTTATTAGGATATTGAGTTATTTTGGTAGAGGTTCGAATCCCCGTATTTCATATTCTAAAAGCTTAAGCGAAACCGTATAGAGGCTCGATATACCATCAAAACCTTAGGCAAACTCGTATTCGACATCTTAAAATCATAGGCGTCCCCAATCATAATTGAGCATAATCGAAACGAGAGGTGTCCAGAACAGTCTGGGCCGTCGGATTGACAGATCCGACGACTGTGGTAGTCCAGAATATGTAGCAAATAAGTATATAATTAGTCGTCAATTAGGTTATAAGATGTTGGTAAATAAATAAAATTATTAATCTTAACAAAGACTATAATATGAGGAAACAAGTAGTGTGGCACATCAACGTGCCTTTCGCACATGTTTCAATCACATGTTGATAATCTAATCTATCATTAATTCTCACGATTCTTAGTTGGTCTAATAGAGAATTCCGCCTTGCCAAAAGTATGGAAATGCCAAAATAGTATGTCCCTTATGTATTCCACTACATTGGAGATATGAGAATTATGTGAACGTGTTGGCACGATCTAAGTTAAACATAATAGTTTCGAGAATAGAAATTTTATTTTCTATTACTTTATTTTCGTCAAGATAGTAAAACATGCAACCATAAATAACCAAAATGGCCTTTTTAAAACAATCGCACTTTTTAGATGAAAGCTATGAACAAAACAAAACATGGGTTAAGACGAAGATGAATCTCCTTTTTATATGACCAATCACAAACTGTTGAAGAATGATTCATTATTTCTATCCTTACAATGTGTGGATTGGATAAAACTCTCTCATGTCTGAGATAATGTTCTATTGTTTGTTTCCTTTTCATTGGTAGAAAGAGCGCTCAACCAAAGATAATCAACAACATAGGAGTATCATACAAATTTATACATATGAAAGCTAATCTAGTAAAGGCAGTAAGTAGATCTTCACACAACAAACAACAAAAAGCTAAGGAGTGGCGTCGGCCGGGGCTCGACATAGAGGACAAAAGGGGCGAGAAAGGAGCCACGGAACTATACACTGGGAGTGAAAGAAATGCAAACAACGAGGAAGAATTTTAAATGTCTGCTTGTTTTCCTCGAATTTAACAAGGCAAATGGGGCAAACTTCTAATTCGTCGCTGCCATGCCGCTGGGGCAGTAGTTCCAACAATTTTTGGTAGTCCAGAAGTGGAAAATCGCTCACCGTTTGAAGACTAAGGCCCTCTTGCGACCGAGGTTGTGGCTCTAAACTCATACTTTGCTCACCATATTCTTCATCAGAGATGGACGACGTGGAGGCTCCTTCGTTTTGCTTAGGCCGCATTTTACAAATAAGGACTATGAAAAGCCTTGTAGTAAGACCAATTGCAACAAGAAAAGCAAGTATGATTGGAAGCAACATCGATAGTATGAAATGAATTTTAGGTTGCGCTTATGAGGTACAATATAGAAGTTGGGTCCGTTTCTTCCTCATTCGTGCATTTTCCTGGCGCCACGTGGCGCGCGTATCTTAGGGAATGGCGGTTAGGTTAATGCATTCCGCCCTGGCCATTTGCGAGTTAGGGGTTCTTCGTTTTGTTTTTAGGGTTCTTCATTTTGAAGTCCGCCGCCAGTTCGTCAGATGAAGCAGGTGCAAATAGATCGTCGGTTCTTCTTCAGATGAAGCAGGTTGCAAATAGATCGTCGATTCTTCATGCTCTGCTCGCCATAACAGAGCATTTTTCTTGCCAGATCTTGAAGACTGCTTTTTGTTTTGCGGATCTTGAAACCACTCGCCTTTGCTTTGCCGATTTTTAAAGCCACGCTTTCTCGTGTTTTCTTTGTGTTTTCGCCCGATCTTCTTTGTGTTTTCGCCGGATTTTTCTTTGTGTTTTTCGCCCGGATCTTGAAGCCCTTTCTGTTTCTTCTTTGTTTTTTTCCCGGATCTTCTTTGTGTTTTTTATTTAGGATTTTTCTTTGTGTTTTTCGCCCGGATCTTGAAGCCACCGCTCTGCTTCGGGATTTTTGAAGCCACCGCTCTATTTTTGAAGCATCCAAGCTTCGCCGGATCTGCTGAGGAAGAAACGTCCCCAACTTCTATATTGTAGGGGAATGGAGGTTGGGGCCTCCATTCCGTTTCGGTGACCCGCTCCCTTAGCGGCCCGGTCGGCGGGACCCCACTGAACCCGGAATGGAGGCCCCAACCTCCATTCCCCTATACAACTCTAACTCAAACACATTCCTTTTTATGTACTATCTTAGAAAGTTGATGATGGTAGATATCGGCGATCATGCAACTTGCTGACAAAGGAAATAGGCAACCTATCTGTCCTCTGTGGAGATTCACCAACACATAACAACCAACACATAACAACCATTGACATTAACAACCAACACATAACTACCATTGACATTAATTAACACAACCATTGGGTCCAACACATTTAAATTAAAATCCCCCTTAAACCCCCTTTGGTTTGGGTGCATATTCACACGGGGGGTGACTCCGGGCAACGAGAGCTGTTGGATAGGCATATTCACCCCTTATTCCTTAATCTACACCGTACGCAAAGTTCCTCGTTTGTGGGGTATGCAAGTACAAAATTTGCTATCTTTGTATAACAAGATTAAGCAAAATACTATAAGATTTCAAAGCGAGAATACTATATGATGTTGATTTCAGATGCGTGCAAAATACAATTATGAGGGCTCTCGCCCCTACGTCACCCAGTGTGAATATGCACCCAAACCAAAGGGGGTTTAAGGGGGATTTTAATTTAAATGTGTTGGACCCAATGGTTGTGTTAATTAATGTCAATGGTAGTTATGTGTTGGTTGTTAATGTCAATGGTTGTTATGTGTTGGTTGTTATGTGTTGGGGGATTTAATTTTATATATTGGATGTTAATGGTTTGTGTCTTTGCATTTTTTTTTTGGCCCTTCAGGCCTTAGGGGACCCTCCCCTGGTGTGACAAAAATTTTAGAATTCAAACCAAAAAAAGACTAGAATTCATTTGGGGCTTTCATCACCTGTAGCTTTTGAATTTGATCACAATAAAACAAATAGAACATAAGTAAAAGTTACCATAAAGATAGAGCAGATTGATCCCATTATTCTGAAAGTCATAAAGTTTGCAACACCCATACACAAACATTTTTCAACTGGATTTTAACAGCAGCCTTTGGCCTCCATGGATTCTTGTGGTGAGAAACCAAAGTGGGAAACTTTTCTGCTTGTTAGCACAAGGATCTAGAAGCCTTGGAATTTGCTTAATAACTGCCTCAAAATCTAAAAATGCATGATAATTTTTTGCAAGCTTAATTCGGAATGAGCCATAAAATAATATCCAATAGCGCAATCTCAGATAATCACCGGTAGGATGTGAAAGCCTACCAAACCCGCCAAAAATTGTTGTTTTAGCATAGATAACTAAACCAAACATATCCATATCATACACTATCAAAAAGATCTCGAAGAGGGCTTTCCAACGCAATAAAAATCATCTCAAACAGAGCTCTGGATCAAAAGTTATTTATAAGAAATATGTTACCCTTCAAGCCCTTCATGTGCCCATTATGCACCACACACACAAAAAAGGGCTTTTGTTGTGAGCCATTGGTTGTTGGGCTAAAATCAATGGCCCTTCATGTGCCCATTATGCACCACACGCACAAAAAAGGGGCTTTTGTTGTGAGCCATTGGTTGTTGGGCTAAAATCAATCGCCCTTCATGTGCCCATTATGCACCACACGCATAAAAAAGGGGCTTTTGTTGTGAGCCATTGGTTGTTGACCATTGAAAAAAAAAGGCTAAAATCAATGGCTCAGAAATGGTGCACTCTAGATGTACGCATTAGTACATCCATTTGAATACATCACGAAATCATAGGAAAACCTTAGTGAAAAGTGTACAAAAACACAAAGAAAACCCCCTGTTATTATGCTACATATTCTAAAAGTACATTCTTACACTAACAAAAACAAAAAAAAAAAGGAAATAAAGAAGAGTGCCAGCTTACTTTGGGGCATCTCATTTCTATGTCCTTAGGACCCACTCCCATTTGTTGCTAATGTTTAATCTTGAATATTTCAATAGACCATATCCACGACATTATTCATATCAAATCAGTCCATTTCACCGGATGAAAGTAAAATTACCCTTGTTATGTGTCATGGCACAATTATGCCCGTTGGTTATTCTACAGGATGGAATCGCCAACCATTGGGATTGCATCCCATCAGCCTGATAAAGGTAACTTTACTTTCACCCCATTTCACCAGTGAGGTTTTTTGTTAAGTCAACTCGAACTCGAATAGAGTATGGATACGGCCCAGTTGCCATCCACTTCACCGGTGAAGTTTTTGTTAAGTCAACATGAATAGAGTATAAATGTGTTCTAGTTGCCATGATGTCATGTAGGACATTGCTAGTCGATGTCAACTCCATAATGCCCCCAAAAAAAAAAAAAAAAAGGGGAATAAAATTAGGCAGAGCCATAACCATAGTTTGTTATGCATGCATCTCTTTTAGTAGGATTTTAGCAAAAAGAACTCTAAAGTCAAGGTACGCATGTGTCAATGATTTGCATGTAACCGCTTCATGTACATGAGGCCATTTTTTGCGATGAATTTTGGGCGATTTTTTTTTGTAGTGCAGCAGGCTAGCAAGGTGCCTTTGCATTCACATGGGCCGATAAGGTTTCAGATTTGGTCATATATGAATATGAATGTGAATATGAATATGAAGGATGGATGCACCACCGTGAGATCTAGTTCGCAGCACCTGTAGCAACTGGCCCACGTGCAGCAACACGTGTGGTGTCAAGCAAACTTGCAGAGCAGATGGATTTGGCGGACATCTGTTCACACTGCCACATTTTTTTTAGCAACACAGAAATGCTCCATTGTGAAAAAAATCGACCCTATTTCTATTTGTGAACGGGCCATTATTCTATATAAACAAAACAAAGTAGGCTAATTTCTATAGGCAAAAATACCTTTTAAACTAACATGTCTATTATTTTAGCTTATTCATTGTGTGTTTGGTGCGAAAAAATAGCTTGACAGATCCGAGACAGTTGGATCGGGCTATGGCAACAAATTCCAAGAGGAATGGTGATGGAAATATGCAGTGGAAAAGTTTGAGCCATGGTTTGGAAGAATGGTCTTTTCAAGCTTTTTAGCTCTACTTGGTATCTAACTTGGGATTTTTAGCCAAAGGGGGCTTGATCTCATCTGCCATCACTGCCACAGCCTACAAAACGTAAAAAACAGTTAGAAATATTCTGCCTTTTCCCTCCAATCGCAACATGCCACGTGGTAAATTTCTAACCCAAGAATGTTACAGAGATTTCTTGATTTGCAATAAAGAACTTCCCGGCTCTGTTACGACTCCATGATTCACCATTTACATTTACCTATTCCAAACCATTTTACCCATTGATTCGTGTTTTACTCCTGCGTTCCAAAGTTTTACCCTGCATTCCAAGGATTTTACAGCCTGCAGAATATTTCTAAATGTCTTCCACGTTACAACAAAGGCAATCTACATGCCTTTCCTGAAGTAGACAAAGGTGCAGATTTAGAAAGGGGGGAAAGTGCTGCAAGCTTGTACTCATATCAAGAAGAGAAGGGTCAAAAGCAAGAGGATTGAGGCGAGAATTATTGGGTAAATTAGGAAGTGGCAAAGACGAATTCATATCATGCGCAAAAGAAGAAGCAGAACCACCACCTACCACTTTCTTGGCTGGCGAACGTGTTTCCAAAGCTGGCGAACTAGGGTTTGCCATGGTAGCCGAAATCTGTAAACTCCAAATCCGGCCCTGATAGACACAACAAAATTGTATGAATTATACACCAATGGAAAGCTCACATCTCTAGCTTTCCAACGCACTAAAAAACACCCGAATCTGACACCCGAGCCAGAAGTTATGAAGAAAACCACGTCGAGACCCTACATGGCGGCCATCACAGCGCCCCCTTCCATGTCAGACATACTATTGTACCAATGTTAGTACTCGTATTGTTCCTGAAATAAATACATTGCTTATATTTGAAAGGATATATATCTTTCACAATAATCTTGAAATGTTTTTCTTGTGTTGTGCCAAGTCTTGGCTTAAAATATAAAGACATGATTATGCTTTACGGCTGTAAATGGATCTGTTGTCTACCTTCTAAGGTTTTGAGCAGATTGAAGTCTGTTCTGATGAACAGATTAATTTTTTTTTTTAAGGACGACAAACTCTATTCAATTTTCAAAAAGTACACACTCAACTACAAGGACAGATATAAAATCTCAGTAGACAAGACAAAGATAATTCATTGAGTGAAGCAACCTGCCTATGCATAAGATAATATACATAGATATTCCTCAAAATCAAGCTTCTCTTCTCAGGAACAAGCTGAGAACATAGGCATGCCTTCCCCAATCTACCATGCGCCTCGTGAAGAACATGATCAGCACTAATTATTAAGCCCTTAAAGGTATACCACTGCCGCCTTTTCCAGATAGACCACAACAACCAACCTGAAGCTAAATGGAAAGCCCGCTGCTGCAAGCTGTTCCAAGTGGAAGGATAAATAGCAAGAAGTACTTGTTGGCTATCAAGACCATATGCAAGAGGGATAGTAAGCATGACCAAATTGGCAAACTTGGTTGTATAGAAAAAAGCAATGCTCGAGACTCTCAGCTTGCTGCTTATATAATGAGCAAAGTTCTGAAATGTGGAGATAAAAGTTATGAACTTGCATTTGGAGACATGTCATACCAAGCAAGTTTTGCAAGCAATGCCATGCCATCTCTGTTTTCTTTCATCTCTTCTGCAACATCAGGCAAGCAATTGCTGCATTTCAAGACATGCCATACCAAGCAAAGTGTTGCAAGCAATCCCATGCCATCTCTATTGTCTTACATTAAACGTAAACAACAGATTAAGACATGTCTTTACATGGAATGCACTCAATGTCCAAACAATCTAAGCCATGTCTTTACAAGGAATGCACTCAATGTCCAAACAGATCCATCTCTACAAATAATGCACTCTATGCTTGACTTTTGCTTTATACTCAAGAGTCCCCTTTAGCAAGAGAAATCACTGAATAATATTGCAACATAGCATGCATAAAGTTTATAATATATCCAATAATGCTTATCTCTAGATGATTCTTCATTTAATATCGGATGTACCTTTGAATATCAATGTTTAATATGATGTAATGCATGGCTGAATGGAATTATGTTTTAAGGCTAGGTTTGATAAAATATATGTAAAACATTAGAATATTTGTTTCATGCTGGGAATTCTTAAATGCGTGTTTTATAATATTTGTTATAATGTTACTCTAGATCAAGCAACAAAGAGCCATGAAAGACTTTACAGAAATCTTGAATGTTTATCAAGGCTGTTTATAAGCTAGATGTATGAGATGATAGAATGATAAAGCAGTTGTTACATGTGTTATGATAAAAGTCCATCTTTTAAGAAATAAGACAACCACCATCGAGAATATTTGCCGAAGCGAGGCAACATTTGACATTCATTACTAGGATCTCTCCTCTTAGATATTACTAGAGGGCATGAGGGCATCTGATAGATGCTTTCCTCTTGCCTTGAACATTTCCTAGAATGTTCATTTTGCAGGCCTTGACAATTTACGTTTATCCTTCTGGAGCCAAGGGCTATATTTTCCTACTCAAATTTTTACAAGGTCATTATTCCTTTTTTGCGTAAAAAAAATACGTACTTTTACAATGTCGTGGGCAGTTTGAATCAATGACTCGCACGTGCATTTCACTTTTACTCGGGTTAAAAGATTATTTGTGGGAGAAGTGAAGATATCACGGGAGCATCCAGCAACATATAACATTAAGCCCTTGGTGATGTGTGTATGTGTGTCATGTGGAGATGCATATTTAGTGTTCCATCATGAACTAAAGTTCCCCAATGAATTAGGACAAAGTTTTGTGTTTTGCATTTCTGTATCTTTTTTTTTTAATGTACTTTAACTACTTCTAATAGTAACATTTCGAACATAAGTTTTGGATCTATCTTTCTAATTTTTCGTCTTTAGAGGTAAATTAATTGCCCCCCACATTCCTTTATAAAGCATTGTTTTCTCTACTGAAATCTATAAATGCAAAGTTAATATATTGATGATATTGTCATTAGATAATTTCAATATAAAGAATAATTACAAAAGCAAATAATGCCCATTTTTGCGAATACCAAGATGTGCTATTGATGGAAGTTGCACATATGAACTTTAAAGGCTGAGTAAAAACATATGCTAAGACATTAGCCCGACAACGTTGGGCACACGTTTACTATCTACTTACTTAAAACGTTTTTGGAGAAGGGTGTCTTTCTTTTTTCGGCCGCTAGTAACGTTGGTAAAACCCCATTTTCAGGTCAAAAAGCAAAATTTTTGGGACCGGAATTTCAAAATTTGGCCATTTTTCTCATTTCCCCAGATTGCCCTATTTTTCAAGGTTGCAAGCATTATTTTTCTTAAGTTTGAGCCATTTTTGAAATTCTTGTAATGCTCGAGCCCAGAAACATTCGGGCCTAGACCAACAACGAACGAACTTTGATGTTTCAGATCATTGGGATGAAAAAGTGGAGGTGATTTGAGAGCTGTTCTCTTGGAGCAGTTTTGTAGTTTCTTTGCTCAACATTTTGTTCCCTGCTTTCCATGGTTATTTTAGAGCTTGGAAATGGCTGAAGCGAACCGAACCCGGAGTTTTCATGCATATTCATCCGGCATCAACAGTAGACTAGAAAATGTATGCTGATGTTGGTGGCATTTTTCTAGCATCTTTCAGCAAGAGAGGCTTTCTGTGTGTCTTCTCATTTTAATTCCGCTATTCTAAAATGCTTAGCCCTTGTAATATGTCACGAACAACATTTTCTTGCTGCAGAAGGACGTTTTTGCGTAGTCTTGCAAATTTGTGATAGGTAGTATGTACTACAGTCTGTTGATGCAGGAGAACTTTATACATTCCAAGATTGATGTAAACTGGCTCAGTACATGCATTTCTTGCTATTTGGATTTCTCCACGATCTATAAATATTTGATCTGAATAAATCTCCCTTTCTAAATTTCTAAAATGGTTGGCTTGTATTTGCCAAATCCAGTATTCAGTCATAGACAACTCTATATGGCACTCTCAAGAGCTCAAAGAATCCAAGACTAAAAGGTCCTTATTCTATCAAAGGATGGAGATGCAGCATAGATGTCGGCAGATCAAGAAATACAACAAATATTGTATACAAAGAACTCCTCTATGTGTGAGTCTAATCTACTTATACTTAAAAATCTCTTCTTCTAATTTCTCTTTGTTCTCATTGATTTCTGGTTCTTTTTTCTTGTTTTGTCTTACATGTAGATGGCACATATTTTGGTCCCGTGGTATGTCTATGATCACCGTGTCGCCAAATGCCTAAAGGGTGATAAGAGTTATCACGTCTCTAATGTACTTTCCTCATACGTGCTCTTGGGTCATGGTATGATTAGGAACGAAAATACCATGCTTATGTGCATAGGGTAACAAGCGAGCTCATTGCAAAGGTCAAAAAAATATTTTGCATTGACGAGGTTGTCGAGTTGGAGCACTACATCCAACTAACTAATGACTTCCTATTTGCTCAAGTCGACCCAAGGAAAGGTTGTTTACGCGGATGTACATTGAGAGAGGTAGGTGGAGGATAGAATACATGTATCTACCTATTGAGTAATGTAGTGCTTTGACTAACCTCCAATTATTTGTCTTTTTTATCAAATGAGAACGACACCGTGCACTGGCGAATTGGCGTTTTAGTAACAAAAGAACGCACGTGTGTTGGAATATGTAATGTTGTCTACAAATTATTTTGTCCTGAGGAGGTATCTGATTTCATTATACGAGCCTAACTTTAGGATGAGTTGTCTCATGTGCTTGATAGTCATGGACATCATGGGCAGTTTGATCAATAACTCACTCGTGCATTTCACTTTTAACTCGGCTAAGATGTTATCTATCGAAGAAGTAGATATCTCAGGAGCAACCAACAAAGTATAAAATTAGGCCCTTGGTGACGTGCACTATGTGGAGATGCATATTTAGAGTTCCACATAAACTAAAGTACACCAATAAACTAGGACAAAATTTTGTGGTTTGCGTTTCTGTACCTATTTTTTGTTGATGTACTTGACTACTTCTAAGGATGACATTTTGAGCATAAGTTTTGGATCTATCTTTCCTTCGTCTTTAGAGGTAGATTTAAGTGCTCCCCATATTCTTTATAGAACATTGTTTTCACTTCTGAAATCTATACATGCAAAGTTAATACATTGATGATACTCCGTCATTAAATAAATTCAATAACAAAAATAATTACAAAAGCAAATAATGTCCATTATTGCCAATATCAACATGCGTCGTCGTCAAAATTGCACATATCGATGTTAAAGGCCGAGTAAAAACATATGTCAGGACATTAGCCCGGCAACACCGGGCACACGTTTACTAGTCCTTATTATGTTAGAACTCGGGAACGCAGAAACTAAGCCTGTAACTTGCCAGCTGGCACAGTTACCGGCCTTTTTTGGCTTAATGGGGATACACCCATCTGGCAGCGAGGGCAAAGCTCGAAGGTATTTGCAGTTGTCACACCGGGTGGAGCTTGTTGCATTCTGCAGCTTCGTTTTGGCGAGGCTTGTTGCATTATGCAGCTTCATTTTGGCTCAGCTATCTGCTGTATTGCGTCTGCTAGATTGCCCATTTGCTGCATTGTGTTCAATATTTGTTGCCCTTAATTTTTTCCCAGCGGACCATATGTTCGTTTTGCACCATTGACTTTGGCATGTGTTTTTTTCTCAAAATTCTGATGGCCTTTGGCCTGGCATAAGGCATACATTGACTTTGGCATGTGTTTTTTTCTCAAAATTCTAATGGCCTTTGGCCTGGCATAAGGCATAGGATATCCGCCAGATCGATGGTCAGAAATGAAAGATGAATATAAGACCCATAATAGGGTATCTTTAACTGCACATTACAGTTGAAATTACATTGAATATTTTAACAATGAGATTCATTCTCTTCTTTTTGCAACTTGGAGCTACACTTTGCTACATTTGCTGTGAGTGGTGGTGCCGTTCGTGTCAAGAGGATTGCTGCCCCCAATCAGCACCAAATTCACGTGTTATCACAGTCAAATACAAAATGCATTTTAGCAATTCTTGATAGGGGAAAGGAAAATGGGATCCCATTCTGGCATGTATAACACTTATAATTGTAATTTTGTCTAGAACTATCCTATGTAGCTTCATATGCTGATAGAGTTTATACTACTTCCAGTTTGAGCATATGCTGCCATTAATGCATTCCACAATGAGATATTAAAGTCAGGTATTTGCTGAAACAAATCTTGAAATTTCCTGCTGAACATATATAGCAACCATTATATTCCATGATGCAATATCTCGTGTTGAAATTCTCTTAAAAAAATTCTGTGCTTGAAATTCTCTTAAAAAAATTCTGTGCATACTCTAACTTTCCACACTTCCTGTACATATTAAGAACAGCATTGCACACAACATCACATTCCAGCCTGTAATCTAGAATACACTTGTGGATTTTAATGCCGTCTTGAATGTCCAGCACAAGCATCAAGAACATTCAAACTGTCACCCAATCTAGTCTCACACCTTCAACCTCCATTTAATTATATAACTTAAGACCCTCACAACCTCCTCCTCGTTGTGCATAGGATCCAATTATTGTGTTCCATAAGACAACATCTCAATGAGGAATTTCATCAAATATTCTACATGCCTCCTTCAGATATCCACACTTTCCATACATGTTGATCAAAGCATTGAGAACAGGTACGTCTAGTTCTAATCCTTTTTCTGTGATGTACGTGTGTATTCTGAGGCCTTCCATAATGGCAGCTTGATTTGCCCATGCTTAAAGAGCAATGTAGCTTTATTCGGCTTAAATCCTTCTGCTTCCACTTGTTGAAAGAGCCAAAGAGCTCCCTTGTCATATCCATGATGAACATATGCTGCAATCCAGTTGGCCATTTTGGGCGTATATTGAGACCACAGTATTCTATGAAAACAAGTTTTCTCTAAGTAGCATGCGGAATACAACATATGGCATCAAAGACAGTCCCACATTTACCATACATACGGACAATGAGGATGAGGTTTCCAAAACATATCCTTTTCTTTTCCAACATTTATAATGTGGGCATGGAGTCAACTTACTTTCTTGCAGCTTGTTTGCAGAGAGGGAATATCACTACCCGAGTACGGGAATATTATTTGCTATTTACTTCAAAAATTCTACTTACAAAATTCAACGTCTGCACCAAGTAATTAACCATAAGTTCACCTGCCTGAAAGTGCAAATCCATTCACCTGCTGACAATATAAGAATTCCTTCTAGCCATAGGTGAGTGGTGAAAGATCTCTTCGTAAAAATCTGTAGAAATTGCAACAAGTAACAATGCAACTGGCAACTAGTTAAATGCTTACAAATCCCCGCAAAGGAACATGCCACGTAGCACAACTATAGCATGTAAAGGCTGAAGAGACTACAACAATATTCAATTATTTACCCCTCCGAAAACAAAAAAGCATGCGCATACAAATGCTTATATTTGTTATGTGTGTATAGGATGTTAAATCTTGTACAAGTGGCATTTCCTAGGGAGATCATGTTAGATCATGTACAGTGAATCTTGCCTAGTTAGCAATCAATCCTAGCTAGCCTTGCTCAAGTTTAAGGCTCCATGAATGACTGATAAAATTCCTCTGCGAGGAGGCTTCAACATGGCTCCCTAAGAAGCCTCACTGTAAGGAGCCTTACAGAATTTTATGTATGATCGAAAATCCCATCTCTTTCTTCAGCTTTAACATGCTCATCCTGCTCATATTTTTGTTAAACAAGTATGTTACACGGCCTAAGCCATCGGTGATTGCATAAAACTGCTATTATTACCAAAACTGGTATTTTGCCATGGTCTGCCCTAAAGCTTTTGCAATCCATATTCTTGTCATCAATTCTATACTTGAAACTACATTCCATGAGAGTTCAATTTCAACAAGCAGGCACTTGAGATGAAGAACAGATACCTGCAAAAGGAAATTCTGGGCAGGACGATGTGCGTAAAATTACGAAGTTCTGACGATGCTGAGATTGAAGGCCGAGATGCAGGTAGCAACCGTAAGGAATCAAATCTTGTAGCCAAAACCTAGAGCCACACATTGTACATAAAATCTTGGCCCTTGTGAAATACAAGGCCACAATCTGAAACAAACCTCACCTTGCCGAGTCTCAAGGTAGACTTAGACCTAAATGGACTCCACATTCGGCAGCCTTTTTCTCTCTGCATACTCGATCGTCTTATTTAACAACCATGGTTATTTAACAACCATGGTTACGTTTGAACCAGCATAATGATGTGGTTTTTCTGATGTGGCTTTAACATGACACTCACGTAAATGCAACTTAGGTTGCATTCTGCCCTATTCGCCACTCATACAGCGCCACGTGGCATAGTTTCTCTGCCTGAATCTCTATCCCGCTCAACAGCGACGGTGCAAACACGACGGATCAGAGCGGCGGCTCAGAGCGACGGATTTACATTACATTCTGCTGATTTACATCTCATTCTACAGCATTTACCTGACATTCAGCCCTTCTACCCCTCATTCTGGTATTTTTATCTCTGATTCTGAAGCGTTTACCCCTGATTCCGGATTTCTTGTTGCCCACAGAATGCAACCTAAGTTGCATTCACGTTTTAGGAATGCTTGTTTTGCCCAGATTCCGGGCATGTCAAATGCCTCCGCGCTGCCGCGCGTCGGCATTTTCCATGCCCGGAATCTGGGCAAAACAAGCATTCCTGTATACAAAAAAATTCGTTGTCCACAAAAATCTCGTGTATTTTTTTTGTTCAACCATGATCGCGGTTGATAAATAAGACGCTTGGCCCTCACTATGTAAAAATTCCAAGATCAATTAATTTTCTCGGCCCTACCAATTAATTTTCTCGGCCCTACCATGCATTTCATTGAGGTGATGTGGCCTAGCACGTCGAAAAATACCCATCTACCTAAAGAAGGAAACGATTAGAGAAAATGTAAAGCATCTGATTTTCAAAGTAATAAACAATTTTGTCATCCATCCCATGATGGTGGGGCATGATTTTAGAGCAAATCTTAGATAACTTATGTGCGTGGCCACAACATTTTGTAAAAATCCTCTTTAGATAGGAAGTGGTCATATAATGACAAACCAAGGAAATCAAAGAAGTGGACTAGATTGAAGAACTTGCAAACCAAGGCAACGATTGGCTAGCGCAATTGGTAGGACACTGTAAGGGATTTTCTAGAGCTCCTATATAAACGCAAGAGTACGTCCTTATTTCAAGAAGCGAAGCTTAGCCGATCTCCATACTCCAAAAAATGGCAGCTATGGCAGCAACAGCTTTGGCTGGCATTTCAGGGCAGGTTCTTACAAAGCCCCAAAATGAGCTCTTGGCCAAATCCAGCCCTCTCGGAGAGGCTCGCATTACCATGCGAAAATCTACTGCCAAGAGCTCCAGTTCTAGCCCCTGGTATGGCCCAGACCGGCTCAAATATTTGGGCCCCCTTTCTGGTGAAACTCCTTCCTACTTAACAGGTGAGTTTCCTGGTGACTATGGTTGGGACACCGCTGGATTGTCTGCAGATCCTGAAACCTTTGCTCGCAACCGGGAACTGGAGGTCATCCATGCCAGATGGGCCATGTTAGGTGCATTGGGTTGTGTTACCCCTGAGCTTTTGGCTAAAAATGGTGTCAAATTTGGAGAATCTGTTTGGTTTAAGGCTGGCTCTCAAATTTTTAAAGATGGCGGTCTCGATTACCTTGGTAACCCTAGCTTGGTCCATGCTCAGAGCATCCTCGCCATCTGGGCTACTCAAGTTGTTCTCATGGGTGCTGTTGAGGCATACCGTGTTGCTGGCGGTCCTCTTGGTGAGGTCACTGACCCCCTTTACCCTGGTGGTAGCTTTGACCCTTTGGGCTTGGCTGATGACCCTGAAGCTGCTGCTGAGCTCAAGGTCAAGGAGCTCAAGAATGGTCGCCTTGCCATGTTCTCCATGTTTGGTTTCTTCGTTCAGGCTATCGTGACTGGAAAGGGTCCTATTGAAAACCTTAATGATCATCTTGCCGATCCAGTTGCAAACAATGCTTGGGCCTATGCAACCAACTTTGTACCTGGCTCATAGAATGGGCTAGTCTTTGAATTCTTCTTTGAAGCAACTTTGATAGTAGGCAACACATTTACATGAATT
The DNA here is from genome assembly GCA_021234155.1 of Isoetes taiwanensis. Classification (NCBI taxonomy): domain Eukaryota; kingdom Viridiplantae; phylum Streptophyta; class Lycopodiopsida; order Isoetales; family Isoetaceae; genus Isoetes; species Isoetes taiwanensis. The sequence goes on from JAJEKV010000090.1 coordinate 2,183,477, forward strand.
CTATAGTGGTAATATGTTCTTCGCATGTGATCCATGTTCAGATATATAAGATGCGTGGGCATTTTTAGTATTGTCATAAAGAACTATGAAGGAGGAGATTTGGCTTTTCCTTTTAGTCCACTGGAGAAGATTGTGAGCATAGGCAAGTGATACCCATTGATGTTCCCTATCTTGCAATTGGAGCATCATATTTTATTAAATAAACAAAGAAATGTACTTAGCAACCACTTTGAATTCTTGTTTCAAAACACATTGGATTTATTTGTCAGATTGTCTATGTAAAATTATAGAAATTTTGTGGTAAATGTTGGATCATACTTCTGCAGGAATTTGCATTTTCTAAATTATGTTCATGATTATAGATCATTTTAATAAATTGATTGTGCACTATTGCCAGTCCGAGATGGGTTATTAAGTCAGCAGAAATATAGGCGACTTCTCAGAAATCCTAGATAATCGCTCTTTTGTGCAGGCTATATAACGAAAGGGTCTTCTTTATAGGCTTCTGGAGTTCTCTACAACATATCATGTGATAATGCGTTGCGGACATGCTTTGAAGAGGCAAAGATTATGCAGACTTTATCTCATGTTTAAGAATTCTAGAGTTCTTTCTTCCAGCATATCAGAAAGTATCAAAATTTAAACGAGAGAAATACGTTAGTGTCGTTAGGAAACTATATAAAGAAAAGTTTCAAGAATCAAGCATATATTGTAAAATATTAAGGAGCTTGCATGTTATGTTTATCTTCCTATATAAGATTATTAGATGCCTTTTTGGAATTACATATATCTATCTTTCTCGCAGAAAAGGAGCTAAAATTAGAATTAGAAGTCCCCTTTTTTTATTCCCGGCTACAATATAGAAGTTGGGTCCGTTTCTTCCTCATTCGTGCATTTTCCTGGTGCCACGTGGGTGCGTTTAATATTATGCGGAATGGCGGTTGGGTTAATGCATTCCGCTTTGACCATTTCGCGAGTTAGGGTTCTTCGTTTTGTTTTTAGGGTTCTTCATTTTTAAGTCCGCCGCCAGTTCGTCAGATGAAGCAGGTGCAAATAGATCGTCGGTTCTTCTTCAGATGAAGCAGGTTGCAAATAGATCGTTGATTCTTCATGCTCTGCTCGCCATAACAGAGCATTTTTCTTGCCGGATCTTGAAGACCTGCTGTGTTTTGCCGGATCTTGAAACCCTGCACTGCTTTGCCGGATTTTTAAAGCCCCGCTTTCACGTTTTTCTTTGTTTTACCCGGATCTTTTTGTGTTTTTCCGGATTTTTGCTTTGTTTTTTGCTGATCTTGAAGCCTGCCGCTTGCTTGGATTTTTGAAGCCACGCCTCATTTTTGAAGCATCTGAAGCTTCGCCAGATCTGCTGAGGAAGAAACGTCCCCAACTTCTATATTGTAGGGGAATGGAGGTTGGGGCCTCCATTGACCCGCTCCGGGCTAACGCCGGTCGCGGGACCCTACCTGAAAACCCAGAATGGAGGCTCCAACCTCCATTCCCCTATACAGCCCCATCTGTTTCCGGCAACGAGCTACCAATCGATCTTCACCTCGGCTCAACCAGCATGATATGCCTGCTTTGCTCCTTGTGATTGATGCGGTGGCCTTCTAGACCTACATTAATCGCCATATAAAAATGCCAGCATAAAAAATGCCAGTCGACTTGCAGGTAGGGAGTGTGTTTGCACGAATTGATTTGGAGGAAACAAACCAGTAATTAGCTAGCTCTATATCATTTGCACTTTTTGCGTAAGCTCAAGACCGACCCGAAGATCAAACTAGGATTGGACCAACCAAGTCCAAAAAAAACCCGGTGAGTTCTTTGTGCTTAAATTTATTCCGGTCCATTTTGAATGAATAGTCGAGAGAGCAGATTTATGTACTACATAAAGCAGAACCAATTTGAGACTGAGAGCCATTTTTGTATGCTTTGATACCTGCCTTACTGTGTTAGGCTGTGCAAACAAGGTAGAAAAAAAAATTTTTATGGGACCGATTTCAAGCTCTTGCTCCCTTGGGATACATTGATTTCGCATTAAAGCGTACCGTGGGTGAGGGAATAGCCGGCTTATACTTAAAATCCTTGCTGCCCATTGAAGCCTTTGCAGCTACAATTCGAATTATTTCCCTGATCTAATTTTTTTCTAAGCTTATGAAGATGGAAATCGGCAGTGCCCAAATCTGTATGGATTCTTGCTGCATATAGGTTTTTGTAAAAAGATTCAGTGGACCTGCTGTTGCAGCATATGATGGAATTTTTGTGACTCTATGGTTGGATATTGGAAAATCTGACTACTGTAATTAGAAAGAGGCGTCCCGGGTGCATATGCAATTCAATTAGAATTTAAACTGAGTTCCTGACCTGTTCAACAATTCCGTGGCGACCTGCCGCACAGGCTGAAAGCCCCCAACAGCCTTCTTCTCTATCCTTTAAGGTAATAATGCAGAGTTTCGGGCACCATCCTGCTCAAATTCCAGTGATGTTTCTGAGATGCGTGGATCTCTTCTGCCATATCTGGGCCTTCAGGATATCCGATTGGCGGTATTCAAGGAGGGAACGGAAATCATGATTGATGTGCCTGAATGCAGTTGCAGAGCATGGGTTTGAGAATAAGGGCTAAAACAGTCTGAGGCTTTGATGTAGCAAGAAAAAAATGGCCGTAATCATGAAGAGGACGAGGGAAAACAGAGAAAAGGAACGGCTTATTCTTACTCAGATTTATACCTTTCTGCACTATGAACAGCTTCTATATCTTCAAGATTTTAAAAATTCTTGTGGCTCTGGCATTCAAAATTGAGGCTAATATCATGGAGGTCCATTGACGCCATGGATAAAGTACTCTAGAAAGCACAGGGAACTCCAAATCATGGTTTTGTTTTTGTTTCTTAGTGCAGGAGTCAGAGATATAGAAGCCCATGAATATGCTGGAACTTCTCCCATAATCCGTGTATTTTTTCAATCGGAAGCTATTTCTTTGGGCAGCAGATTACATTTACAGCCTAACAGAGCCATGAAATGAGTCAACTAGAAGTCTCCCATCTTGCCTTCTCGCTCAACAATTCTTAGCCTACTAGTTCTATGCAGAGAAAATATCATGGGATTCTCGTTTATTCCAAAATAAATCTGATGTATGTGCTATCTTTTGCCATAATTTTTAGAATCAAATTCAAAATAGCTCAGAATCTGTTGAGTTCATGCTTTCTAAAAACAGAGAGGACTCAACATGTTTTGTGTGGCTCGGTTCCTGGGCTAGATCAAAGCATCAGATCATTTTCCCTAATAACAAATGTTTTTGACAAAGCAGAAACTTCAGAAGAGGGGTTGTCTAATTCGGCAAAGCAAAGAAGAGCCTCTTATCAAGGAAAACAATGGAAAATTCAAAATGTTCTGTTGATGGGGGCCATTAGCTAGTCAGCTTGAGTTGGGCTTGGCAGGGAACCCAGATTCCGGAAATAATCCATTGTCTGAATATGAAATCAAAATGTAGTAGCTTTAAGATGTGCAGCTTGAAGATGGAAGAAGCTGAGAATCTATCTGTCAAAACAGAGAGATATTCGCAAGGACAATGGGTAAAGTGATTCAGAGGCTTCGAACGTAAATTGTTAAGTGATTCAGAAGCAGAGCAAGAGTAGTCCATGGTCAAACACAGAAATCTTAAATTATCCGGCCGATATTTTAGATTGTCGATCGAAATTGTACTTGATCCGCCTGAAATTGGATACTAAATTAAAGAGGATATGGCTTAAATAAGAAGCTCGAGATCAGGATATGGCTAGAAATAAACTGGGCGCCAGTTCAATCAACTTCAATTATATCCTGGATGGTTGGGCACACTGATATACCCATAAAGTCGCCGGAGGCCTACATTACATCTAATGAAAGTTAAGTTTGTTGGGTGGTTCAAAAAACTGGCATGATTCTCAAAGACTTTCAACTGAAAGTGCCATCAATTTTCAATTGTAGGGAAGAACCTACATTAAGAAAGCACACAGTTCCAATTCTACAGGACCCAAATAAAAAAATGACCCAGAAAATTCCCTGCATTTTGTGGCAAAACGTTTACAAAAATTATGCACAGATTGAGGCCGAAAATGGGCTCAATCTACATATTTTAGCCGTCTTTTGCACCTTGCTCAAGAACCCTTGCATTTAAGTTAGCCAGTGGCAATCAAGCAATTATATCGAAGTAAGAAGGCACGTGCTATATTCTAAACCATCTGCCTTTTGGAACATTAATTTTGCCGTGTCGAAACTTGAGTTGATTTTATAATGCCAAAACTTTAGTTGCTCAACCAATGGAATTACAATTATGGTATTGGATCAATCTTGAAGCATGTTTAGAGTTCCTGAAGCGGAAACGTTCAGCAGAATATGGTCTTCCATTGTTTCTTTTTTGAGCCCAACCTTATTATGTTGTAATTCATTCTTGGGCATATACTATATCACCATATTCAAACTCAACTATTTTTTTTTGCAGATTTATTTTTTATCCGGCCATTGTTACCTATTGTTTAGCATGTATACAAACATGGAAGCAAATCAAGGGGAAAATCGAACAAGGGCGAAAAAAAGAGGGCGTCCAAGGTGAGTCCAAGTGTTATATCTCATCGTTTATTCGTACCTATTTCTTTGCATTCTACGTCATTTTTTTATTTGCCTGTCTACACTCGTTTGCTGTCTTAAAACTAAACTATAATAAAATAATAAAGTAATTCTTTTTGTAATCGAAAACGAAAAGAGAGGTATTTATTACTAATAGTTATTCAATAGTCATCTCCTATGTGAATTATAGTGTATATAGTAATAATAGTATAAAAACATCTAATGTGATACATATCTAATATAGTGCGATGCTATCTACAGTATAATAGATGTGTATTGATACAATCCACACACAACCAGCCTTAGTAGGTCGGATTAATATCTTTTTCAATTTATAGTTTACTGGTATCACTAAGCCAATCCATATACAGTCAGTCTCACTAAATTTGATTAACTCCCTTTCCATCGTATCTTTGATAGGCTGTCTCTAGCCAATTTAGAAGGACTTCCCGACGATAAAATAAACAAAATTGTCAATCGTCGAAAATACCACCGAGAATTTGAAGCTCGAAAAAAATTGAAGGGTGCTACTATAAAAATGGAGGAGCAACAGATTTCTATGGGTACGGAAGTTGAATCTTCCAGGTACAAATTATAAATTTTAATGCTTTAGAACCCACTAGTGTATCCTAACTATATGCTTAAATACAATTTACAGATTTGAAACATTCAATGACTCTAATATGGAACAAAAACGTTACGAAGAATCATCGGGCATAAAAAAAAGAGGTCGTCCAAGGTGAGTCCAACTGCTATATGAATCTATATCTATAGGACTAGTGAATTGTGTATACTCAAAATAGGTTCGTTACGTTCATCTATTAGTGATGCGATGTTTAATCTTTCATTTTTTATGTATTATATTGTTTAGTGGAGGCATTTGATCTTAATTTTTACGACCTATTAAGACTATGGAATCAAATCATATATAGATGATTTGGTCTTAGATAGTGAACCTTATCCTTTTCCATTAACACCACCTCCATCGTATCTTTCATAGGCTATCTTCTGCTGATCTAGAAGGCCTTCCTGAGAGTGATGTAAACAAAATCCTCAATCGTCGAAAGTACCAGCGAGAATATAAAGCTCGAAAGAAACAGGAAGACATTGCCACCTTAGACGCAAGTCGAATACCGCCATGCTCAATAGATCGTTCCATGGAGGTTATATCGAATATAACCTCCATGGAACAAAGTGATAAAAATACAGTAGTCACCAGTCTTGAAATAACAAATTGTAACACCGCGAGTCGACACTGGCAAAAGCAAATTGCTATGATGCAACGAGACATGAAACCTTCGAGACATGAACCGTTGAACTGGACAAGAAAATGTGCCATATGCCACATTGACTTACTCGACTCTGAGAATGTATTGTTCTGCTGCAACAACGGACGCCGTTTACTTCCGCCCCTTGAACCTCTGCCCCGAACCTTACAAGAGCTTTATTCAATGCCCAAATTTTCTGATAGTTCACGTCGTGTGAACAACTTATTTTGTTTCACAGCTCTTGGCGTCGACGGCGATTTCATGGACTTGAAAATGCCATCATCAGTCGCAATCATGGGCCGCATGTACCACCGACTCCTGTCTGCGGGCACACCCACCAGTACGCTTCACTGTTACATATATGACAGCGCAATGAGATATACCATTGTCGCCAATATGCAGGTGCCATCCACATGGATTATGCAAGTTGCTGCAACTCTAGATATCATCAATCCGTATATCAGACAGTTGAAAACAATAAAAGAATTACGTCCCGCACCTAAAAGGCTTACCCTGGCAGAATCCTCCACATCAGATGAAATAGCTGCTATCGTACATGCCAATAACTCTGTCACCATAAAACCTAGAACCGCAATGGTTTGGATGCAGCATGACCATGACCCAGTATTCTTGAGCATCCTTGACCCTGCATATGAGCCACTTCAATACCCACTGTTCTTTCCACACGGAACACTAGGGTGGCATCCACACAATGACCAAAACATGTCCCAAATAGATTGGTACCGAACTAGACTACTTCACGAACCTCGCTTTTCGCAGCTAGGTAGATTGTGCGGTGAGTACCTCGTTGATATGTACTCGAGGGTCGAAGAAGAACGCCTCAATTATATCGTAACTGAGGGCTATCGACGAAACTTCACACAACATGAAGACGACTTCATTGACGATGACGATCCCGATGCCCATTACAGAACTTTACCAGCATCCTTTTTGGGCTCCAGGCGATGGTGTGTCGTTCAAGTAGCAGATGCCCTAGCACTCGCACGAGTTAAGGGAAGGCCCAGCTTCTTCATAACTATGACAACGAATCCAACGTGGCCTGAAATAAAACAGAAGTTACATCGCGGTCAAAATGCATCCGACAACCCCACGGTTGTCGTTCGAGCATGCCACGAAAGTGTCCAATATACAAACAATTGCGATTCCTATTTGCACTCCTAATACTAGATTCCGGACCAGCACTTCAGCTATGGAAAACATTTCAAGACCACATGACAGCCGACTTCCTAGAACAATATCCAGGAAACCAAGCAAACGCCGTCAATGAAACCTTGGTCGCCATCAACAACATCTTGATCCAACATGGCACCAACACTGACATTAGAGGTAATTTGAGATCTCATTTTGTCCCATTAAGGGATGCTTAAAAAGCCACATCACCTTTTTAAACTGTCCAATAAGAGAAGAGCTCCAGTGTATTTTATTCCAGTATTATGTGGCAGCAGTAATTAATGCAGTTCTAGCTAACTTTTGCAGTGTCATTTTTCTACTATAACTTTTGATCAAAAACTCCGATTCGAACACTATTTGTGGCAATGGATTCGTCTCCTCAAGATCTTTCTAATGACAACCCATTGTTATATCTTTTGGGATGTAAATATATAAGAAAAAAGCAAAAAACTATATTTTTTAAGGTTAACACATATGGCTTGTATTGAAATACATCATAACCATATATCACTTGAAAGATCTTTTCATTCTGCATCTAATGCAACAAACGCCGCAGCATTTTCATGAGTAGATCAAAAGTTATAGGGAAAAAACGACAGCAATGAAGTTGTTAATCCTGCATTAATTGCAGTTTGATGTAGAGTACTCATTCTATTGGAGGATTCTTATGGGGACAAAAGGAGATCTCAAATTACCTCTAATTCGGCCTGCCCGTGCAAAACATCCCATCCAAAGAAGTACAGAATGAACTCGGAAAGTTCCCCGACCACGAAGAATACCTCATAAAAAGCTCAACTATGTCGCAAACCATGAACAAGAACCAGACCTCAATCTACACCCACATATGCCAACTTATCAACAACAACAGTTGTCCGTCCCCAATCTTCGTATACGGAAAGGCAGGAACCGGAAAAACATACGTCCTCAACGCCATTTGCCTCTACATACGAGGACTGAACCAAATAATCTTATCGTGTGCCACCACGGCATTGGCATCACTACAGTATCCCGCCGGAAGAACTGCGCACTCCCTGTTTCAAATACCTATTGTCGAAAACAATATCGGAATCCATTCTCTACTCAATCCACATTCTCCAAGGGCTACATTGATCAACACTGCAACAACAATCATATGGGACGAGTTTCCCATGGCAAACAGAGCAGTCATAGAAGCAGTCGACATTCTCTTGCAGAACATAACAGGCACAAATAGCCCATTCGGAGGAAAACTATTCATAGCAGCCGGGGGTTTCAGACAGATCGCCCCTGTCGTCAAACGAGGAGGAAAAACAGCAACAATAAATGCATCCATCATATCCTCCCACTTGTGGAAACACTTCAAAGTCCTAGAGCTCAACGAGCCAGTGAGGAACGCAGCCGATCCAGAGCTCATACAATTTGTCGACGACATTGGAGAAGGCCGCCTACTCAATAACATTCCATTGACACTATTCAACACAACAACGAAGATCGAGGATGCCGTCAACTTCTTATACAATACCTACATATTGCTAACGCCCACCATATGCGAAAAGAGAGCATTCCTATCTCCAAAAAACGTCCCCGTCGACAGCTTCAACATCGAAATCATACGAATGATCCTAGAAGACCCCAGAAGCTACTTTAGCGTCGACAGGCTCACAGAAAACGACCAAACCATCGAGGACCATCCAATGGCAACGACAGACTTCCTCAACGGCTACAAACACCCAGCACTTCCGCAACACGAACTCCAACTGAAGCCCAACACTATATGCCACATCACAAAGACATTAGACAAAGACAGAGGACTCGTAAAAAACGCCAGAGTCATGGTATGCTCAATGCATGCCAAGTTCGTAACCGTGAAACTTCTAACAGGTCAACCACAGCACGTCGGCAACATACACCCCATATCCCGAGTCGACTTCTTCCACCAACCCGACAACTGGCCCTGGACAATCCACAGACGACAACTCCCACTACGACCCGCCTACTCAACAACATTTCACAGTTGCCTCGGACTAACCCTTGACAAAATAGTCCTCGACCTGCGAACTGAAGTCTTTACACATGGACAACTATACATAGCGCTCACACGCGTACAGAAGAAAGAAGACGTCCTAATCCTCCTCGACAAGTCAAACACGGACAAGACTACAACAAACGTCGTCTACAAAGAACTTCCATAAACAAGGTCCCTCCATCTCATGCCCAGGATGTAGATGGAGCACCGATTTCCTCGGAGATCGATGCTCCCTCTACACCCATGGGCGCCGCACCGACGGTCGCACTTGGGTTTGACTCCCAGGGGTGCGCAAGACGCCGGCCCCGCTGGCGCCAAATTCTTGTATAATATATAAGATTTGAAACAGAACTTATCCCATAATGCAAATTGGAAGTAGATTATATTTGCAAGACCTACAAAGGATGCCCCTGAGGAAATGATAGCACTGCTTATCATAATTTCAGTTCCATCAACTGTTGAGGTTTCTAACTTACACCTTACTAAATGATGAAACTTTGCAAGCATGGGGTTGATCTTCTGTTAAAAAATATTATATAGTAACTATATAATCTTTCCTGTCTTGTAATATACAGTTTATGCATATTTCAATCATATTATAAGTCATTCGTAATTGAAAATTTGCTTTCATATGCAAAAAGCCTTTCAAAACTTCTTCTTTTCAAGCTATGTAGGCTTATGTTCTTATGGTGAGAATTTGTACTACACACATTCCTGTTCAAATTGGTACCATGCTTTAACTCCTGTACATGATGCCTTTCCGAAATAACCAACTTGGAAATAAGCAACAGTTGAAACTGCCTCTTCTCTTTGCATCACTGTCACTATAAAGAATGGAAGATGGAAAACCTTCTAAGGTCTCTCACTCGCATCACAAACGGTAACATGACTGCCTAATCTCTTTGCATCATTGTCACTCCAAAGAATGGAAGACAATAAACTTCTCATCGCTCTCTCGCATCATAAACAGTTAACAAATTTAACAGGATAAGAGAGCTTCAGATCTATATAAGTGCAAGCCAATAGATTTATTTAATGACTTATTAAATCAAACATGCCCATTCCAGAAAATGCCTCCTGTAACATAATCAATACTGACTAGTATGACCGGCACCTATAGGTGTTGTAGAATCTTAGTCGCACAAAAGAAGGAAAGACTCTTTTAGCATGGTAATTAACTGAGTGCTTTCTTCATAATTCCGTTAATGCCTTACATCATCTTGATGTTCACTCTATTTGCAGCTTTATTGTAGAATCTGACCTTGTTAATATACTTCTAGATGCGAAGGGAGACAATACAGGTTAGCATTGTTTGTTTTTTGTTATAAAGCATAGGCATAAAGTGCTGATATTATTGATAATATAGGTGGAGGTCATGGGAACATTAAACAACTTAACCTTGAAGATAACTTTGATTTTATATATAAAAAAACAAACATGCCCAGTTCCTCTTGAATGTGATATTTTGCTCGGGCATTGCTCAAGCAGTCCTGGAGCTAGAAATGTGAGGGTTTTAACAAAAAAGTGTTATTTTTATTTTTGCAATATTCGTACATATGAGGCCAAGTTGACTTCATCGCACTGGCAAGAGCATTTGAAAAGTAGGTACTATAAACCCTTATATGCAACTGGCAATCCTAACATGTAATACAATTTAGTAGTTCAACAAACACTAAACACCTAAATCTACAATGTAATCCAAAAAATAATACGCCATCTTGATTTCACAAATAAAATATATGAGAAATGAATGCTCACTAAACATCCCGATTAGCACAAACATACATCCTAATGTAGAACCACCTCTTAAAAAAACCCTTCAGCATTTGTGCAACTGCAAGTGTTGCGAGAGAAAGCCCAATTAGAAGTTTGACTGGCTCAAAAACATCATGTTGGCCTGACAGCAAAACGACATTGTCTATTTGTATTTATTATGCCAAACATCTTCTTTTTTATTTCAGGATGGGGCTGGGAACCGTGCCGGGAACGCCGCATGCGGCGTACTGTTGCAGGACACGGGCTAGCAGCATTGATTGCCAGTTTTAAATCACTTGCCAGTTTGAACCGAGCTCTTTCATCATTTCTTTGTGCGCTTCATTTCGTATTCAAAAGGAAGGAAAAACTCCCAAGCTGCAAGCAACCTAATAAATTTTTTATTTTGCAAGAAAGGAAGCGAATTTGAAGGGAGACTTTGTATTTAGCTGAAATCCTTGAATGGGTATTCTGCTAATGTGGAATTAGATATGGACATTACAGAAGAAGTAACTCTTTTCTCTTTTGTGGAAATCACAGAAGCAAAATGCAGGTCTATGCTATCAATCGACTAAGGTTAGTAGTATTTCAAGCTGATAGGGGGTCGCTTCTTTATAACTTCAGCATCCATATGCTTAGCTTTGACCAATTGCATTGTAATTGCTGCTCTCACGCAGGGAAATATTCCACGAGCTACGATTCTTGCCAAATCAAATGAATATATTTGCGGAGAAGACATAGCCACAATGAGCTATATCTTTATTTTGAAGCTAATTTTGCAAGAGACATCTTTGTCATGTAGACCCTCGATGGCTTCTTAGAATAGAATAGTCTTGTGAATCTCCATTATATCTTCAAGTTTTTAAAAAAAATAAACTTGAGATGAATTGTCTGCTATAAGTATTTCATGTTCCTCCTCTACTAGTGTAGCAACTTTCTAATTTGCACATGTAAAAGGTGGTTTTCCAACTTTTTTGCCATGGACAAGGAAGCACTTTTTAACTCCACTTGTAATGACTAGCTTTTATCTTGTAAGCTTTGTAAAGCTATATCTTTATTTTGAAGCTAATTTTGCAAGAGACATCTTTGTCATGCAGAGCCTGGATGGCTTCTTATAAGTCTTTTGCCGTGTTTTTGTGAATCTCCATTATATCTTCAAGTTTAAAAAAAAATTTTTTTTGAGATGAATTGTCTGTTATAAGTATTTCATGTTCCTCCTCTACTAGTGTAGCCTCATATCCCAACTGCCTTATGCATTGCCAGAGATTAGCCTTTCTTCAGTTTGACAAAATGCTCTAAATCTATCGGATTGAAATCTAGATTTTTGCTTTAAGGTTACAAGGTTAAATGGCTCCAATTCTAACTCTGCAATCCTTTTTTCCTGGCTTTGATCTTAAGGGAGTAATTTTTATTATACTCATTGCTACTTTTCTTCCTAAAATAATTTTAGATGTGATGACTCTAACTTCAATCTGTCATTCTCTTCATTCAAATGGATATTTACATTTGAATACGTCCATTATTTACAATGAGTTTATGAACCTTGGCTTGGACTGTTGACCCTTAGATGGACCTTTGTTTGAAGTCCCATGGTGGTAACCCTTCACTTCAGGAATTGAGCTTCCGATGGGTAAAGAATGGTTATCAATTGTCGATCTATGCCTGACCTCTATGCACGTCCTTAGGATGGCATCAAACTATAGTAATTGTGTTGTCTCCTTTGGTTAGTAATAGTAATGTTTTATTCCTGTCTGCCTCCATTGATTCCTCTATTTAGATAATTTGTCTGTGAATGCTAGCTTCCTTTCTTTTTGGAGCTATCAGAATCTGATAACTCTTGATTATAAAGACTCCACTAAGTTAAAGCAAGCTCTCAGTTGCCCTCCTTCACACATGATGTTACGTCATAAGATAACATGTTAATAACAGGCAGGAAACCTATTCAAACTGGGGCAATAGTTCATATTGTCAGGTGCGTTATTGCCTTAGCTTGTGCATCCTACTTGCAGGTGTTCAATGGCCACATATGATGAGGTTCAAGGGAGGACATGTGGAAATAGATTATCAAACCCGTCATCTTCTTAAATGTTTGCAAAACATAGGTGTTTCTAAAATTGATGATGACAAGGAGCCTTCTTGATGGGAAGAGCACCTAACGATTATGACAAATGTAATTTTAGCATTGAAGGTATTATAATCAATTAAATAAAGTTATTATTATGCAGAAAAGCACAAAAGTTTTGACATTGGGTTATAGATAGTTAGAATTTGAAACTAAAAAATGTTTGACGTCTTTGAAAAATCTTAAATATCCACATATTGTCCTATATACTTTTCCTGACGCCACCGCTTTGGATTTTTCGACAAACTACCCAAATCTATTAGCATCCCTTCTTTGCATACATTGCAGATAGGTTAAATATGTAGCAAAATAACAGGGGGTTTTTTTTGTATTTTTGTACGGGTTTTGCTATGGTTTTTATATGATTTGATGGGGGTATTCTGCGAGGCATACTAATCAGTACTTCTAGAGTGCGCCCCGTATTTTTTTCTTGAAATCCATATCTTCAATGGTTTACCCCCTTTTTAGCAGGGTTTTATTTTTATTTCCATGGTTTATTTAAAATTTATCCCCATTGTTTTGTATTTCTATGATTTATTTAGAAGTGGTGTGCATGCGGGGCTCGAGTGTGCTACTTTAGGGTTAGCTGAAGCCATTTAGGTATTTCCTGGTTTTGCAGGCATAAGGCAGGAGCGATGCTGCCAAAATTCGAGCAAATCCTTTGCCTATGATTCTTCTGCAGGGGTCGATTTCCATATCTCATATTTCGTCTTATTTCCCGGCTTCGCATTTCCAAGTGGTCTTTTGATTTGGGTCTATATTCAGATTATAAGGCCCTATTGTTCCGAAAAAGGGCCGCCATAGCCGATTGAGAAGAACCAAGTCTTGGATGGTTTACGCAAAAAGTATGAGATTCTTAAGCAAATCCTTTGCCTACGATTCCTCTGCAAGGGTCGATTTCTGCAGCGATTCCAACAAGGCATTTTCCATATCTCATATTTCGTCTTGTTTCCAGGCTTCTGCATTTCCAGCAGGGTCTTTGATTTGGGTCTTTGATTTTGGCAGGAGCGATGCTGCCAAAATTCGAGTATGCAGCAAGGAATTTCTTCCTCGGTTCGTGAAGACTTGGAGCAGCCTCTCAACTATGCAAGGAATTATTTGGCAGACATTCTTGAGCCTTGCATTCAACGGGTATCAGGCAAACAAAAGCGGAAGCTGGGAGTGCAAGTTGGTTGTGGAAAACATAATTTCTGAAAGCATACAGAAGTCTTATACCTGCGATATGGCAGAAGGATATGGCCAGGATTTTTCCTCAGCCCCTCCCCCCTTTCTGCTTCTTCCTCTGGAAGCTCTCGGGTTCCAAAATCAGGTAAGATACTATTTCTTTCTTTTCTTTTATTTATTGACATAATCTGACATAAAATGATCATTTTGTTCATCCCTTGCCACAGCCTCAAAACTATTTGAATAGTTGTTGCTGGGGTTTTTCTGCTCATAGCAGCATGCACTTTCAAAAGCACAACAGATGGAAGGCTTGCAAATGTCCTAAGCCATATTTGTTCTTTTTTTACCAGGTTTGAAGCACGTATTTTATTCAGCGTACATCTATTATCTACTATGATAAACACAGCTAATTACGTCCTACAAGGCCATGGCACAAAGGTTTTTAATGAATTGCAGATCAATGGCTTAATGCCACTGACACATGCATGATTTAGGATGACGAAAAAATTGTCCCAAGCTCACTTTGTCACTGAGATTTCAGTAATGTGTTGAGTTGCCAACATCTTCGTAGATGCCACACATCAGATTGTTATTAGATTGTTAAAGAAGACCTAATAGCTGCAGATTGGTTTCACTTATGAATCAGAAGCTTCCTTGGGTCTTATCTTTTTTGGCCATTTCAGTTGGTGCATCTATTCTTTGGTTTCTGTTCTGGGCATATCTTCAGCCATGAAGGTTTTTGATCTATATCCATTACAATCCATTTCATTTGGATATGTTCTGAGAATTTAGCCTGCAATTTGTATGCATGCCATTTGTATGCATACCTATTTCTGGACATGTTTCTTCAACTAAGATTTTCCTACATATTTATTATGTGTATTATCTGTTAGCTTGGTCTACATCCTTTTTGCAAAATTTGACGACTTAATGCAAGCCTTGTATTAGTTGTGCGTATGGTTGAGGCATGTTTTTATTCCCTTTCAAAATATTTAGACTGAAATATTTAGGTTTCACATGATTTGTTTGCTCTTCAGTTGGAAACCACTCTTTTAGAGATATAGTCTGTAGGAGCACACTGTCTTAATTCTTGCAGGACATCGTCATTTCCAACTTCCATCTGTGCAGGATGCATTATGTGTTATGTATTTCCAACTTCCATCTCTGCAGGATGCATTATGTGTTATGTATGCAAAGCTAGACAGAGAAAGAGATACACAGAGTTACACAACTTTTAATGATGGGCATTTATACGCTTTTAATGATGAGCATTTATGCATTACAGATTGAACAGGTTGGTTATATAAGCCACTTCTGCATTTGTGCAAACCGTTCATAAACTACGTCATTTTCTGCTTTTATGTTAATTAGACTTTGGTCCTTAGGAGGGTTCAATTCCCGTATGGTCTCTAGTTTTTTGTTCTCTGCTATGATCAAATTGAATGTGTCTACATTCCAGTGATATATTCTAAAAATGTAAAAAATATAAACTTTTGAGTTCCATCTTCCTTAACTCGAATAATGCCAAGCTAGTTTGGGGAAGATAGGTGAGTGAACAAATATGCAATCTTGGTGAATGTCTACCATTATGGACATGTCTAAGTAAAAATGAAATGCTAGAATATCTAGCAAAATCTAAATATTTTTTATGGTTTAAATATAACATCAACTCATTCAAGTGTGAAGTCACGTTGTTTGTTCTTAGCCCCGAAGGGGCAAAAAATATAAACCATTATATTAAATTAAATCAAACCATTACATTACCTTTAAATTAAATCCCCCTTCAAACCCCCTTTGGTTTGGGTGCATATTCACACGGGGGGTGACGTAGGGCAACGAGAGCTGTTGGATAGGCATATTCACCCCTTATTCCTTAATCTACACCGTACACAAAGTTCCTCGTTTGTGGGGTATGGAAGTATGGAATTTGCTATACTGTATAACAAGATTTGCAAAATACTATAAGATTTAAGGTAATATACTATATGGTGTACACGACATGACTCCTTATCGCATTGTTATAATTATCTCTTAAGGAATATGAAAATGTTAATCTTGACATAAAGATGTAGTTCACGACCTGAGAGGAAGAGAAATTTTCCTAGCTTCATGCATGATCTTATATCCTATAATAGATCTTGCATACTAATTGAGTTTATTTCAAAACATGGTGTGGAGAATAACCTTGAACCCAACCCGTGCTATGTCAACTGACATGCATTGTATCATGTTTTACGTTCAACTGGGATGCAACCTGTAGAACGGATTGGGAGGGTTAGGAAAAAATATGATGACGCTTGTAGCCCTGGTGAGATGAGGATGAGAGGTTTTTGGACATTTTGGAAGACAAATATAGGCATTTGGCATGGAGGCAATATGCAGCCAGACGAACTTCATTCCTTTAGATTGTATAAACTTCCATTTCTTTAAATTGTATAGATTATACCATGACCATAAGATAGCCATAAGATGATTTGATCCTTGGTTTGATTTTTCTTGGCAATTGTTTTGTGTTTATATGCTACCATGCTGAAAACAATGCAACGTTTGTCTACTAGAAGCATGCATATATGCCTGGAGCACCTCCTCTAGAAAGGTCTGCTAAACCTCCCTTGCCTGAGTTGCCTTCTGTAATTAACCTTATTCGTCAATGGCCCTTCAGACCCTATTGTTGTGTTTACAGGGGTCAAGCATGTCCGTGTAGTTCCTACGCTATTGACTAGCATGGGTAACATTGTGGTTAACATCAACATGCTAGCCGAGACTATTGTTGATCATGTCAGGTTGTTTAGGGCAGAATGGGATCATCTTTTCAATCACTTGTAGAAGACCATTGCAGCCATGGAATGGGACTATGTAATTGTGTCGCTCAAGGAGTGGCAGGCATTAAGGTGCTACATGAATCTTGCGCGAGCCTTGTTTCTCTATGACACAAGCAAGGACACAATAGATCACTTGGGTAGAGTGAGTGAGTCAGAGCCCACTAACTCTTAAAGGAAATGCAAGGCTTGCACAAGGTTCACGTACAATATTAGGGTGACTGAGTGGGACTCATTGAATTGGCAGCGGTCGAGCTTGTTCTAATATGAGAGGATCAAAAACATAAGTTGGCAAGAGGAGCCAAGTCAAAGTTATCTATTATGAGAGGATAAAAACATAAGTGGACGAGATGCATTTTCTTTTCATTTTTTGGAGTTAAATTGTTGTATTTTCTTGGGCATTTCCTTCCTTGTTGCATGGCACATATCGTGGTGCTTTAAAAATTGATTTGCATGATTTTTTTGTGCATTATTATGGTGGACCATCATTGTGCACATAGGAGACAAAATGTTGTTGCTAGATCAATGGCATTTTTTATTTTGAGACTTGTATTGTGATCAGAGCACTTTATTCTTCTTATATAGACTCATTTGTCTTTTCTTAGAGGTCTTATATTTTTTCATCTTCTAGTTAGAAAATGAGCTCGAGGTGATATGTTATTTTCATTTGGTTGGCTTTGTTCAATGTTTCCACTAACACTTCCCTTGGTCTATTGCCATTAACTTAGGGATGGAACCTTTGGAACCTCAAACTCCATCGTTGTAGTTTTGCCACTGTGTTCTTCAATGCACTTGTATCTGAATGTTTTGGTTATCAACATGCCATCTTGTATCGTGCAGAATCCGTGTGGAAGCACTAACATCTCATTCTGTGTCTAAATTTTTTTCAGAAGAAGATCGATCGTTGCAGCAAGAACCATAGGAAAAGTTTAGGCTTCTTGCTACGGTAATGCAGAATCTTTGGTTTTGTATCGTATGATAAGTTTGTAGAGATTCAACAAGGTCAAAATAGAAATCAAGCAGTGACAATTTGTGCGATCTGGCATTGTGTAAATATGGGTACCTACCATAGATGTTAATTAAGTTTTTCTCAAATTTTCTTTTGCATACTGATATTGTTGATTCATTATCCTCCTGTGCATTGGTTAATCAATCTGTAACACATATGTTGTTCCCAAATAGAACTGCTTAGGGTTGGGCATGACATGGCATGAAATATTTGAAGGTTTTGGCTTAAAGTAACCTGCCAGAAGGCATGCGTAAGGCATGCTTCAAGTAGCCTGCCAGTAGTTTTGCACCAATGTAACTGGCAAGACATGCATAAATACTTGGCTGAGTTTTTTGAATGCATCCATTTTTATAGCTAACATACCACTAGCTTAAATGAAATATTGGTTTTATGCCATTCTGCTGGTTGTTACCAGTTGTAAAATGGCCATACGGATTATATAACAGTTTATATATTTAAAGTTGCTTTTGTGCATTGCAGATTTGCTTCAAGATGTTCTAAAGCTAATAGCATGCAAAGGTATCAGTTTTGCAATTCGAACCCTTAGTCCTTTCCAGATTTTGGATAGTAGTAGAATGTGATGAAAATTAGATTTTGAATATATATATATATATATATATATATATATTACATTTGGCAAGCCATTCTTACTAGGTGTGTCAATGTAAGATTTTCTGAACGAGCTATTAGCATAATACACCTTTTTCCCCAAGTTATACTTTGCCATATTCCATTAGCGTATTACGGAGTTGATCTTAAAGAGATAAGGTTGAAACACGCCTTGGAGTTGCTGGATTCGTCCCCAAGTTCAGTGCATATGCTCTTCACTATGGGGTTACTTTTCTTCAGGCCATGTATCGTCTTGCTCTTTATAGAAGACCTTTAGCATTAGAAATGCCATCGATCCGAGCCATCGGATCAGTATTCTCGAAGAGACGAGCATGCATTATCCCATGCATGCATGCATGCATTGCATGCATTTTCTGGGGCTCTAGTTCGTTTGGGGATTGCTATATCTTGCAGGTTCTTCATCTTCTCGTCGGCGTTTTCTCCTCTCTCAGCAGTTCCCTTGACTCTCTTTCATTAAGACCAGGCAAGGGAGGGGCTTCTCCCTGCTTGGTTTTCCAGTTTGGCGTCTCTTTCCATGTTGTGACATGTTCTTTCCCGATCTTGTCTCTTTTTTGGCCATCCTTCAACCTTCGACCTTGATCCCATTTTGATAAGGAAGTTCTTTTTTGTCGGGAGCTTTTGTCTGTTTTCATGCGAGCCCTATTCGAGAATGCCATCGATCCGAGCCATCGGATCAGGATTCTCGAAGAGGCGGGCATGCATTCTCCCATGCATGCATGCATTGCATGCATTTTCTGGGGCTCTAGTTCGTTTGGGGATCGCTATTTCTTGCAGGTTCTTCATCGACTTCTCATCGGCGTTTTCTCCTCTCTCAATAGTTCCCTTGACTCCCACCCGTCCTCCCTTAATGTGCGAATTATTGTAAATGTTATTTTTTTGTCGCGTGGCACGCGTGACCAGCCCCTCGCTCTTTCGAGGTGTAAATGTTGTTTTTTGTCACGTGGCACGCGTGACCAGCCCCTCGCTTTTCGAGGTTTTTTCTCTGTTGGTTTTTTTATTGGTGATGTACAGGTCTAGGGGTGATGCGTGACTTCGGTATTCTCTGTGGAGCGTTGGGTTTTTTTGTGGGAACATTTAGCAGCCTTGCATTTCCAAGCCCCTTGTCAAGATTTTATCGCTAGGGTTTTTCCTCGAAAACACGAAAGGGCGGGGTTTTTTAATCCCGGCGATAAGCTCTCGGCAGGTACACTAGCCAACATCTATAGCACACAATTTTATTTGGGGTCCAGGTGTTATAACTGGATATTCCCTATCATTCTTTGGGTAGCCTGCGATGTGCAGTTACCCACTATACCATTGTAGAAACACTGTTGAGATGAATGAAAAGCCTAGCTCTTTTGTCTATTTTCATGCGAGCCCTATTCGAGAATATTTGTATGGTTTCTATTCTGGCAAGGTTATATTTCGTCAACAAGGTTCAATATGATAGAAAAAATTAGATAAAGAAGCTAAAGAAGTGCTCCTTTAGTTCCTTGCACAGACTTGGGGTACATCAAAGATGGTAACTCTGCAGCTCTGCAGCAGGGTGTCTTTTAGTGGCCCCTGCGGGCCAGTTGGCCACACAATCACATTTTTCAAAAAAAGTCAGCCACATCCGAGTAGGATGCATTCTCGCCATGAGCAAAGGGTGGTGGCCAGTTTAAAACATCAACTTATCAAATTCATTCCATAAGTGACCAATTTAATATTTGCCAAATCTTCACAACCATAGGGCGTGGCCATTTCAAAATATTATCTGCACTAAAAACCCATTGGGATGGCCATTTAAACCATGGAATAATTTTAAATTTTGAGGGTTGTGGCCATGTCCTATATTGACCAAGTGTAGGGACATAATTTTGCCACTTGTAGGGACTAAATTTTGTTTGAGTTTAGCCCTAAAATTTCATAAAGTACTTTCCAATAATATAGTATTGTTTCATTTGGTTCAAATTTTGTTGATTTGATTTTGCAATTGCATCCCCAATCTGCTCTTCAATATCGCCTGAATCTGCTCTTCATTGTCCCTTCTTCATCGTTCTTTCATTCTCGCCTTAGTGACCATATCATAAATTGCAATATTAATTTGTATAGTATATGGGTGAATGGGTAACTTGAAGGCCTCTGCATATATTTGCTAACTTGATAGCCTTTGGAAAATAAGACTACCAACATTAGCGTACTGTAGCATAGAATGTAGAAAATAGGGTTGATGTGATTTACACATACTATTACTTCCAGCTCCAACCATCCTTGTATTTACATATGCCCAAATGCACAATATAATTGTGCAAAAATAGGGCAATTTGGATTTGTTAAGTTTAGCATAGTATTTTCTTTCCTTATCGCAAAGAAAACCGATGGTGCAAAACAAGTTCAATAAGGCTCTAAATTAACAGGCAAGCTATCGTTGATCAAGGGGGGCACCTTGACAAATATTGGCGTGGCTATCATCTTTATATGTTAGATGTATGGATGTGGCGAATTCGATTTTCATGAGAAAAAATTAGTTCCATGGTTTTTCCATTTAAGTTACACCCCCTTGGTATAATAATCCAAAAAAGGGCCAGGCCAAACTATGCTCAGCAAATTATCCAAGGTAAGTAGTGGCCATTATTTTACGCCCGTTATGTAGGGAGGGTAAAAGATACCCTGCTCTGTGGATGACTGTATCTTGAGAGATATAGTTTACTGCGTTCTCCTGTTGTGGCAAAATAATCTGCATTTCACTAAAACTACGTTTTACCCTATCATCTGGATAGGGCAAACTGAGGGCACAACTGTTGGCAACATTTTTGAGAGGCACAACTGGATATTCTATAAGGTGTATTTTAACATGATTTTGAATAACACCATTATAATGCGAATTTTGTTCATTTGTTAGAAATGTATACATGGTTCAAAAATGTGTATGTAATTCTCTTATTGCCACTTTTCAACTTCATCTATTTAAAAGTTTGTCTTTAAGTAGTAGACACTCATTTTATAAAGAAGAATTCATGCTTCACAAGCTCTTTATTTCTATTGAGGTCTTCTGGTTTTTTGAAGCCATGCTAAAAAAAAACATCATGTTGTAGCTTGGCTACCACGTCATTTTACAAAGACTGGTTTGGTCTCCCTCTCAGTAGAACTGTCCATAAGGCAACTTTGACCACTTATCTATCATCTTGTGTCAGCATTGTTCTACATTTTTTTTAGATGAATGTCCCAGAATATTCTATTCTACTTAGATATTTGTCTATATTTTGGTGCAGAGGTAAGCATAGCTTATACAAGCATATAGAATAACAACTCAAATCTTGTAGCAGATAGAACATTAGCTAAGAAGGTAAATTTTGACAGAGTATGTAGACCTATTTGTGTGCAAATGGTTATGAAAATCCTGGACGGTTTGTTTGTTGTTCATGAGATAGTCTTTTTATACATGGGCTATTATCTCCATCCAAAATATCATTCAAAACCACAGGAACAGACAGATAAATTAATTATCAATAAGGAGCCTGGGTATTATTTTGTCAGTAAACCATGTGCTCTTAAAGAAACAATAAGAATCATGTGTTTCCTATTTGGATGTCTCTTTTCAACTAAACACTGGGATGGTTTGTAAACTAGGATTGATCTTCAAGCTCTACTAGAGATTGTTTAGTTAACTATGTGAAAGCATGAACATTTTAAAATGGCTAGTAGATAGAGATGTGTCTGTCAATTATCAAGTTGAAGAGGTATGCTTCCTTGGGTTATAGCAATTGAAATGCCCAAATATCACTATCATAGCCAGATTGTTATCGAGAAGAATGGACGAGAAGAAGACAATTCTAAAGGGTTGATTTGCCAAGTCCGCATACAACTCATGCTACACATTCAACATGTCCACGACTAATGTCCGGCATTGCCGGGCACACGTTTCTAGTTGCTTCATACTAATAGATTATTTTTTGTAATTGAATCCCTGTGTTTCAGTGAAAAGGTCACATGTGTGACTTTCTTCCATATTGTGCCATGGCTATTTTTTGGTCCAATGTTTATACTAATGTTTAGAATCTATACCCCAATAGTAATCCTGTAAATAAATGGGATATCTTGCACTTGTAGTATCCTCCAATTACACATATGGTATATAATGGGCCCTAGCATTGGAAAGCCCTGTATCAAGCACACTAAAATAGACCCAACCTGTCTTTGTACATAGTGCTCTCTACCCTTACGCGAAATAATGTGAGAACCTTGCAGAAAATGATTCGACAAAGACAACTAACTGCCAGATAATGATCTGACAACTCTGCAACTACTTATGCCTTAATCCTTATCAAGTATCTATCAAGATGCAATTAACAAACTCTACGTAAGAAACAGAACTGCACCATTAGCAGGCGCTAGACGGTGGAATTGTAGAAGTAGTCATCTATGACAAATTTGTGATGGTATAATTCTGGGAGTACTTGGAAATCAAAAGGATATGAAACATACTATATTATATGATCTCGCATGCTATGTACTTCTATAAAGCACATTTGCTCTCTATTATATTTTGTAGGGGTATGCTGACTATGGTGACAACTATAGGACCTCACATCAAACATTCTCCAAAAATAGCAAGGGGAGGGGGTTTAAGATTACCATATTCACCATTGGCGACAATCAGGGTCACCTTATGAAGATTATTGTATTGACCCACCATGATGAAATCCCTTGATAGTTTGTAAGGTTAGAACGTCTAACAAAACAAATCTATTTTCGTGCCCATAAGCAATATTTTTAGGTCATAGCCATGGCATGGCTGGAGTTGGGCATCCAGATTTCTATTTGCTACTATCAAGGAAGGAAAAGCAAAATCGAAAACAAAACCTTTTGATTCCGCGCCTCCAAAGTCATAAGAGCTGCTATGCTCTAATGAATGAGCCGATTGATGGAGTCCTAAGCTTTTTTCTAAAATAATATAAATGTAAAAGAAATAGACCAGATAAGCAAACATGATTCTTAATTCTTAAAGCTCTTGTACATTGCAAAACCAGGGGTGTTAGGATTGTACATTCAGGGATTCCTCCGAAGGAAAAAAATGTTCGATGCTTGTGATGTTCCGAAGAATGCTCGATGCTTGCTCGTTCCTATGATCCGCTCTGTAAGCACCATTGATTTACCTCAAAAATGATGGCAAGCTGAGAAGGAAACTGATGGAGCTGGAGGAAAAAACAATGGCGAAGTCCATCGAATTGGTGCCTCGGATTTAAAGCAGTTCACTCGTGTTGATCAATAGTCCGCCCAGATGATGTATCTATCCCACCTACTCCTACTCCTTCCTGGGAGTCATTTTGGCCTGTGACCAGGGTGAGGAGCATAGCATAGATAGCATCCATCAGGAATCGTATCCTCCATCAAGTCGTACTTTGGTGTAAGCCCACATTTTCCCATTTAGAGAGCCCACATTTTCCGTCAAGACTGTCCCTAGAGATGTAAATGTTGTGCACAACTTCTCTAGTAGTTGGCATTGTTTTCAAATATTGTGAGGAAGTTAAATACTTAAAATACCTAAAAGCAGTTGTCATGGAAGTTTTCTCAATCTTGTGGGAGTTGGCCATTGCTACACTGAGCTACATAAAGTTTTCTCAATGCCTATACATCTCATCACGTTTAGCTAGTTTGAAACGATTAAACCAAGATGCCAAATGGAACTGTGAATTGAAGGCCATGAGTGTCAATACTATTCTTCATTACTTATGCAGTCCGACGTAATAGACGCTCTAACCAAGTTTCATGGAAGTTTTCTCAATCTTGTGGGAGTGCTTGCTACACTGAGCTGCATAAAGTTTTCTCAATGTCTATACCAGTCTATACATCTCGTCATGTTTAGCTAGTTTGAAACGATTAAACCAAGATGCCAAATGGAACTATGAATTGAAGACCATGAGTGTCAATACTGATCGTCATCACTTATATAGTCCGATGTAATAGATGCTATAACCCAAGAATATGCATCGGATAGAATATGTAATAGGTTTTTCCTTTTTAACCCAAGAATGAAAATTTTGTCATTAATAGGTACCTTATGACCTTTGCTGATCAAAGACCCACTAGTTATTATCTGGGTCCACTTGTCTCTGACGTTGTTGGGAACCTTCAGTTTGACCATTCCAAGCAATTTCTTCGTTGTTAAATTAACTCCCTTATTTTTTAAGTCTCATAGAACTCTTGCACCGGCCGATCAACACTCAACCAGGTATTGCAATATTCCAAAGCAGCCCGAGCTGGCAAAGTTGACAATAGAGACTAACATGATTATATGATAGATGGATAATATTTTAACGTCACGCTACTAGGCAGGATCCAACTAGACATGTGACTACACACCACACTACATTGCTCGGTTGTGTTCGTGGGTTTTGACGAGTGTAATTCTGGGCGAACTCGAACTCGAGATCTATAGTTGCGAGAACTAGTGTGTTACCACTAGACTAGTGGGATGAGGCCCAATGATGCATAAGCATGTCTATGAAGCACTTGATAGAACACTCTGTGAGGATATATCATGTGGCAGATTATTTGGGGGATTCTTTGTTGTTCTGGGAGGAGAATTTGTGCCTCCTTGAGGTACACCTGTATATAGAATCATGGTGAGGTCACCATAAATATGCGAGTGATAACCATAATTACACAAGTAAACCATGTCCTTTCTTGCAAGCATCAACCTGTAGTATTGTCGGAAGTTGCACAAATGGACGTTAAAGGCCAAGCAACACCGGGCATACGTTACTAGTACTATATCTAAACTATAGATGCTAATTGCTGTGAAGATTTCTATTGCCACAAAGCTATGATCACGGAAATAACTGGTCATAAAAGGAAAAAAAAAAAGGGAACAAGGTGCTGCGCACGGAGAGTTGCCCTCCGTGTGCCGAGGGAGGAGTGGCTTAAATCATACTTCAAAGTCATGTTTTTTACAATCAATCAACCATGACATTAACCTTTAGATCATGGGCCATGTGCCATGCCTCCAATACTTGCAGAGCCATGTGCCATGCCTCCAAAATCGGTACTACGATAAAAGGAATGGGACGAGAATTTGGGTCAAGCAAGTTTGCCCACATCCTTATCCTGTAAAATTTGACGTTGGCCTCTGCCCGATAAACACAAGGATGACGCCGCCTCCCTGTGTGCGAACAAGCAGAGCCTAAGCACAGACACTCAAGCCGATCGAAAACTTTGAGTTCACAAGCAAAGAACATGGATGTTGCTCGGGCTCTGCTAAAGCTTTGAGAGATTATAATGGGGACCTGGAATGCAATTCTTGCAGATCAATACATTAGATTTTGTTCCGGCTACCGGTTACACGGTAAGAAGAGCTTCGCCCACTAACGAGGGTGACCGCCAGTTTAAGGACGCTAGCAGGTTTGAAGCAATTTTTCAAATATACCAAGTATATATCAGCATATCCTTAGAACATGCTAAGAACCCACTTGAGCAATGGTTTGCCCCTCTAGAGGCAACCAAAAAACTCAATAATAACTATTTTTATAAATTACTCAAAAACATTGCACAAGCATACATAAAAACTTTCATACACACAACACCCTAATATAACATGTATTTATCAAGCCTCATTACTCATTGACAATAGTCTTTTATGGCAACGAACATCATATCTATAATGAACAATTGTTTTTACATCATAACAAACAATTAAGATCTTACTCACATTAGAATTCAATCACATATAAATGACAATTGCACCGCAATATTCTTCCAAAGAGTTGAATTTGAACAACACTCTCTTTCTCGGGCAAAAACCATGACATTAACCTTTAGATGACGGGGTTAAATTAAGATAAATTTTACCAATTGCTTGTTATGCTAAACTAAAGTTCTTTTTTATGGAGCTTTCACACCACCTATTGGTCTCTGTGGACTATATATTGTATTCTATCTATTAATTAACAACAGAACAGACTATTTTACACAAACATAACAGACTATTCTACACAAGCTTTTGTCAATTATTAACATAACAATATCTATTAAAACATAACAATATCTAGTAACTAGTAATGGTCGTTTTGGGAAGGAAAATGTAAAGCTAAAACTTGATCTACTAATGGTCATTTTGAAAATCAAGAAGTACAATGTATGCAAACCACAAAGCCGTCCTATGTTTTTACAAGCAGCCATCTTCACTGATGGCTCATTACCAAAACCTTTTACACACAGCTTTGTAGAACCTAAAATGTCTAAACATCAGGTGTGTAGCCAAGTACCATAGTTATCACAAGCTCCCAAGCACAACAATTATGACACGCTACCATTGACTTCTGCCATCATCTTTAGTTCCTGGGCCTAAAGTGAAGAAGTTGGGTTTCATATAGAGTTTTTGACCAAGTAAAAACCGGTTAAAAACCATTCGGCCTTCTTGTCCTATAGCGCCATGCCATGTGGCATTGTTTCAATCCCAAGAATGTTACTAAAAATACCTTCGTGCTTCGATGGCGTTGTTAAACTGTCGCTCCAACATTTTACCTATATTCTTGTTGTTTACCCAGCATTCTTGGTCGTTTACCCAACATTCTTGCTGTTTTACCCTACATTCAAATTGTTTACCCTACATTCTTGATCGCAGAATGATTTTTACTGGTTGCCTATCAGTTCAGAGATTCCAGCCTTTGCAAATAATTTTATCACATTGTCATTGGGGTTAGAGAATGCTATCTGCATAACCAAGGGAGGATAAAAGATCAGTATCAACCAATCAATAAGCCTCATAGATGCGAACAACTATTTACGTGAACAAAAACTTTGTACCTGTATATTTCTGGCCTTGTATTCCTGATGGAGTTCCTTGATGGCATGCAATGTGCTTGAGTCAATATAAGTTACAGCTACAGACAAATGGACAATGCATTTTTTATGACACACAGCAAAACAAAATGCACTTACATAGACATTTAATTATATAAACACAACAAGATTTAGATTCTTGAAGACGAAATGATGGATGTATGCATTATCTCAACAATAGTAATGCAACATAATCCTTTGACAAAGATTTCGAAGAATTTGAATTCCAAAAAGAAAGGGTATTTACGTGTCATTTCAATGAAAAAGAAGCGGACATTGCTAATCTGAGCACCTTTAGAGGAAGCTATTTTATGAAGTTCATATTCTTGCAGTCTTGTAAATCAAAGAAAACAAGTTAATTCAGGGCAATTACTTACTCAGGGCAATTACAGGTGCAACTACTAAAACTACTCACAACCATGTGGCTTAGTTGTCTTTGATAAAACTTATATTTGCAAAATAAATTGGTGCATCAATTCGTATCGCCACAATCCCATGATAAGTATAGGCATCAGGATACTGTTTGACATTCCGGTATACTGTTGTCCCTGGAAGGCGGCCGAGGATTGTTGTAAATTAGACGACAAAAAATATAATTTAGAGAAAACCACTCTGTATTCTACAACGTTCAAACATGCTCCATTTCTGTGAGGTGGAATTGCTTACCAATGTGTGGATTTGTTGATTCGTAAATGACGAAAGCAAGAGACAACCCGACCTACTAGCATAAAAGTACGAATGCCATGGATTGTTTTGATTGTGGAAGGATCAGAACTATACATATGGATCTAGATACCAACGTACCGCAATCAAGACCCCAGTCTCTATGCCCAAGTATAATGTGTTTATAGCGACAGCAAGCCAGAGCAAGAGATCCGTTTTATCCACTCTCCACAAGAATATAGCTTCATCAGGATCTATCTGCAATAATGTGAGGTATCTACTTTATGCCAACAATATTGAATTGCAGAATCTTCTTGTTGCACTTTTCAATTATTTAATTCTGAATACATACCAGTCCTATAACAGCAGAGATAACAATTGCCGCCAATGTAGACTGCAGTAAAAACAAATTAGAAAACTTAAGACGAATGTGTCTCAGAAGTGAAAAAATCTCAAAACATGCTGAGACCCATTTGTTATAAAAAATGCTTAAATATACAAGAGTAGCTTCACCAAAACATAATAGTTGCACCTAATTTAACCTCTTTTATATACATACATGCATGCAAGTGGAGCACATGGCGTAACATTCTAAGGAAGTCAATGTAGCTTCATAGGAGAAAAGAAAAGTTCACGTTGATGGTTTGCATGTGGAGATATTTTTCACAACAATAATTCGTCTACAACAAGTTATAATAACTTACTTGAGGAACACCTTGGAAAAGAGGGGTCAGAAACAATAGGGCACCATCTAGAGTAGACCCGTAATAATACCAGAGAGCCCAGTCTTTGCTCCAGTTTCATGATTGACAACTGATCTAGAAAATGAACTTGCAATGCATACAAAATAATCATAATAATTCAATGACAGAATTAGAACCAATTTCTATATGAAATAAAGTGTTAGGAACTGTGCATCACAAACAACAATTTGATGGAACGTGAGATGGAAAAAATGGAAGAACAAAAGGAACAACATAAAGGAGAAGCTCTATAGCTTACAGATTGTAGGATATGAATGGAAGAATGACCCAGCTATATTTGCAACTCCCAAGCCAAAAAGCTAGTGCAAAGAGAGAAAGATTAAAACCTTGTTCAAGATATGATCTTTAGGCATGCTACTAAAGACACTAAATTCCCATTCAAATTGGTCAGTGCAGAGTTTGCGCAAACTAAAACTATAAAGCAACTGGTGCCCTAGTCCTCACTCTCAAGTTGGACACGTGCATCAACTGTAAAGTAAGTAGTACCCTACTCCTCTCTCTCAAATTGGCCACGTGCATAAGCGACTCTAGGAATTGGCAACAATAAAAGATTATAAATCATCGAGGGCCAAAGTACCTCCTGATTAGAGTCAAGCTCATAGCTATTTTTCGCAGCCAAGGCTTTTGCAATACTCACAGATTTCTGTCAGATAGTCGATTCATCAAAAACAATAGAATAAAGGAACAAAGGCTTTGGCCCATTGAAAACCATGTCGATGGCTTACCAGGATTGCTACGCCAGTAATTACAAAAGCTACACTCACAAGCTCTTTAGCATGCTCAAAAGGAAAATCAACTGAAAAGGAAGGGAGCCCCTGAGGAATCGGCCCAATCTGCATAGGGCAACACTTGTTAAATACATTATACCCCTAAACAATTTTGGTTATTTCAAGACCCATGTAGATAATGAGACTAGAGAATGCCAAACTTTTTAAAATGAGATATGGCGAGGAATGATAAGATTGGACGTTTCAAAACGTTTAAGCCAAGAATAAGAACAGTAGCCAATATTGGCACACATTTAAGTAGCTGTCAGTACTTTATGCTGGTAATGATAGAGGTGCACTGCATTTTGCTGAGCTTAGGCATTCATGTTGTGAATAATAGCATATTCTTCAAGTACTATACTAGAATGTACACTTCCAAAATCTAAATCAGTTGTGATCACTCTATAAGATAAGATAAGATAAGATAAGATAAGAATAAACAAAAAGACATACAAAAATAAACTGCCGACAGAGAATTCTCACCACTGTAATATGTGGAATAGGGAACAATTTGACAACTATAGTACCAAGGACCACAGCTGTCATGGGGCCTGCTGCTCGCATAAATCTTAGCTTTTTGGTAGATTTTCCCTGGTAACGTGGTACTCACATTAGAATCTATTGCTTACTCTCGTCTCAGAGAACAAAATTATATAAGTTATTCAAACTAATTTCAAACTTTCATCATTTTATGCAAAAGAGGTAAAGGATTTAACACAAAAGGGTAAGGATTTAGTCCCTGCTTCTGTTTTGCCAATGAGCACAATCAAGGCTGAAACCTTAGATCACAATCATTGGTCCAACCTTTCAAGCATGCCAATATGCCAACTGAGCTGGTGCCAAAATGCCAACCAAAGTCTGCCACAGGCATACCCTGTATTGCGCCATTGTGAACTGCCGGATCTCCTATAGAATGGATGACGGTTTGCTGGTTCGAACACAGGCGACTGGGCTAAACCACAAACAGAGGCGACTGCCAGTTTACAGGCAAGAGCCAGTTTGGAACAGTTTCCAGCATATTCTAAGAATATCCAACATATGCTTAGAATATGCTGAAAACCCACATGAGCAAGGGTTTGCCCCCCTAGGGGCAACCCAAGAAGGGAAAAAAACAAGGGAGAACATGACCCACAAAAACAAATTTCCCCCTGATGTTGAATATATGTAATGCTTCAAAGATACATGACATAAAAGCTACTATTTGTATTCAAAGTATGCAGCAACAAGCCTAGTGGAAGGCAACAATCTAGAATACTTTCTACATATTCCTAAGAAGTTTGCTACACTGTGTGGATAGAGAAAGCCATATCAGTAGTGACTTGAATTTGCTTGCTGTTATGAAATTGCATTGCTCTATCATCATGAACATAACTTAAAGAATGCAATTTGTATAGGCTAGAAGTATGATCCAAAATAGTATATATGCAATTATCACAAAAATGCCATTTAGATTGACAATATGGCAAATAAATTCAATGTGTCGAACCAAAGTGTTTGTTAAGTACATTTGTTTGTTTATTCAATAAAACATGATGCTTCAATTGCAAGATAGGGAACATAAATGGGGTTCCAAATACACACCATATACTCACTTGCCTATGCTCACGATCTTCTAAAATGGACTAGAAGGAAAAACCAATTTTCCCTTTCCTTCATAGTTATTTATGACAATACTAAAAATGCCCACGCACTCTATGTTTATGAGCATTGATCAACCATAACAACATAGAATTCATGTACATGTGTTGGCTAGAATTAAAGTTGCCTCAAAGAAGAGTTCAAAGACTAACCCATTCTATGAGCCAGGTACAAAGTTGGTTGCATAGGCCCAAGCATTGTTTGCAACTGGATCGGCAAGATGATCATTAAGGTTTTCAATAGGACCCTTTCCAGTCACGATAGCCTGAACGAAGAAACCAAACATGGAGAACATGGCAAGGCGACCATTCTTGAGCTCCTTGACCTTGAGCTCAGCAGCGGCTTCAGGGTCATCAGCCAAGCCGAGGGGGTCAAAGCTACCACCAGGGTAAAGAGGGTCAGTGACCTCACCAAGAGGGCCGCCAGCAACACGGTATGCCTCGACAGCGCCCATGAGGACAACTTGAGAGGCCCAGATGGCAAGGATACTCTGGGCATGGACGAGGCTAGGGTTACCGAGGTAATCAAGACCGCCTTCTTTGAAAATCTGAGAGCCAGCCTTAAACCAGACAGACTCACCAAATTTAACACCATTTTTAGCCAAGAGCTCAGGGGTGACACAACCAAGGGCACCCAACATGGCCCAACGGGCATGGATGACCTCCAGTTCCCGGTTGCGGGCAAAGGTTTCGGGATCTGCGGACAGGCCAGCGGTGTCCCAACCGTAGTCACCGGGAAACTCACCGGTTAAGTAGGAAGGGGTTTCGCCAGAAAGGGGGCCCAAATATTTGAGCCGGTCTGGGCCATACCAGGGGCTAGAGGCGGAGCTCTTGCTAGCAGATTTTCGCATGGTGATGCGGGCCTCTCCGGCAGGGCCGCTCTTCGCCAAGAGCTCATTTTGAGGCTTTGTAAGGACCTGCCCGGAAACGCCAGCCAAAGCTGTTGCCGCCATAGCTGCCATTTCTCGGAGTATGGAGATCGGCTGCGCTCTGCTTTCCGACTTAGGGTTATATAGCATCTCCAGGTAATCCCTTCCATTGTCCTCGCAATTCTTCTAGCCAATCGTTGCCTTCGTTTCCAAGCTCTTCAACCTCGAAATTTTGTCGTTATCTCACCACTTCCTAGATTATTCTAACGAGGATTTTTGTAAATGTTATGGCCACACATAAGTTATCTCAGATTTGGTCTTGTATGATGCCCCACCATCTTGGGATGGATAATAAAATTGCTTATTTACTTTGGAAATCGGATGTTTTTTTAACATATATGATTCTAGTTTAAGCATCTTGTCGAGCAGAGTATTGTAAGCTTTCTTTTCTCGGTTTGGCTGTATTAGCCAATGTCCTTAATGCTGTCGATGTTAGGTGCCTATTTACTCGGTTATGTTGCTCAATTCAACGAACCTAGATGAATTTGTGGCTTGAATTTGCCGCCAAGCTTGATATTCCAGGTCTAGTAGAAGTTTGGTGGTGGCTTAGGGTTTGCCACGATGCTCTAGCTATGGTAGATCCGGCCAAACAAAAAGATTTTTAGCCAGTGAACAGATGTAAACTGCAGGATGATAGCAGCTATGCCTCCAATTCATTGATCTTGTGTAAAGCTTATTGTGCTAATTCGAACTCTAAATAAATTAATTCTAAGCGGGTTGCAGGACAAGAACAAACATTCTGCATATATTCTGCAGGACAACAAAGTTAACAGGATATATTTTCATCTTTTCTAGTTTTTCCGAATGCTACAGAGGTATTTTAGCAGAGGCTTACCTCGTGGTCTGGTTGGGACCATCTGGGCTACAAAAAAACGTTTTTGTTGAATGTGTTTTTCCAGTAGCTTGAAGGAAAGGCAGCAACATCATATGATTAAAGACAAATACCATGATTGAAGGAACAGCATTTAGCAGGTTAGATCATGTGAATAGCCATATTTCTGATGTGTAGACAGATTTGCAAAACTGGTTAATCTTAGGCATAGAATGGGATAAGTAGAAAGGTGGTGTATTCTTGGTATAAAAAATGGCTAGTAATCGACGAGAATGCAAGTACTTAGGTTATATATATACTAGAAAAAGTGCCTAGCGTTGCTGGGCTTTTGTCGGGATTAAAGTAAAAAAATAATATAAAGAAAAGGGTTTTTCCTCCTTTGCTCTTGATGTGTATAGTAGATATTGTCTCTTGCAAAATGTGGGCCTCCTTATAAATCACAAAAAATCAATTCGGGGCTAGTTTTTGGATTGCCGCCCCCCTCTGACGTGGCATGCATCTGAGCCCTTGATTTTCAGATTGTATGGCTGTAAAACGAAACTGTCCCCAATTCGGATTATCCCGAGTTATATTATAGAGTTATGCGGAGCTAGTTCTCTAGAGTTAGTCCATGATACCATACCAAAAGATATTGTGTACAGCCGAGGTCCCAAAAATTTAAAGCATGTGGTGATCCAACAAACTTATTGCCGTCATGCGTTGCTGTTACAATGGTTAAAATTAGGTTACAATTGTTAAAATTAGGATGCTGTTGATTGTTATAACATCATTTAAAAATAAGATGATCTTGATTGTTGTGAGGGTGATGTGCATTCAATTGGACAAATGAGTTTGGTCTACAATGAGCTCTTTGCTTTTCACAAAAGATGCCCCCCTTATTTTTGTGCCTTGTCATTCTTGGAAATGCAATATCATGCTTTGCAATGTCATGGACCTTGGGCGAAGGCAATTGGACAAATGAGTTTGATCTTCAATGAGCTCTTTGCTTTTCACAAAAAATACATTGCTTTTGTGAAAATATTGCTTTTGTGAAAATGCATTTTTGTCAAAAATTACATTCGTGTGAGTAATGTAAAAATGCAATGCAGTTTTAGAGGCTTTTTCATTGTTGAGCTTCGTGGATGTATTGATTTATCATATGCAATCACTATCAGATAGAATTTCAATATATGTTGAAGTGCACATTGACCTACATCAAAGAAAACTTTCATTTGATATAAAGTTATTCATAAACATGTTCAGTTTATTTGCCAACGTAGTAGTCATTCTTAACAACAACATCAAGTTAGATGGCTTCGCACACAATGTAGTAGTCATTCTTAACAACAACATCAAGTTAGATGGCTTCGCACACAATAAATTGGTCGCTGCTAGGCCCTGCTAAAACTATAAAAAGCATTATGGAGCTGGTGGCATCCATTGCCACATGGCCATAATTGAATAACCAGGTAAAGGATTTGGCTTGCCTGTTGCGAAGCAACGCATTATTGCAGCTGCTTGTTGCCTTCAAACTAAGTTTTTCATCGCAAAGTTTGTTCTTCCCAGTCTGCACCAAGGCACAACATGGACAATAAACAAATAGTGCAGTTATAATAGTAATGTTAACCTAATGATGAAATGGTGCCTTGATTTTGGAATCTCGCAAACTGTTTGTTCGACTCTTTTAACTGCTGAGGTTCTGCGTGAAGCTGTATCAACACATGAATTGCATCATTGAGTATTGTGTTTTTGTCTGGTTTTGGTGGTCATCGTGTTTTGGTGGTCGTCGTGGCTCTACTGCAGCAGTATAGAATGTATAATAGTATGAGAATAGTCTGTTCATACAACTTGCTTTTATTTAACTTATTTCTGCGTATGTTTTCACGTCATGCTTTGTTTCCAATCCCACTGTAAGATCCATCCCTAGACCTATCAAAATGATAGGCCAAAAAATACATTAGATGGTAAAGCATGCTATGATAATAGTCCTAAAAATTTCCTTATGTATGTTTATTATCCTGATAAAGATTATTACCTTTTGTGCAAGCATTCATTTCTAATTCCAGCCAGTTTATAATGAAAGATGGAAATACCTGCAGTCTACTTGGTCAGATGGTGGATTACAACAGAAAAAAGTAGGAGGAGGTTGTGAAGAATCATCCGGCAAAAGATTAGCTGCTAAAAAACCAATATGTGGATCCTACCCTATAAGGACTTTGCGTTTTAGTTCTTGAGCTTCAATTTATGATATAGCCCTCGTAATGGATTCCAGATGTGAACATGGCTTAAAAATCTAGAAGTGGCATGCTTAAAGCCGCTACCAACACTGCAAATTTAAAATCCCGCAACGTCAAAATCCTGAACCACAAAATGTTACAGAAGGGCTATATCTGCGTTATTGTTGGCCGCAAACTCCCTTAATGAAAAATACTTGATCCATAATAACAACCTACAGATATATAGACCTTTCCATCTATCTTTTGCTTTTTCTATATGTAGACCTTTCCATCTATCTTTTGCTTTTTCTATCTGAGGTTTATTGCTTTCAAGCATCTATCTTTTGCTATAGATGCAATTGTTTTGTTAGATCCCCTATGAGCTGGAGCTTTAAATATTGGAGATTAAAGAAACTCAGGTTCTGCAGGGTTAGGCGTTTTTCTCGACTTTATGATTGGCGGTTCAGACCTGGAGCCTGCCTTTCCAGTGCAGGCAGTATATGACTTTGAGAAACTGGCTATGTAACCTGAGAAGCAACCTTTGAATGAAAGGCTATATTCCCTTCTTAGATTGTTGGCAAGATATGTGGAATATGTGCCTTTTCCAAATGCCTTATCTTGCATGAAAGTTCCAATATTTATCTTTATGCCTGGCTACAACTGAGAAGAAACAGAACATGTGCCAATTTCGAAACAATTTGATGGGAACTTGTACAGGTGGGAATAATCAATAGAGAAAGATGGAAAAAAACAAAAGTCACAATGCTTATTGCTTCAGTGCTCAACCTGAAAACACTTATTTCCAACCTCTCTATAGACCTTTCCATCTAGCATTTACTTTTTCTGTCTGTAGGTTCATTGCTTTGAAGCATCTATCTTTCGCTAATTGGATACAATAGTAGCAATGCTGAGATTAATTTATAATCATGTTTGAAAACAGGTGATTATTGGAGACAAATCTGCTTTTAACTCTGGAAAGACACAACAATAGTTGTATATCTGTATTTGAAGTAAGACCATAATGCCTTTAAAGTAAAATAGAGCATAAAATTTCACATCTATATTACATGCCCAAAACTAAGTTCGCCATATGTTTTTCCTGTCTGGAACCACTTTTCAAATATAAGATAACAGACATTTACCCTAAAGCCATAACATGGCCCAGCCATTTCCTTCAACACCATTGTGAGAGCAAGAACCAAGCACATTTGGTAAATAAAAAGTTTTAAAATCTTCTTTTTAGTAGTCTTTTGTGCAAAGGCTATGATCATGATTGTAATAGAACAATATCCTTTTTGAGGCATTTGTCGAAATAAATCCATGGCATTATTAAAAGAATTCTGCCAAACTTTTGCCATGATTTTATTGTTTATGCACTCACAGACTGCATTTTGCATTATTCTTCTGCCATCATTTCAACTATCAATATTTTATCAGCAAAAAGGAGCAAGAAAATTGTATCATTGAATGTAGCAGCATAGTTGCATGGCAGCAAGTCATTGCATGATGTGACATTTTTTATATCCATGTTTGTATGTATAATGCAATGGCCATAGACAATTATTTGAGGGTTTTCAGACTGCAAAAGGCATTCTCAAAGTGTCATTCACTATGATAAAGGCAACTGGCATCATACTCCAAAAAGAGACGGACACCCGTACTCTCTTTGGCATCATGTGCCTTGAATGGGGACGATACCTATCCTTGATACATGGGCAAGCTTGAGAGTAACATCCATTCATCAGTGATTGATCAATAACAGTTCACACCCACCCTCATCAGAAGGTTTGATCTTGTTTAGGAAGGAAACCCTTGGTTTATCACGTTTCAAGCTATAGTGCTAATTAGGACTTTGTGTGAGAATTATCAAGCAGAGAATTAGGAATAACCTAGTTGTCTATGCAATGCACAACATGATGCATTTTCAACTTTAATATGTTCAGTGCATATCTTGTTATGATGATCACACAATAATGTCTTTAATAATTTTTTAGTTCAAGATCTATATCCTAATTTGCATTGACCATAGATGCTGAAACTGGATGAGTTCGAGCTTAGTCTGTACTTGTTCACTGCACCTCCCTTCAGGCCAACCTGTTTGTACTCTAATTCCTTCTCACATTCCTCAGTGGTCAGGTTAGGGGTAAGCTCAACGGTCCAGAGGTAATTATCCAAGCTCTCCTTCTCTGTAAATCTGATTATCGGCTCAGGAAGCTTTTGGCGACCATATTTATGTGCCTCGTAAACCGTGTCCTCTACTTTATTTATGATCACGTAAGTGATCATTGTTATGCCATGAGTGACATAACTGTTCTTATAAGGCGTCCCATCTATCAGCACCCCATGGCGCACACTCATATTGGCCTCTATCTAAGTGGTGGCCTGCAAGATCTTTGGATATTCCTCTGTAGGTTCAGACAGGAACACAAGTGTGATGTACTCTTGGGTGGTCTGCTTGAGACAATTTGAGAGCATAGAGATGTAGTAGTCTATATCCTAAGGGTATGTTCGACAGTCCATCATAAATAGTGAAGCTGTCTTTGGAATAGTCTGGGTGGCAACAACCAGAGAACCCTGACAGGACTTCACCATGTGGGTTTCTGATACAGTCTCAAGAATGTCCAAATCCCCACTGACTCAGCACCTCAGCTCCACACGGACCTTTAATGGTAGATGGACTGATTTTTCCTTGTTCCTGGATTTATATGTTTGAATAAATCCAGGCGACCACTTCAAGTACCTGAGCAGGTCTTCATCTGTTATTTTCATCATGTCCAAGATACCTTGCTCAGACAGGTTTTGTATTCCAGACATTTCAAAGAGCTCCTTTGAGATGGCCTCCCTCATGACACGGAGGTCTTTCATGGACTTGCAGACCTCTAGAAAGGATGGTACCTCTTTGATTTTTTAGACCTTCACAAATACTTGTCCATCTATAATAGACTGGAGCACCTTGAGAATTTCTTCTTCCCTTAACCCCTGTGCACTCCTCAAGTCTGTAACTGTAAAAAATCTTCAAGGGATCCTTTCTCAGGTTTTCCTGCTTTTCCTACAAGCTCTCCTGCTGTCCACTTGTTCCACCTCATTTCATTTGTCCCACACATGATCAAGACTGAACACTGTGTGGTAGGAATCTGATGGGCCTTCCTTGGACTTCTTCTTCTTGGTGCCAATTTCCTCTTCCTCCTCTGCAACATCCTTCTTCTTTTGTATGATGACTTTGCTGATCATCTTAATCATTTCCACGTAAGAGTTGTCTTTCGTCTCTCCCTGCTTCTTTCTTTTTTAAATTGGACGGCCAAGCTCAATCCATTGATTTCTAGCTTGCCTCAATTGCATGGGATATGGTCTAAGATAAGAATATAAAACCATAAGTTAGTACCATATAGATCTCCATTTCGCACGTAGCACGAGTATGCTGAAGAGAGAAAGTAAAAAGCTTAGTCGCGCTATGCGCGAGACTGCAGACCAATGTTGTATTGTACCACCCTTGCAGTTGTGTTCAAGTCTGCACTTATTGTAGTCAGTGCAAGTTGAGGCATGTAATGACTAAGGATTCGACATTGACTGTAACTGAAGTGCTCCTTGTATTCCTTGGCACCTACCTTATCCATTTTCTCTATAAGCGCCTTCGCTGCCTCAACTGAGTGCTGCCCGTCAAAGACAATGTAGCGCACCGTGTCGCTCTTTCTTAGGTCATCCCATGCCTTCCATAGGTATGGCTTGTCATTGACTGAGTCCCATGGTAGAACATCAGCTGGATTTGGTACTGTGGTGGGATATTCAACCATGGACTTCTGTATCCTCAGGGCATGTTTGGGATCAAAGATCCTAGATAGGAAAGATGCTCTAGGAGATCTTATGCCACAGCTTAGAGGCTTGAATTTGTGACCTTTCAGTTCCAATCTTAAGTGCTTACCACCGAGCCAAACCTTTTACCTGCATGGTAGACTTCCTTTCAATACATATAATAGTGCTCTCCTTATCCAATAGTAACTCTGTTTTCTATTTAAAATGGAAGACTTCTGCCTCACAATCGCCCTTCTTTACACCAACGCTGTGGTGGCAACAAATCCATCGGACTTGTGCAACTATGGCAATGTGTGATCACTCTACTAGTTATTATTGTCATTTGGTCATGGGTTTCGTGACCATATTATCAAACCCTGATGATGAGCAATGGAAGAAAACTCCTCTGAGTGAGACCGAACTTCTAAGTTGAATTCTAATCCACTATTATAAACTGAGAATATCTATTGGGTGTGGAAAGTAGAGGATGTATGAATTGTTCCATCCAATGATGGAAGAAGAGAAAGATGGTGATTTTGCCAATTATACCTTTAGGGCTGACTGACAAGAGGTCAAACCATAGGAATTCCAAGTCCCAATGAGAATCAAGGCGAAATGTATTAGAGTAGAAGGGGCGAGAGTATATAGACCAACAATCCATATATCCTAAGAGTTACCCTACTCACGGAGAAGCAATGCTGGACCCTGAAGTAGAGGCTCGAGGATCCCTTGTTTCGAGGTATCCACCTCCTATGGATTATGACTTTAAGACCTTTAAGGGGATAAGGAATTGGATAACCCGATGGCGGCTGCTAATGAAGGTTCAAACATAGGGGTTTTTTTATTATTATGCGATCGAGACGGTTTAATGCCTCCATCTCATTATGAGGGGTCCGAAGACGACACCATTTGAATTGTGGAATGAGGACATATGTTTACTACATATGTACTATGTACACATACGATAAACATCTTGGTGAGGTAATCTATGCAGTGACGCGACGAGAGAAAGACGAGCGTACCCCAAACTTACCAATGAAGGGTCTGGAGTATGTTTAGAATGTGCAGAAAACAGTCAATCCATTGTATGCTAAGGTAGGATGTTGTAGTTTGCACTTAAAATACATGTCAATGGGCAATAGAATAAACTAAGCTCAAGATGATAGGATTGAATAGCTAGCTGGGTGACGAATCACAGGCACCTGCTAAAAGCTCAAATGTGCCTGGCATAGACACCAAAGGCTAGATATCCAACATGATCCTTGCTTGGATTAGGCAGAGATGGGGTTACACGGAGGTGTAAGTTAGAACATATAGGGCTAAATCATCGATGCAAGCTGGGATAGCAAGAAAATAACTGCTCGGGTTATATCTGATATAGGTATTTTAGGAAGGCTTACAAATTGCAAGGTAGGCGCCCTGCTGACTTTAGGTAACTTACAATTCTTACGAAGGCTCATGCGCTAACTTAAGGCATGATATGGCTTATATAGAGATGACAAGTCATTTGTAATGCCACAACAGCGGCATGACATCATGACAAAAAAAACCCAGTGGCTAACATTTCTAGGGTGTATGACAACGTTGAATCACAACCCCCAAAGTGTGGGTTAAAAGACATAAGGAAAAATCTAACGCATAGCTGTAACCTTAGAACATAGACTTGTTATATCATATGACCTATAATAGTGGCTTAATCCAACAAGAGGGTTAAAGAATATCTGAAGGAATGAATGGGTTGGTGACCCTATGGAAGAAGGCTCACAATCAAAGGTGAATTGGATACGATGTATCACGCATACAGTAGATGCGCAATGTTGAAATTAATAAGCAACACGCTTCAAGGGCCGGGGTAGTGAAAATCGACCATGGACATTTAGAAGACATATTAAAGGAGGAAAGGAATGAAGGATCTGCTCATCATATTTAGCGACCTGGATGGGAATGAAGGATCTGCTCATTATATTTAGCGACCTGGATGGAAGGAGTGACGTGACTTGAGGGGTGGCCTTTCCTGGCAGGCAATGGTAGATTCCCGGCTTGAAAGGCAACAAGAGCTGGAAAGCTCTTTAAAGGTTTGCTGTGTAGCTTAAGGGAAGAGGACTTTCAATTCCTAGGACAACATGGTGGATTGAATCCGCCAAGAACCTTTTTAGTAAAAGAGGCCTCTCTTGAGAGGTCCTTAAGTGGTACTATCCCTTGGGATATTCACATAATCCCTTGGAATATGTAAGTGTATTTATAGAAGTTAATGACACCTAGCCACTAGAGTAATAGTTGGAAACACCCCAACCATATCTAGATACCCTAGAAGGAGGTTACTAGTCAACAATAAATTGGATGTCATCCGACGGTTACAGTAGAACAACTCCAAAAGAGGGTTGGCTATCGTCAATTTGACAGGCATATGGTGTAGACAAATAATCATAGCCATATAGGCAGTGAAGTTTGACACAAAGAATACTAAAGTTTACGCTCTAGATAAATTCGAGCAAAGTGTTGACATTGCTATGGAGGTTTCAACACAAGCAATCACTATGTGTTACAGAGTATGTATCATGCACTGGGGGAGTGACCCATGAAAGGAGCACGATCCTTGAGAAGAAGCATTGAAGGGTGATAGGATTAAAGCTAGACCCATGGTCTAGAGGGGTATTCATGGTAGTCCGTAGCTAGCTAGGTCAACTAAATTCCCTTTTCTAAAAAATTGAGATGAGCCAATCAGATTATGGAAAATAGTGTTGGCCATGGTGATCCCTTTAAATTCTACTTAACCCCAGTATATGGAGCCGACTAATGGTTCATATGAAACATATGAACTTGATGTGGATTAAGTCAGGAAAGGTGAAAGGGAATTGCTACCCAAACACCTGCTGGGAAAAATATTTAAAGCTTCAGGTTAGAAATGTCGATAACTTGATTTTATTACCATTGCCTAAATACCAGAGGTAATGGTGATTTAATTCATCGGATCTAAAACCCTTGATTAGTTAACCTCCCATTATCTGTTATTTCAATTTTGTAACCATCCATGGGATATTTTCGAATGTAACATCCCCATATATGCTAGCCTTACTCTAACTATTTCCCTGAGTTCAACTCTTTTTCTGTCCCTTAGTATGTTGTACCTAAAGATCGTCAACTCCAAACAATTGGGATAACTTGAATGCTTATCTCTGGTAGACCATATGTGATCCAATATCCCTTCATATGTATAAGCATATCGTTATGCTTATTCTTTAAACCTTGGTCAAGTAACATTTCACTTGCCTTGCACGAATATTCTACTATCTTCCAATATGGCATATATCTGAATGTCACAGTCAACATCTTTGATATCATCGCTAATGTAAATTTGATACTCTAACTACTGCCACCATCCATGACCGCTACCTTGTTATTATGTACAATGGTAACATGTGTGAGCCATTCCTATATCTAGAGTCCTATGTAATTGTTTGACATAGCCATATAGTTATGCTCATAGTTGCCGACCATATTGTACAATTTCCACTACCTACATGTCTATACATGTGTTTTTTCCATGTATAGTCTTGTCCTAGCCTGTAATTATCCTGTATAACAATCTAGTCGATGATGTTATCCACCATAATTCAACTTTGCGTTATATTGTACCATATACATGTTGTAGTTTTAACACCACACTTCCAGAGTCTCTGACTCATACCCATAGAAAAACCCTAGT
Source organism: Isoetes taiwanensis (assembly GCA_021234155.1). NCBI lineage: Eukaryota > Viridiplantae > Streptophyta > Lycopodiopsida > Isoetales > Isoetaceae > Isoetes > Isoetes taiwanensis. The sequence goes on from JAJEKV010000090.1 coordinate 2,226,123, forward strand.
TCTGCTTGATCCCCAAGCTCTAGTCACACATTCAACAATGAGAGCTGCCACCCTAAGTTCCTAGTGAATGTGTTCAATGCCTGGTATAGGAACTCTTCTCTCCATTATTTTTGTATATCACATGGACTGTGGACTAAACATTCTATTATACACCTTTCTTCTTTGCTTCAGGATTAAATGCTCCTAGTAGGCATATACCAACAGGAAGCTACTTTTGGAGAGACAACCTACAGAACCAAGTCCAGGCCACATTCTCCTTGGAGAGTTGTCCATCGGGCACCTAACTTGTTCATAGCCCACACTTTGGGTTGTTCAAAGTGTCCCTTCAAATTTTCTATATTTGAAATGTTGTCACAACAACTTTCATGATACTCTTATCTCACACGTGCCATCTAGATACATTGTTTGCCTTCCTAATATATCATTCGTTCGAGATCAACTTCCGATAATAGTATGCCTTTACCAAAGCTCCAGCATACCTTGTCGCTTTCAGACGATTTTGCCAAATTCTAGCAATTGTCGTTTCCCATTCTAATGGTCTTATAGGACCCTATTCTCATCTTCGCTTATTTTGTCCTCGTCTCTTGACCTTGTGTGGAAACTGCGCCCCACATTATTGGCATCTCGCCAAAATGGACATGAATGAAAATTAATTCCCAATTTGTAGGCGACTATGTTCTCATCCTACTCATCCATGCCCTTGCATCTATCTTGCACACCTCAGGAACTTCAACCTCCTTACAAAACACAAATTATGCGTAATTTTAACATCCATAATTTATGGATAGACATCGTTATACAGCTTCCCATAATTCATACCTCGATTCAAATAGAAATAGCTTTAAAATGTAGGATCGATATTCTATACCTTCACCACCCTTCTTAGAAACTTCCAATTCTAAGCTGCTATTCTTTTTCTATGATGGATAATTATGAATTAGCTTGTACCTTGGTACGTTACCTCCGTAACATGTCGTTTGATGCATAATCATTGGCCAATTCTCCCTCAACTATATGGTGATACATCTAGTATCATCATAAAGTGAGTCTTATACCTCTTCATGAATGGGTGGCTTTAAGCACGGCCAACATGGCAATGTATAAGTATACCTTCCTAGGTCGCTTAAATTCCGGTGATTCAATGGGGTCATATATACCATGGTAGCCATTTTCCCCAAGTATGGATCCAAATTACGGATACATTCAAACCTTCAGCACTTCTACACAATTACTTCCTTATTCATGGGATATTTATATTCCGCTTAGTCATCAACCCTTAGAGAAAACCTACCTAGTTCAGCATGCTATGCGCATGTCGTACTACAGTTGCTGCATATTGCCTCCTGCCGCACCATGTCTCTATATAAACCATTGGTCCTTGTCAATATACCTTTCTAGGACTAGAGGTATACTTACCACCAATGATCTACATGGAGCTATATTACCTACCGTGTCACTTAATGGGTTACTTTTCTTTAGGTCATGTCTAGTCCAAAATAGTTTGAACCACCAAGGTATTATTGTTTTAGTAGTTTCGTAACTCAATCACTTAAATTAACCTCACATTTTTATAGTATACCAGTATAAGTCAGTCAATTCAATCCAAAAGAAAATTCTACATCTCCTGCAGTATTTAACAGGGTCCTCAATATCTGTCCTACGACCATTGGCATTATACCTTTTTAATGTTCCATCCCATATTCATTTCATCGTGCGATATGCATTGACGTATCTAATCAAATAATAATTGTTCTATAGATGCACCACCTAATCTTAATGCTGAGGACAACATTATTTCAAGGGGGGTAGAATGTGACGTTCCACGTATTTATATGATATACGTATAAGTACCATGCCATGTCACTAGGTAGACCATTACGGGTCATTAGGGGCTAACTCAAAAGGGTTTATGTTAGCTAAATTGTCATAAGTTAGTTAAGCTAATTAATATAATCAGGCTAATTAATATTATTAATTAGTAAGTATAGGGTATACTAAATTGTCATAAGTTAGTTAAGCTAATTAATATAATCAGGCTAATTAATATTATTAATTAGTAAGTATAGGGTAATTAGAAGGAGCCACCTAGCCCAAATCGATTGGCCAGGGGGGACTTGCTAATCTAAGAGTGCAAGTTGGGCCTCCACCCCAGTTCTGCCCCAAATCGATTTAAGAAAGATTGGAGAAGGGAGGAGCTGCTTGAATACTGAAACCATACTTGATCCATGGATGTTCTTTGGGATAACGGGTCCAACCAAGAGACAGGTTAGTCTTTAGGTAGTTCGTGTTCTAATCTAACCCTTGTATGAATAGATGGACGATTAGACTCTATTTTATGTTTTATTTGAGATTATGATGGATGTTTTGTATGTGATTGTTCTTCTTTCTGTTTCTCCTGTGTGTATGGGTTAACGGGGCGTAAAGACTTAAAGGCTATCTAGGAATCGAGATGCTCCTAGTTAGAACCCTTTAAATCCCATTAAATGCGGCCTGCGACCTTGCCTAGCGTGGCTACGAGGCTCCCTATTGTGGCTGGATCTATAGTTAGTCATTGCGTATGGGTAGAGTTTGGGTCTGACACCTCCTGGGTCGCAGGATATGTGCCTATAAGGACATCCTAGGCTCGATGGGCGCACTAGGGTGGCCTATGGATTTTGGGGGGTTCAAATCCGGTACGGATGCGTGGTTGCCAGTGGGGCCACGATCCTCTAGCTACCGCCTCATTGGACCGGGGAGATGTGTGAATCCATGAGATTCCATATTCGGAAGGCTACAACCATGTCATAGCCATTGTTCTATACCAGCCAATGCCATTGCCACTATTCTGTCTGTTGGTATCCAGAGGCCCTGCCTGTCAGTTGACACCATTGAATCTGAGCCAAGGATTAAGACCCTTCATTTATGATGCATCTTTTCTTTTATATTATAATGTTATACCGTACGTGTGTAGTGCATCGAGCCCTAATTTGAATGGCCGAGATCTTCTGGATGCATCCGAAGGCCTAGATTTATTGCACGACTTACCAACACTGTGATTGGTCATGCTTCGATCTCTTAAGGGGAAAGGGTAAATGAAAAGGGGGAAAAGGAAAAGGGAAGTGGAAAGAGAGAATGTGAAGGGCAAAAAGGCATGGGGAAAAGGGTAAAAGGAAAAGGGAAAAGGGTGGGGATAAGAGAAGAGAAAAAGGCATGGAAAACGAAAAAGGGAAAGGGAACCTGGGAAAAGGGCACGAGAGAAGGAGGAAGAGATAAAGTGGAAAAGGTAAATGGAAAGGGCATGGAAAAAAAAAAGGAAAGAGGAAAAGGTCGAAAAAAGGAGAAAATGAAGGAGAAAAAAAAACATGGAAAAGGGGAGGATAAAAAAAGCATGGGAAAAGGAAGGAGCATGGGAAAAGAGGGAAAAGGAGAAGCGTTGGGAAGGGAAAAAACGCATCAAGAAAAGGGGAAGAGTGAAAGGTTGGAAAAATGAGGAAAAGGGAAGGGACAAGGGGGAACAAGAAAAGGATCGGGAGAGGGGAAAAGAAAAGGGGCATAGAAAAAGGGAAAGTGAGAAGAAAGAAAAAGGAAAGGGAAAGGGGGGGAAGGGAACCTAGGTAACGGTCACAAGGAAAAAGAAAGAGGGAAATGAGAAAAGGGAAGGGGGGAAGGGCATGAGAGAAAAGGGAAGAGGAAAATGGTGAAGAAAGGGAAAAAAGAAAAAAGGGAAATAAAAAGGGGCAAGAGAGAAAGGGTGGGGAAAAGAGGAAAATGGGTATAGGAAATAAGAGAATAAAATAAATGTGCAAAAGGCATGGAAAAAGGGAAAAGGAAAAGGAAAGGAAGGGAAAAAGTGCACAGGAAAAGGATCGGCAAAGGAGGAAAACGGAAAGAAAAAAAATCCATCAAGAAAAGGAAACGGGAAAAAAGGGAAAGGGAAAGGGAAGTAGGGGAGTGATGGAAAGGAGGGAAAGGGAAAAAGGACATGAGGAAAGGAAAAGAGAAAAGAAAAAGGAAGGGTTGAAAGAAGGGAAAATTGCATGGGAAGAGGGAAAGGGTGGGAAAAGGAGGAAAAGGAAGCACGAGAAAAATAGAAAGAAGAAAAGGGTGGGAAAAAGGGCATGGGAAAAGGGAAATAGAAAAGAAAAAAGAATGGAAAAGGGGGGAAAGAGAAAAAAAGGATGAGGAAAATGGAAAAGGGGAAGAGAAAAAGGGAACATGGAAAAGGGAAAGAGGGAAAGGGTGAGGAGATGGAAAAAGAGAAGGTAAAAAGGGCATGGAAAACGGGAGGGAGAAAAGAAAAATGGAAGGGAAAAGGGCACACAAAAAAAGGAGGAAAAGAGTGGGAAAATGAGGAAAAGAGAAGGGAAAATAGGCATGGAAAAGGGCGAAAGAGTAAAAGGTTGAGAAAAAGGGAAGACATGGAAAATGGTGGGGAAAAGAGAAGGCATAAAAAAAGAGAAAGGGGAAGGGAAAAGGGCAAAGAAAAAAGAGAAGAGGGAAAAGATGGAGAAAGGAGCAAAAGGGAAGGGAAAAAGGTTATCGGGAACAGGGAAGGGGGAAGGAAAGGGATGGGAAAACAAGGAAACATGTGAGAAAGACGAGAAAAAAAAAGGAAAAGAAAAGAAAAAGTAGAGAAAATAAGAAAAAATGAAATGCTGGATAGAGCAAAAGGGAAAGGGAAAGGGATAGGGCTTTTCTCACTGCATCCCAAAGCATTTACAGGCTCTCAACTTATGGGCACCATTACTAGTTTGTTATGTTTCCTACTATTACGATGTGTTGTGCTATTGATGGACGTCCCACCCTTAAAGGTGGCATATTATTTTATATATTGTGTGTTTGGTGCTAACTTTTATGTACGTTTCCACTATATAGGATTCCCATAGAAGGCATGGGGCAAATGACACCTCCATGTCCTTCACTCGGACACTTATCCGAGGCAGACGGGGGGACCCTTCTGTGGTGATGTGGTTGCCATGGGAGGGGAATTTCCAGTATTTATATGATTGGAGCATCGTATAGATTCGGGAGCATCACAATACTCACCTTCCAAACTTTGCCTACACATTGGACATGGGTCCACAACGACTTAAAGCCTACTAGAAGGAGAAAATATTATAAAACCGTGGCGTCGGTCTATCCGCCCGATCGACGGCCGAGATCGCGCCAATGTCCCTGCCCCCCGCCGGACGTCCCAGATTTGTCCCGGGCACATGGACGGCCTAAATCATGCCACGTGGCTAAATAGACTCATGTTAGCGGGGTATAAAGATTTTTAAATACCGCTTCTTCGTGACTTTTCCATGCCAGGGCAGATTTTAAACATCGTTTCTTCGTGGTTTTTCACGGTAGAATGGGAGTAGGAGGACCGAACATACTGAGGCAGTGTCGAATTTGGAGTGCCAGAAGAAGAGCATTTCTTTTTCTTCACATTGTTTGCTTCATCCTCCTTTTTTCTTCTCCGGGGCATGCAAAGCTTGAGCGCATCAAATGGGGCTTCTCTAAATTTTGTTTTGAGTTTTAACGGCAAATTACTCGGACACTTTGGAGGCAGGGCGAGCAAGGCCTGAGGTCGCTTTTAGAATGTTCTAGCAGATCCTTGCAACTATATTCTCTTCGCCTCTTCCGTTCGAACGCCACAGAGGGAGGTAGTACACATAAAGCTCTTTCCATGTATCTTTTATCTCAGGTTATGAAATTTGTTGTTGGGTTCTCTGCTAACCAGTTGCCGGAGCTTAAAAAAGGATACCCAAAAAGTATATGGGACTTACGATGATGCTTTTGAGGATTCGATAGAACACTTACCGGAGGATGAAACCCTTGGTCCTTTATACAATGCTCGAGGAATGTTGGAAGAACAAGGTCCTCCCACTATTTGGGACAAAATGCTGGGTATGGAATTTTCATGCTGGGTATGGGTATGGGCATCTCTCCCTCAATTCTTCTGTTGTTTTAGGACCAGGAGGTGATGCATGGCATCCTGCAAATCGTAAAGTGAAAGTGTCTTTGTATGCGAAGGAGCTTGGGCTTTCTCCCAAGGCCAATGAAAGGCTTCTGGCATTAGTGGGCAAGAGGTATAATCCAAGCATAGATGAATTGATAATTGTTAGCGAAAGGTATCCTTCTCTTTCTTGGATATATTTTTCTGTTTCAATCATTACATCTATCTGTTGCTATCCGAATCTTCAATACAAAGGAACCTGTTTATGCAACGTTAAAACGTTTATGTCCTTTTCCTGCATGGTTTCTCCCTGTTAATGTTAGGAGACCATAGTCAATGTTATCTCATGTACTTGATTTGCTAAAACCAATGCCATAAGATTGCTTTAGTGGTCATTCCAATAAGGTCATTAGACTCATGCGGCAGTTATTATTCTGGGTACATTATTTGAGAGCTGCGTTGACCTGACTATTTTTGGAAAATATGTAGACTGGGCGTTCAATCTGTTAAAAACTGAGACAAAGACCTAAAGGATCTATAAGAAAAAGGGAAACCATGATAATTTTAATATATCTTTTCCATTGTTGGTGTGCTTGAAGTATATGAGAAGCATATGAGGCAGAGACTGGATGTTCACACAAGATGGCACTTGCAGGAGTGTAGTTATCGTGAAACAAGCAGCTATAAAATTACCAGGAGAAAGATCGCTACAACCACCAGATAATTGCAAATCTTTAGTCGTATTTGTTTGGTTTCATAAAATCCCAATTCTAGGATCGTGGAGGAGCTCTGAATGTCAAAAGCGGAGGGACAGCTTTCATTCACAATGGAAGATTCAAAGGAAACAAGGTAAACTGTCGGAGATCTAAGGCTTTGCATTCTGAATTTTTAATTGAACAAAGCATTTCTCTTGATTCAAACAAATATGTCTAATTCATGATTTTTAATGCTGCAAGCCATTAAAGGAGGTGCTATATACATGGGTGCAAGTGAAGAATTTTCAAAGAGATAGCTCAGTTTGGTGCGGCCAAAGCAGTTGTGCCACAATTGTTAGTGCAGAATTCATGCAGAATATGGTGGATCTATTTTTGTAGATGATATAAACCAAGTCTTTGCCAAGGAAGAAGGAGCTCGATTTGACTGTAGAAATTGTACTTTCAGCAACAATTCTGCTGCTGTAAGTTTTTCCTTCCTCAAATTAATCCATTTCTGTTCTAACGAATATGAATTCGATTGTAGAACAATGGAGGAGCTGTTTTTCTTGACTACGATGGAGGAGCTATTTTTCTTGACTATGATTGCCGCTTCTCTTGAGAAAGTTACCTTCGAAGTTGCCAAAAGACATAAAGCTGCAAGATACCGCTTAATTGTTTTGCTGCCACAGCGAAGGTTTCTGGGAAAATAACATGCATGTGAAAATAGCCATGCATGAAGTTGCCCTATCTATTCTATCTATCTATCCTATGTAGAATATGCAGAAATTGGGAGAATCCACCTTCAAAAATAATGTGTAGTATGACAGATGCTTAGCTAGCTTCCGTTTCTTTTCTGAAAAAAAGTGAAAAGTGCAAAAGGCAGTTCCGATGGGATTATCCTACCATTTTATGGGGACATTTTCACAAACGAAAATATTATCTGCACAAGGGAAGTTGATTACTGGGGAAAGAGAGATAATTTCTTATCTAAAAATATAACCAGATGGAAGTAGAGGTCATTTTTCAGTTGTCTTTGTTTCCCATTCATTTTGGAGCGATTCTCAAGTACTTATCCAACCTTCTCTTACTCTCTTTTTCTTTGCAGGTTGTAGATTTAAATGCACAATTCTCATCGTCTGCCATTGAATTTTTTGGAACAAATTTCTTATAGTTGTTGAGGCAAAGCATTTATTTTGTAGTTTAACTTCTGGGTAGTTGATCTAATATAGCTTCCTATGGCGCCAAACTGCCTTTACATGGATTTCTAAATCTTTACATTTTACATTGAAATCTGAGCAACATTTTTGGCATTTTAACATCATGAAGGGTTTTCAATTCCGTTGCTCAGATTTTTTGGAGGGTTTTTTCTTAAAGGATTTCAATTGTTTATGCATATGTATGTCAACATAAATACATTTCCAATACTATGAATATCATTTTCACATGAAATGTGCTTAAAGTCATCGAATAACTAATTGTGCCATGATTTTGTGACGTTAGACTTGCATTTTCCATTCTAGACAACTTCAATCCCTCAAGATAACCCCTCCAAGTAACACTGGCATTGGTAATACTCAACTTGCGTCTTGAATATCTGCTCCTTTCTAGGTGCAACAACAGATTCAATGTTGTTAGGCAAATATGTGGAAAACATGGTGAGTAATACAGATTTGATATGATATTTGTGTTGTTATCACATGGAAAACCCATCGAATGGTAATATAATGTGTTCTTATCATGGCACAACATTCTAGAAGTTATTGAGGGAGCATGTGCACGTGTTAAATAAAGTTGAGCATACTTGAGATAAGGATCATGAGAAGTATTATCTCACAACACTCCAAGGCAATATTATCTTTTAAGTGTAGGAGCAATTTTACACAATCACGTCTTACCATACACTAAAAAAAATACAAGGAGAATTTTCTACTTCAAATACATTTGAGAGCCCAATACATATATAAATTGATAATTCTTGGTAGACGCAACAAGTAACTGCATTTTAATCAGGTACAATTTCAGTTGAACTGCCTTGGTATAATCACACAGAAAGCCCACCAACAGTGGGCAATTTTCTAGTAAATAAATAAATAAAAATTCCCTAAATTTGCCATGATCCCATTAGATTATTTGTAATTCCCTCCAGATTCACTGTGACTCCTCAAGGTTCTCCCAGAGATTCTCTTATAACTCCTTTGATTTCCCAATGTTTCCTTTAATCCCACCAAGATTCCCCTATATTTTTGGAGATTCCCTCCTCAAGATTCCCTTTAGACTTTCTAGTTTCTCTGCGAGATTTCCCTAGAGTTATCCTCAAGATTTTGAGAGACTCCCTAAGGTTATTTGCTATTTTCTAAAGATTCCATGAGGTTTTCTTAAATTCCCTTAAGATTTCTTTAAATTTCTTTAGATCTCGTAGAGGTGGAGCTACAATATGGAACACATTCATTTCAAAGTTCTTGAGGAGAAGAGTCGAAAGTACAAGTCACGCTCTGTTCTGACCTATGCATTGCAAGTTACGAGTCTTTGAAGTTAGCTTGAAAAAGAAAAGGGTGTAAGAAAGAAACAACATATAATGAATTCTTATCTTACATACATGTGTTATTCATTGGCATTCCTCTAGCCTAATTTCAATCGAATCCAAAATTGAAAAAATTGAGCATTAGTCTAGTGACATTAATTGCAAACATATGGCAAGACCTTAACGTCCCTACTCCCTAAGGCAACAAGGTAAACCTTAGTTGCACAATAGGCCATCACATTGGAAATACACAACTAAATAAATAGGAATTCTTAGATAGTGACAAGTTCTAGAGTCACCCTTACAATAGAATAGAATAGAATAGTTTTAAAACCCGTATCTAGTACGAGGAATCTATATATAATAAAAAATATACTATTGTAGTAGATGTATCAATAAATGCCACACATGCAATAGAAGCATGCATGCATGATGCCATTAACATGAGCTTTTTTATATAAAAGTGCAAAGTATTATTCAATATGGCCACTACTTGTCATGTATACTCGGACGTGTTCAATGGCCACCACGATTATTAGTCAAGCCAAGCATGTAGTATTGTGTGTGGTTGATCTTTGTGAATTTGCTCATATACTCTAGATATCCATTGCTAATCCTTCGGGATCTACATTGTATTCCAGGATGGGAAATATGGATGAGCAAATGGATGAGATGAAGGCTTTTTGTTTCAAGATTAAAGAAATTGCGTCACGACGACGCCCGTGGATGAAATTGGTAGACCACAATGAATTCCTTAAGCCTGATTCCTTCAGTGATGCATCAATCCGCATTCGTAAAAATATCCACTATTTTAGAGTGAATTATATGATATTCCTTGTGGTGCTTATTATTTTATGCCTATTATGGAATCCACTGTTCTTGTTAGTGATGGTTCTTATGGTAGGAGCATGGATCTTTATGTATGTGTACAGGGCTGATCCAGTTATCTTGTTCGATCGACCAATTAGTGAAAAAGAGGTGTTTATAGCTATGAGTATTGTAACATTGGTGGTGTTCTTTGTTCTTACAAGTATTGGAGTCTTCCTTGTCTCCACTCTTCTTGTAGGTTTCCTTGTTATTTGCGTACATGGAGCTTTTAGAGTCCCAGATGACTTGTTTGTTGAAGAACAAGAATCCACATCATCATCTTATTCTGTTTAATCTATATTTATCTAATTTTGAAGAGCTCCATGATTCTTCTATTAATGAACTCTTCATCAACCATTTGTGTACTAAAAGTTTTAGATCACGTGTATTATATGTATATGTTTGTTCTTTTGCTTCTTCTTCCTTTGGTGTCGAAAGCCCATTTTTGGCTAGATTATTGTAGTGAATCCAATAGGCTACGCCTCATCATCATTTAAAGATTGGCATTTGAGTCACATTTCAATTAGAGGCATCAAGAAAGTTTTAAATAGGATGCACTAGTTTTGATAAAATGCAATGAAGATGGAATAATTCGATATGTTTTTTAAAATGGCATTTATATTTATACAAGATATTTTAGTTGGAAATATCAAGAATAATTGCCTTGATCGTTCCAAATACAATTCCAATAATATCAGCTTTTTTTTTTGAAGGATGAATACCAAAAAGTTTATTAATCAGATATAAAAAATACAACATTTACACGTCTCATCTAACTGAGTAAGCACAAAAAGATGTCATAGGAGCACAAGCCTGAAGCACAATGTACTTACTCCAAAATAGGAGATTAATGATAAGAATCAAATTTTTTTTTTTTTTTTTTTTTTTTTTTTTGAGGGCAAGGTATTTTTATATTTTATAAATAAAGGTGGTCCAAAGACCTTATTACAAGACTCCTCAAGAGCCAGATAGGAAGAATTATATCAGTCAGTAGAACACATAGAACATCACATAACAAAATATCAAGTACTTAGGTTGGAACCCCCTCGACCTCTTCTTTGCTCTAAGTACTATGTGGGGCACTGCTGGTTCCCATCAGTATTAGAACAGTGACCACAACCTCTTCCCCAGCAGCAAATACTATGGAAGAAGGTTCCTTGCTTTTCCTCACTTATTTTGCTTACGCCCCTCCCCACGCTGCTTCTACTAGGCCTCCAAAAGGACCGCTTAAAGATATGACATTTTAAGCACAACACTCCCGTAGGTCATCCTAGCCAATAATGTTATGCAACAGCCCATATCTGCCGCTAAAATCGTAGAGCCTGCATTCCCATGAAGATCCCCTCCGGATGTAGCAAGCCTTAAGCTAACTCTGAAATTCAGGCTCCAAAAGTAGCCCACATGCATCCAACTCTATGGTCTTGTCAGCCCATATAAGTCAAGTGTTCACATATTAGAACCCTCCCGATTTCTAAATGTTGTGTATTGAGCCCATCACACTTCAAGGTTGGTTAAGATTTCCTCAGAGCATTCTCACCGGGCCGACAGAGATCACGAGCTGCTCCAAATCCCCGTCCTAAAGATACTAGTTCCTTTACCAGGCATGGGTTAAAAGGCCAGAACAAAAGAGACTGTTTCTTAGTAGTACAACAGGTTTAGCTGCCATAGTTTCTTGCACTATCTCACGAAAATAGTTTAAGCCCCCATCTGAAACAATAAAGCAAACCAGACAATCCCCACCGAAAGATGTTCTTGCAATACTGCCCGACATGTTACCTTAGCATAAGCACATCAAACATAATCTCAAGCCCAGCCACAGATGCCGGCTTAATAAATCTGTAGCTAGACAAAATCTTTAGCTAACATACTTCACTAAAGTAGCTTAAAACGATTCAGAAGATAGAAAGAAAGAAACAAAACTGCAAACCAGCCATAGACAAGATTCGATCCTCAAGTAGGCCCCTTCTGCACATGCTTAGAGAAGAAACACTGATGTAGTAAGGGATTTAGATAAATGGCAAGTCCCAACAGCATACAACACATAAGCCCTCGAAACTCCTCCTCTGAAAATAGCATGGATTCAGACATTTCAAGAACTTGTTCCCAACCGCGCGAGGTTGGAGATCTCTATTCTGTAAGAACCCAGGCTATAAAAATAAAGAGACTAACAGGCCTTCTTCATATCCGGCCAAGACACTGCAATGAGTGCAGGTCATAACCGCACTGGAGCAGCCTTCTAACCAAAGCTGAAGACAACCTGATATCCAAAAACGACCAAGCAGCTCAAAGACTGAAAAATCGCCATTAGGGCTTACCATAGTAGGCATGATCAGGATCGAAATGAATCAGAGGCAGGGTCTGTGTATCTGTAGCTTGAGACCACAGAAGAAGCTCCACACACCACTCGTTATCCACAGCCTGAACCATGCCAGCTCCGTCCAGAGCTCATCCAGCAGCATCTTGGGAAGGATCTGCAAGAGCAACAGGGTCGGGCCTCCCGGCGCCGGCCCTAAAGAGGTTTCTGTGCCCTAGCCGCCATCGCCGGCTCGTTGTCGGCTTCCAAAGATACTGAATCCAAATATGTTCCATCACTTCAGAATACTTGTAAGCTATTAGTATCTTTTCTGAGGCCACCGTAGTAACACCACATGCCGATGAATAAATGCCCCGAAAAATGTGGCGTCTGCGACACTCCCATATCAACCACAGGAGCCAACCAGAACCAAGATGGAATGCCCTCTGTTAAGCTGGGAGGCATGCATTGGGATAGGATGCCAAGAGGATGCATCTGCAGTCCATTGCACTGTCAAACAAACCTTGTAGCCAGGACCACGCCGGTTGAACCTCTAAACAATAAAAAAAAAACAATGCTCAATAGTCTCAACATCTGAAAGGCTGAGCGGGCATATTGCAGATATACGAGCATCATAACGATGTTAAAAGGCATTAACATGCAGGCATCTGTGGATAACCTATAGATTTAATTGTCTATTTACTTGGTTAAGACATTTATTATTCAAAAAAAGTTGCAAAAAAATTTTATGTTGGGGAGTAAATACACAGTAGAGAGAATGTCCACTAGATCAATCCTACCCCGCATTGCTGCAACACAAAATAATGTGAAAAGGAAAGCAAAAACTCATGAATAAGTATAGGTCTACATCCTTTTGCTTCGATGTAATGGTCCTGGCAGCTTGATAGGCCAGCATACGTACTCATGTACGTATATACATGTTGACATGCATGCAAGATAATAACATGCATGCAAGATAGAATTAAAAGTAGGTAAAGGCCTTATGATATAGAGAGGCAAATTGAGAAAGGAATTTTAGAAGCATTTTCGAGGGAGTAGAGGCCGCGCTTTTTGGAGGAATTGCATCAGAGTTGTGGAAGAGCTTGAAGATTCATCATTGATCTTCTTAATTTTCAGATGGAGTTTGTGAATGTATTGAGAATTGCATAAGCTGTCCAGAAATTGATCGCGGCTTTTAATATTAAGGATTGATATCAAAGAAATTGGAATTGTGGTAAAAGTTAGTCTGCTGTATCAAAATCGTCTGGTTTCGTAGCGACACTCATGGAAAACCCATGAATTGACCAGGAATGGGTCGAATTCTGTTGGGAAGTGCCGATTGCCTGGGAAGAACCTTTAATTTGATGAATCGATGTGTATTAAATCCGTCAGCGCCGATTTTAACGTTACTTGCTTTTTGTTTTGTTATATTTCTCTGCCCTAATTGTTATATTTGTCCATTGCTTGTTCAAAGGAAAACAATAGAAAGATCAGGGGCTTGGATTGAGGACCGACCATCCATAGAGTATGCCCAGGTCCTGCTGCAAGAGATTTGGATGAAACATGACGGAATAATATGTGAACTCTGCATTGCTTTAATATAACATAAGAAAGAATAAGTCTCTTTTATAAGTAAATAACTCGGAATAATTGTCTCGGGCTCTTTTGGCCATGGAGATGGGGCTAGCCTTGGGCTACTTGAGAAGTGTTCCAGACACTGCATATAACTCATGGAATTTAAGCTGGAAAGACGTAATTTTGAGGCTCTATATTAATTTTGCTATTAAATTGATTAGCTAAGGAAGTGGTATTAAAATTATAAAACATTAAAACCATAGCTAAAGATGGCTTAAGAAATTAATGTTGTGAAGTGGATTATATCTACACCAAAGAAGTGGTTCCAGTTTGCTACATCGCCTGGGTTGGTTGGTTATCGGAATTTCATCACCGAAATTACTACTTCAACATGGGCAGGTTGTATGGGCAACTTCGACAAGTGGTAAGGGTATGGTTTAGACACATGTATATGGTAAATAACTAATGAACAACACATGTCATCATCTCAATCATTGTGTCAAAGTGTCTTGGTATTTATTTATGTATTTAGATCCTCCGGAGTCGGACTTCCAGGTTCGGTGGCCTGGATTGTTTCGGCATTCTCATGTTCTATGTTCTCGGTATTTGTGCTCTATGACACCGGGCGTAGTTCGCCGGCAGGGATTGCTACATCAGTCAACGTTTATGGAACCCATGGTAAGAGGTCCTCCAGTGCCAGACGTGGGCTGAGAGGGTATGCACATACGAGGTTCACCCCACCACCTTGCTACAAGGCTTGGAATGTAAGCTGGCTGAGCGTTATCCTGCTAACAGGGCCTGTATGTAGGCTGGCTGAGCTATCCATTGTCCCAGAGTTTGTTTATGGTGGTTTAGTACTTTAGTGGTGCAGGAGGAGATGGAGCTCAAGATGTAACTAATATCCTGCAAGCTATTCAACAATCTCTCAACATAGCATGCCATAGCAAAAAACCGAGGCTGAGAAAGCAATTGAGAAGGTGTTAAAGGACACCAAAAGAGAAGTTTTTACATGAGAGAACACAACAGGAGATGATGCTGATGCCTGGCTCCGTGGAGTGGAGTTTTGTTTTGATTTGATCAAGGTGCAAGATTCTATAAAATCTCTTCTTGCTCAAGCAATGTTGGGAGGTTTTGCAAGAGTCTGGTGGGAGACTTGCCTAACTGACATAAATAAGAGACCTGGTCAAGCAACGTGAGAAGAGTTCAAAAAGGCCTTTGAGGGACATGTTACACCTCCAGGATATAAAGTTGATAAAATGAATGAGTTCTTAGATTTGACGCAAATAGGGACCGTGACAGAGTACAATGAAAAGTTTAGAAGATTGCAACCACATTGTCCTGTTGTTGATAAAGCTAAGACATATGCTAGATTTGTGAAAGGACTCCATGTTGATATCAAAAGTACTATGTCTGGAGTGGCATATACGGATCTGGAAGAGGTAGTAAGAATTGGGAAAAGTCGGGAAGCAGATTTGCCAGAAAAAGTTGCAGTGGATACTCAAACGGAAGAGACAAGCATCTTCCTCTTGGCCAATTGAGAATTCATATAGTCGGAGACAATCATTTAGAGAGGAGCCATATGCTAGTCAATCTGCAGAAGTTCAAAGTAATAACAGGAATTGTGCAAGTAGCATCCAGACTGGAAGTAAGTTGATACTGCCACTCACTAATGAGGAAAGACAATGATGTCTTGAGGAGAGGCATTATTTCCGTTGTAGAGAAGTGGGACACTCGAGGAATAATTGCCCACTTGGTAGCATGGGAGGAGAAAGATTAAATCGCAATCCAAATGTTGGCAGAGGTAGAGGCCGTGGAGAGCCTCGATGGAATCAAAGGGAGCGTCAGCCGGAAGGAAGATGGGATACAGACGATAGAACTATTGAGCGAAGGCCACAAAGTGGTGAAGCTAGAGCTGCCACAATAATGGATCTTCCACGACACCAAACGATTATCTACACTGCAGAAGCTCCAACATGACGGTGCTCAAGAAGCTTCTATAGTGCGAATCCCAGGTAAGATTTGTAATAGCTTTGATTTTATCTCATTGCCTGTAGCAGTTGTCTATTTCACTTCAGATTGTTAGTATACTTACTAAGTAAGCATGATAGTTCCTGGGATCGACCCATGAGGACATGGGTTAAATTTTAGAAGGAGATACTGTAACAGTCCTGGATGTTTGATGGGCCAGTATATGTACTCATGTACGTATATACATGTTGACATGCATGCAAGATATAACATGCATGCAAGATAGACTTAAAAATAGGTAAAGGCCTTATGATATAGAAAGGCAAATTGAGAAAGGAATTTTAGAAGCTTTTTGGAGACGTGGAATAGAGGCCGCACTTTTTGGAGGAATTGCATCAGAGCTGCGGAAGCCAGAGCTTGAAGATTCATCATTGATATTCTTAATTTTCAGGTGGAGTTTGTGTATCTATTGGGAATTGCATAAGCTGCCAGAATTGATTTCTGCATGCTAATATTATGAATTGATATCAGAAATTGGAATTGTGGTAAAAAGTTAGTCTGCTGTATCAAAATCGTCTGAACCAGAAGCGGCACTTTGGAAAATTCCATGAATTGTCAGGAATGGGTCGAATTTGTTGGGAAGTCCTGATTTGCCTGGGAAGAACCTTAATTTGATGAATCGATGTGTTTTGAAAACTGCCACAACACCATATTTGGAACGTTACTTGCTTTTTGTTTGTTATATTTCTTGCCTAATTGTTAGTATTGTCCATTGCTTGTTAATTAATTCATTTTTAGCTGCAAATAAATATATTAGTAGTTCAAAGGAAAACAATAGAAAGTTCAGGGGCCTGGATTGAGGACCGACCATCCATAGAGTATGCCCAGGTCCTGCTGCAAGAGATTTGGATGAAACATGATGGAATAATATGTGAACTCTGCATTGCTTTAATATAACACGCTAAGAAAGAATAAGTCTCTCTTTTATAAATAAATAACTCGGATAATTGTACGGGCTTGCTCATGGAGATGGGGCTAGCCTTGGGGCTACTTGAGAAGTGTTCCAGACAATTGTGTCAGGAGACCCTATGGAATTTAAGCTGGAAAGATGTAATTTTGAGGCTCTATATTTGTGCTATTAAATTGATTAGCTAAGAAAGTGATAGTAAAATTATAAAATATTAAAACCGTAGCTAAAAATGGCTTAAGGAATTAATGTTGTGAAGTGGATTATATCTACACCAAAGAAGTGGTTCCAGCTTACTACATCGCCTGGGTTGGTTGGTTATCAGGATTTCATTACCCAAATTACTACTTCAACATGGGCAGATTGTATGGGCAACTTCAGCAAGTGGTAAGGGTATGGTTTAGACACATGTATATGGTAAATAACTAATGAACAACACATGTCATCGTCTCAGCCATTGTGTCACAGTGTCTTGGTATTTATTTATGTATTTTGGATCCTCGAGATCGGACTTCCAGGTTCGGTGGCCTGGATTGTTCCGACATTCTCATGTTCAATGTTCAATGTTCACTGTATTTGTGCTCTGTGACACCAGGCGTAGTTCTCCTGGCAGGGATTGCTACATACCTCGCTACTGGGCTTGGAATGTACGCTGGCTAAGCATTATCCTGCTAACAGGGCCCGTATATAGGTTGGCTGAGCTATCCATTGTCCCAGAGTTTGTTTATGGTGGTTTAGTACTTTGGTTATGTTCTTTGTTCTGGATGTTCATGATGTTTACTTTATTGTCATCGTCTAGTATTACACCATAGGTCCTTGTGTCTTCGAGTTGTTTATGTTCTTGTTATCCAAGATTCCAGAGCGTTTCCATGTATGCAGAGACAGCTATGTGATCCCCACTTAGTCACGAGGACTAACCCCTTTGAGTGCATGCAGTGATTGAGCAAGGTGGTGCTCGGGCCAGTAGCAGTGATACTGCTCAGGATCGTGGCTAAGTTTGGAGTTTTCTAGAGCTGAATCTTAGTTTTGGTGTTGAATAAATCTATTATGGATGTATTTCTTTTGAAACTATATTACAATAGTTGGATATTAGTTATATACATAAAGAGATTCATTTTCAATTATCTATCGGAAGATTAAATTCTTCACCAACATTAAGCTGATTAAAGTTCCATACCAACCTAGACATCCTTAAGTATAGACAAGATCACGAGTTGCCAGGAGGGTCAACTCGGCAGGCTCGTCACATTCGACATTAATTGGTCAGCACTTATGTGTTGACAATTTGTTGTTGAGCATCACATTGAATTGAGTTGAATTGAATTGTCTTTTATCATTTACAGGGACCAAATAGCCTACGGGACCCAAACAAAGAAACAAGGAACAATCGACCTATTACTATCCAGGATTTATAAAAAAGTAAACAAGGTACATCAAGGTTTTCATAAGCCTAAGAGTTGTTAAGAACCTAAACATAGAATATTGCTCTAAGCAAAATGATTTGGCCACTTTGGAAAAAAGGGTGAAGTGAGCTTCATATGCCAATTGCTACATAGTGTAAGCATCCTTAGTGAACATAACCTAGTGTCAAAACTGGTGTTTTTCTTATCATCTAAGAATGGTTGTCTTCTCCATGGTACTTCTGAATAAAATTGGTCTCAGATATAACCACAACATCTCGTCCTCTCCGTATAACTATCTATCTCCAAGGCACAAATCATCTGATTCTTGGAAGGGCCAAAATGGCCGAGTCAATCTCCTCTATCGTCCTCTATTATGACTAGATCTGTAGTGATTGGATCCACCTGCCAAGCAATGTTAATCCAATCAGGGGGAAAAGCAAAATACCACAAAGGGGTTGTGTCAGAGAAATAGCTCTCTATCGGCATCATGCTTAGCCTAGATGATGTGTTGCAACTGAATCCTTCGGAAGGAGCTTGGCCACGGGCATCAGCTGATATTCAGGTCTCGGTTTATGGGAGGCAACTCTTGTTGCTTTGCAGTATCTTTGACCTAGTGATTTGCAATTGACTAGCACAGTGGTCATCCTCTTGCCAGCACACTTGCAGGCAGGAGAACCAGGGAGGCGGGTCCAGCATGGTGGACTATGTATTAGTGTCTGAGCAAGACATGCATCTCGTCAAGCATTTTCGAGTGGGAATATATGGTAGGGATGAGGAGGTGGACTCAGACCACCTGCCACTCTACTTGCAGCTGGCTTGATATGTTGTTCCAGCCACATGTACACCATCTTCTCGCATGCCCTAGCTCAGACCTGATCTGACTATGAGCACGCTCATACTTATTCCCAAATGCTTAAGGAGAACCTGACAAGCATCTCACAGTGTTCAACGCTGGAGCGGAAGGCAGCAGGCTCATTGACGTCCTCGAACCTGCTGCTGAAAGATGTTTTGGGGAGAAGCTGCCCCCGCGAACCTCGGGAGCTACAACCTTTCCACGTAACCAGTGGTTTGATGCTGAGTACAAAGAATACAAACGCTGGCTCCGGCAAGTTACAGATCCTGCTCTACGCTTGGACGCGGTCAGGCAATACTGCACTTTCCTTAAAGCTAGAAAGGCTAGGTGCATTGTGGCCCATCAACAGGAAATGTTCTTCCTCTTGGAACGTCATCCCAGGACCTTCTGGCAAAGAGTGCTCAGGAGGCCAGTGCTGCCCACAAGAAACATCACCCCCGAGCAGTGAAGGCAATACCTATAGCAGCTCTACAATCTTGAGGGTGCACGGGCAATATTACCCCCCTCCCTCCCCCCCTCCAACGGTCCCGGTCTTTGGAAATCACAGAGGCGAGGTAGCCGCGAGGGGTTGCGGTGTCTAGCCAATAGAAAAGTGCCAGACCTTGATGGCATGCAGGCGGAGTTACTCAAGTGGGCAGGACCAACCATG
The DNA here is from genome assembly GCA_021234155.1 of Isoetes taiwanensis. Taxonomy (NCBI): domain Eukaryota; kingdom Viridiplantae; phylum Streptophyta; class Lycopodiopsida; order Isoetales; family Isoetaceae; genus Isoetes; species Isoetes taiwanensis. The sequence continues at coordinate 2,245,834 of JAJEKV010000090.1, forward strand.
GCACCGGTACTAATCGCCATGTTCAACAAGGCGTTGCGAGAAGGTTTCCCCCGTAGTGCCGCCAGGGATGACCTCTCTCTCCCACACTATTTGGCCTATACATTGATTAGTTGGAGAGATGGCTTGCTGATAATGGAGGCAACGGGGCTCAACTTCTACACTAAATCACCAGGAAACTGATCTATGCTAATGATGTGGACCTCCTGGCTCACGCTCAAGCGGACATGCAACGCCATCTCGATGCCCTGGACATTTTGCCAGGTGACTGACATGCGTGTCAACTTGACCAAGACCAAGGCGGTTCTCATATCGTCTCGACACCAGCCAAGGGCACCGACCCTCACTTATCGTGGCCAAAATGTTGAAGTGGTGCCCGCTTACAAATATTTGGGGGTGGAGTTCCCGCCTGCCATGAACTAGGACAATTCCATCCGGTTGCGAGCCGCAGCAGGTTGGAAGGCACTCTACGCAATGCAGAACAATAGCCACAAGATGGAGCTGTATGATTGGGCCCACCAATCGCACCTATTCAAAGTGCTAGTAGAACCTGTGCTTTTGTATGTGGTCGAGGTCTGGGGCCTGATGGTTTTCCTCGCCACTTGGAATGACTTGGAGCAGGTGCAAAAAACTTTCTTGGCACGAGTCCTGTGGTTAAAGTATACAGTTCTATACCAGATACTATTGTAGGATACATGTTTCTTGCCTCTTCAGAGGGGGGCCCTTGACAGACACATCGTCTACTTCCAGAAGAAGCACAATTTCATTAAAATGAGAAATTTCGTGATTCCAACTAGGGACGAAATTATTTTTAAGACATATTTTAAGGCATTTTGTACGATAATGTGGCGCCATTTAGCATTCACATATATTTTGTCCAAATTTGGCGCCATTAATATCAGAGGAAAAAAAAAACAGCAGGAAAAAAAAAACTGCAAGTTAGCAGGATTTACTTTATTTTACACAAAGAGGGGCATCATTAACTTCTCAAAGTGACAAACTTAAACACATCAAGAAAATTTGTTCATGATTGGCTTGTTAAAAAAAAAATTAGCGAAATTTGTTGTTGAATTGAATCACCGCCATTAGTAGGATCATGCTTTTCTTTGGCGACATTAAGAAGGTCAAATCCTGCCCCACTAAATGCCTCTTCGTCAAAGTTGTAAGCTGCATTTTGAATCTCGACGTACAGTGGTACTAAGTTGGACAAAGTTGGCTCCATGCCAAATCTCCTGGCATACCTGAACATGCATCCTCAACATGCTTTGAAACTAAAATAAAAAATGGCACCTTGAGGATCCATGGTGCCATTTGCACCTGCAGCACCAATATATAGCAAAATAACAGGGGGTTCCAGGGGGATTTGATATAGATATAATTCTTGAAACCATAGACCATATCCCTAAAACAATTCAATGGGTTATTATAAAAAAAAAAATATAGATTTAAGATAAAAAATAGTCACATTATCTCACTAGTTAGATTGGTTAAAGTAGTCTTATTAGGACATTGAGTTATTTTAGTAGAGGTTCGAATCCCCGTATTTCATATTCTAAAAGCTTAAATGAAACCGTATAGAGGCACGATATACCATCAAAACCTTAGACAAACTCGTATTCGACATCTTAAAATCATAGGCGTCCCCAATCATAATTGAGCATAATCGAAACGAGAGGTGTCCAGAGGCTCCAACATACAGTCTGGGCCGTAGGATTGACAGATCCGACGACTGTGGTAGTCCAGGGTGCACCTCGTTTAGAAAAAAGTTTCCAAAAGACAAAAACAAAAATTATGTTTGATGCATATTGAGGATGCAAATGCCATGCATCCTTGGCATGGTCTGCTTTACCAAATGCATGCTGAGGATGCAAATGGCGCCATTTGCATTCACTAGCATGCATTTGGTCTACTATATCAAATGCATCTGAGGATGCAAATGGAGCCATGGCGCCATTGCATCATCAGCATGCTTAGAAATGGCATTGAGGATGCAAATGGCGCCATGGCACCATTTGCACCCGCAGCGCCAAAAAAAAAAAAATTAAAAAATAAAATATTTAAAAAAAAATTAAAAAAAGAATTGGGCATATGCAATTTCAAAGGAACTTCAATCTACTTTGTAGACCATTTGTAGAAAACAAACCGCGACAACCCCTTGCAAGCAACCTGGTGTACATGTGAATGGGGCTTCATGCATTTTTTTCCTTCTGCCAAAACCAAGATTTGTTTACTTGGACAATTACAAATTATAATCTGTTTGAGCTTACGAACAGCTCTTTGTTGCATTATCTGAGCAGATTTAACAATCTAGCATAGGAAACAATGTTAAATTAGTATTTGGGCAAAAGTATGCTGGTGGGGTACAAATAAAAGCGATGCAGCACCCAGCACTTTCCAGCACTTTTTTTTTTGTTTTTCATAATCAGCCATGCAATTCGATCATACATGCAAAATTTCAGGGCCTAATTTGGGATATTGAGTGAGCAATTAGAAAACCCATTTCTCCCAAAGATTTTGGTAAAACGAACAAAATTTCTTAATTCAACCCAAATTAAGCTAAATCGGATGGGGCTTTTCAGATTTTCATAATCTGCCATGCACCCATATCCTACTTGCAAAATTTCATCTCCTAATTTGGGATATTGTGTGAGCAATTAGAGAAAAACCATTTCTGCAGCAATTTTGGTACAGTGAAGAATTTTTTAATTCAGCCCAAATTAAGCTAAATCAGTTGGGGCTTTTCAGATTTTCATAATCGGCCATGCACCCATATCCTACGTGCAAAATTTCAGAACCTAATTTGGGATATTGAGTGAAAAATTAAAGAAAAACCATTCTTGCAACAGATTTTTTGTAAAACAGTGAAAAATCTCTTAAGTCAGCCCAATTTAATCAAAATTAGATGGGGCTTTTAGGCTGAATATGGTCGAAATGACAATCCTACCTTGGTGGATAAGTTTTATGAAAAGATATGATGGGATTGAGCAACTAATTGGAGATTCACATGCCAATTTGGAGTTTGGGTCATTCCTGCGCACTAGTCAGACTCCAATCTAATGAAATCGATGCTAATCTGATGGAAAATTCAAGCAATGTGGAATGATTCTTGGCTGAAGAATCCTCTTAACAAATGAAGGGTGTAAAAAAACGAACCCACTAGCACTAAAAAAAAAGCAGGAAGCAGGGGTGCTAAAAGCATGCGTCCAGACGCGTGCTTTTGCACCCCACCAGCATACTTTTGCCCATTTCATGTTTGTGTGTGCGCAAGTGCAACGCCCTAGGCAGGGAAAGTATTCAGTTTATACATCTTGGACATTACTTAATAAAACATTTACAAATAATACGTATGAAAGTGTAACTCATTAAGTACCATCTCAATAAAATCTATGCAAATACCATCTATACCCTAAAAAAATGCTAAACTAGTCAAAAGCACGTTTGATTACTTTTTACAGAAATTACATGTTTTGATAATTTTTATATCAATATCATCGAAAGCAGCCTAATTTCTAGTTAGAAAATAAAAAATGTAGTTTTCATCTTCCAAGTGCAGTAGATCATCTGAAATTCCCATCCTCCGAGAAATCATGAACATGTTGCAATAATAAATTATCTGTTGCAATATTGTATGACGATTATGTTTTTGAATGTCATACTTGACATCAGGGCGAGGTATAAGTTCCCATACTCATGGCATGTTTATTTGGTAACTTTGTGAAAATGTGAACATTAATTTTGAGTCACATTGGCAACAATAGCTAGGCACATGACAAAGATGTGGACATACTCATGGCATGTTTATTTGGTAACTTTGTGAAAATGTGAACATTAATTTTGAGACACATTGGCAACAATAGCTAGGCACATGACAAAGATGTGGACATGTTTGTTGGCAAACCCCTTAATCTAGTGGCCTAGCTAATTTTGGCTAAGCTAATTTTGGTTACTCCATTATTCTAGTATACTTATGCGAAAAAGAAAAAACAAAAGAAATTTTTTTCCCATTACAAAATAATATTATTATTGCATAGAATACAATAGTGGGGCATTTAAACAATCTTCTTTAACCCATAGATAAAATAGATAGAGCATTCAATTTAAGAAAACACGTTGAACTTTTGTAGAAGTTTGTATTAATGAAGTCACGATGCACATCTTTATTCTCTTGCTTCTTGCAAATCGGGGGAGTACCATGTGTATATAACCATGCAGGTATATAGAAGTATGGCATTTTGTTCATCCCTTCTCCCCCATTTGTTTTTTCCCCTCTTTTCAGCAATCTGAATTGGGTAATAACTATTTTAAAACTATTCCATCAAATTCATGTCGGAAATGTTAGTGTTTGACCATTTATATGTAGAATATATAAAGTAATGCAGGCCATAAATATTCCTCGTCTGTAAAATTCTGCTCGTGCCCTGCAACAACTAAGGTTACCCCTGCAACAACTAAGGTTACCGCATCAATGTAAAGTAACTTGTACAGATTTAGTACAATAGCCAGCCTCCCGAATAGCCGCAACCTTGTATAAGTCTGGATGTGAAAGAATAGACAAACCAAAATAGTTAATTTTTCCTCCTTTATCTTTGTAGCCTTTAGCAATGCTAAACCAACTAAATGAGTTCATAAATCTAAGATTACATCTATGATGTCCATAATTATGGAGCAGAAATGATAAGTTATGTATATATATTAAATATGTAGAAGAGCCATAAAGCTAACTCTTTAGCTAACTCTTTAGCTTCATGTACTTGATGCTTCAAGTGAAATATGTTCTCACATTGTCCAAGACAAGGAGCATGCATGATATGAACATCCATGCTTGCAGGGGAAGCTCCATCTTGAAAGCACCTCTGAAAGCAAAGTTGGCATTGGTACCATGTCTATAGTCTGAACCGATCTCTTTTAAATAAGGTATGTATGACATAAAAAAGGGGGAGAAAATCTTCAGCTCTCGATTTGGACAATTAAGCCACCAAACATGCATTCCAATTCTTAAATAATTCTGCGTCAAAGGAAGAGGAATGGATAGTCAAAAGTTTATGGTAGACTTTTAAGCACCACACTTTTTCCAGCATGCATATCCACGTGAACAGCGCACAGCGCCCTTGTCTGCATCCGTACTTCGAAGACAAGGAAGAATGGAAAGCTTAGCATGGGAAATACTTGCGTAATATAGGCGGATCAAAGGATATCTTCTGCTATCTTCACAATTGCAGCCAATTATCTTACTCCATGTATGATCTGCTCTCTTTGTGTGCATTAGAGCTAAAGTTACCATGATATATGCAAACATTCAAAAACACCAAGCAAAAAAACATAAAGGTCAACTTCTTGAAACTAATAATTCCTCCTTATGACTCTGTTGAGGCAGTGGTCTAAACTGGCTAGCTGCCAGAAGCTCATGAGGTGGATAAATGACTAAAGATTCAAATTGCAATTTTCCAGGTTTTGACATGTGATATAGACTGCAGTCAATGAGATTTGCTTCAAAGATGTGAGTAAAGTCCAGAGAGTAGCAAAGAAAACAAAAGTTCGTGGATAAGTGATCATGATCAGACTATCTTTGCAATATGGTGGTTACCTGATAGCTTGTTTGGTCCTCAAATATCTCATCTCCAAAGTTTGCAGAGTCTAGCACGCCAGTGACTTTCGAGTTAATGTACTCAATGTCATGGTCTACAAATCGTTCAAGTTCTATGCCTGGGATAAGCTCTTGCAATGTCTTTGTCCTCTGGTTCAAGTGCAGCTTCTCTTCTAAATTTTCCCTCCAGTCCCTCCAAAATCCATCTTCATTTAGTGAGATTTGATCTGCAAATAAAGTCTAAGAATTAGTCCTAATACTCAAGTTATGTCAGTGTGGTCTTTTTTTTTGATGAAGAGATGTAACAAGCCCATGGCTAATTTTACGATGGTTAAATCTATTCCTTTACAATTCTTTGTTTCATGTGGTCTCGTCCCACTTTGTCAAAGTATATGAACCAACTGCATCATACCTTATTTTATACTCTACCATCTATATTCCAAAATTAGCAGCTCTAAGCAACAATATTTAAAAGCATTTACTTGATCCGTCATTGGCATAATCAAAGTGGTGGAGGCATCTTGACACGCAAGTGAGATTAGATTCCCTCTTAACACACTTTGTACAGTAATTCTCTTCTTTTCTCACTTCTTTGAGCTTTCGATTGCTCGTCTGATAAAACCGTAAAAGTATTGCTATTTTACGTTAAAAATTTTCATTGGCACACTCTGTTGAAGAACTGGCTGCAGAATGATGATGTCGAAAAATTCAAAAGGTAACCACGACCAAACATGCGATGCCTTTTATTACTAGGATCTTCCATATTTTCATGTGTAAGCTTCGTGATTAAATCATCAGAAGGGGCAATTTGATAGTTCGTTAATCGATATAAAACTAGAGCTGCAGCTTGAGCTTTCAAACTCCTGCATTCTTTAGAAACCAGGTATCACGAGAGCTTTCAAGTTTAAATTGCTCCCCGCTTGTTCTACATAATTTCTCACATAAAATGAATCATTGGAGCTCAATTTCAACAGCCACGGCGGTATAAACGTGCAAATGCTACAAGCTCCTTCGCGGCTTTTGGCATCACTTTCATCTGGCGGGAATACCAGTCCAATATGATATGTGATGATAATAGTTATAGAGCAGAGGACTATCCGGGGCATGAAAGCGAATTTAAGATATTGGAGGCTGGAAAGCATACCCTTTCACATGTTACCCAGTATGGTCTCAAGAAAAGCCAACAGACTCTAGGTAGCTACTAATATCCGTAATGCCTGCATTTGTATAAATAGTAAAGAATGCAACATAATTTTGGAACAAAATCAAACACAATGAAATCGATTAAGAGTTCGCCATCGGAAACGGCCGGCCATTGTATTGATGAAAATACGTATGCCCATAGTGCCAATTTTTATCTAAGTGCCTAGGAAAGGATGCTTCGACATTCCATAGTTAGAGAGTTCCCAAAACTAAAAATAGATGCCGGCCAAGTAAATTGTGGGGCGTATCTACTACATCTCCCCCTTCTTACTATCGGCGAAGAAGATCCGAGGCCCTTCAGTCCATATATCGGCCTTTCTTAACGAAAAAAATAGAAAGAAGCATCAAAATGATAAAAAATAATGACACGATAGTTATTTGCGGTTCTTTGCCATAACCGCCCGGTTGCAAAGGATTTCTGATTCTTTCTTTGTAGTTGCTTGTCGGATAGCTCTCGCTTTCGCAAAACTTCTGCCGGTGACTATTTTATGTCTACTTGATATATAGCTGGAAGCTCTGCATCACTACCCAAAGATGTCTCAGCGGAAACCTCTCAGGAGAAACCCTAGCCAAAATCGACTCATCGAACCTAAAACCACGGTAGTAGATGCCTTGAAGCGTGTTTTTCACGGGAGGAAATTCTTGAGCCTTGTGGCTGAACCGGTGTTATACTCGTAAGTCGATATTGACGGTCTTCGACATATTCGCCAATCTGTCGCGCTTCCGGCATAGCCAATCTTCCATCATAGAAAATACCAGTTTTGTTTCTTCAAGAACTACGCCCAGCGTAGCGTTTTCCCAGCAGATAACCCGCGAACGCGTTGGAATTTCCATTAATTTTAAGTGACATCGATCAAATGCGGCTCAGGATAGTCTTACCACGGTTTTAGGGATCCCGGAGGTAAAAAACAGATCCTCCCAGATCACCGAGCTTCGACGGAATCCGTTTAGGACCCCCGTTTGGCCGTCATCGACACCGGAGGGGTCCTGCATAAATCTGGGCCGCCCTCGCCGCGCGACACATCCGGGCCGTCCGTGGTGTTTAGCCTCGGTATCCTGCTTCGCCTCATCCAGCCCTCGGGAATCACCAGGCGCTGATCAGCCTCGGGATCACCAAATGACGATAACTTAAGCCCGTCTCGGTAGTGTGTGATCCCCTCCTCCGGGATCGCCATCGGCGTGGCGATCTCGGCCACCTTATATACCACGATCGACCTCGGGATCACCACCATCCGACTCGGGGGAGGCCGGCCTCGAGACCCGTAAATCCGACCCTCGGGGATCCACACCTGCCGGGGCCGCGATTCCTTCCTCGGGATCACCCAGAAGGCGATAGCGGACGGGCCGGCGGCGTTATCCCTCTCGGGATCGCAAGCCGGCCGATAACAGCGCCCGTCGGTAGTAGGTATGATCCCCTCCTCCGGGATCGCCATCGGCGTGGCGATGTCGGCCACCCGATATCGCCACGATCGCCTCGGGGATCACCACCATGGCCGACTCGCCGCCTCGGGACCCGTGGAAATCCGGGCTCCGGGATCACACACACCGCCGACGCGATTCCTTCCTCCTCGGATCACCACCGGCGGCCGAGTAACGGCGGACCCGATATCGGGCTGCGTTATCCTCGCCTCGATCACCAAGCCTCGGCCGATAACCAGCCGATATCACCGTGTGTGTGATCCCTCCTCCCGATCCCCACGCATGCGATTTGCATGAAAATCGGCCGGTGTGGCGGCGTGGAATGATCGCGGCGGCCGCTTTTGAACATGTCGGCCATGCGGACCAACCATCCCGATCTGACACCCGGGGGCGTCGAAACCACCCTCCCGGATCGCACATTTGTCTTCGAATTTCTACGGCTGGCTGCCGCACAGACGGATGTTCAAGCGGCCCCTTGCGACTATGGACGTTTGGGGGCTGGAGGAGAAGATAGTACAGTATTTATCCGCTTAAGATCATTTTTAGGAGGTAAAAACGTATATCTGAGTTCCCTTTCGCCATTCCCACCGCGTCTTTGAAATACATGTGGAGTCACCCCCTAATGGCATTTTTCGACCATAGCAACCTACACCGGTTTCGAGGAAAGAGCACCAAGTTCCTTCCTCCGTGCGGGGAGGTGGAGAAATGCTTGTGTGGACTGCTACCTCCCAACAAACCCGGGTTGAAGACTTCATTCTTGGAGAGCAAAGAAATTGTGTGGCAATTGCGACTTCTACTTAAGGAGTTCCAATCCCGAGAGGGTGCTAAAGAGGCCAACCAGGATTCTTATTTGACTATGAAAAGGTATGTATTTAAAAACCCTATCCTCTAGTTTCTTCGTTGTTGTTGTTGTTGTTTATGTAGTAGAAAACATTGTAGCGTAATATTTTAATTCTTAGATGTACATGCACTACTTTCATGCACTAATTTTGAACACTCAAAATAGGTAATTGGTGCACATATGGTCCCCGGACAAGACTTTGAACACTCACGTGGTTGCCGATGGACCACGCCAACCCTCGCACACGCAGAAAAGAGTTGAGAGGGGTGAGAGTGTGCGTGGGGCTGCCAATGCCATTTTACCATTAGGCAACTCTACCTTCTCCCGAATGCTCTCAAGTTACTTATTATGGGTTTGAGCATAGAAATCTCCAAGGTGAGCCTTGCCATGGTAAATTTGTTGACGTAGAAAGGTATCGATTCAAGCTAGCACCGTGGATCTCACAGAATTGAGGGAATGGGTTAGAGAAAAAGCTCGTGCATTGGCACACCCACAGTGTTATGAACATGCACGAGGAGAGGTGGAGATTTAAAGTAGATGTGCATGGCAAGGATAGTTTGTGTAGGGATGACATGTCAAGATTCGGGATGTTTACAACATTGAGAAGAGTGTTGTTAGAAACACTTGGAAGCTACATGAAGACCTTCCCACTAGCATCAACATGTGGGTGCAACAACATCTAGAGTCCGGTGTTCTTGTATGAACATGGTGACATCGTTCCAATTGGGAGTGATGACTCCAATCCAAAGAGAGGCAATGCTGAAATTTGGAAAGAATAGGGCCATTTGCATGGATGCAACCTTCAAAACTAATGACAAGAGGTACACTCTAAGAGTTCATTTCCATTCTAGTTCTTTTCCATAGTCACTTTAAAATGGCTAATGCAGTTGGTTTCAATCATGCAATGACATCTATTGGTTTAAAATTCAAGATGCAATGACGGCTATTGGTTTCAATTATGCGGTACTATCTTTTACACTCATTGCCTTCGATGACCATTGCAATGGCATGCCATTGGCATATGTCATAACCAATTCTCAAAAAGTAGGGCTATAACTAAGTGGTTGAAAGCACTAAAGGATTCATTATGCCGGGATGATCCTGATGGCACCCTTCTTGCATCATAACCGGCGATGCGATCTTTGAAATCAAGGCGGTAAAAAATGTAAGTGATGCCCGGCAATTTTCCCCAAGTTATACTTTCTTGCATACTTTCTAACACTAACACTTGTAGGTTTTCCCAAACGCGTTCTGTGCAAATATGCATTTGGCATGTGAGAAGAGCCTGGATTAAGTGGCTAAGCAAAAATGTAAGGAGTAAGGTGCATAGAAATGAAATGTTCAAGGAGCTAGGGAATATAATGTACAAGACAGAGGGTCCTATAGGGGACAATGAGTATGGTCATGAGTACAGGGAAGTCGTTAGGAAAAGAGGCTATCAAGAGATTGGAAGAGTTGGTGAGGAAGTATCCTCAATACCCTAAATTGTCGGCCTACATGAGTAAGGAGTGGACTAAGAACATCCCGTGAATGGGTATTGGCTACAAGAATGTACATGCACTCCAATCAAGAGACCAATGCTTCGCCATAGAGGCATGGCATGCTGCCCTTAAGTTGCGCCTAGGCATATGTAAACGTGCACTTCGAGGCAGGAGAATTGACTGGTTGCTCTACATTCTCACTAACAATGTGGAGACACACATGGCTTATATGAGGTAACATTTACATATCACTATTTACCTTGCAAACTTACCTTGCAAATGGTTGATATATAGCTATGTTCTAGGTCTATGAAGGAACATGGATTTGTAGTGAACACCTCACCAGAACAAATAGTAGAGTGCACAATTAGAGGCGCCGGAGAATTGCCGACAACAAGTCACAATTACCAACTAGGAGGGCGAGGGTGAAGTGCAAACCGAAAGCATCTTGGACAGGGCAGGGCACTTTGTTGCTGGAGCACACAAGAATTGGGCATATTGTGATTGTCCTTGGGGAGCCAAGGGTAATCTATGTAAGCATCAGGTGAAAGTTATGCAAATGCTTGGCAATTACAGGGATCAAGATCTCTTACAGGTGTTGGGTTCCCAATATGGGACAATAGGTGGGGCATGGACCACCAAGCAATCTGAAGCCGTGCAAGAGAGTTGTGGAGACCGAGGGGATCGGAGGTGCTTGAGATAGTAATGCCTAGGGGAAGAGTCTCCCTTGCAAACAAGCAGTCAAGTGGACTTGAACAAGACTCAGCCTCCTTAGAAGCGGTAATTGCTAGAGTGATGTCTAGGGCTCAAAAAGATCCTAACATTTTAGTTGCAACCCATTCTCTCATGAGGCAGCTTTCGACTTTAGACTTGAGAAGATGGATGACATAGTTGGCACGAGAGACTAATATATCAACTCTACCCCGAACTTACCTTGGAGGTGAATTGTGGTACTAGCTTGTCACGGGTGAAGCCTGTTATAGAAACTTGGAAAACATAAGGTGAAGAAAGCAAGGAAGAGTTGGAAGGAACTTCAGATGGAGGCCTCATGCAAGGCACCATGAGGCCCAAATTTCGGGACCTGAAACATGACTCTCCCGGAATCGAAACATGACTTTTATTTCTCAATCTTTCAATGAGCCGAATATCACTAAATGTAATGTTTAAATGTTCTAAGGTAATGGTAAATGGTAAATGTTTTGTAATGGTAAATGTTTCCCCACAAGGTATCATGGTTGTAAGGTTATCATTTTAATCCCGTCCTTCTTCCAGGATCCGGAGGATGGGATCACGTGTGGTGATCCCCACCTCGGGATCCCCAAACAGCGGACGGATTATTTTTTTATTTTTCTTTTCCCCAACGCATAATGGTTCTAAGGTTATCATTTTAATCCGAAATTCCGCTTGCTGGTGATCCTTTAGGATGGGATCACGTGTGGTGATCCCCACCTCGGGATCACCAGCTTTCCTTTATTTTTTATTTTCTTTTCCCCAGCATTAATGGTTCTAAGGTTATAATTTTAATCCCGTCCGCTGTTGGTGATCCGGAGGTTGGGATCACGTGTGGTGATCCCCACCTCCAGGGATCTCCAAATGGCGGATCCATTTTTTTTTCTTTTCTCCCCTAAGGTACCATGGTTCCTAAGGTCTATTTATTTCCTAATGGTTTAATTCAATTCATTTGCATGTTTCAAATGGATCTTAAGTTACAATGGGGCCTTACAATGGCCTAAAATCCACATTCTAATTCAATCATTCAAATCAACATCAAGCACTGTTGCCATGCCTTCTGCCCGGACGTCCTCGGCAGTTACATCTGGCACACCACAGGGTAGTGTCCACATGATGTGATCGAAGATGTCGCATAAAGATGGATCAGACCCCTCTAGGACTTCCCTAATTAGAACCTTCTTTACATCCTCCTCAAAGATACATTTCCTCGAGCGGGCTTTTAGGGTGTTGCCTTCCCAGACAATGTCCGTAGCTAGCAAATTCTTCAAAGCCTTGCCCTGGATAATGCACTTCTTCAATTCCCAAAGCAATGCCCTGTGGCTTGGCCGACCGGGATCATTGTCCGAGGGCCTAGGGGTCTCGTGTTTGTATTCCCCATTCTCCACGGTCTGCAGATGAACCATGAGGGATCATGCAAAGATGGCTGAAAAGATTAGTATGAAAGTAGAACATAAATGTGAAGGGAGACAACAACATGCTTACTTTGGAGCGTTTTGATGTTTGTCGGGTTGGGCGAGATCTAGCCCCACTTCCTCCTCGAATTTCATTCAAGTGGGCGAGAATATCCTCAAAGGTCGTGCATTGATGGCACCGCCCTATGTAGGCAAGTGTCGGGTCCTCACCATCATCACTCACCTCTTGAACTCAATTGAAACCAAGCCCCAACTTACTTTCTAGCAAGAACCACTAAGGTATATATAGACTCATGAATCAAACCGTTGTACTATCCGATTTGTACAAATCGGTTAACCCTTGATTTCAATTTGTAATGGTAAAAGTGGTAAAGTGGACCTTTTTCCAATGGCTAGGTACCTCTATTATTTTTTTTTTTGGACGGGGGATCCTCGGAGGACGGAATCCACGCTTGGGGATCCCGGATGATCGGATGGGTGGTGATCCCCACCTCAGGATCACCACCGGGCGGACCGAGCCTCTTTTTCTAAGGCTCTATGGTTCTAAGGTTTTGAATTTATTCCGGGTGGTGATCCGGGTGATCCCGAGGTCGGGATCACTAGTGGTGATCCCCACCTCGGATCACCCGGATCGCTGACGGACTTTTATTTTTTTTTTTTCCTATTAGGTGCAATGGTTATATTCCCGTCCATACACCGTGATCCGGAGGTGGGGATCACCATGGGTGATCCCCACCTCGGGATCACCGGATGGATGGCCTTTTTTTTTTTTTCAGGCTCTATGGTGCTAAGCTTTTCAATTTATTCCCTTTCGGTGATCCGGGTGATCCCGGAGGTGATCCCCACCTCCCCGGATCACCGGATCGCTGACCGGACTTTATTTTTTTCCCCTATTAGGTACAATGGTTATATTCCGTCGCCATCGGTGATCCCAGGTGGGGAGCACCATCTCCCCACCTCCTGGATCACCGGATGGCCGGACGAGGCTTTTCTTTTCAAGGCTCTATGGTTCTTAGGTTTTCAATTTATTCCCCGTCCTCCTGGGATCACCACAATAATTGTTTTTTTTTTTTTTTTTTTTTTTGTGTTTGTCTTTTCCATTGGTTGTTTTAATATTTGCCTCCACGGGGATCCCGAGGTGTTCAAACTTTCGGGATCCCGGCTATTCAAGTTTGGGGATCCCGTGAGGTGTTCAAATTCCCAAACATCTGTGGGCCAACATCTGTTATGAATTGAGGGGATGCAGATTGATGATTCGAGAGTAAACCCTGGATAAGGAAAAACAAAAGCTATTTCCCACATCAATTAACCATTCGAAACGTCATATTTTACAATCATAGCAAAAAAAATTTACATTGTTGAACAAGGATCAAAAAGTTTTTTGTTATGGACCATTCAAAGCATCAAACGGGTCACGGGCCGATCGAATTGGTTGCTACCCTCGGGCAAGTAGAAGGTTGATTTTCCCGCTTTTAGGCGTCCTTAACTTCTAGAAAGATGACCTTGAAGCTTGTCCTCAAATTGTCCATCTCTTCTTTGGCAAACCAGTCCCCTGTGGATCACCATCCTGCATTACCGCGAGATTATAAATGGACACTAAATAAATTTGCTGATCAAGAAAAGACAAGTTAAGACATAGACAACTCACATCTATATCCTTCATGTAGATTTCTTTGATGAATTTCACACAACCAATAACATAGATGCCACAATCACGGTTGTTGTCTTTGGCCAGGAGCTTCCATCAAGATTCTTTGGTGCATTATGCGGTCTTTGATTCCTCGTGCCTCCACCTCTTAAATACATCACTTAAAACCTGCAATTCAAGGCATTAGAAGATAGGCTATGAATGAATAGTTACCAATTTTTGCACTCACAAAGTGATGAACCCGCTGTTGGAGCATGGAGGGATCAAAGGAATCGAAGTGCAATATGCAAGGGCAAGGCTTCTTCAATTTACGGCATGCCAAAGGATCAGCCACCAAAATGAAGAGGCTCCGGTGGGCACCTTGCATAGGACAAAACGTCATCAATTCAAACCGTAACTAAAAAGGCAATAAAAATCCACTTCCCAAACCCAATTTACGGCATTGACCCGGTATGTAGTAGAACTGTGCATACCGGATTTTCCACACGGCCTTGCCAAAGGGGATCCCGAATTAGCTTGACGAAATCGCCAGAGGGCACCACAGAGGCCCTGTTTTGTGCCATTTAGAAACATGCCCAAAAGCGGCCGGTGGAGGAAGACATGATGACAAATAAGTTTGGTGAGGAATTGAGTGTGCAAGAACCCCGCCAAAGCTCAACTTAGCATACCATGCAAGAAATAAAAACAAAGACAACACACATACAAGAAAATAGGCTCCTAGGCGCATCGGCATCGATCTCTGCAATCTTCAATACCGAGGTCACCGGAATAGTCGAGAATTTTTCGTGCCTCGCTCTCCGAGATGTGGAATTCAACATCGGATGATTTGCTTTGCCCACCTTCAACAGGGACTTTGAACCACAATTGGATAATTCGAGAAAATCTAAACCGCCAAAGCTCCTTTCTAATCCCTCCGTCATATAATTTTAGAGATTCAAAGAAGTGGGGGTCCAAAGATATACAAATACCACATTTTTATCTTGCTCGGGGTCGGGGAGCCAATTCATCTCAAGCATTTTCGGGCTCCTCCTCCTCCTCCCATTCTTCATGCACAATATGGTTTGGAGCCATCAAATGCATCCCTCCGGGTCTTTTGCACAAAAGTCCGCTTCCTTGGGGTCACACAGTAGACTTGGGCTATTCGAATTTGGGGTTTTGGGAGGAGGTGAATTAAAATCAAGCGTATCTGCGCGACTTCAAACTCCGCACTCACATCGTCTTCGTCCAAACTGGTGCTGTTCATAGCTCAAATCACCAAACAAATCCTTCTCATCCAAATTGCCATGCTTGCCCCTAATCCTTTCCTTGATTTCCCTTATCCGGCTCTACACGCATTTCTAGTTTTCGTGGGCCTCCTTTCTCCGCACTTTCTTGGGTTTATAAACTTCGGCTTCGGGCGTGTCATCAAAAAGGCCGAGGGCGATTTGCTCATCCGCCATACGCTCTGCTGCTGCCCTTGCCCTCACGAAGTTTTAGCCTCCGGATTGGGCTAAATTTGAAGTCGGGATCAAGAGATCTCTCCATACTTATCTTCCCATAATCTCTAACCCTCACCTCGACCCTTGTTCTTGGAATTCGACCCCTCGGATCTATCGGAAGCCCTGTAATTTTGCCATAATTGATGCACCACGAACCTATGATTCTCCGTTCGATCTTCCCGGCGTGTAGGATTTGCTGCGATCACCGACCCAGCAACGCCATTTTCGGACCGACCTGATCATACACGTAGTCCTTCAAAATTTCTTGATGGTCGGTTCCTCCCTTGGATTGACGTTAAAACATTCAATATTACTTTTCGGCCTCATCCCCTCTCATCCGCATTTTAGCATTCTTTAGATCATCGCTTTTCGTAGCATTGGCCATCAATCAAGCCTGGAGTCCCCTGGCGGCGGGGGTATTCTTCGTGGTGAAGCCCCTTAGCTCTTGCTTACGCCCTTAATCTCTTCTTGTTCGGGATTGAACCTCTTGGTGGGATTCAATCGAAAGCAATATCTTTGAGGCGATCGGGCAATGGCCAAGCCGAGTTTCCTTCCATTTCCCCATTCCGGTTCTCGTTAATGGAGGTATTTAGGCTGATTTGAAGTTAATCGACTCCTCCATCATCGTAAAAATAACATAACCCCGGTTAGAATAAGACTAAAATAGACTTTAACAACGGATGCGTCCATGGCGCTTACCTTTAAATACTTTCGGCGGATGCAACAAAGGCGGCCCTCTGATTCGGCGAAGAATCGGGCCCTTTCCAATGATTTCGGTCGGAAAGGGCAATGGATTCTTGGCGCGCCTGAGAGTTCGGACATAGCCATCGCACCACCGTGCTCCCTTCCTCCGGAATCCCCCCCCGTTTTGCGGGCGACTGCAATTGGGCCCGTCTGAATAACCGGGCGGTTTTCCGCTCTCGGTTACACCATTAGTGGATGGCGTGCGACCGACCTAGGCCGTCGGGCATTAATTCAAACCAATGGCATCGATTGAACCGTGGACGGGCCCCGCCATGCCAAGGCAGCAGATCCCGAGGAGGTTTTCACCGAGAAGGACTTTCGGGGATCCCACGCCCCTGTGTCCGACGGATGGTTGGTCCGTATGGCCGACATGTTCAAAACGCCGCATACCGCCCCACGCCATCGGCCGCTGCACCGCCGATTTTCATGCAAATCGCACGCGGGGATCCTGAGGAAGGAATCACCACCGAGGTGGTGATCCCTTTGCGGGATAACGGCGGCGGATATCGACGCCGTATATCGCCCCACGCTGGTGATCCCGGAGGTGGATAACGCCGAGCATCGGGTCCGGCCGCTATCGCCTTCTCGTGGTGATCCCAGGAAGGAACGCCAGGCGGGCAGTGGGGTGATCCCGAGGGCAAAGATCTTCCCGTCCTCGGTGGCCGCCTCGCCGCCATGGTGGTGATCTTGAGGCCGGATCACACACACCTACTGACATCGGGGCCAAGTATCGCCAGGCTTTTTGATCCCGGAGGCGGGGATAACGCGGCCGGGAGCATCTGGCCCACAAGTATCGCCTTCGGCAGTGATCCCGGAGGAAGGAATGCAGCTTCGGCGGTGTGGGTGATCGAGGAGGCAGGTTTCCACGAATCCCGGTACGACTGGAAGTCGGCCATGGTGAGTGTCCGGGCGGGATCATGCTTCTTCGTATATCGGGTGGCCGATACTCGATACTTGCGATAGCGACCGGGCAGGATCACACACCAGTGATATACCGGTGTAGATTCGGCCCGAGGGCTTAGTGATCCGGGCGGGGATACTTAGCGGGCCCGATATCGGTCGCCGTTATCGACGGTGGAAGTGATCCGGAGGAAGATAAACTTCGCGATTAATGGGTGATCGGGCCGAGTTTCCACGAATTACCCGACAAATTGACCATAGTGGTGATCCGGGCGTTACCTCGGGCGGGGATGTGAGATGGCGTGGCGATCGGCCCGGAGGCCGGATGTCGGATCGCCCACCCCTCCGTGGACCCTCGGTGTGTGTCGACCTCACGCGGGGGTCCCCCGGATTCCGTCGAAGCCCGGGCGGTGATACCGGAGGACGGTTTTTTTACCTCCGGGATCCCCGAAACCAGGGTAAGACTATCCTGGGCCGATCAAATCCAACGATTTTAAGCCCATCCACATGCACAAGTTTCTTATCTGGCATCAACGTGGACAGCTTCAAATTGATTTAAAGTGTCAACTTGTGTTTGGGCAAACGTGCTAAAAAAAATCTATTGGTATAAAATAAATACACACTTCATTACAATTTCCTTTAGCCCCCTTGTCCAAGAGATAAATGGCCGAAAACACAGTTAACGAAGGTCACCTTCTGTCAATAAGCACTATGGATCAAATTATAAATAGAAAAGAATAGAAATTAATATAGATGATAGATTTTGCTAGGAGGTTATTAGCAGTGGTCTATTGAATAGCATAGCTGGCTATTGTACATTCACATACACTCCCATAGCTTCTGAAAGTGGAATTTTGACATAAAATTCAACATGTTTTATGTATGTATAATTAATATTTCGTCTCTATACTTTGAAATTCATCTAGAAATGGCATTTTAGATCTAAAACATAGCATATTTGTGTAGATGTTGCCCATAAGCTCCATGACCTTCCCGTGGATGTTAAAATTGTATCTATCTGTCTATCTGCCTATATGCCTGCCTGCCTGTCATGTTCCTATTTAAAAGCATCATTTGTATTTCCCATTCCACTTCAAATACGATGCACAATCTCCTCCACATTTAAGCACTCCATTCCATCCTTAGTATCTACAACCATATATTCCACCTACAAACTCCATTTCATCTACCCTCCACATGCTCAAGACTAATGGCAGGCATCGCCGATCACACAATCTGGCCTAAGGCAATAGTATAAATAATTGAACATATGCATGTCAAACATGTTTGATAAATAGCACATTTAGGGTTTGGGGTTAAGCTATGAGTTTAAGGATCTGAGTCATTCAGGGTTTGAGAATCTATCACATCATGAATACTAATGATCATAGAGCATCTCATAGATGGATCATCCAATGCTCTAAACCATGTCATCTTACCGCAAATTTAGTGTTTAATGCTTATGTTTGGTGATAGGATATCATGACTATGTGTCACGTAAATTTACAACTTTTAAAGATGGAGTCTCACATAGTGACTTACCAAGTTCTATATTGGTTAGGAACCTGATACTCCATTACATTGACACTCCATTACAGCTACATACACGACTACATCTACAACCCTTCACACTTGGCGCTTTATTATATCTGTAGGCATAATTACATTTTCAGCTCTTTAATGCACCTATAAAACTCCCTTACATCAAGCCATTCCACACGTCCATGACTAATGCTCGCCGAGCATACATTTCTAGTGCTTATGAATGGCAAACGAGCTTCTTATGTGACAATGACACAACAAATCATCTCTGTACTTGGCATCTTCAAAATTGCAAATCATAGAATATATTTAGTAGGTGGTGGACGCATGCAATAATCATGGCAAATTTCTATTCCAAAACGGAAATGATCGTGACAAGATATCAACCATGCTCTATGAAAAATTCAAATGTCAGAAACATAAAACAAGCACAATTCGATGGATACACATCTACAAAGGCCTTGTAAAAGTAATGTATTGATATGAGCCAAATTACAGTGTATGAGCAGCTTATTTTCCTACATAAAGAACTGTATCATACTTCTGATGCAGATGAAATTTCTGAGCAAACCTTGCAAATCAACACTTTTTTTTTTCAGAGATGGTATGATTTATTTGGCAAACTGATCAGCCCATAAGAAAGCACCAATTGCATACTCTCTTTTCTCTGCAAGGCTTCCCATGGCAGAAACAGGGAGGCCGTATTCTTCCAGCAATCGATCAAGCTGCCATTCCGGCATTTTTTCATATTCAGATCTGCTAAATCTGGGATAATGCAGCGGCATCATAAATTCATAAGGCACCGGATGCAGGGCCACGGCAGAATATGGGCACTTTTTCACCGGCAGAACAGCGGCAGCGCCGGACATGGCTATGGTACCTTGATCCTGGTCTCCTTTGCCCTTTCCTTCACAAAAATGTCCACCCCTTTTATCAAATCCCCAAATCAAACTATCCACAAATTCCCGAACCCTGCAGGCGCAGAATCGATGGCCGGATTTCGCAGATTCTTCCTCCTGGCACATCCAAGGCATTGCAGCACTGATTTATACGGCAAAATATTTTAAAACAGCAAGCGGATTAGCAGAAATCCAACCTACCCACTTGGGATCCGAACAAAACCTATCGCAAATCCTCGCAAGAAAACAAAAGGGCACGGATTAAACGCTCTGCTTCTCAAATCCGGCGACGGAGCTGGGCGTTTTGCATGTGAATCTTTCCACTAGACCGGGGGAGCGGGGATCGACCAATGATATTTGTTTGGAAGATGGGATGCGCCACGTTTTAGAAAGAGCGGAGGCGTGGCCTCTCTCTTATAGCCATAGCCGGACCTTCAAGCCCCTGTTCTAGTTAGTTAGAATACCGGCCAAAATAACTTAACGGCTCGTCGTTTCCCATCGGCTGTTACATCACTGCCTGTTAGCCGCAAGAAATCTCCCATGGTTTCCGCGAATTTAGCAAAGGGAATATATTTTAGGGTTTCTTCTTTGCCACGCTAACTTTTTGAAGCTTACATTTCGCCACGTCGCACCATAATACGTGGCATTTTTTAATTTCCCATAATTCGGGGATTTTGTTGGTCTTGCCTAGTTGTTCAAGTGGTCCAATATGCCACAGTTCATTGTCCAAATTGTTATGCGCATTCTTCTTGCCGCCGCGACATCCGAGTCTTCTTCCTCCAATTGTTTGTGTCCTAATCTACTAGTACGCGACATCCGAGTCTTCTTCCTCCAATTGTTTGTGTCCTAATCTACTAGTATAGGGGTCATGGCATGCCAATCAGCCAACCCTGCACATCCGAGTCTTCTTCCTCCAATTGCTGGTGTCCTAATCTACTGTTATAGGGGTCATGGCATGCCAGTCAGTCAACCTTGCACACTCGTCTATCACAATTGACAAATAAATGAAGGTATGAACGCATGAAAGATCCTTGTGTACTAACTTTGCTTCTACTCTACCAACTATGCAACTACATTCTAATGACTTCCACATCAAAAAGGTCCAAAGTGTGTGTACTATTCGACATCATAGAAACCTTACTTTTTTGCCATGTTCTTCCGGGGAGGGGTTGGGGGACATGTGTCTTGGTTGGAGTGGGGTGGACCGGGAATCTAACCATTTTCTAGAAGATTGGGAAATGAGGTGTGAAAGATGAGAGAGAGAGATAAGTGATTAATCCTATAATAATAGTTATCTTAATGGTTATAGATAAAATGAAAGACAATTCTGATCATGTTGGATTTGAGCATTTGGTATTCAGTTAGTGGTTTCTTAGTGACCTATATCACTTGATCTCCACTAAACGTTTAAACTACTAATCTTCTCCTTAGAAAAACCCTGTCTATCTATCTATCCTAAGTTTTGTACCATGAACATATAACTTTAAATCATGAATTTGTTCACTATGGAAGGTCTTTTGTTCTAGGAATTGATATGCGAATTCTCTCATAAAAGCTCTCCCCCTCTCTATGGACCACTTTCCTTTTTGACCTTGCTTTTCCCTTCAGTTGTTGAATTCATTGATGCTTTCAAAGATGTTCTTTTTTTTTTTATCGAAAGGGGAAGTATATGCTATTATATCCTTTATTGGAAAAAAGTGAGCCTCCCAATTGCCTCGCCATTATAGAAGGAATATGGCCGCCATTCAAGGTATAAACTGCTCAGAAATTATACCTTTCTTTCAATCTTGAATAATCTTGATCAACAGTCTTGCAGAAATTATACCTTTCTTTCAATCTTGAATAATCTTGATCAACAGTCTTGCCTAAATCGACGCATTATCTAAAGCTTCTGAAAATGATGAAAAGGCAAGGAAATTGCCCATTATCTAATGCATTAGCTACTCGTTCTAGACACGTTGGCATAGAATTGCAAGCTTCATTATCACAGAAATAGCTATAAATGGCAGAGAGAGGGCGAGCATGTGACGCTCCCTGAATATATATACGACACCCGGCCGTATACATACGGGGACTTTCCCCTCCCATGGCGACCATCTCGCCATGAGCAGGGCCCTCCGTCTATCCCGGGCCATCCGTAGAGAGATGCCTGAGTGAAGGACACGGAGGTGTCATTCGGCCCACGCCTTCAATGGGACTCCTAAGTCGCGGAAGCGTGAATACATATTAGCACACAGCATTATTCATATATAAATAACCACCACGAAGGGTGGCACATCCATTCAAGTACTAACGGCAAAGAATATGCATCTAATCCTAAGGAAAACACCCCCAAACCCGGGTTCTACCCCTGTTCGGACTCTCGCGGAGGATGGATGACGGGCTCGGGTCTCAAGAGATCAACGCAGAGGCAGGTATAACACCGGCTGCTATCGGCATAAAACATCGGCTAGGGTTGTCCACTCCATCCGCCCCTCCCTGCACACTTTGCGTGTGAGTCAATCATGCTATGGCATCACTATAGCCTTCCCGAGACGCGGACTCAAGGTATCACCCGCCGAGCCTACCTGGGTTCATGAAGCCCCCAGTCCGGCGATGAGGCGAGTCGTGGAAGTGTCCCCTTCCGTGATCCACCCGGTGGTTCCATGGGTGAGCTAGAGAATACGTGCGCATCGGCGACCCATCCGCATGCGGACTTACTCACCCTAAATCTACTCAAAATGCGGGGTGCCCCATACGGGTCACATCTCCGTGACCTGGGAGTGTCGACCCATACCCGCCCCTACGTGGACCGGCCATCGCCTAGCCCAATCGTAGGAGTCTCGTGAGCCTTTATGTTCGTGCAAGACCCCACCCCCACTTCACCACCAAGTCCCTTCTCTACGGTGCTAAGCCATTCCATAGCATCTACGACCCGGTCTCCCTCTCACAACGGTCGCATCTAAGGGAAATCTGGGGATCTACCTAGGAGCATACTACTAAACATGGCTCGAGGAGGTCTCTACCCCCTTAATTCCCCATTCCAAGAGTAATATTATGCAAAGAACTATCAATCCATCCTTTAAGAGCAAGACCGTAATCGAGATAAAGAGAACTCACCTTTGCAATCAAGGGTTAGGTCCCATGTGTAAAAGCACGTGGAGAAAACAGAAGAAATGAACACAACAAGTGCCCAACAGGGGCGCTACTCTAGAAACATGAAGCTATACTAACCACCCACCTAAGTTCCTGCTAGATCCATTATCGTTCGGTAACTCCATCTTCCCCTGACTTGGAAATTTCAAAGAACTGGGGCCTTCGGTGAATTGGACACTCAAGAAAGTTGGGCCAAAGAACTTGGCCAAGTAGCTCTCCTTCTGGGTCGAATTTGGGGGTCAATGGGATAGGGGTCAAGTTAGATGACCCAAATTAGCATCCCCATGCTGGCTAATCGAAGTCAGCCAGGTGGCGCCTTCCTAAAATATTCAATTAGCTTAATTATCCTTTAATGATTAATTTAGCATAGCTAAATTAATCCTTTTTAGGACACCCCCCTAGGTTAAAATACCCCATGGTGGCGTACCTTTACTAGTGACGTGTCTGTATATTTATACGTATCCGTCTGTATATTTATACGTATCCCGTATAAATACATGGAACGTCACATTCTCCCCCCCTTAGAAATAATGATGTCCTCAGCATTGGGGTTAGTTAAGCAAGGACAGTTAACCGAAGAAACTGAAATACGAGAAAGTATACTTAAGAAAGGAAGATAAGTCCTTATTTTGGAGAGTAGTACATAGAAATTTGAAATATATCAAGGTTTAAGCACCAAGGTGCATTTCACAAAGTTATCATCAAAAAAAGTTTAAGGACCGAAGTCCAATTTGAAACATCACAGTGACAAAGAAAACAACACATGTAGACAAAATGAAACTGAAGAAGTTGGGCCATCAGCAACCCTCTATACATGGGCAGGTCACGAACTGCTTACTGGCCTGCACATGTCAATATATCAGTATATATATATATAATATAAATAGATTGTGGTTGAAGGGACCACCCCCTATAATAATCAAAAGAAAACCCTATCTATAAGGGAAACTATCATGTCTATGGTTGGCAATTCATTGCGGCATAAGGAATGGTGAAGTTCCGATTATAGCCGAGATGAACGCGGCCTATCAACTACATGCTTTCCAAGCAATTCGTGGTCATGTCAACATCAACAATACACCACGTCCTAGAGAACACGAAGGCGATCTCATCATCGGTAACTATTATTATTTACGATGCATCTACCCCTCTAGATCATGACTCTCGGCGAATGAAGCTTCCAAGCTTACCGCCGGCTGTGGGGTTGATAGCGTCGTTGATGGTGCGGCCTTGAGATTCCTGCATGAAGTCCGGATAATGCTTCTCAAGGTCTATCTTCATCATCCAGGTAGCATCCTCAACTGGCAAGTGTTTCCACTTAACCAAGTATTGCAACATTTGAGTCCTTCTGGTTTGTTTATAAGCTCGATCAAGAAGAGCTTCAGGCACTATCTCCAGTTGCTCTTCTGTCATTTCTAGGAGGGTTGGGGTATCGAAGACCTCCTCTGGATCAGGGGTATGTTGCTTCAGAAGACTCACGTGAAAGACCTTGTGAATCTTCAAGTGGGGTGGCAAATCCAAACGATATGCCTGTTCTCCAACACGTTCGATGATCTTGAACGCCCAGCCCATCTGGGTGCGAGCTTCTTGCAGTTACCAATCTTAAGCTTGGCTTGTTTTACCTTAATCTTGAGCGAAACCGATTCGCCCACCTGAAAGACTCGTGGGGTTCTATGCTTATCCGCGACACTCTTCTGACGACTGCGTGCAGCCAACAAGTAACCGCGAACTTCTTCAACCAAAGCTTGCATTTCCAAGAGGAGTTTTTGAGAAACCTCCACCTTAGAAACGGGATTATGCCATGTGTTTGGAGTAAGGCATTGATAACCATAATTTATCATGAAGGGAGACATTTTGGAAGACTCTTGTTTCATGCTATTATAGGCAAATTCGACCAAGTAAATATAGTCAGCCCATTGTGATTGCTTACTCCACACATAACTTCGTAGCATATCTTCTATAATGCGATTTGTACGTTCTGTCTGACCATCCGTCTGAGGATGATATGCCGTACTCATAGCAAGCTTGGTTTGGGTGGTGGTAAAGAAATCTTTCCAGAATGCACTTAAAAACTTGGGATCCCTGTCGGATACTATAACTCGTGGCATTCCATGCAATCTGAAGATCTCCTTTGTGAAGAGCAAAGCAGTATCGAAAGTTGTATCCGTAGTACGACATGGCAAGAAATGAGCCATCTTCGATAATTTGTCGACCACTACCATCAATGCATCATAACCACGGAGAGTACGTGGAAGGCCCACAACAAAGTCCATGGTTATCACTTTCCATTTGGCATTGGGCACGTCTAGAGGTTGCAATTCCCCCGGGATCCGCAACTGCTCAGCCTTGGTTTGCTGACACACCTGACACTGCTTAATATACCTGGCAATATCCTTCTTCATAGAAGGCCAGAAATAACTGGAGCGGACCTTGAAATAGGTTTTCATGAACCCTGCATGTCCTGCTATAGGGCTGTTGTGTGTGTCATGCAGAATGAGCTTACGTACTCCTGAAGTCTCAGGTACACACAACTTATCTTTGTGGTATAAGTAATTACCCTCTTTCTTATATGAACGGAAAGCTTCACGTTCCTTATCTGTGCGTGCCTCCTTAGCCAGACTATCCCATACATCTCGGAACTCTGGATCTGTGGCTAAGGTCTGCTCTTCTGTTTCCCAAACTCACTGATGAGCGTGGAAATTGCATTACAATGGGTTCGCGTTACCATGCCAGGGGATGGCGTGACAACGCATCGGCAACCACATTGTGTTTCCCAGGCTTATACATAATCTCAAAATCATACTCCTCCAAAAATTCCATCCATCTTCTCTGACGGAGGTTGAGATTTGGCTGGGTCGATAGATAACGGAGACTCTGATGGTCCGTATCAAGGTGGAATCTTCTACCAAGAAGGTAGTGTCTCCATATTCACAAAGCGCGAACGACAGCCAACAATTCTTGATCATGGGTAGGGTAGCGCTGTTCTGTCTCATTCATCTTCTTAGAATCGTAGGCTATGACCCTTTCTTCTTGCATGAGAACTCCGCCGGTAGCAATTTTACTGGCATCCGTTGCTACTATCTTGTTCTTTTCCGGTTCCGGCAATGTGAGGACTGGTGCTGATGTCAAAGCATCCCTAAGTTTCTGAAAACTGTCCTGGACCTTTGCTTTCCAATGTTCCATCCAATCCTTGACTTTCTCATGCTTCGTAAGGTCGGTAAGAGGTGCTGCAATTTTTGCAAAATCCTTAACAAATTTCCGGTAATATTCTGCCAATCCCAAGAAACTTCGGACCTCTGACACATTACCAGGAATGGACCAATCCTTAACTGCCTCTATTTTTGCTGGATCCGTAGCAATTCCTTCGGCCGAAATAACATGACCTAAATAGTCCACCTTTGGGGTGGCAAATTTGCACTTAGAGAACTTGGCAAAGAGCTGATGACGTCTTAACTTTTGTAGGGCCAAGCGAAGATGGTTCTCATGCTCCTCCAGTGTCTTACTATAGATGAGAATGTCATCAAAGAAAATAACAACAAAATCATCTAAGTATTGGCGGAAGACATCATTCATTAACCGCATTAAAAGTTGCGGGGGCATTAGTTAATCCAAAAGGCATAACGGTAAATTCATAGTGCCCATATCTAGTGCGGAAGGCAGATTTATGGATGTCCTCCTCTTTAATTCTTATTTGAAGATATCCGGAGCGTAAGTCAATCTTTGGAAAGTACTTGGCCCCTTGCAACTGGTCCATAAGATCGTCTGCTCTAGGCAAAGCATAGCGATTTTTGATGGTATGCTTATTGAGCTGCCGATAATCAATACACATCCTCAAGGAGCCATCCTTCTTCTTAACAAAAAGGATAGGAGCGCCAAAAGGCGAAACACTAGGACGAATGAAACCTAGGTTTAATAACTCCTGAAGTTGCTTTTTAAGCTCTGCCAATTCAGGGAGACTCATACGGTACGGGGCCTTACTGGTAGGCTTAGTACCTGGTTCTAAAGCTATTTCACATTCTACCCCTCTAAAAGGAGGAAGTTTCTGGATCACATCTGGAAAAAGATCGCTAAATTCTCAGAGAAGATTAGCAATGCCCTCTGGCAAGGTATCAATTACTTGCTTCTGTTTAGCATCTGACTCAATGGATGCAAGTCTGATAACGCAAAGCAACTTATCCTTACGTATAGCCTTATTTAACTGCCTGATGGACATAGACTGGATAATGGGGTTTAAGAAGTCACCTTTTATAGTCATGCGGGCTCCCGTCTTTCGCAGTCTATATTGGCCTTTGCAGATGCCAAAAATTCCATACCAACAATCAGATCATATTTGCCAATATCCATTAGCTCGGCACCCAATGCAACTGGTGCACATGGCAGCTGCATTTTAAGGTTAATGCGATGGCCATGAGTATGTCTGATCTTACCACTGGCTAAAGTGACAGGCTTCGGTCGGGACCTTAAAGTCTCAAGCTGCAATACCTGGGCCATTCTAGGAGAAGCAAAATTATGTGTACTACCGGTATCCATCAGAATTATGAAAGGTTTGCTGTCTACTTGACCTATGGTAGAAATAACGGCAGGTTGACTTTCAGCATTGCCGGTTTCAATGGCTGCAAGGATATGGGACTCACCGTGAACGTATTCGGGAGTCTCCTCCTCGACAGGTGGTGTAGACTCGAGGTCATCCCAATCGAGGTCGGCCATGGCCAGCTGGGCAGTCTGCATGAAGTGCCCGGGCCGCATACACCTGTAGCATGCCTTATCTCGGCGGAGCTGTTCTCGGGCCTCTTTAGGAATAGACTGTAAGAGGTTCCGAACTTCCTTACCGACATTGTTCTATTTTATCTGGGCATCTTTGAAGGTGACTTTCTTTCTGGCGGCGTGTAAGAGTTCTCACGAGAGGGCCCCGGACTTGGTGAACTGCCCTTATAAGGGGTGTATAGTAAGATGCTGGACGTTGGTACTGGCTTCGCGGCGTGTCCTCTTCAAGGCTCAATGCCTTAGCCTCACCTCTGCCAGCGACTTGAAGTCTATGGCCTTAACCATTCGCAATTGATCGGGGCCAACCCTTCAATATAGCTCTCCACCCAGCTTTTCATTCATACAGGCATATATGACCCTCAAAGCATGAATTCATCACAGGTAGGCCTGGATGACATACTCTTTTGCTCCAACCTGTAAAAGTTTGAATCTGTTGGCATTTGTCGCGCCTGAGGCACATAATGCGACTTAAAAAGCTTTGGCAAACTTTTTAAACTTGCATCTTACGTTTAGATGCTTGGCTCTAGCATAGCCCTTCCACCAAATAATAAAGCCCCCTCAAGGTTTGTAGTGGCAACCTTTCTGTATCTTTCTCCGGCCATCCCATAGGATTTGCCAAACTCCTTCATCTCGTCCAACCAAGACTCGCTTCGTGGCCGCCTCTAGATTTCCGCCAAATTGAGCCAATTTTCTGTTCTTCCAAATACTAGTGATGGCGGTATCAACCGTTTTACGGTACTCCTTGTCGGTGGCCTTTAGATGATCACCAGACGATATAGAGGACTCTGAAGACACAGAGGTGGCTGATCGGGAGGATGTGGCACTATCCGTGGACGGGCTTCGACGACGTTTGCAACGGTGCCTCCTTTGTGCGGGTACAAAGACTGGTGCCTGCGGTGTGGTCAGCTGGGGGTGGACTGGGTGGTAACGGAGGTAACTCCGGTCCGTCTTCCTGCATATGTTGTGGTGGATTGGCATTTAGCACATAAGTCTGTAACTCGACTAATTGCCTCTTCATCAACATAAGTTCTTGCTCAGGTGTTAGTCTACTGGCATTCGAGGGTGTCTGCTAGGCGGCGTTACAGTGACATGAAGTCTCACAAACAAGATCATTTCGGATAGTACTGAAGAAAGAATAAATAAGAGAGTACAAGAGAAAAGATGTTTATTATAAGTCAAAGCGGTCGTTACATCGGAGATCGTTACATTGAAGGTAGTTACAAAACTTAAAGTTATATAATACAGGGATGGACATTATACATTGGGCAATTCTTCAACTCACACATAAACATAGAAAAACTGAGGGGACCGGGCCTAGGGCTGCGCAAAAGGGTACAAGATAGAGTAGCGAACGCTCTCCCGTACAGCCCTGACTACCTTGTAGCGAGCCCAGGCCTGGATGATAACAGGCTGATAGTCTAACGTGGGGCTAATGATAAGGAGATTAAAGAGCCTTCTTAACGCATAGAAAATCTGCCACAAGTGATCGTTGGCGTCGGCAAAAGCTTCATGCCTTGTCATTTCCAAGTAATCCCATGTTCGACGAAGAGTTTGTTGTAAGTCCTCAAAGGCCCGTTCCCAGAGAATATTAACTACTTCCAAGCCTTTAGCTGAATCATAGGGCTCTCCTTCTTCTTCGGGTTCCCCTGCGTCGTAATCATAATCCCGCTCCGGGTACTCCCCGTACCGTTGGCCATAATCCTGGTCGGGAGATCCTTGATCGTCCCGTCGTATGGCACTGGTGATTTCTTCCTCGATGTCTACGAGCTCATCGTCTGCAAGACGGCAAAAATGAATATGCAATATCGAACAATTCCCTATAGTTCAATTCTAAAGAAGAGAGATAAACAGTGAAGGAAAAAGACAATTCAATGGTTTTCAACAGTACAAGTAAACATAGGAAAATAGTATGTAGATTATGGGATGGCCCATTAAAGGAAATGCGAATCAAAATTACATAAAACTGAATACAATCATCTGATAAAATCCAGAACTAAGAGGTCGACCCTTCAACATCTTGCGCTTGTGTATCCAACTCAGGCTCTGGTCGGTGCTGCAGAAGTAATACACTAGGGCTAATTGATGAGGCAGCTGATGAAGCTATCTCTGGAGGAACATTTGTAGCTAATGGTGCTGCAACCAGCAGACTCAAGTTCATCCAAGAGCCGATATCATGGTCAAACACCGCAATGGCCAGATCGCGATTTACCAGGATGACCTGCTCCAGGTTAGGGGGCAACTTCTTATGGCCAGTTGTTGTCGAAAGTGCCCTAAGTGCCCATACAGCCGCCTCTGCTTCAGCTGCAATTGCTTTGGCAAAGAAAAGGACTTGCCTGCTTGTAAAAGCCGACAAGAAGAACCGGGTAATATGGCATTTCAAGCCCTCAACAGTCAGATGGGTTAAGGAAGCCAACTCAGATTCAAAGTTCTGCGGCAGTTCCTCTTCCTTAACAAAATCCTTCTCCTCCTGAGCGTACTGGCCTTCATCACATAGATCCTCCATAGTTGGGTCGTCTTCCATCTTGACTACGACATCGTTGATATTGGGAACATGTGGGGCCATAGCGTAGAAAGCCGACTCAGGAATTGAGGACGGAGTACTCTGAATCATTAACTGCCGTAACGATAACAGAGTGTTGATAGGCTCAACATCAAGAGGATGATAGTTGAGCAGTCGGTGTATCTCCGGCACATAGACGGGTCGAGAATAATCGATGAAGTCATTTTGACCCTGACAATACTCGGCCAGCTCATAAAGGAGATGAGCCGTCTTTTGCTTGCCCTTATTAGCGATATGCTGGTATGCCCATTGAATATCGCTCAGTAACAAGTAATCATGATCCCCGGCCTTTATAGTAGGAAGCGAACTCAAGCCGACAAGTGCTTGGCCCTTACTACGAGGTAAAGGCTTCTCTGCGGCCAATTTCTTCCATCTTACAAAGTCGGCATAGCTTATCTGTTCATCCTCTTCAGGATCTGGGGGAAGTGGAGCCTTGGCTTGCTCTAAGGCCATGTCGGTACTATCAATATACCTATCCATGATAAGGGCAAGGGCAAACTGGGCCTCAAAGTACAACTGATTAGAGCCGAGGTCAAGAATGGGGGCGTGCTTAGCACGTCTGACAATGCCCTAAGAATGGCATCGCCGTGACGGTCATCCCCAAACATCTGCCATAAAACATCCTTGTGGAGGTAGGGTTGAGGCGGTTCGCCCAAAAATTCTGCCTACGATAATATTTCCTCGTTATAAAACTCAAGGAAGGCATCATAATCAGGATGTGCTCGCATGTTATCGACAAGATCAACCTTGCACTGCAGGAGGGGGGGGTAGGGGACCTGAGGATCCCACTGCTCGCCTCCCATGTACCAGGCAAAACGTCCTTCATAATCCATGAGAAGAAAGAGGCGAAGAAGGAGGAGCGAAAACGAGAAGGATGACTGAAGAGAATGACAAACCCTAAGTAAATGTGACCTTTTTAATATTCAGGCACGGAGTTCGAGGCACCAGCTAATTATTATTATTATTATTATTATTATTATTATTTACCATTATTATGATTATTATTGTGTCCCATTCGGAACCTTAGATAACAATCACAAGAAAAGAGATTTAATTATTACACTATGAAGGGAAAACTTGAACTTAATTATATATTAATATACAAAAAAAAGTACATTCAGGTTACAACTTAACACTCTCATGGCCGTTCCCCACGGATCCGGCATACTAACTGTAGATCCTTCGTCATTATGGTGACACGTTTAGCATGAATGGCACATAGATTGGCGTCCCCAAAGAGGGCCACCAGATAAGCTTCGGCCGCTTCCTGAAGCGCGAGGATTGCATGCACCTGAAACCGTAAATCGGTCTTATATTCTTGGGCAATTTCGCGGACGAGGCGTTGGAAAGGAAGTTTGCATAGCAGAAATTCAGTGGACTTCTGGTACTTCCGTATTTCCCGCAATGCCACCATACCTGCTTTGAATCGATGCTTTCTCTTTGGTTGCGGCGGGGCTCCGAGAATAGTTTTCCCTGCTGTCCTTGGATGCCGGGCCTTTCGGATGATTTCATCCCGCCGATTGTCCTCTGCAGCCTTAGTGACACCACCCCGAGTCTTGAGCTGATCCCTGTACTGAGCACTCGACTTACGGGTCGTACTCTTTCGCTTTCGGCGATGAAAAGGATCATTCGGAGGTGGCGGATCTTGACGGTCCCGTTCCTGCTCTTGTTTCCTAAGCCGCTCCTTAACTGCCTCGGTTGCTTCTCTGGCTATCCGCTCCGCTTCATCTTGCATTCTTTTTCGAGCTTGCTCCTGTTCCACTTGCTGTGCATGGAGGGTATCTTCACGGAGTTTAACAGCCTCCTCTGCCAAGTGAGTTGCCCTCTGTGATTGTGCTTGGAGTGTTGCCTGCTACTCTGCTCGTTTTTCCCGGGCTATCCAAACATCCGTTCTTCATTTAAGCTCCAGGAAATACCGTGGGGGATTGGCCTGCATGTCCTGCTCAACAGCTCGCTGGAACTGATCGGTGAAAAATGGGGGTGTTCCAGCTTCCCAAATGATACGATTAATTTCCTCCTCATACGAAAAAGACGGGATGGTGTAGGATCCACCATTAAAGAGACACATCCCATTACCAAGATAACGGTACACTAAAGCTTGCGCAGCAGGGTCATCGGCTGCAAGCCATTGTAGGTCCGCTGCTTGTGCCATTTGAAGGATCTTATGGGCCTGCATCTATATGGCCTCGACTTCAGCTTGCTCATCCCCTTCCGGTGGATAGAACCGTGTATATTTCTGGATACCATCTTCCTCTTCAACTACGGTGTAGGATTCCCGGATGGCGTTAAGCTTATATATGAAGCGCTCATTATAGCAGAAGAGTGGGTATGGTATCCTAACCCCTTCATAAAAACGTTTAACAAAATGTTCTAATAACTCCTCGGTCTTAGCTTCCTGTTCTGCCGATGGGTTTGGGCGTGGCAAAAGTTCGGCCATCAGAGAAGTTATGGGGGATCTAGAATAGCGAGGCAGGCGCTTATACACTTGCTTGGGTTCCTCCATCATGAAAGGGTGGGCGCTGGCGCTTAGGGTAGGCAGACGAGGAACGAGGTTGCAAACAGAAAGGGCTATGGCGGAAGAGAGCTTCAGATCCGGCAGCTATGGCGGCTAGGCGGAGCACAAGGGAGCAACACGCGTTAAGAGAATAAAGGAAAAATGTTACCCTTAACTTAAATTTAAATTTTTAACCTAAAAATAAAAACTGGCGGAATCGCGTTTTTTTAGGGTCAGCGGCAGTTCCCTATCCCGACTCCGCCACGACCACCGAGACGTCCGGAAAATACCCCCACCGATTAGGGTTAGGGTTTTTTTTCCCAGATTAGGGTCGCGGG
This sequence comes from Isoetes taiwanensis, assembly GCA_021234155.1. Lineage (NCBI taxonomy): Eukaryota > Viridiplantae > Streptophyta > Lycopodiopsida > Isoetales > Isoetaceae > Isoetes > Isoetes taiwanensis. The sequence goes on from JAJEKV010000090.1 coordinate 2,279,005, forward strand.
CGTGCCGCACTCGACTCGCCATCGTCGCCGGCCAACACCGGGTACCCCCTGCCCGCCGATTAGGGTTAGGGTTTCGCGCCGGGTACACATCCCAAAATTATACTTGAACCACATTAGATTAATCATGACAACATCTACTCAACGCCCAAATCTCAAGCTACTCCAAAAATCCTCACTCACTAGCTAGCGATCTAACGAGTTAGTATGTGGTCGGTGCAGTAGTTTGGTTTCCCAAAACCATGCTCTGATACCACTGTGACGCTCCCTGAATATATACGACACCCGACCGTATACATACGGGGACTTTCCCCTCCCATGGCGACCATCCCCATGAGCGTGGCCCTCCCTGCCTATCCCGGCCATCCGTGGAGAGATGCCCGAAAGTGAAGGACACCTGAGGTGTCATTCGCCCACGCCTTCAATGGGACTCCTAAGTCGCGGAAGCGTGAATACATATTAGCACACAGCATAATTTATATATAAATAACCACCACGAAGGGTGGCACATCCATTCAAGTACTAACGGCAAAGAATATGCATCTAATCCTAAGGAAAACACCCCAAACCCCGTGTTCTACCCTGCTCGACTCACGTGAGGATGGATCGGCTTCGATCTCAAGAGATCAACAGATGCAGGTATAACCTGGCGCTATGGGGGCATAAAACATCGGGCTAGGGTTGTCCACTCCATCCGCCTCTTGTGCACACTTTGCAGGTGAGTCGAAATCATGCTATGGCATCACTATAGCCTTCCTCGGAGACGCCACTCAAGGTATCACCCTTCTCGAGCCTACCTGTGGTTCATGAAGCCCCGGTCCGATGAGGCAGGTCGTGGAAGTGTCCCCTTCCAGGATCACAAGGTTCCATGGGTGAGCTAGAGAATACGTGCCGCATCAGCGACCCCTGCATCCGCATTGCAGACTTACTCACCCCCTATCTACTCAAAGTGCGGTGGTGCCCCATACGGGTCACACCTCTCGCACCTGTGGAGTGTCGCACCCATACCCGCCCCTACGTGACCGCTATCGCCTAGCCCATCAGAGTCTCGTGGAGCCTTTTATGTTCATGCAAGACCCCACCCCCACTTCACCACCTGCGTCCCTTCTCCGGTGCTAAGCCATTCCATAGCATCTACGAATCCGGTGGTCTCCTCTCGCATTAATGGGCATCTAAGGCGAAATACAGGGATCTACCTAGGAGCATACTACTAAACATGGCTCAGAGGTCTCTACCCCCCCTTAATTCCCCATTCCAAGAGTAATACTATGCAAAGAACTATCAATCCATCCTTTAAGAGCAAGACTAGAATCAGAGATAAAGAGAACTCACCTTTGCAATCAAGGGTTAGTTCCTACAGGTAAAGCACATAGAGAACAGAAGAAATAACCACAACAAGTGCCCAACAGGGGCGCTACTCTAGAAACATGAAGCTATACCAACCACCCACCTGAGTTCCTTCTAGATCCATTATCGTTCGGTAACTCCATCTTCCCTGGACTTGGGCGCTCAGCAAACTGGGACGCTCAGTGAATTGGACACTCAGCAAAGTTGGGCGCTCAGCAACTTGGCGCTCAGTAGCTGCTCCTCCTGGGTCGAATTTGGGGTCAATGGGATAGGGGTCAAGTTAGATGACCCAAATTAGCATCCCCATGCTGGCTAATCGAAGTCAGCCAGGTAAAATATTCAATTAGCTTAATTATCCTTTAATGATTAATTTAGCATAGCTAAATTAATCCTTTTTAGGACACCCCCTAGGTTAAAATACCCCATGGTGGCGTACCTTTACTAGTGACGTGTCTGTATATTTATACGTATCCATCTGTATATTTATACGTATCCCGTATAAATACATGGAACGTCACATAGCATAAATGGCACATATGTGCACAAATGGAAAATTATGTGCCATTTGTGCTCATTTGTGCCATTTATGCTCCACCTTTTTTGTGCCATTTATACCCTATTTTTGTACTAGTGCTTGGATTTGAGGCTTGCTTTGTCCTTTTTACCTAGGAAACTAGAGCCAAGCTTTTTTTGTGGTTTTCGCCATCTGTGCCACCTTGGGCTAACTTCGATGAAAGTGCCTTCTTGTTCCAAATCGCAGTAGCCCAAGGTGGATACTTTCATCGAAGTTGGCACCATCTAATGTCAGTATGTCGAAGGACTCGCGGTAAGACTTTCACGGATGGATGGGCTATATATGAAGGTCTCATTGCGAAAATTCCTCTTGCAAGTGGACAATGTATCTGTACATGACAAAAGTAGGATGTGTTCTTATATTTCATATCTTTCAATATGTCACCAACGTCATTGTTAAGGTTCTAGATTGGAAGGGATTCATGGAGGGATACATCTCTGATGGTGATGATAGATTGACCGATTGATGTTGTCGATCATATTCACATGGACTCCAACCATATCACTTGGAGCACATCACTCAAGCATATTCAACCCTCATTGAAAAGGGCAACTAGACTACATAATGCGACGTATCAAGATATGATTAAGGTTTTGCCCATAAATAATAAAATTGTGCTTATTTTGTGGGTCATGATGGGCACTTCATTTCTTAGCACCACACTTATCATTGTATTTGATCGCATTCTAGTGGTTTAATATATTCCTATATTCTTCAAAAAAAAAAAAAGTGCTTATTTACATGCTTGAAGACTATTCGTTTGTGGATGTGGAAAATCCATAGAAATTTCTTTGATGCATTGAGCATATGTTACTCATAGATTGGTGTTTGTGGTTGCAATTGGTGCTCAAGCTTCAAAGGCTGGTTTTAAAACTAGCTCTAGTCTGCAGAAATTAACTCCTAAATCATGTGTTTGATGTCTGAGCATAATGCCACTTGCTATTTCAAGGGATAATCTGCCATAGGGTTATCCATTATTGTTGGCCTCTTACAATTCGAATAATATCTCTCTCTTCATCTGTCTATTAAACATCTTGGATAGTCTTGCCATATTAACCTTTCCTATTTTTTGAGGAACACCCACTATTTCGCCCCGATTCCTCGGATCAGAGTACTTAGGGTACGTCGTTGCATCTAATTAGACCCTCTTCTAGTTGACATTCTCACTCATTTATTCTCTCCACATTTAGTCTTCTACAACCTCTTAGCAATTTGTCAATCATTTTGCTAAGTCCTACAGTTTCTCGGATTCCCAGTCCATAATGTGCCTTTCATTTCTAGGTTACCTTTTTTAAGGAGGAGAGACTTTTACACATACACTGTGTTATTGGGATGACACTTTGCCTTCTGGAGTAGTCATGATGCTGAGAACAGCATCATCCTTAAGGTAGGAAGAAGGTGACGTTCCACGTATTTTATATATAATATGTACAAATACGTGGCACGTCACCATGAATGGTTAATGGTATATTAATTATTCATGTCATTAATTAACAAGGAAAGGCTAGCTATGTTAGAGTCAAATATTGATTAAACGTCAAAATTTGCTAAATTAGTTAATAATTAGTAATTAACTATGTTAATTAATTAGTAATAATCTAATCTAAAGGTTGCCACCTGCCCCAAATCGATTGGGCAGGGTGAAACTGCTAATTATGGGTTAGCAATTGGGGAAGGAAGAGGAACCTATTCAATCAGCAGAGTATGGAGAGCCTGAGAGATAGTGGATCTAGCTAAGATACTGTTTAATAGGCTCCGTTAGCTTGCGATTCTAGTTAAGGATTAACCCTTGTTTGCTTAGATGAATCATTAATCATATATTGATGCTCTACTTGAAGTTATGAATGGATTTATGATTTATGATTGTTATTTTGTTGTGCCTCTTGTGCTTGTGGGATAAGGGAGGGTAGAGACCTAAAGGCTAGTTGGAATAGAGATGTTTAAATGTGGCATGTGCACAAGAGCCCACCTGACTGTGGATGCCATGCCATGATTGAGCACCATACAATGAAAACAATAGTTAAGTTGAGATAGAGCCTTGTCGAGCATGGCTACTGGGGCTTCTATACTGTGCTAGGCTTATAGTCGATCACTTTGTGTGGGTCGAGTATGTGTCTGACATCGCCTGCGTCGCAGGTGTCATCTTGCAAGGGCGTCCTGGGTACTCGATACATGCGGGTGTTCCCGACCTATGGATTTTGGGCAGTTAAAGTCACGTACGGACCTGGCTTCTCTAGCCACCGATGAAACCATTGTGCTCCGGGAAGGGATTCGTCCCATTCCAGCCTCATCGGACTGGGGAGATGCAACCTAGAGTAGTCTCATAGGGTGACTCCATGAGATTACATCTCCAGAAGATTACAATCACGTCATAGCATGTTTCAACCTATCTGCAAAGCATGACGAGTGATCTGAGTTAGACAGAGGGGCTTTCCTTGGTGATCTAGTCGCCGTGGAAGGGGAATTTTCCATATTTAAACGATGGAAGCATCGTATAGGTTCAGGAATTGTCACATCTTCTGAATTTGGATAAGCATTTTTTCTAAGCTTGTTCAAGCCCATAATAGAGCTTAATCTTCAGCCATCCATTGCAGTGTAATAGCGTCACTAGAATCGCCTCCACATTTCCTCTAAACTGCTCTGGATGTTGCTAGTTGCAGCAATCGCCATGTTTCACCTTAAATTTTTAGAGACTGGAAATTGCTCAGAATTTTTCAGCCATCCGTAATTAATGCAACCGACGAGATAAATACACACTACATACTTAGGGCGTTGGCATATTTGTGACATGTACGACGCCATTATGGAGCATTTATTGCAATCAACTATATTAATGGCACTTAACCCTAATAATGTATTCAATGCTAAATTCTTCGTTCAGGGTTAGAAATTTTGCAAGCGCCTGTCCGACCCTGCAGCTCCCACTCGATCCAGGTCGCGATGGCGCCAGGAAAAAGTTCTCGAAAAGGTATATTTTTACTTTTTTTAGCTTCACTTTTACTTAGTTTTTAGTTGGCAATTTTATGTTCGAGCTTGGGGAAAGCAAAAGAAAGATGATAGCGCGTGGTTGTCTATAGGAAAATTTGAGGGTTTTTAAAATATCATCTTATGTGATTGCATGCTTCTTACTGATGATCATTTTGTGGTGTTCAGAATTGCTGACAACTCTCACATTCAGGATGAACTGTAAGCCCAATCTTCATGGCCTTTCAGACTATGTGGCTGCAACAGAGATCTTTAACAATGAGCAGCTCTGACCCCTTTCTCCTACCATCTCTCAGGATCTGCAAAAGCTCAAATCCTTCCTGGTTAATGGTTACCAAGCTTTCATGCTGGACAAATTTTTGTTTAGCTATAACAGGTTGCTTACTGCAGGGCAATTCTTACACTTCAGAGACATGTTCTATCATCACAAGACTAAGCAGGATGAATCATGGTGAGGCCGTTATTCTTTTTTCTAACATGGCCCCTCTGTGGCACTTTACTTTTCCCCCTGATTGGAATGAAATTGGCTAGCAAGTTGACCCGGTGGCCACAGATCTGGTGATCATAGACGGTGACGAAGACGACCTAGATCCCGACCTCTTCCTTCTGGACATACAATAAACCCGGAGTCTGATTCGACAGTAGGATATCCAACACGGTTTTAATACATGACTAGAAAAGTGCCCACCTTTGGTGGGCTTTGCATTTTCTGTTGTAAGGATTTTATAATAGCTCATGTGGTTCTTGTTGTATGACATAGATTGTGTGATAGCTCAAGATGATTCTTATTGTGTGTCACATTCGATACAACTCTTGTTGAAACGATCTTTTGGTAGTCTATAACGACTTCCCTTGGTAGTCCATAACAACTTCACTGATAAAGTAAAGTGCATTGTGTAGTTTCTTGGTTGCAGTTTATTGGATGATAAGAAAGATTTTCTAACAAAATCAATCTTTAAAATAAAAAGTCCGTTATATAGGATAACCACAGGTATACAAACATCACCGCAAGTTCTACCCTACACTAAGTGTTTGAGAACTGCATAGACAGGCCTTTTGCAATCTTTTATCATATAGACAGGCCTTTTGTTGCCTGGTTTCCATTCAGTTAGCCCAATAATAATAAGAATAAAAACCATTTAGACAAAGTTGACATACAATCTGCCCTTAACTTCTTCTATTTAACTTGAGGTATAAGGCATCAACCAGAATTCGTCCTTCACCTTCATGTCAGAACTTAAACTTTCATACTGGACCTATAACAACTGAGAATAATTGTAAATATAAAAGGAAGAAAAGAACTCCAGTAGCAAACGGATGTGCTGAGATTTACACATAGGTATGTCAGGCTTCAAAATTTACTTGAAATAGTTGAAGCTCAACTATAAAGAAATTAAGACAGCCATCATGAACATGATAATAGAATGACCATGTGAGATTTAAATCAACCTTATTGGATCTCAGAAAAATGATTCTATAAATACAAAAAAGGATGATTGCTTAACATTTGTTACGAAGCAATGACTACTGTAATATGGCATTGAAGATGGATGGAGCATGCGCATGACCATCTTTAATTGGAACTCCAATACAGTTGCTAATTGCTAACTGATTTCCTGCAGGGAGTTTGACAAAGCCATGCCAAAATTTGAAAATATCTATTCCCTTAATGGCATCATGGTTCCTGACATGATCAATGCAATGTACATGTAGAGAACATTAAGTTATACAAACTATTTAGCATGGCTAATAATAATGTTGGGAGATTTCAGCCTGTCATATTTTTAAATCAGCGGTGCCTACTTTTAATGTTGTAACCATTCTTTTAATGCATCTAAAAAACCAAACATACACGATTGCAATGGCCAAGGTAACTTAACAACTCCAGTGATTGGCCAACTGTAACAACTCCAGTGTAACTCCAATGACTGGCCAACTGTAACACATGTTTTCAATCTGCAAAAAACAGTGCAGAATCTAAGAATCTAACAAAGCACCATAAACCTTAAAGAGACAGAGCTATTTTGAAGCACCTGAGACCTTGCATGTTACGACAAATCTTGGGGACAACCAAATCTCTATGCCGCTCCACCAATTACACAGGGGTGTGTCCATATTAGAGCTTTTGTCTACATGAACCATTATTTCTGCTTGTACATTAACCAATTGTCTCTTCTACAGGGTCAAATAATAACGGATCTAACTCAGATCAATAAAGTTCTAATTTATCTCGGTAATCTGCAAATCTTGTGCAACAAAACTTGGCTCTTAATTAACTACTGATGCTACTTTTAAGTACCAAGAAATATAAGAGAAAATAGAGCACCTTATCAACTTTTTCTTTGCATTAGATCCGATTACCTCTCCTTCAAATGCTTGCCATCAAACAACTTCCTCAGCTTCTTTCCCTTCAATTTAATTGCAAGGTCAAGAAACGAAAGTTAACAGAGGACGCAACGATTGATTTTAGTTGTTCCAGGATCGCATCTTCAGCTGCTCCAAATTCATATTTCATCGGTTCCAATATGGAAAAAGCCTCGTGTCCTTACACAACACAGCTAAAACCAAACCCTAAGATCAACAACATGATAGGAGAAATTCCACAGCATCGTTGCTCTGAGCAACCACAGTTCTTCAAATCAAAGAAGCGGCAACCACGGTTCTTCTGAGCCTCTACTCGGCTACGATGCCAAATCCCAGGTATAAAGTTAACCTTGAAGCTGTTGAGCACACTCAAAATTATGTACATGACGGCATCATTGCGCAGTTTTGGGGCAGCACGTTTTGCATCCTGCTTTGGCATCTGAAGCAGCTCGGGCCCTAACCAAGAAGAGCTCCACAATTTGCGGCACTCTGGGCGATCCATGGCCGATCCATGGTTTAGCTAAGCTAACAAATCTAAACGAAAAAAAAAACCTAAACCGTGACTGAATCTTAGCCCTTAGATCGATGTCGAAAAATTTGAACCGCCCGATCTAGGGCGAGATTCAAGACAGACATACACAATAATTTTATAATATAGGATATATTCTGTAGAAGTCCCTCCAAAGGTTCCTGTATGGACCTTCTTTGTGTATAGCGCTAGATCTATTTTTACAGCACTTCTGTTTATAGTAGTAGGTATAAGGTCGATGGCCCCACAACCTGTTGTTGTTACTTATGTAATTTGCTATGTTTAATAGAAAATCTTCCTTTTCTCCAAAAAAAAAACAAAAAAACAAAAAAACAAAATATCAAGACATTCAAATCTGTATGACATGGCTCTGATACCACTGTTAGAATCACAGTATTCTACCTTTCAATCACAGAAGAAGTGCAAGCAAATTACTAATGTGTGTTATAGTTTCCCTAGACAATACTCTTTTGGTCTTCAACACACAATGGTATTTATTGACTATTACACGAAATCATATGAAACACTGTTCATTAGATATTAAGCAAAACACTGTAGCAATGGGTTTCTTTCGACAGCACTGGCATCGAATTATACACAATTCGATCCTCTCCGGCACCCCAGAACACTCTCTCATATACTCCTTCATCTGTCTATATACACATCTTGCAGAATCCGGTCGGCAAGGCTAGGCCATCGGCATTCTAAATCAGTCGAGCTAATCTCCATTATCCCACATGCATTTCTTCACGAATACGACCATGCTCGTTCAATATTATTATGTTAATGTTAACCATTAAGCAAGTTAACCATTAACCACTTCAAATATTTAACTTCCATGCTAGGTCCAACCACGAATACAACTATTTACCCATGTACATCCTTTGATTCTTAGACTTGGTATCCTGTTCTCATATTAATGCAATCATGACTAGATTGATCCTGCACTTCATACTTAGCTCAATTTGCTAACTTTCAACTTTGACTATTCCATGACAGCATGCATACTGTATTTCAAGCTCTGTCTTCATAGAAGTAACATGAACATATCCAACACTTTCCCTTCATGTTATCTTCCTGCAACTAATCATTTGTCTCAATTTATCAAACTTGAATTCTGTCAATGCTTTAGTTAGAATATCTGCCAACTGTAGCTCTGTCTGAACATATTGCACTGTGATAATTCCTTTATTTACCAAATCTCTTATGAAGTGCATCTCCAGCTCGATATGCTTTGTCCTTTCGTGTTGTATGGGATTCTTAGTCATCTTTATGCAACTAGTACTGTCTGAAAATAACTGTAAGGGTTTTCTCTGTTCTATACCCATTTCTTTTAGCAACCTTTCACTCCAAACTATTTCTTTTGCAGCAAGAGTTGCAGCAGCATATTCTGCTTCAGCAGAAGAAAGAGCTATAGCTTTTTGTTTCCTACACTTCCAAGAAATAGGTCCTCCACCTAACATGCATATAACTCCAGAGGTTGATTTTCTCTCATCAGGGTCTCCTCCCCAATCAGAGTCACAGTATGACAATAATTCCATGCTGCCAGAATTGAACTGTATGCCAAAGTCCATAGTTTCTTTCAGATATCTAAGAACTCTCTTGGCTGCTTGCCAATGTTCTCTTCCAAAATTATGGCAGTATCTACTCAAAACATTTACTGCATATGAAATGTCAGGTCTTGTACAATTTGACAAGTACAACAGACAACCAACTAATTCTTGGTATGGGATATGTTCCAATTCTGACCTTTCAACCTTGATCTGATCATGTATATTGGAAGAAAGCTTATTCCCAGGAATGGGGTTTTAACCACTTTGCATTCTTCCATATTGAATCTCTTAAGAATGCCTGCAATATTTTGACCTTGAGTTAATGTTATAACCTTTTTGTCTCGATCTCTAAAAACCTCAATACCTAAGAATTTTTTCAGTTCCCCTAGATCAGTCATCTTGAAACGGTTCTTGAGAATAGTTTTACATTTTTGTAGCACTTCAAGATTGCTACTGACCATAACATTGTCATCTACATACAGGGCAATGTAACAAACTTCATCTCCATCATCCTTTAGTTTCAAAAACCCTTGTTCTTTTAAATATGAATCCATGCAAATATACCATTGTCTTGGCGACTGTTTTAACCCATAGACAGCTTTCTTAAGCTTCCATACTTTTGCTTTCCCTTGCTCAAAACCAGGGGGTTGCATCATAAAAATATCTTCTTCTAAGTCTGCATTTAAGAAGGCAGTGGATACATCCATGTGATGTACTTCATAATTCTTTGCATTTGCTATAGCCAACAACATTCTTATACTTGTTAATTTGACTATAGGAGAGAAGGTTTCCTCATAGTCAATTCCTTTCCTTTGTGTGTATCCCTGTGCTACAAGACGAGCTTTATGCTTTACTGAGTTAGGCTGAACCCCTTGTTTTATCTTAAATATCCATTTGCATCCTACTGCATGTCTTCCTTCTGGTAAATCCACAAGATCATATGTCTCTGTTCTTTTAAAAGCTTCTAGCTCATCATTCATAGCAGCTTTCCATTTTCTTTTATCATTACTATTTATTGCCTCTTTATATGTCTCTTCCAAATATTTCAGGATTTACATTAGCTTCTTGTTGAAGAATCTGAGTAGCTGTTCTCCTACCAGATTTTTGTTGAGCCACTTCTTTCTCAGGAACATTAGCAGTTATATTTGGTTCAGCTGCAAAACTGACCTGTTTGGTATTAATTTTGTCACTCTCCATTTCATCATCATCAACAACGATGTCATCCAACTTCTGGACCTCTTTTACTTTAGGATTAACAGAAAAGAATTTAATGTTCTTGTAGCATTGAGATTCATCAAAAATGACATCCCTGCTAATTAAGATTTTTTTCCTTTGTAGATCAAACAGCCTATATGCTTTAGATTCTTGATCATAGCCTACAAGAAAGGCTATTCTGGATCTATCATCCAACTTGAGTCTTTGTTGCTTTGGCACATGCACAAAGCTCAAACAACCAAAAGCCCTTAACTTTCCATAATTTGGTTTGACTCCAGACCACAGTTCATTTGGAGTCAAACCTTGGAGTCCTTTGTTTGGTAGCATATTCTGAACTTTCACTGCTGTCATTACTGCTTCTTCCCATAAATAATTAGGTAACCCTGTGTGTTTAATCATGGCCCGAACAGCATTCAAGATGGTTCTGTTTTTTCGCTCAGTAATTCCATTGGTTTGAGGTGAGTAAGTGCATGTAAATTGTCTTTTAACTCCTCTGGCTTTGCAAAAATTGATGAACTCAGTTGACATAAACTCTCCACCACGGTCAGACCTGATGCATTTTATTTTCTTCCCTGTTTCCAATTCCACCTCTGCAGCAAAATGTTTGTAAGCCTCAAAGGCTTGATCTTTAGTTCTAAGACACATACATGTAGTCTTTCTACTAAAGTCATCAATAAAGGTAATAAAGTACCTTTTTCCTGATATTCCTCCGACATTAAGTGGACCACAAAGATCAGTGTGCACTAATTCCAACACCCTTTTAGTTTTCCTCTTTGCTCTTTTGAAAGGCAGCCTTGCATGTTTTCCTAACATGCAACCTAGGCAAATTCTTGGTCCTTCAGCTTCAGCTTTTGCTTTAATTATTTTTCCTTTGATCAAGGTGTCTATAGTGCTGTGATTAACATGACATAACCTTTGATGCCAAGTATCTATGTCAGGAATCATAACAGAGTTAACACAAGGCACACAATTTCTGTTCAGTGCAAACAAGTTACCAATTCTTTTTCCCAGGAACTTAATTTCATTATTGAAAAACACTTTACATCAGGTCATGCTTGTCAAAGACAATAACATATCCCATGTCTACCAGCTGAGCTACAGAAATTAAATTTCTGACTAGAGAGGGCACACACAAAACATCCTTCAAGTTTACTACTTTCCCTTGAAGATCAAACAGTTCTAACATCCCTATACATTGTACTTCTTGTAACTTTCCATTTCCCAGCTTGATGTGCTTAATTTTCCCTTCTTTTCCCTCCTTGAAAAACTTGGCTGAGCTGGTCACGGATTTTTCTGCTCCACTATCTAGTATTAGCATTTCATCACTATTGTTAGAACCTTCTTTTGAAACAACCAAAATATTATGATTTCTTACCTCTGCATCTTCCTCTTCTTCACTGGATTCTTCTTCAATATCCTGCACCAAGTTTATGGCAGACCTTTGACCATTAAAGCTTTTTCCTCGACCTCTAGGGTTTCTTCCTCCGCCGACCTGCCTTATTCATTTTATCGCTTGAACACCGCTGCAAAATGGCCTTTGCCTCCAACAATTAAAACATTCAACCTCCTTTAACTTAGGACAATTTGCCTTTAAGTGACCTTTTAGATTTACAATGAAAGCAAGGACCTATGTCGGTCTTTATCCTTTGAACTTTTGCCTCAGAACTTGGCTTTTTCCTTTCCATGCATAAAGCACTTCAACATTATCTTCAGATCATCCTCATACATTACCTTATTTTGTTCAAATTGCTCGGATCATTTCTTCTCGCAGATTCCCTTGTCTTGGCCACATTCCTTATCGAGTTGACAATTGCTTATTCCCTTCAACAGCCCTTTGCTACATGCAAGCAATTTCTGATGTTCTTAGTAAGCAAGACTCCCCGCCCCCTAAATCAAGAACAATATTATCAAATTTAGAGAAAAACTTGGGTAAATCATCACCTTCTTTAACCCTTAGCATCCTAAGAGCCTTATCAAGAACATCAATTTGGGATGAGGACTTTTCCTCATAGTTCTTAAGTAAGAACTTCCAAATGTCACTAGGAGACTTTCCCCTTATTTTCAGCAAAATTGAAGCTCCAACTTTGCCGGTCAATGCCATAAGCTTCTCAAGCTTAACAACATCATCTTTTCCACTTGCTTCATCTTTTCCACGCTTACCCCGACTTCATCTTTTCTCCGTGAGGAACTGGTCCTTCTTCCCCGCAACTACGGTTGCATCTCCACTTGAATTAGTTCCCTGAACTAATTCGCAGAGGCCCTCATTTTCTAGAACATTTTTGATTTGTTCCTTCCAAATCTGAAAGCCTGGCCCTCCTTCATACACAGTAATCGAATTTAGCAACCCTGCTCCAAACCTGCTTGACATGGCTCTGATACCACTGTTAGAATCACAGTATTCTACCTTTCAATCACAGAAGAAGTGCAAGCAAATTACTAATGTGTGTTATAGTTTCCCTAGACAATACTCTTTTGGTCTTCAACACACAATGGTATTTATTGACTATTACACGAAATCATATGAAACACTGTTCATTTGATATTAAGCAAAACATTGTAGCAATGGTTTCTTTCGACAGCACTGGCATCGAATTATACACAATTCGATCCTCTCCGGCACCCCAGAACTTCCTCACATGTATTCCTTCATCTGTCTATATACACGTCTTGCAGAATCCGATCGGCAAGGCTAGGCCATCGGCATTCTAAATCAGTCGAGCTAATCTTCATTATCCCACATGCATTTCTTCACGAATACGACCATGCTCATTCAATATTATTATGTTAATGTTAACCATTAAGCAAGTTAACCATTAACCACTTCAAATATTTAACTTCCATGCTAGGTCCAACCACGAATACAACTATTTACCCATGTACATCCTTTGATTCTTAGGCTTGGTATCCTGTTCTCATATTAATGCAATCATGACTAGATTGATCCTGCACTTCATACTTAGCTCAATTTGCTAACTTTCAACTTTGACTATTCCATGACAGCATGCATACTGTATTTCAAGCTCTGTCTTCATAGAAGTAACATGAACATATCCAACAGTGACACCCTTAGCAATTGTCTTAGTCGTATCCAACAAATATTTAAGGAGACAAATTAAGAACCACCACCTCTAAGTCATCTATTTTTGAAAGCTTTAGGTGTGACTATTAGTTATAATAGAATGCAACATCAGCTCAAGGTTAGAACTCCCTTTCAATGCCAAGATGCCTAAAGAGATTGTCATTTAGTATGCATCTGCCACCAGAGTATACCATAAGAAGACCTTGAAGCATCCCTTTAAATTCCTTGCCTGACTTTCCAAGTTAAGATCACTAATAATCTCCCCAAAAGATAGTATCTAGCTCAAAATGATGGAAACGATCCCAACAATCTCTTTATTTATTCTGTTATTGCATTCCACGAGATCACATGTACCTTCCAAATGGTTTATCAAAAGATCTAAGCAAATGTAAGCTTACATTAAAATTGGCAGAGAATCAGATTTAACTAGTAGCTAACATATCCATTGTATAGAAATGATGACATATAGCCTTTAGATGATGTAAATTTGATTTTGTAGCTAAAATTAGATGGTTGTGGGAACATGAAAATTGTGATTCAATAAGTAATATCATAAGAGGATGTTTCTTTGCAACTGCCTGTACAGGCTTTTCTCCAACATTTTAGGACTTTGAGCAACCCTACAGAGGAACACAATATGATTCAGAACAAAAAACCCAATAAAATCCCATTTTAGTTTTGTGGATTGAGTTCCTCCCAATGTATTAAATAGATGACTCATCTAAGCTAATGATGGAAGGACGACTTAGAACCCATCTCTATTAGCCCGATTTTGCAGCTTTCCTGTGCTTTGTGGTAAGCCTAGACATGAAAATGGCCATTTTCCATTGCCATAGCGAATTGGGCTTTGCCGATATGGCACAGCCAGACCTGAGAGTTTTTGGATGCTTTTCGATAGCATCTACCTTCATCTTGATTTGTCTTTTTCAATTTCTTTTTGTTTTCTTGTTCGAATCTTGTTTCACTTTAAAAAGTTAGATAAATTTTGTGGGTTGTTATGTTACATGACACACACACCAACACACAGCACGCGCATGCATGCGCACACACTCACTCCAAATAAAAGGGTGAGAGAGGTGAGACAAAAGAAGACAACAATATCATCATCATTTAATGCCTTTCTGATAATAATATGCATAAACATGTGGTGTATATGGGTAACATTAGAAATTATATGGGTTTTGAACCCATCCTTAGGGGCACAGAGCCATCACTTCCTGTCAACACCCTGTACTTATCTTTGCGGGTGAACTGAGTGCATTCAAATGATAAACAATCGGCAAGAACCCGCTGCACATAATTAGCCACTTCCACTGCCGATCTACCTCCTTTTATACTAAACTCCAATGGTAATTTCTCAAGGAAGGTCACTTCATAACTAGGAAAGGGATTCATGAAAACAAAGAAGGGGTCCAATCCCTTCCAACCTCTAGCCGTTGTGCCATGGAACATGCTTAATTTGATTGAAGTAGCAACTGGAATTATATTATCACTCAATTCTGCAAAAAGAGCACTAAATCTCAATAGGAAGGGTTCTCTACATGTAGTGCCTTCGGGACATATGCATACATTATTTTCTTTCAATAGTGTCTTTATAATTATTGAATCTTTCTCTCTATTTCTCGAAAGAGGGAATGTTTTTATTGGAGATAGTATCTCTGACACTTTGCTAATGCTATACGTCAAACCAGTCACTTGCAACCCACAAGCAGCAGAGACCATTATTGGATCTACTAGGGTTCTATGAGTACACACAAACAATATCCCTTTCTCCATTGCATTCGGTCTAATCCCTCTAATGCTCAACTTCACCCCTATTAGTTTATAGAAAATAGGCACATATTTTGGAGGAACTAGAAGAGCTGTGAGGATCCTAAAGAGTGCCAACAAGAAACCTATAGGCAGCCAAAGAAATATAATGAAGGCCACCATTGGAGTTGGTTTGTGCACTAATCGCCCATCGTGGAAGATGATACGACTCACCAAGCGTTCCGGCTGGACGGTAGTTGTATGTGTTGGGGGGACATTATATGCCTCCTGAAACCCAAAACGAAACAAATTAGAAAAGTCCATGTTCACGGTTTACAACATCCAACAAGAACTACCTTGCAAAGAGACATGAACGGATGGTTTTCCAACACGTCTAATCCTAATGCTAAATCTGGAACATTGGTTCCAAATTCCTTTACCAAGGCATTTCTTCTATGAAACCCTACCATCACACCAGGATTTGGAAGAATAAATCCAGTAGCATATCCATTCTTTGTGACTTGAATCTCACTACCAATCACTTTGTCAGCTCCCAAGCAAGTAATGGCAAAATGCTCGACTAATACACGAGGATTGCTTGTCACTATGTAGCGCCCTTTGCACGAGGAGAACACCCTCCATGTCGAACTCCTAACATCTTCTGAGAAGAACTTTGGAAGCACGGCACGAGCTACAAGCTCAATATCACGCATTCTTTGACCAGCAAAGGCAAAAAATACCAGCATCTTTATTTTAATTTCCTTGCCCACTACATATGACAAAATGCATGCAAATGGGTAAATCAACATAAAAAGCAATCCCCTTAACAGGCTTCCACCTTCTAGGGCCACCAACATTAAGTATGGAAATGGGCTTTTATTCTTCATCAAGCTTCCTTCTAGTTCAGCCACTATTGTTTGGTCTTGGCGTCCTAGAAGAGCGCATCGGTCTATAATATCAAAATGGGCTGGTTTGGCCATGCTTGAAAAGCAAGAGAATAAAATATACAAAGAACAAAGGAGTAATATAGATTTTGAAAAAGGGTGCACTTTGAATGATAAATTTCTGGGTACCTACCCATGCATCCAAAATGTGCGCTTTTCCTAAATATCCTCTACTACTCCGCATTTTCTTATGTTTCAACAGTCCAAACACTTTTTTATTCCACGAAGCTAAAATCTCAAGTTTTCAAGCTTTGAACTGCCAGAAACAACATATCGAGTATCCTCCCTTCATTTCCAGCATGTGTAGAATTAAGTCCTGAATAGCCACTAGTAGCAGAAAAAAAAGGGGAAATTTTCAAGGGAACCAAACATTCATTTGAACTAGATCTTTGACCGAAAATCCGTTTTAAGCTTCGATAAGACCAAGCAGACTTGCCTGCCTTCATGGATTTGATATATGTCTAACCATATTTACATTCTAATCCCATACATCAAATCTACACCAAATATGTGTCTCGCATTGAAGTCAAGTGCACATTCCACCACATAAATCTTACTGGTCATTCAAGACACTTTCACATCATACCAAAATTGTAACAGGAATGCTTGCTTTTGCCAAGTTTGCCTTACAGCCTAAACAACTATCCATCTCCGAGAAAATGAACTTGCATAACTACCTTGTAGCCTTGTGTCTCTGTTTTGCAAAAACTGCAGCGATACCTTTCACAAAAGTGCCTCTCGTTCTCTACACTTTTACCTATAATCCTATGATCTAGCAGAGAAGAGTTTCAGCCTTGAGTATCTAAAAACCATATTCTTCACCACAGCCGGTTCTTGCACGCCATATAAGGAGGCATGAATCTTAGTTGCCAAATTAAGAATTGGAGCACAACCTCCCTTCGGTTCTTCTTCCCCAAAAAACATCATTGCCAGAGCTCCTATCCTTGACACAAGCCCGAGTGTGCAGATGTGGCCTGGGACAGTAGCTTGCAATGCCTGTGCAATTTTCATTCCGGATGTTAGCTTCTTCAGGGATTCTTGAAGGACCTCTAGAGACTGAAATGCTGCAAAATAAGAGGAGGCATATGATGCTTTAATCCATTGTTTCTCCTCTTCTTTGAGGCTATTAAGAGATTCAACAGCTTCCTCAACATGAAGAGCAAAGCGCCCAAACTCTGTATAAAATGGGAGCTCAGACTCATACTCACTTGGACAGCCTATGTGTGCTGCCAATGCAGATTCATGCAATGCATTGTCGGCGAACGCAAATTGGCCATGACATATTGGAAGCTGTTTCTGAATAGACTGTTCGAACATGCACCTCTTGCAGCTACAAGTAAAGCCCCAGTTGTCACATGAAAGTTGGCGACATTTTACGGGCCGTAAAACTTCAAAATATGGAGCAGTGATTGGTTCCCCTGCCTGGATATTCCTACCAGCATGAACAAATAAAGTTTTTCCAACCAAAAGCCAGGATGCATTTGGCAGACATGAGTGCCTGATAAAAGAAGCAAATACCCAAAGTCCAGATGCACTTTCATTCCCAAATGCATGGCGTTTTACAACCCTGCGAACAATTTTCTTATCAACTGATGGCTTTGCAATATGTTCATTGTTGTCAACAATTTTTGAAATGTATGAAAACCAATTGTTGTTTGGTTTATATAGCTCCGTTGAAGGCACCATGACAGGTTTTTCCTCCCATGCGCTATCTAAGTAAGTGATCTGGTCCAGTGCCCTGGAAGAATTATTGAGCACAGAAACAATCTCATCACCAAGGTCATGCTTTGAGTGGGGCAAAGAGCTGTGAAAGCCAAGAAAAGAAAGAGTAGGCCTTAATCCACCACGGCCAATGGCCAAAGGATTGTTTACCAATAGCAATTCTCCAACCTTCACATTTCTTGTAGCAAATAATGCAAGGCCATTCCCATCCTTACCAGCACGGATAGAAACAGGCCCTATATAATCGCTGCATTCAGGTGCTTCTGATGTATTGTGCTGCAAATAACTGGCTAACTGATAAACCCCCATAGTGCTTTGGTTTATAGCAATGGCGCATTTGTGCATCATTTCCTTAACATCTTTAGCATCAGGAGCACTGTCACGAGCATGCTCAAGTGTGCTCTGCGCTTTGTCATATTCCTGCAAGGCATACAAAGCCCGAGCTTTCCTAAAGAGACTTTTAACATGGGTAGCATCAAACTTTAGACCATGACAAGCATCTGCAAGTGCTCTCACATAGTCATGCAACTTCATCCAGGCCTCTGATCTATTAGAAAATGCCTGCATGACAAGTTCTTTGGATTCTGATGTGCCCTTATAAGCATCAATGCATTTGGTATAGGCATCGATGGCACCCTTCCAGTCATTCTTACCAAACAAACGATTGCCCTCAGCCTTTAACTTCTCAAGCACAGGATCCCCCTTTTGGGGCGCAACACGCTCAAGGAACTGGATGTTTGCAAAATTATTCACTCTCACAACAAGCTTCTTATCTGCCCGTTTATAAAAGGGTTCTTTAATGGCAATATTCTGCCCCTTGGGAAATCTCTTTTGAATTTCTTCTAGAGAACTAAGAGGGACACCATAAATTACCACCCGAACTGCCTTGCCAGACTCATCTTCCAGAACAGTAAAAACACCCTTAATCTGAAAAGCAGAAACACAAAGGGTTCCATACAAAACCTTACCTCCATGACGGCGGCCCTCTTGCAAATCCCCAATGGTGATGGGTGATAAATCGGACAGAGGGCCCGAATCACGACCTTTAGCAGATTCACAAAAAGAAATAGCCTTGAGACCCTTTGATATACAAACTTTAGCCTGTTGCATGGCGTGTTCATGATCCCTAATCAGTTCGGATTTATCAGGGGGCGCAGGCTTGCTTTGTTTGCCGCGTTTACGGGAGACAGAATGGCGAAAGACCCAATCCCCAAAACCAGCAACTCCAGCGAAGCATTCATCGTCGGAATCCGGTTCGTATTGATAATCCTCCCCGCTGCTATCCGTCATGGCTTGTTACAGCGGCGAAATGGCGCGTTGGTACTTTATGAGGTTTTTGGGAGGGAATTATGTATATCTGCTCCCTACGATTGCGTCTCTCTCTACATCTCGACCGTCCATACCATCTCAATTCCACGTGGCGCCAGCTCGTTACGCTTACTTTAAATAATAACGTTATTAATCTTAACAGTTTATCATAAAATATCTTTCTGGACCTCTAGAATATATACCAGATGAAATCATCCCTCGAGATGGTTGCTTTAAATTGCAATGCCTAATGTCACGGGTTCAACATCTCGTTGTGAAAGTTGCCATTATCATTATAAAGTTCGTGGAGGAAGAGCCCACTTCAGCCATGTACAGTGGTGAGGGCAGGTGGAGGAAGAGCCCACTTCAGCCATGTACAGTGGTGAGGGCAGGTCCCATATGGTTGTGTGTCCCATAAGTTTCGATTTCTCGTAAATATTAAAAATTGTATCTATCTATTTAAACAAGCTGTTGTGCACGGAGGGTTGCCTCTGGTGACCCGAGAGTGTGTTTGCGTGTTTTTTATTTGTCGTGTTGGATCTTCTTTGCTTAATATGGAGTATTTTGAATTCATTCATGGCCCAGAAATTCATACGACATAGGAATTCATTCATGGCCCAGAAATTCTCAAATTTTACAAGTTGTGGAGGTTAATTCATACAACTGTTGAAGAAAAGAGAAAGTACTGATAATTTCATAGTAATTAGTCAAGCCCATTGAACGTTTTTAAGACATTGTAAACTTGCTCAAGACCTTTCTAAGAAATTTAATAGTCTGATGTCAACAGTATGTGATTTGTAAGTGAATGCTTGTTCTATTATAGTTTTATATCTTGACACATTGGACCAATAGAACAAGCTGAGCTACATAGAACCGAGCTATTTTTTGCTTTGCAAATTTTAGTCTTAGACAAATAGGCAAATCTTATCTTCAAGAGTCTTAGACAATAAATCTCAAGAATTAGAATCAATAAATCTCATTTTTTGGAAGCAAATCCACAACATGAACAGATCAATCCCCTTTTGAATTGCTTTGCTGGTCATAGAAGATACATGTGATATGATGGATTTAAAGGGCAATTGAGTATCATGATAGATTCATAGGGCGATCGACTATCATGTAGCTTTAAGTCTTTATGATCCCTTGACTATCATGTAGCCATAAAATGTTTATGTTCCTTTAGCTCTATTTATTGACAGTGCCATTACTGCACTTAGCTACTATTACAAAATCCATACAGAATGGCAAGATCTAGAATGAGATTTTATCTATAATTTGATCTGAATCTGCCAAACCTTATCTTATGTTTAATCAAATTATTAACCATTAATCTATACCCAGAAAAGTCATTCCTAACAAGTGAAAAATCAATTTATGACATGCAACATGAGCTGATACTTTATTACTCAATTAAAAAAAAAAAAAAAAAAAACCTTTGAGCCTGTTAAGACCATAAGAAATAACAGACTTTAGGCCTTATAGTTCCATTTGGAAAAATAAGACCTTCAATTGCAATCCTAGAAATAGACGGTGCGATCTAATTCTAGGCCCTGATAAGGAGCAACCAGGAATAAGAAATAGATCCATAAACATAACTTTAAGAACAGAAGTACGGGATATCCGTGGAATATAATAATGAAAAATATCTAGATAAGTTGATAAAAGAATAACTCAACTAACATGTTACAAAGTAGACAAAAGAAATATGGAATTCAAATATAAGAGATTTGAACATAACTACATAATGGATGGAGGTTAAAACAACAACATATAATATTACAATAGTGCAGCAATATCGCAGATCTATGCTTGATTCATAAATAGCATACACGAAGCAACTAGTTCACAAGATAAAATTTATGACCAACCCAACAAAGGTGGTGGAACAACATATAACAAACAAAATGGAGAAAAGTAGATAGATGTCACCAAGAAGCTAACCCTTCTGTTAAATCTTGCAGATTTGAGCAGTGGTATTTGCTCATTGCACACCATGAAAAACACCACATGGAGGGATAAGTCCGGTTACCTGCAGTGGAACCAAATGCAAGTTAGCCTAAGAAGGGTAAATGCAAAAGCCACAAACAGGTAAGCAGTGAACTCATCCGGCTTAACGCCTTTCACCATAAAAATAAACTATTAAATAAACAGAATAATAGGTTTGGCAGTTAGTAAACTCTAAAAAAACCTTTCTACTAAAATAGGAAAGGGGCAGTTTAGTTCCTGCAATGGCATATGTTTAATAGGTCAAATATGAAGAGTTCTAAAGCTGCAAGAAACAATATTACAACTTAATAAGGCAAACAGCTTAAGGGATCCTGCAACCTTATTTTGGTAACCAGCCAAGCCAGCTATAAATCATAAATGGTACAATTCAGCAGTGAAATATTAATTTCTTAGATGGGCAGTATAATAGCAAATTAAAGAGTGTAATAAGCTGAATAAGGCTTAATAGCATTACACTACAAGGAAAGGATAAGAATCAACAAGCCGCAGTCTAATCCAACAGTCTTATCCTTCTGTTACAAGCGATTGAGATTTAGTTTTTCTGAAAATACACATTAAACAGCATATTTCCCATAAGGGTACCAAACTAAGGTGGTTGAATTCCTAAAATCACAACATATGTGTTCACAGCTATATTTATGAGACTACACAAGGGTAACAGCAGAACTTAAGTCTATAAAACACAATGATTTAAGAGAATCCTGCATATTGGTAATATGTAAGACAATTATGATAACAGAGAAGGAAATGAATATGATGCTAAGTTTACAACTAGACTTAAGAAATATTAGAAATACTAGACTTCAGAATTATTGGCTGCATATAAATCAGAAAGAGTAGAAAAAGTAGCAGTATGGGTTACGTTTGAACTTCATGTCTATGTGGGACAGAGCTATTAAATGTAGGAAAATTTAAATTATAGAGAGACATGATCAACAAGTATAAAGAAGAGGCATATTAACATCTTGTAGAGGAACCTGATTCGCTATGTTGCCCGATTCGCTGTGTTGCCAGGATGCATGAGTATGTCTGCGACTTGAACAGCTAGACCATCAAAATAGACTGAGAATCTATAAGCAAGTATTCAAGAGGATCCAGATTGTTTGCTCCATTGATTCTTTCGCAACATGATGCACTGAGCCAATGCCGATTGCCTTCCAGAAATTGCAGCCATTGCCTTCCAGAAATTGCGGCCTTTGCCTTCCAGAAATTGCAGCCAGAAATTGCAGCCATTCTGTATATAAGCTAGCATGAAATAAGGGAAGGTCAGAGCTAATTAGGCATAGAGAAACACCAACGGCCATCTTTACTAGAATAAGAGTAAGGCAGACGGCATAGGTGCCAGCTTGTGCAGATCGGAATGGAAGATACGAAGGTAGACTCCATGCATAATCGTGAACAGCTAAGGTAATTCTGAAACCCTAAAGGAGAGAAGCACTATTTCGAATATAATATAGATGAATATCAGGGCTTCTTGTCACAATGAAAAAAAGTCCATATTGCCAAAATTGTAACTACTCAAATTGCCTGATAATTATTTGGCGGAAACTGGCAAAGGACATTTCTGCTTATTGGTTAGCATGATCTAACCTCCTGGAATTTAAATGCTTAAAGAATACCAAGAGATGCCAGATGTTTAAAGTTCTACAGGTCTATGGTATAGGATATGTGTCTAGAACATTCTTTTGGCATAGGATATGTGTCTAAGACAATTTGTTACCAAGCACCACAGGGGGCAAGCTTTTATGAAGATTCATCAGTCTATTATTTAACACTAATAAGTTACATACCAAATCCAATGGTCAAAATTCAGCCTGTTATTCAACATACGTAACATTAGACTAAGGAGAATATACACTTGCATAACTCAGCAACATAAGGAACATACTAGTCAATATAAAAAAATCCTACCTCCTACCTCAGGTAGGGAGGTCCCAATTAGTCACTTGACTTAAAAAGCTGCAACAGGGAGAGTAGGGCCCTGTTGCAACACAGGGACCCTACCCAACCCGTATGATTCTACTCTAGGAATATGCAAAAATAATAATAATAATAATAATAATAATAAATCAAGAAAGGTTAGAACTTACAGTATATTTTTAAGAGTCTTGATGAGTCTCAGCGTTCAAAACCATTTTGATGATGTATGTTTTGAAAAATCAATGTATAATAAACTAGTGTAAAAGTTTTTTTATCATACACACTCAGCCATGGGAAACTCTTTCCATAAAACCCACGGCTGGTGGAACGGCCAGTGGAACGTAAAATTGTCTTCGGGCAAGAATTTTGCATTCATAATAGTCTGGTCCAATATTCTGTAATAGGCATACAAGTGTGAGTAGAAACAATAATACACCTTAACTCCAAATCAGGGTCCCAAGTTAAACTTAGGAATTAGAGTAACATTAAAAAACCCTTTGAGCCTGTTAAGACCATAAGAAACAACAGACTTTAGGCCTTATAGTTCCATTTGGAAAAATATGGACCTTTAATTGCAATCCTAGAAAATGTAGGTGCAACCTAATTCTAGGCCCTGATAAGGAGCAACCAGGAATAAGAAATAGATCCATAAACATAACTTTAAGAACAGAAGTACGGGATATCCGTGGAATATAATAATGAAAAATATCTAGATAAGTTGATAAAAGAATAACTCAACTAACATGTTACAAAGTAGACAAAAGAAATATGGAATTCAAATATAAGAGATTTGAACATAACTACATAATGGCTGGAGGTTAAAACAACAACATATAATATTACAATAGTGCAGCAATATCGCAGATCTATGCTTGATTCATAAATAGCATACACGAAGCAACTAGTTCACAAGATAAAATTTATGACCAACCCAACAAAGGTGGTGGAACAACATATAACAGTAAAATGGAGAAAAGTAGATAGATGTCACCAAGAAGCTAACTTCTGAAGTTAAATCTTGCAGATTTGAGCAGTGGTATTTGCTCATTGCACACCATGAAAAACACCACATGGAGGGATAAGTCCGGTTACCTGCAGTGGAACCAAATGCAAGTTAGCCTAAGAAGGGTAAATGCAAAAGCCACAAACAGGTAAGCAGTGAACTCATCCGGCTTAACGCCTTTCACCATAAAAATAAACTATTAAATGAACAGAATAATAGGTTTGGCAGTTAGTAAACTCTAAAAAAACCTTTCTACTAAAATAGGAAAGGGGCAGTTTAGTTCCTGCAATGGCATATGTTTAATAGGTCAAATATGAAGAGTTCTAAAGTCAAAGAAACAATATTACAACTTAATAAGGCAAACGACTTAAGGGATCCTCGCAACCTTATTTTGGTAACCCGGCCAAGCCAGCTATAAATCATAAATGGTACAATTCAGCGAAGAAATATTAATTTCTTAGATGGGCAAAGATAATAGCAAATTAAAGAGTGTAATAAAAAGCTGAATAAGGCTTAATAGCATTACACTACAAGAAAATGATAAGAATCAACAAGCATGATCTAATCCAACAATCGATCCTTACGTTTTGCAAGCGATTGAGATTTACTTTTTCTGAAAATCCACATTAAACAGACATATTTCCCCATAAGGGTACCAAACTAAGGTGGTTGAATTCCTAAAATCACAACATATGTGTTCACAAAATTTATATTTATGAGACTACACAAGGGTAATGCTTGTGAAACTTAAGTCTATAAAACACAATGATTTAAGAGAATCCGCATATTGGTAATATGTAAGACAATTATGATAATGAGAAGGAAATGAATATGATGCTAAGTTTACAACTAGACTTAAGAAATATTAGAAATACTAGACTTGAATTATTGGTCGATATAAATCGAAAAGAGTAGAAAAAGTAGCAAAGATGGGTTACGTTTGAACTTCATGTCTATGTGGAACAGAGCTATTAAATGTAGGAAAATTTAAATTATAGAGACATGATCAACAAGTATAAAGAAGAGGCATATTAACATCTTGTAGAGGAACCCCGATTCGCTATGTTGCCCGATTCGGCCGTGTTGCCGGGATGCATGAGTATGTCTGCGACTTGAACAGCTAGACCATCAAAATAGGCCGAGAATCTATAAGCAAGTATTCAAGAGGATCCGCATTGTTTGCTCCATTGATTCTTTTTAAACATGATGCACCGAGCCAATGCCGATTGCCTTCTAGAAATTGCGGCCATTGCCTTCCGTAAAATTGCGGCCTTTGCCTTCCGAGAAATGCAGCCGAAATTGCAGCCATTACGTATATAAGCTAGCATGAAATAAGGGAAGGTCGAGCTAATTAGGCATAGAGAAACACCAACGGCCATCTTTACTAGAATAAGAGTAAAGCGGCGGCATAGGTGCCCGGCTTTGTAGCGGTCGGAATGGAAGATACGAAGGTAGACTCACCGCCATCGTGAAACGACTAAGGTAATTACGAAACCCTAAAGGAGAGAAGCACTATTTCGAATATAATATAGATGAATATCGGGGCTTCTTGTCACAATGAAAAAAAGTCCATATTGCCAAAATTGTAACTACTCAAATTGCCCGATAATTATTTGGCGAAACCGGCAAAGATATTTACCAAAGGACATTTACGCTTATTGGTTAGCATGATCTAACCTCCGGAATTTAAATGCTTAAAGAATACCAAGAGATGCCAGATGTTTAAAGTTCTACAGGTCTATGGTATAGGATATGTGTCTAGAACATTCTTTTGGCATAGGATATGTGTCTAAGACAATTTGTTACCAAGCACCACAGGGGGCAAGCTTTTATGAAGATTCATCAGTCTATTATTTAACATTAATAAGTTACATACCAAATCCAATGGTCAAAATTCAGCCTGTTATTCAACATACGTAACATTAGACTAAGGAGAATATACACTTGCATAACTCAGCAACATAAGGAACATACTAGTCAATATAAAAAAATCCTACCTCCTACCTCAGGTAGGGAGGTCCCAATTAGTCACTTGACTTAAAAAGCTGCAACAGGGAGAGTAGGGCCCTGTTGCAACACAGGGACCCTACCCAACCCGTATGATTCTACTCTAGGAATATGCAAAAATAATAATAATAATAATAATAAATCAAGAAAGGTTAGAACTTACAGTATATTTTTAAGAGTCCTGATGAGTCTCAGCATTCAAAACCATTTTGATGATGTCTGTTTCGAAAACTCAAGGTATAATAAAATAGTGTAAAAGTTTTTTTTAACTTACACTCAGCTATGGGAAACTCTTTCCATAAAACCCATGGCTAGTGGAGCAGCAGGTGGAACGTACCAAGAATTCATACAAGAATTTTGCATTCATAATAAACTGGTCCAATTTTCTGTAATAAGCATACAAGTGTGAGTAGAAACAATAAAACACCTTTACTCCAGATCAGGGTCCCAAGTTAAACTTAGGAATTGGAGTAACATTAAAAAACCCTTTGAGCATGTTAAGACCATAAGAAATAACAGACTTTAGGCCTTATAGTTCCATTTGGAAAAATAAGACCTTCAATTGCAATCCTAGAAATAGACGGTGCGATCTAATTCTAGGCCCTGATAAGGAGCAACCAGGAATAAGAAATAGATCCATAAACATAACTTTAAGAACAGAAGTACGGGATATCCGTGGAATATAATAATGAAAAATATCTAGATAAGTTGATAAAAGAATAACTCAACTAACATGTTACAAAGTAGACAAAAGAAATATGGAATTCAAATATAAGAGATTTGAACATAACTACATAATGGCTGGAGGTTAAAACAACAACATATAATATTACAATAGTGCAGCAATATCGCAGATCTATGCTTGATTCATAAATAGCATACACGAAGCAACTAGTTCACAAGATAAAATTTATGACCAACCCAACAAAGGTGGTGGAACAACATATAACAGTAAAATGGAGAAAAGTAGATAGATGTCACCAAGAAGCTAACTTCTGAAGTTAAATCTTGCAGATTTGAGCAGTGGTATTTGCTCATTGCACACCATGAAAAACACCACATGGAGGGATAAGTCCGGTTACCTGCAGTGGAACCAAATGCAAGTTAGCCTAAGAAGGGTAAATGCAAAAGCCACAAACAGGTAAGCAGTGAACTCATCCCGGCTTAAACTTCTTCACCATAAAAATAAACTATTAAATGAACAGAATAATAGGTTTGGCAGTTAGTAAACTCTAAAAAAACCTTTCTACTAAAATAGGAAAGGGGCAGTTTAGTTCCTGCAATGGCATATGTTTAATAGGTCAAATATGAAGAGTTCTAAAGCTGCAAGAAACAATATTACAACTTAATAAGGCAAACAGCTTAAGGGATCCTGCAACCTTATTTTGGTAACCCGACCAAGCCCGCTATAAATCATAAATGGTACAATTCAGCAGTGAAATATTAATTTCTTAGATGGGCAGTATAATAGCAAATTAAAGAGTGTAATAAGCTGAATAAGGCTTAATAGCATTACACTACAAGAAAAGGATAAGAATCAACAAGCATGATCTAATCCAACAGTCTTATCCTTCATTACAAGCGATTGAGATTTACTTTTTCCAAAATACACATTAAACAAAGATATTTCCCATAAGGGTACCAAACTAAGGTGGTTGAATTCCTAAAATCACAACATATGTGTTCACACAGCTATATTTATGAGACTACACAAGGGGTAACAAAAGAACTTAAGTCTATAAAACACAATGATTTAAGAGAATCCTGCATATTGGTAATATGTAAGACAATTACGATAACGAGAGAAGGAAATGAATATGATGCTAAGTTTACAACTAGACTTAAGAAATATTAGAAATACTAGACTTCGTAATTATTGGTCGCATATAAATCGAAAAGAGTAGAAAAAAAGTAGCAAGATGGGTTACGTTTGAACTTCATGTCTATGTGGAACAAGAGCTATTAAATGTAGGAAAATTTAAATTATAGAGAGACATGATCAACAAGTATAAAGAAGAGGCATATTAACATCTTGTAGAGGAACCTGATTCGCTATGTTGCCCGATTCGCTGTGTTGCCAGGATGCATGAGTATGTCTGCGACTTGAACAGCTAGACCATCAAAATAGACTGAGAATCTATAAGCAAGTATTCAAGAGGATCCAGATTGTTTGCTCCATTGATTCTTTCGCAACATGATGCACTGAGCCAATGCCGATTGCCTTCCAGAAATTGCAGCCATTGCCTTCCAGAAATTGCGGCCTTTGCCTTCCAGAAATTGCAGCCAGAAATTGCAGCCATTCTGTATATAAGCTAGCATGAAATAAGGGAAGGTCAGAGCTAATTAGGCATAGAGAAACACCAACGGCCATCTTTACTAGAATAAGAGTAAGGCAGACGGCATAGGTGCCAGCTTGTGCAGATCGGAATGGAAGATACGAAGGTAGACTCCGCCGCCATCGTGAACAGCTAAGGTAATTCTGAAACCCTAAAGGAGAGAAGCACTATTTCGAATATAATATAGATGAATATCAGGGCTTCTTGTCACAATGAAAAAAGGTCCATATTGCCAAAATTGTAACTACTCAAATTGCCTGATAATTATTTGGCGGAAACTGGCAAAGATATTTACCAAAGGACATTTCTGCTTATTGGTTAGCATGATCTAACCTCCTGGAATTTAAATGCTTAAAGAATACCAAGAGATGCCAGATCTTTAAAGTTCTACAGGTCTATGGTATAGGATATGTGTCTAGAACATTCTTTTGGCATAGGATATGTGTCTAAGACAATTTGTTACCAAGCACCACAGGGGGCAAGCTTTTATGAAGATTCATCAGTCTATTATTTAACATTAATAAGTTACATACCAAATCCAATGGTCAAAATTCAGCCTGTTATTCAACATACGTAACATTAGACTAAGGAGAATATACACTTGCATAACTCAGCAACATAAGGAACATACTAGTCAATATAAAAAAAAAAAAAAAAGTTTCCCCAAACTAGAGCTAAACTTCAACTCTCGCTAGTGGCTAATTTATTTATTGACGTACTGAATTGTTTTGGAATCTTTCCGTTTTAAATTCTTAGAAGTTTCCATGCTTGTCACAACCCAATTCTTAGTTTGTTGCAGGTGTAGATTATGAATAGTAGGAACACAAATAAATAGATCAGTGTAATTAAATATCTTTTGCTTATGGCCATAATTCTTGTTGCAAGGAATTTCTATTGAATTCAAATTCCTATAATAACTTCTTGATCCAATCATTGGCTGCCCTTCACCCCTTCTACTTAAGCTCTTGAAGCCTGCTATAGCATGGCTTGCCAACATCATCTACAATGCATTCAACTTCTCCACTAGGCTTTGTGACATGCACCTGCAACACGGAACCAATAAATAAGAATCCGGAAATAACAACCTCAACGTGATGTCACAATAGTGCTTTATACCTTCCAGTTCGGGATTGCATTTGGACAATCTCAGCCTTGTCCCAGAAACTGGAGTTGTTTCAAATAGTATACTCTCAAAACTTTTGATAGATTTCTCAATCCGTTTCCTCTAGACTTCAAAACCAGAATTAGAGACCACTTGCATCGATCAAAAATGTATTAACCCTTTTTTCTTATATGTAATGAGTCATACAAGTCTTGAGCACAAGCATGCTAAAATATGGCCTCTCACCTGTCCATCTTGCCATTGGATATTGACAAACAACAAAGAACGATTTGTAAACCTTTCCATTATTGGTAGAGTCTCAACTGTAGAAATAAGGACAGCCTATGTATCTTCCTCGTTATATATGAACTTTTGAGTTCAGATAAATTCAAAAGACAACGCACTTGAATATCAGAACTGGTCTGCTTAAAGAACATCTAATGGATAAGTTTGGAAGGCTATATCCTTCTCATCTAAAACCCCTCCTAGCAAAGAATATACCATGGGATCTGCAGTCTTGAACTGCTGTTGAATGCCATCCTGTACTAGGGATAGGTTTTAGACATTTTTCCAAAACTTCTGTACGTTATTTTTTCAAAAATAACATATTTTGGAAGTATAAAACGTATTTTTTGTAGTTTCATACCTTGACCAGACAAAAAAATTTGGCGCGGTCCCATCATCCACATGGCGCGAAAGCGTATAATTTGAAGTGCAAGCAACCAATTAAATATGCGGATGCTAGATGTCGCGGCCGCAAATTGACAACATATGGCCGCGGGACGTCAACCACGGCCACATAGTGTCCTTTTGCAGACGCGGATTGTACTTTATGTGCGGCTGCATAGTGTCCTTTTGCGACTGCGGTGTGTGCCTGGCAGCCGCATCCATCAGAAACGTTGCAGCTATTTTGCAGTAGTTTCTTCATGTTCATTGAAAAATCCTATTGTTTACCAGCCATATCGAAAAATCACATCCTTGCAGCTGCCTTCGTGCAGCAAGCAGACGCAACAATTCTGCGGCGTCCGCATTGACTGCAAAGCACAGCTGCATAATTTTGCGCATCTCGCGGTCGCTGGCATTCCACACAGTCCCCGCAACCCACGTGGCCGCAACATCCCCCGGCCGCGTTTGTGGTTTTCGTAGACGCCACATCCACAAGCATTCGCGAACAAGTAGAAATGCAGCCGCCAACTTTGCAGATGGTGCATCCAGAGAAGCAAAAAATGCGGATGATCTGATTTGTATGCGGCCCCATCGCTGAACATTTGCGGCCGCATCACTGTTCGATGACTTTCTATCGGGCATTTTTTTTACGTATAAAACACGTATTTTTGCATAAAAATGAGGAGTTTCATTCGTTTCACATTTTTTCATATGCAACTTTGACCCTATCCTTACCCTGTACATTAAACAAGATTTGTCATGCACCTGAAAGCAACATCTTCTTGATCTTATAACAGTTCGATGTCAAAGTTTGAAATATAATCTCTCGGTTTTAGTAACTTTGAAATTCTCAATATATAGTGACAAGTTAAAAACATGAGATAGCAATCTTCCTTTTTTTTTAAGGATGTCAGGCTATTAATCACTCTCAAACAATACATGATACAAAAGACGGTAGGAGTGGAGAAGAGTTTGAGAAGAAGAGAAAGAGATGGTAATACTGGTGGATTAACTGGTGCAGAAGGAGACATATAAGAAGACGACACAACAGGACATGCAGTTGAAGAAGATGATGTTTGACATAGTATAGAAGCAATTAGGGAGGCAGATACAAGAGTCTGTCTAGATCTGTAAGTAGCAAAAGCTTCCAACACCGGAAAACATTTTGGCAAGCTTTAATCCATCAAGCAGATGTAGTTTTTATTTGAAGAAAAAAGAACCGCCCTTAACAACTACTGACTGACGAATAGAAACACAAGTTGGAAGGGACACGAGAGGACCATTAACAATACAATGGGCCAAGATGCATATCCAGTCCATTTGCAATAGCAATCATAAAATCAAAAATTTGAAATTCAAGTGGGAAATCTTCAAATGCAAACCAATAAGGCATGCGCAATGCACCAGACTTACTTGGAAGAAATCGAGGAGAATAAACCTGGATAGCCACAAGCTTGTCAGTTGTAATTGATGAGTCAAATTGTTGCCTAAAAAAATTAATATCTTTATTCAACGCTTTCAAAGATGCATAACTAGGAAGAGACAATCTCTGAAGATGATGCTTTAGCCAAAATCCAATTATATTGAGATCAAGAAATTATCTAGTGAAATGCCACACAAGTGCATGGAACACAAGATTCGAAACACACTGCAAATGCACAGTGTGATCAATCTCAACAATTTATAGGCTAGCCTATATAAAAGCATTTGAACATTCAGATGCCTCACAAAACACACCCTCAGAAGGCAATTGAACATCCATACGATCATTTTGCACTTGCAATTCATTAAGATATATGCATAATTCTTTCTTATTGTTCTGCAACATGATATTCAACGCAACAGAGACATGAGCAGATTGCCCATCAAATGCCATATCATGTTTGATCCACTCACAAAATCGTATAGAGGATGCCCTAGTCACTGCATCAGAAGAACTCGAAAGAGTAGAAGAGGCCAGTAGAGGCCCAGCAGAAGCAGACGAAAAGAAGCAGAAGTAATGCTATGAGAAGCTATGGTGACTTCTAGTTGAG
This sequence comes from Isoetes taiwanensis, assembly GCA_021234155.1. Classification (NCBI taxonomy): domain Eukaryota; kingdom Viridiplantae; phylum Streptophyta; class Lycopodiopsida; order Isoetales; family Isoetaceae; genus Isoetes; species Isoetes taiwanensis. Next base: position 2,311,445 of record JAJEKV010000090.1, read on the forward strand.
AAGTAGGCAAAGGGATAGATTTGAAAAGAGCAGGGAAGTGCTGCATCTCTATGCTTATGCTAACAGGAGTTGAGTCAATAGCAAGAGGATTAAAGTGAGAATTATATGGTAAATTGAGAAGCGGCAAAGAAGAGTTCAAATCATGTATAGAGGAAGAGGACACGTTCCAAAAGTTGGCAAACTAAAATTTGCCATGGCGGTCGAAATTTGGAAACTGTGACGACCATACGGATATTCGTATCATAGAACATTATACTCGTATATACAAAAGACGGTCGTCACAAGGATGCAAAAGGATACCTCATCGCTAGCCCTCATGCGCCAATAGTCTTGGGTCTGCCTGGCTCGAGCTACATAATCCACAGATTGATTGGCGTACCAGATCATTTCGATTTGCTGGTTCTAGCTCTAGTTCCATTTCATCCGCAGATTAGGTCTCTACACCAATATCGACTTCGATCCGTGCAGTATCGTGAACCCCTGATTCCGTCCTTGTTGTTCCTATTTCTACTCCATGTTCTGATTCGGCTCTTGCCTCTGCTCCAGTTCATGCCCTAGATTCTGACCATATTCTCGATGATGTCCCAGCTCCAGTCCCTGCTTTAGTTCCTATTCCAATTGCTCCTACTCCTGCTCCTGCTTCTGCTCGTGTTCCTGTTCCTGCTCATGTTCCTGTTCCTGCTCCTGCTTCTGTAGAGACTTCTTCATGCCCTCAGTTTCATATCTCGAAGATTTCTCTTCGCGAGTTCGTTAAATCTGGAAGGCAAGATCCAAGTTCAGTGTTTGCAATCTAGATTCATCCGTCGTCTAGCTCGGCACCAGTAAAATCTGCTCCAGTTCTCCCAGATAAATATGGGGACTACTCGGATGTTTTTGACAAAGTCAAGGCCAGCAAACTCCCAAAGCATCGTCCATATGATTGTTCTATTGATTTGCAGCCGGGGACAACGTTGCCATATGGTCTGATATATGGTCTATCTCCCGCTGAGTTGAAGGTTTTGCGGGATTATATTGAAGAGAATCTAGCCACTGGCTTTATTCGACATTCTCATTCTCCTGCTGGAGCGCCTATTTTCTTCATCAAAAAGAAGGATGATTCGCTACGTCTGGTCGTTGATTATCGTGGCCTCAATAAAATCACAGTGCTGAATCGGTATCCGCTTCCTCTGATCCCAGAGTTGTTGGAGCGACTCCAAGGTGTGCATTATCATTAGAGAAAGTATGGGATCTCCAAAAGACCTCCTAAGCAATTATAAATTATTTTCTTTGTATTTTTTACAAAAATATAATATAAGGGCAGGGATCAATTCCTGGTATTAAGAGGGCAAATCTTTGATATCTTTCCCACCCCATTTCAAATATTTTCTTCCTTCTTTTGCCCCCGTGCTGCCACGTGGATGATGACCTTCGTGTGAGCTCGGTGGAAGATCTGATGCTAGAGTAGTTCGTGTGCATTAAGAGTTTCGGATCTGCATCAAAATATGTTTGCAAAACAGGAGTTTATGGCTGACGACCCCAAAGAACTCCCAGTGCAGCCGCCCTTGGTCTCAAAATCTGGCCGTGCACACGCACCTGATCCATCAGGTAACTTCCTCTTCCATCCGATCTGTCTTGATGTTTTCACTTTTGAATTTTGAATTCAAAAATTCAAACTTAGCGCCCTGTTCAAAATCCAAAAGGAGCCATAGCCCGGGCAGTTTTCCTTGCACTCTTCACTCTTGCTTCCACTGTTATGGCCCAGATCACAATTAACCTCCCATCAGCAGAGTATGCTCAAACCACAAACAAGCGTAGGGTAATTTCAGGAGATGTCAAAGATGAGAATGCATTGCGCAATTCTGGAGCAAAACATATAAATATTTGGGCAAGAGGAAAGATTTATCCAAAAAACCCTCTGACCGGACATCATCCAAGTTTTAATTATGTTGCCAGCTTAGTGAAGTATGCTTGTGAAGGTAAATCAGGTTTGCTTGGATACTGCACAGACATGATGCAGTACAGTGGCCAATTGGTGGCTAAAATTCATAGATTACTAGGGTGCATGCATGCACGAAATGAGGAAAGAGATAATTTGGCAAGTGCTCTGAAAGAGAAGGAGAAGACAATCACAAAATTAAGGAATGATGTATTGTAGCTATGACGTCCCCTACTTCGTCTACGATGCTCCCATCGTATCCGAAGGCGGAGTTCATCCCCCTTATAGCCAAACTAGCAGGGGCCATCACCTGATACCAATCCCATGAATTGGGCCAGTGAGGGAATAGTGGATGGGTCATTTGCCCATCTTCCTTCGGGACCGTCCTAGCTGGGGAAGCGTGAACAAGCATGAGCACATAACATCAATACATCAATAAGTTCGCCTCGAAGGGTGAACACATCATAACATAGCATATACAACAACATCAATAGCATCAACAAGAGGAGATCCTACCCAGGGGGGATCGACTGACGGCTTGAGTCTCCAGAAGTCAATGCAGACCGAGTCATGGCAATGGCTTGGGCTGGCATAAGAACATGGCTGTTGGGTAGTCCACTCCATCCGCCCCTCCCATGCACACTTTGCAGAGTAGGTTGAAAAGTGTTGGGACCGGACCGTAGCCTGCCGGGTACATAGCCAAGAGGGCTACTGCTGGGTTGCATCTCCCCAGTCCCGATGAGGCAGGAGAAGAGTCACCTCCCCTCCAGAGGCATGCATGCCCATCACATGTGGCTAGAGGGCCACTGCCCTTATTCGACTTGAACCCCATGGAAGGTGACACATCACCCCAGAGGTGTCGAGCTCATGCCTTGCCCACACTGAGTGGCAAACCATTAAGCCTAGCCCACTAAGATCCCTGGTAAGCTTTACACACCAGAGGGATCAATCAGTGATGGGATAAGTCCCCCTTTTTCATCGGTCTAGCCCTCCACCCACAACCAGGCGGGCTCTTGTGCATGGGCCGCATTAATTGAGTATTAATGAGGCTATCTAGGAACATCTGCTACAAAGGCTTTTAGGGTCCCTACCCCCCTTCCCAATACACGGGAGAGCATAGAATGAACACCATAATCATCAAGAACTGAATTGTAAAATAACATCTAATCTACCTGCCTAAACATCCAAAGTTAGGTTCCTTTGTTAGAGCTTATGATCTCGTGATCTATAAGGCCTCCAAGGCTGAACTAACATGCTAAACCAGCCCATTGCCAAACCAAAAGGCGGCTTTGCACAACAGAATGACTATTTACCTGGCGTCTGACTTGCTCCAGATCCTCGGAATGCGTCCATGCCTCTGATCCCGCTGAAGACTGCTGCTGTTGGAAGGACTGTTGTGCAAAGACGGCTTTTCAGAGCCTGGCAATGCGAACTAGGGTCTTGGCTTGGCCGGAATGGCTCTTGGAAACCCTAATTGCGAAAAGGAAAAAGGGTTTAGGGTTTAAGGGGGAAGCCCTTATATAGAAACCCTTAGGGTTAGGTTAACATTGGCCAAATGGAATTTTGCCATTTGGCATGGGGTTTATAGTTGCAAATATTTATTAAACATGCACAACTTACAAGGTTACCCCCTAGGTGCAACCCTTGCCCCCTAGGTGCAGACCTTTACGTCTCGCTAGTACTTGTCATGATGACAAGTACGTGTGACGTGGTAGTATAATATACGTATTTGGGGCATATATTATATTGGAACATCACAATCTCCCCACCTTGAATTGATGTTGTCCTCAGCATCACGCGTCTCCCAACCTTGGAACCCTGCATATCCTGCAATTACGCTTGATACATATAATATTACAACATAATTACCCCAAGGTAATATTTTAATTTATCATAACACATCCTTGTTTACTATTATATTATGATAAGAGGTTATTTCATCCTCTTGCTTTATCGTCTATTATTCACAAAATTTTATGGCTTACACCATTATTATAAACATAGTTCCACAATTTCCTACTTAAGGTTGCACATCATTTCCTTACAACACATGATGACAAAATTATGTGTTGCAAGTCTTCGCAGTGCGACCTTCCTGCTGCTAGACTCTCCTATTGGCCTGCAGGTTCAACACTACGTTAGTACACATTTAATTATTATAAAGTTGTTTGTTAGGGAACCACCCATTAATTACAATTTACGTGAATGCAAGACTAATCTCCCGGCGTAGGAAGAGGATGCTTCTTCCATCGTGGCCGTGGAGACAGCGCCCTATCATGCCTAAGATAATCACTCATGCCTACACCTTTAGTTGCCTTTGGCGTGAAGGGTGGCGTCCTTCCCGTATTTGGGCGTGAAGGATGGCGTCCTTCTCGTGGTAGGCATTGACTAGAGGTCACTACCACCCCAATTCTGGGTCCACACTTAAAAACAACAGTAAAAGAAAAACCACATGTTGTTGTTCAAAAAACTCTACATGTGGTTATGTGGAGGTGTGGTTTATTAAGAAGACGGTGTAGGTTTTTTTTAAGGAGCTATAGTTTTTTTTTTTGAAGGTGTGGTTTTTTTTAGGTGTGGTTTCATTTTGCGAAAGTGTAGTTTTTTTTTAAAGATGAGTTGTTTTTAAGAGGATGTTCTTTTCTGAGGTGTGGTTTATAATAAGGTGTTGTTTTTAAGTATCTCTTTTTTAAGGAAATATGGTTTTTTAAGGTGTCGTTTATAAGTAGGTGTAGTTTTTAAGTAGCTGTTTTCTAAGGAAGTATAGTTTTCTGAAGTGGTATGATTTTTTAAGTCTAGGTGTTGTTTTTTGAGGTGTGGTTTATAAGTGAGTGTAGTTTTTAGGCAGCTGTTTTGGAAAGAAGTATGGGTTTTTGAGGTGTGGTTTATAAGTGGGTGTAGTTCTTAAGTGGCTGTTTTTTTAATGGAAGTATGGTTTTCTGAAGTGGTGTGATTTTTTAAGTTGAGGTGTTGTTTGAGGTGTGGTTTATAAGTACAGACTAGCTAGTTTGTACAAGATTAGTCTGTGGTTTATAAGGTGGTTGAAACATGCCACACGGGCTCCAACATGCCATCTAGGCTCCAACATGCCAAGGTGGCTCAAACATGCCATCTAGGCTCCAAAATGCCACGCAGGCTCCAATTGGGGTTTGTACCCGGGAGACCAAATCTTGGACAAAATTAAACCGATTGGGTACAAAGCATACAGAGAAATGATGATTGAGGATGAACAAAAGCCTGGATCTGTAAGTTATCGAGTAAGTTGTTTTTTTTTTACTTGTAAGTCGTTTAACTTATCTTTACTTTATTTGATTTTCGTAGTTTAAGCCTCAAAATTCTTGTGAAACAAAAGCAAGGAGTCGAACACAAAAGGAGAATAAGGTATGACATTCTAGTATCTAAATATTTCTCTTTTATTTGAATATACTATGTGTCTTTCTAACTTTACACTTTACTCTGGTATTAGAAAGATGTAGTGGAAGAGATGGAGGAGGATGGAGATGAAGGGGAAGATGAGGATCCAAATTACGAGGAGGAGGAGGAGGAGGGAGGAGGAGGAGGAGGAGGAGGAGGAGGAGGAGGAGGAGGAGGAGGAGGAGGAGGAGGAGGAGGAGGAGGAGGAGGAGGGTGGGGGCGAGGATCATAATGGAGATCAATATGATGATCGGGATAAAGGTGAGGATCGGGATCAAGGTGGGGATGAGGACAAGGATGAAGGCGCCCATGAAGAAGAGCAAGTGTTGGAAGATCATCCTGTTGAGGTATTCATCAACCCTTAGCCACCTAGGGTCCAACATGCCAAGGTGGCTCAAACATGCCACCTAGGCTTCGGAATGCCACCAGGCTCCAACATGCCAAGGTGGTCCAAACATGCCACCTAGGCTCCAACATGCTCTCCCTTCCTCCCTCATTCCCTCCCTTCCTCTCTCTACGTCTCTCTTTGATTGGATCTGACAGAAGCGTTGGCACCTTCCCTAAGTCAAACAAGGCCAGCGAATGGTCACAGAAGACCAGCAAGCAATTTTTTGGATCTCGAGCTTGATAAGGGTTTTTTTGCATGATTTCAACTAACACAAGTCTAAATAGAGCCTAATATTATGTGCAAAAGATAAAATTGTAGTTTGGATCACGAGAAGTGTCTCCGTAATAACAGAGATACTTCTCGTGGTAACATGCTACAGAGACACTTCTCATCATCCAAACTACAAATTTATCTTTTGCACATGATATTAGGCCCTATTGAGACCTATACCAGTGGAAGTCATTCAAAAAACCCTTATCAAGCTCAAGATCCAAAAACCTGCTTGCTAGTTTTCTGTGACGGTTCGCTGACGGACTTTTTGATCCACTTTGGACTCGTTTTTCTCCATCATTCCAGTTCCAAATCAGGCCAAGTTTTTTCCCACATGTTTCTACAACTTTTCTCGGATAGTCATTTCAAAAACTATGCAAAATTGTGCATTGCAACTCGAGATACCATTATTTGAGTGTGCAAATCTTGTTTTGTATTAGGAAAGTGCATTGGCCAAATTTTCTTCCAACTTTGAACCCGATTTTCTCAGACTGCCCGAACGACAAAGCACTTGGGTTTCTACACGGTCGACCCCAGGACACTTCGCGATTTGATAAGTTCTCCCGGACCGATCTTGGATTTTTTTGAACCTTGCTCGATGAACGTCGGATTCACTGGGCGGAATTACGTGGGCTCCAATATGCCACCTAGGCTCAAACATGCACCTAGGCTCTGAAACGCCATGCGGGCTCCAACATGCTACATAGGCTCCAACATGTCAAGGTGGCTCCAACATGCCAAGGTGGCTCAAACATGCCACGTGGCTCCAACATGCCAAGGTGGTTCAAACATGCCACCTAGGCTCCGAAATGCCACGCAGGTTCCAACATGCCAAGGTGGCTCAAAGATGCCACATGGGCTCCAACATGCCACTTAGGCTCCAACATGCGAAGGTGGCTCAAAGATGCCACGTGGCTCCAACATGTGAAGAACGAAAAAACAATTGGGTTTCTACACAGGATGCTTTGCGATTTGATAAGTTATCCCCGAATGATCTTGGAATTTTTTGAAACTGCTCAAAGCAGGGTCAAACAAAGGATTCAACGGTTGGATAGGGAAACCGAGCTCCGGGAGGGGGGGCATTAGCATACGGCCTCCTGGAGGAGCGCTGTCAGGAAAGACTGTCTCGAGAATGTATTTGGGGTCCATCTCATGGGCCTTGGCCTCTCCCCTCTGGTGAGGTAGCCACGTAAAGTCCTAGCCTTGTTCGACTTGGGGAAGGCGGCCAACTCTTTAACATCACCCAATGAAAAGACCAAAGATGGACATCTTTTTATTTTTGGCCTAGTCAAAACTTGACCTTGCTTACTTGGCATGCCATGTCACCATTTGAAGTGCCACGTCATCTTTTCCATGCTATTTGTTGGTGCCACAAGGGTAACGGCATGCCCTATAAAATCCTGGCCACTTGTGGCAAGGGGAGCAGCCCATAACGTGAACCCTATATTTTTTGCATCGAGGCGTAGACAAACATGCCTGAGAGTTTGCATAGGGTCATCATCATATTCACATCACCTATTTCTTGCCATGTCACCAAAAATTTGCCATATCACCCCATGGAAACCAAAGTTGCATATGTTTTGAATATACACGTATTTTACAAGGCGTAACACCGCCAAGGCCTTTACAAGGCGTAAAAAGCCAAAAAGACCTTTTATAAAACGTAAAGAAGTTTTTTCAAGATTAGGCATGTTTCTTGCTATGATTGGAGCGGAATCGATAGATTTGAAGCAACCACAGATTTTTGGGAGACACGCCACCTAGATGCAAACATGTCACCTAGGCTCAAGCATTGCCCCTATGGCCAAACATGCCCTAGGCCACATAGGCTTAAACATGACACATTGCTCAAACATGCCATTAGGGTTATAATGATGCTCTTTTAAATGATTTATTTATTTTTTAGGGGCGGTATATGCTTTTGTATTTTTTTGGGTTGCCCCTAGGGGGGCAAACCCTTGTTTATGTGGGCTTTTGGCATATCCTAGGTATATGCTAGAATATCCCTAGGATATGCTGGTGAATGCTAAAAACTTATGATTGGCTGTAAATGCTAGGTCACTTACATTGGTGGGCAGCCGCTCTCGAAACCGGCTAACCTGGAGGTACCTTAGGCGGATGGCAAAGTATTTTGAGCCAGATCCATAGATTTTCCAGTCCTTACGGTTCTCCGGCAAGAAAGAAGCAAGTTAGGCGCAAAAAAGAGAATGCGCTATCAATCTCTATATTACGCTAGTTTAAATGTGCTAATTAGCACAAACAATCAATAACTTTCGGTCGCAAAGCTCCAAGCTTTAGGGGCGAGATATATGCTTGCATACAGTTTACCTTCTCTCTTTTGGTGATGAATATGATACTTTTTAAAGCCTTTTAAACACGTATGGAACTCAATTACGATAATGCAGGTATCCTTAGCATCTCATTCTAAAGCTAATCCGCGGATCGTTGAGAGCATGGCAAAGATCTGTCTGGGTTGTACATGCGGACATCTTACCGCATTGGCGACATAGCAAAGACCATCAATATTTCATAGAGTGGCTCGTTTCTCAAGATGCGATCTCCGCAAATTTGTTCTTGATTCCCTCCGTGAATTCAATGTGATAAGCGGCGTAAAGTCATAGATATTGTATGTTAAACCAGAGATACTATGTTTGGAGTTCTAAATGGTGTGAATCGATCATCATAGGCCTTACATAGCTATATATAAGCAGCTGGTTTCCTCGCCGAGAAATTTGCGGATGTGGATTTGAAGGTAGATCTTCAATATGTCCGTAAAGGTAAAGTTGGTTCTTGCATTTGTAAGCTATGTTCCAACTAATTTTTAGTAAATATCTTCATGCGGTGCTTGGATAGGTTAGGGATGATTGTAGCTTCCATTCTGATTCTTTAAGAGCGGTGCAAAATCGAGAGCGTGAATGAAGGTATAATAGCAATCGTTTCTTTGTAGGTCCTTGCAACTTTGAAAGCTCCTTGCTTTGTTGAAATATACCCTTTTGGTTTGAAGAGCTTCTCATGGACTTCATGTTGTGGTCTGTGGTCTTTGAATTTGCAAATTCTGCAGTTTGATATGGTAATAGCAGTAAATGCAGCCATTTTTCCTGCTATTTAGAAGGCCATAGTAAATCCACATCTAGAGGCATAATAGCAAAAATATTACCGAGCATTTTGGACCAGCTTATTTATGTGGCTCATGTACTTTGATTTATTTCACTCATTTGTGCTATGAATTTGGAAAACATGTACCTAGCAGTTTTATAGGTTGTTCTCTAAGCTTTCCAATGCATGCTTATGCTTAAGAAGTGGAGCTCCCTTGTTACTAGTCTGCTGTAGAATCAGAGCAGCAAATGCACTTTGTTATATTTGACATATTTAGACTAGGAATTTGAAAATTGTGTACCTAGTATTATTTTTAGATCTTCCCTTGAGCTTTCAAACGGATGCATTGGTTGGTGAAACAGAGCTTGCACGTGCAAGGTATGTCAATCTTATCTGTTGCTCTGCTCTATTACTCTTTATTATGCTTAGACCTAAGAAAATTCCCAGAAATAGGGTCACGGATTGATCCTGTAGAGCTGTATGATGGTTTAGAATACTGAAAAGGAAGGAGATAGAAGGAGATATCTTGTGATTCTAAAGAAATATGGAGTAGTAATTGACCGTGATCATGGTAATGAGAGAACTTGAGTTTGATTCGTAAATAATCTCAGTTAGACTTTATATTGAATTGATTGTTGAATTGATTAAGTAAATAATCTCGAGTTAGATACCACCATATATTGAATTGATTGTTTTAGAAACAAATAATTTTGAGAAGCCATAATTGGTTATAGATTAAAAGGCGCTGCAAAGGGCATGCAAGGGATGCACATTAGCATTTCTTTGGGGAAGGGAGATAAGATCTTGAGAAACTTCGAAAACGGCCAATCTGAGAGAGGCATCAAAGGAAGCTTTGCATTCTTTGGATCTAATTTGGAGCAGCATGATCACGCTCCAGAAAGAATATCAATGAGTTTATGGGGCATCCAACATCATATATTGCAGAAAAATGAAAGCTATTTGATGTGGCTTAACTTGCATAGTTCTCCATCTATTAACAAGGGTTATCATTGTAACATAATAATTATCTTTGCTTTGCAGGGAATATTGAAGGGAAAAATAACTTAATCCCATTTATCCTCAGATGTTACACGTACACTATTTCAATTTAAGCATTACTACCTCCATACATAGTCTTAACAATAAATAAACTCTAAAGACCTATATAAATATGATTGGATTACCAATCATCATAATCCTAAATTTCTAGTTAAGGTTAATCGAGCAAATAAACGTTGTTGCCACCTGCACACTCTTGGCTCTATCCATGTGGCGACCCAAACTTCGCTAGCCACCTGCCCCTAATTGATTTTGTGGCTCATACCAACCACACGATTTACATACTTTTCCATGGTGTATTTCAATATAAACTTTCAAGCCTTACAACCGAGGATCTAGCAATGGATAAAGAAATTACTTTGTTAACTTTGTATTTTTGGGTTGCCCCTAGGGGGGCAAACCCTCGTTTAGATGGGTTATTAGCATATTCTAAGGATATCCTAGTATATGCCTGGTATATTCTGAAAACTGCTCCAAACCTCCTACAGCCTGTAAACTCGCGGTCACCCTCGTTGCTGGGCGAAGCCCTTCTTACCGAGTAACTGGTAGCCGGAACAAAATGTTGGCCCTCTACTCTAATGCATTAATCTGAGAACCTGAGTGAAATGGGTTCAGCAATCCACTCCTCTACAATGCTAATAACTTCGACTTCTGTTGCTCTCTTTTCTAACCATCGGAGCGCTATCTTAAGAATCACATCCTTCGGACCTGCTACTACTGGATCATTTGTTCATCCCCAAGGTATGGTCCCCACTCCCCAATGTCTTTCTGTTAATGGTAAACTGAAGAATTCTGTTGATCATTTCAAGCAATCTCTCTTTAATCTATTATCTTACATTTTGAAGATCTTCTTTCAGGTAAGACAGCATCCAGAGCATATTAGCTCGACAGTTGCAAAAGAAAGCACCACAGCCATGACTAAGGATGCCATTGTTAAAGGTGTCAACGATATGATTGATGTCAATTCACCTAGAGGGACCAGAGATTTCCCACCTGAAGAAATGCAATTATGTAATTGGCTCTTTGGTCACGTTCGCGAGGTAGTATCATTTTTTTACTCACTCCTCCTTAGTGTCCGATAATTTTTTTGCACTGGAAAGTTCTCCAGATTATTTAATTTTATAGAGGTGGACTTTTCCGTGCTGTAGTTACATTTTTTAGAAGGCTTGGTCTTAATTCCCAAGATGTTAGTATCAAGGTCTCTAACCGGAAGGTATGGAGCAGCAGGTTTTGGTCTCTCCAATGTTGTGAATGGTCTAGGATTTCATCTATTTTTAGCCATGAGCTCAGACGAACATACACTATCAACTTGGACGGAAAAAAGAAAACTTGGACGCAGCATTTTCTGCCCAAACAAACTGGGCTTTTGATCACCTGGCCATTTAAAGGAGTTGTGCCTGAAAGTAGTAGAGATGATCTAGATCATGCGTAGAAAAAGTTACTATACTATTCATAGTACTAGCTTTCTTCTGGACATCACATTCATAGTAGGGCAACTGGAAGGAGCGATAAGTAAACTTCTCGCCCAAAAAGTTTAAAATGGAATTTATGGTTGATTGTTACACGAGAGGCTAAGTGAGAAGCCTGCCAGATTGAAGGTAAGAGATGGCGTGCATTATAGTGTTGTTCAATGAATGAGTGAATACCATATTGCAATAGTGGCAATTATATTCAAAGCTGTTATTCATGTAATCTAGTTTGCTAAAATTGCTATGGAAATTCTAACCACTATTTGCCTTCTTCAGGTTCTCCGAGCAGTTCTTGATCAATATAGTGTAACATAGAAAAGCTTTTCCGTAGTTTGTATTGTTGTCGACAAGGTAGAACTTGCCCAGCAACAAATGCCAATACTAATGCTCCAAGGCCTTTCTGATTCCTTTTTGCAACTATTCTATTCTACTGTAGGTTGAGAAAGTGTCCAAGGAGGAGATTGAGGCAAAGCTACGTCTTTTGGGGTTGTTTGATGATGCCATTCAAGGTATATTAGATGATGTCTCATTAAGTTCACTGGATAAACTGGAAGGTGGTTGTTGTGTTTCTTTATTACAGTTTCTTAGTAACAATTCAGTGTGGAAAATTTGGGAAATGGAAAGTTATACGTTTGCTCATCAAATCTTTTGGAAAACAACTGGAATGCATTTTCTTGCAAAAGTGGGGCTTCTAGAGTTGCCTTGAAGATTGGACGTATGTATATTGAAAGATTTTGCATCTTAATTTGGAAACACATTGGGCTTGCATTTGCTTTTACTTTTGCCCAGCCGGCCATTGAAATATTTACATTCTCTCATTCATGTATGTGCATAAAAGAAAGAAAGAAGATGATGGAGCTGCATTGATATTGACACATAATGGTATCAAAATGCCTGCAGTTATGAATGGGTGTGTAGAGTTAAGGATCTTACATGCCTAGTATATTTGCCACCATGGTATAAAACGAACTGAATACTTCTACCAAGAAATGTCTGATGCTCTATAGGTATCTAGAACTTTTTTAGAAGATCTTATAGAACTACTCTAGGTTTTAAGGTTTTCTTCAATATGCTTTGCAGCTTGAATGCGTTGAGTTCCACGAAACCTTTCCCTAAATTGGCAGTCTCGATTGGACCAAAATACGATGCTTTGGAGGAGCTGAAGGAGCTCTTTAAGTTAGCTGCACATTATGGATATGCTGACTAGTTAGAATTTAATGCTTCAGTGGTCAGAGGCCTTGCCTACTACAGCAGAACTGTATTTGAGGTGTGATTGTTGTGAAATGCTTGCATTATTTACTCAACAATATCTTTCTGGTTCACTTTGTTTGTTCCATAAGTTTCAATCTATTGCTTTGGGCGCTACACAGGTAAAGAGGTTTACTTAATGAAGTTACAGAAACAAGTAAGTTCATGAATTTATTAGATCATTTTCCAAGACAAAAATAATTGGATCCTTACATTATGACAGGTTATTCAGTAGAACCAAGTGAACAACCAAGTGAAGCTTGATGTGCCTACTCATTTTTGTAAAAAAAACATGCCATTAATATTATTCTTTTAACATTATTTTTATAGCACAGCATGGACGATGAAAGGATATTACTACAAGAGTTGTCCAAGGATCCAATTGCTTGTAGAAAATCGAGGAGGCGGACATTCCTCTGATATCAGTTGGTGAACAGTTACCAACATCCTTGAAGGATCTGAAGACACATTATTACATTTCAAATCAGAAATCTAGCATATCAAGAACCATTTCTTAAGAAATATGCTTAGGAACAGCTAGGTCGAATATAAACCAAATGACAAATATTTGACAATTGCATGTTGCAACTTCAGGTTTTAAATGAAGACATCATGTACACTAATAGAAGTTTTGCTTTGTTCTTCAATAGAAGTCCTTGCAAGGCCTGTTTAATGTAGACTGAAATCTATATTTTGTTAGTAGGAGCCCCGCAGCAATGTCCTCGATCTCAATCAAAGCATTGAAGATGATGCACTATGACAGTGAACGAATGTTTTCCCTTGTTCTATCATGGACATAATTTTCCTTTGAGCAAAGATCTTGATTGCAAATTTGCAAACCAAATTTTTGGAATAACAAGCTTGATCGAGTATACAGCTGGGGTTGTTGGGACTTGGGATTTCTAGCTTGGGTTTAATCATCTCTGCACAAGATAAAGCCTCTTGAAATTACTAAGTGTTCATTAACAGATCGTTATTAGAAAACTTATGGCACATAGAAATAAATATGATCATTGAAGGTATAACATACAAGATAACAGTGTCCATATAATTTTTGGAACACCGGACTCAATAAGCATTGAGTACCATCAGTCTACGTTTTTTTTTTTTCATTTTTCCAATGTCCATCTAACATGCACCAATCTTCATAATGTCATGGTATCAAGTATCGTATTGTTTTGAAGTAGCAATTTTGATTGATTGTAAAAACATAAAATTGAAGTATGATGTAAGCCACTTCACCCTCAGGCCACAGAGGGCAACCCTCCGTGCGCAGCACCTTGTTCACTTAGATATGCAACAATGTGAACCTAACAATGTGTACTAGCAATCATAGTTACGAAACACGGCCGTTTCGGCCGTGGCACACGGCTACCACGTTTTTTTTCAACACTCCGTGGCAAACACGGCAACGACCGTGGCTTTTGGCTTGAAACGAACCACGGCGTGGTTTGGGTTAGAAACACCGTGTTCTTGCAGAACAACGGTCGTGGTATGCAAAATTTGCTGCAACTGTAACAAATATTATTTCCAGAGAGCTCACTTTCGGCCCAGCTGGTATGCCCTTTTTTCCCGAGAGCTGGGTTTTTCGAGAGAGCTGGGTTTCGAGAGAGCCGGAAACGGTGTTGTAGCTTGAAACCGGAAATGCAATGGCCGTGTTTCTCAGATTAGATTGCCTCTGTTACAGATTTTCCACATATCCAGAAACTTTCCCGCCCATCGGTTCCCCTCGTTCTCCATTTATTTTTCTGCGGATTTGCTCTTCCGGATGCTCGGTGGATGCAAAACCCTATTGCTTCATTGTCCCTTTTGCTTCCGCTTTGGTGGTATGGCCACAGGACTGGTCGGTTGAAGACCTGCTGGCCTGGATAAGCTGCTTGATTGAGATGGTCGGGCGGATTGGATGCCCTGCCCCCTGAGAGATATCTGCCCCGAAGCGCATTGAAGGCTCGAGCGCATTGAAGGCTCGAAGCTCCACCAAGCACGGTAATGCGCTCTTGTGGACATCAACGAAAACATATAAAAGAAAGAAATATAAATAGCATCACTCGATTCTACTGTCACACCACAGTCCTTTCTTAATCTCAATATATTGAATTTTGCTGAAATTTTATTTTTTTATATATTTTAAAAAGTTTAAGTATTTTAAAGAATATTCCCGTGTTATTCGTTTCCGTGTTCTGTTGCCGTTTCCGTTTTCTAAAATTTGAAGAGCCGTTGCGTTTCCCGTGGCCGTGTTTCGTAACTATGCTAGCAATTGCTTTATTGCCTTTGCTTCACACAAATGACGCTTATGGAATGATATTAATTAGGTAGAAATTGATGCTATCCTAAAAAAAAAGGCACATCGCTCATTTACTTTGCTTTATTTTATTTATTATGTATCACTTCAAAAATGCTGCCAACTAAAATGTGTTTGTTGCAATACATACTTCTAAATAGATATATTTTTGCTTTCTGATGCATGATATTAGTAACTTTGCAGGTATATTTTAACGGCCACAATCCATTTCAAAAGCTATGTTTTTTATAGAATCATTATTCCGATACCATTTACAGCTTAAATTCTACTGTCTGACCATGACAACGCAGCAATTTGAAAAAACTAGACAAGAGCTTTCAAACAGGGCGAAGAGCCTGCTGACCGAGGATCTAAGAGCTTCCAGCTTTTACTGCATGATTTACTGCCTTTTGTATCTTATCCCATATTTATGTTTTGAATCCAAAATCATTATAAGTTTTTTCCATGTGGTGGCGAATTTTTGTGTTCTCAACCACGCGACCCAGCTTCAGGATCTGTGATAAGTGGTGTGATGCTAGTGGTGTGGTGTGGTGTGGTGTGGTGTGGTGTAATGGATACGCGGACTCAGTTATGCCCCCCTGTCCGACATTAACCTCAGCTATACTTGTGATTATGTATATAACTGTGCAGTATGTCAGCATCCTTATTGCTACTAAGGTTTTTCCCCCGAAAACCCTTCGGGGCGGGGGTTTTTTAATCCTGGTAGTAATACGCCTGCTGCTCTCTCTTTGTACTTGGGTCCCATAGGCCAGTTGGTCTCCGTGGACGATAAAATCATATTCTATTCTATTCTATTCCTATAGTACATGTGCATATTGAAAGCAACATGGAATGAACTGTATTATCATGTTTAAGGAGTTAGTTCACGTCTATCTATTCTAAAATGAACAATTGGAGCTTTCAGACGTGGCCTACACAATGTTTGATATAGATGTAAAATGCATGTTTGTGTTATTTTTTAATTCGAACAAAACAGTTGTCCACGTAACCGAACGCCAAAATTGTAAATAATAGTTTATAATGTCTAGTGGTGTCTCTGCATTCATATCCGTTGCTGTGTGCATCAAAGTCTAGGACGTAATAATAGCATTGAACTTGTTGAAATTTGACTAAAATTTTCATAGGCAAAATTGCATGTTTAACAGAACATTCTGATGATACTCCTCTCACACCACTTTGAATTGTACAAGAGTCTTACACATGACAAGGGGCATCTGGTGCATTAAGAACTTGGTATATGCTTTTTTTGCCTGGCCTTTGTTAGAAAGGTTTCCCAATGTGCTTTATTTTTTTTTACTAGAGGTCTGACTTGGTGTAAGTGTTTTATGCTTTTTGTCGTCGACACCTAGGGCTGGAAGAAACCGAGGCGATCTTATAGAAGTGTAAAAAATGTAGAGCCTACCACTTATTCTTGGAAGTCATTCTGGAAGCTAAAGGTTAGGACAGATAGATATATATTATATTAATATCCACGGAGATCCCGTGTGATTTCTTGAGGGATATGATCAGTGATTAGGCTATTCATCGAGAACTAACAAAGGGTATCAAAGCAAGTAGATATGCTTTCGAAGGTGTTGACGAATTTAAACTAGTGTAAAGCACAAGTAGGTGCAGTGAGGAGGAGTTGTAAGGATAAGGATGCACTGTACATAAGATTATTAGATGATAATGTGGCATTAGGGCTGCCAAAGGCTGCGAGGCATTTGAGTTATTGATCGAGAAAACAAGGAGGAGTTCAATCTGCCAAGAGGTAAATTATATCGGCTTGAATTGGCCCTTTCCAGACCTACAATAATATTTTAGGGATCAAGGGTCAAATTCTTGTTGAAAACAAGAATCAAGTATCAAGTATTGTATTGTTTTGAAGTAGCATTTTTGATTGATTGTGAATCATGACTTTGAAGTATGATTTAAGCCACTTCACCTTCGAGTCACGGAGGGCAACCCTCCGTGCGCAACACCTTGTTTTTTTATGGTTGAAATGTTGTGTCCCTATGCTTGAACATGCCCTGAGGCTAGAACATGACACATTGGCTCAAACATGCCACATATGTTCAAACATGTCTGTAGGCTCAAACATGCCATAAAGACTCAAACATGAGACGTGGCTCAAACATGCTACTAGACATGTATAAAAAATAGGACATTCGTCTCCTTAATTTCATGTTGAAATTTTTATTTTTCGTTTCGAGTTTTCATTTGCCGACAAAAAATCTAGTAGGAATGTTCGGGTTTCTATACAAAATCCAGCAATAGTCATTAGCTTATATGCAAAATCTGATGGAGCATGACATATGATGACAAATTATCTAGATAGAGGTACTAAGGATGAAATATGGTATGTTTTTTTATGATTGAAATGTTGTGCCCCTAGGCTCGAACATGCCCCTTGGCTAGAATATGCCATCTTGGCTCAAATATGACACATGGTTAAAACATGCCACTGAGGTCATAATGCTCTTTCACGTGCGTGGGTGCGTGCGTGCGTGCGTGTTTTCTTTTTCTTCCCTTTTGTTTTTTAGAATATACAATTTCATATGTTTTTTTGATGGTTGCCATGTTGTGCCCTTGGGCTCAAACATGCCCTTAGGCTAGAACATGCCACCTTGGCTCAAAACATGCCACATAGGCTCAAACGTGGCATATGGCTCAAACACACCCTTAAGCTCAAACATGACATGTGGCTCAAAATGGGCATGTGGCTCAAACATGCCACATAGACTCAAACATGAAAAGCAGCTCAAACAAGCCATTAGGCAGACATAAAACACAGGACGTTAGTTTGGAATCTTTACCTGTTTCAAATTTTCGCTTGCTGGCAAAAAACTTGGTAGGAATTTAGGAGTTTCTATATAAAATCCGCAAATACTCATTAGCATATATGCGAAATCTGGTGAAGCATGACATACAATAGCAAATTCTCTAGATAGAGGTACTGGGGATTTTGAAGCATGGCCACTAAAGTCATAAGAATGCATGATTTATTTGTGTTAAAGATAAAATGTGATCTCGTAAGAGATTTCAGTTCATAGTTGATGTCCGAAGGAAAAAAGGGGCATAATGGGATGACGCGACGATGGCCAATATATATGGCGCTCGACATTTATACGTATGATTTAGAGCAAACAAATGTCAATGGTGAAACTTAAAAAAGTAGGCATTGTATCACATCTGACGGCCAAGGTGAGCGGCTGAGATTGAGATACAAGTCCTGTGATCCTATTGCCCCTAAATTAACAGCCGAGATTAACAAACCAGATTTGAGCCCTAGGCTTTTTTGCGCTGCTTTTTATCTCCCTCCTTTTCTGCTTCTGATCGCTGCATCCTTTCCTGAAGTTGCAAAGCGCATGATCAGCAAAGGTAATGGCTTGATTTGTTAGATTAATGTGATATGAAATTCAATTTGCGAGGTAAGAAGTTTTGCTCTCAAAATAAAATACAAACGGGATGGCAACACATTGGATCAAAATTGACTAAAAGGGCTAAAATGCTAGGTTTTGTTTGTGTTTAGTCCATGGACCGCCGTTAGATCAAAAAGAATCAAGGGCTTAGAGTTCGATCCACAGCCTTCGATCTCATTGGTCGTTTTATTTTCTTGGGAAATTTACCAAAATAACCTTAATTGTTGACTTATTTCCCAAAAAGCCCTTCGTATTTTGGAATTTCCCGAATTGCCCTTAATTCTTAGGTATTTTCCCAAACAGCCCTTTCTATGCTAAAAACTATAAAAAAACCATGCAATTTTTCAACTTCACAACAGAATATCATTCTTTACAGATGGAATGAAAGTGTTTAGTACCACATTTTCGAAATAATCCAGCATACATTTTAACATCCAAAATATTTTTTACAACAACACGTTATGACAAAAACATGCAATGAAAATGTCAAATAGGATTTCTGCAACTGCGTTCATTATGGCCGTTGTTGCCACAACGTGTGCACTTGTACACACGCTTTTCTCTATCTCGGTTTTCTGTCCTATCTCATTTTCTTCTAGGCCTTCCAGGAAGACGACGTGTCGCGGGAGGTAGCAATTCATTATTTTCAATAAGTTCAAAATTTGGTGGATAAATAGCTCCAGCATATGAATAGCAAAATGAACTTAACAAGTAACCTGGATGAGTATAAAGCTCTGGATGTTGTCGTTGAAAAAGAATAGCAGCAATTGCATGACCACAAGGCAATCCTGACATTTGCCACTCCAAGCACGAACATGTTTTAAACTCGATGTTAACCACAACTGATCGCTCTGGACTTTGTACTTCAAACACAAATGCATCAGAAGGAAGTACTATGTACCTTCTAGCTCGTTCAGTGACTTTTATAATTTGATGTTGAGCATCTTTCACTAGAGTGTATGTAGCAGCTTCTCCACAAGATGCCCACAAAGCTTCTCCTTCAACACGATTCTTGTAAAAGCGTTCAGTTAGTTGTCTTCGAATAATTTCTAACATTAGAATAATAGGCTTATCTCTAGCTTCAAGAAGCCAAGAATTTAAAGCCTCTGCAATGTTAGAAGTCAAGTGACCAAACCGTGTTCCTTTAAAGTGTGCAGTTGCCAATATTGTGCGGGTGTTGAAGCAAGCATCCAATCTGTAACACTGTTATTAATTGCCCTCATGCTTTGGATAGCTTCATCAAAGCCCTCCACAGATTTAGCATATGCAGCTTGCCAAAAGAACCTAATGAATTCACCATTGTTGCACTTCTTTTTAAGATTAGCGTCCAAATGTCTCATGCAAAAAGCATGATGAACTCCTGGAAACACAAGATCCATAGCTGGCAATAAACCTTTCATTCTATCAGAAACAAAAGTTACAGTGTCTGGAACCTGGAGAGTATCACGTAATGACTGCAAGAACCATACCCAGTTGTCTTCATTTTCATTATCGATGACACCGAATGCAATAGGGTAGAGCCCTCCAGTTGCATCAATGCCTGTTGCACATAGCAGATGTCCAAGAAATCTACCTGTTAAGAACGTGCCATCCAAACCAATAAATGGCCTACAACTCTTCCATCCGTTGATGCATGAACCAAAAGCTAAAAATAGCCTGTAAAATCTGCCTTCACTTGTTTGCTGCACAACTGCTACACTTCCTGGATTAGCATTCATGATGGCTTGGCAATAGGCCTCAACTTTCTTGTATGCTTCAGAGTAATCACCATGAATAGAGCGAAGGGCTTGCTTGATAGCATTATAAGCAACCTTGTAAGTAATCTGCGTACCTGTTTCTCTCTTAAAATCTGCTTGCAGTTGCTTTGGAGTATAATCTGGTTGGTCCCTGATTTTTTCCATATATTTTGCTGCTACAAATGATGCAGAAGCTTCCTTGTTGCATAGTTTAGCAATGCCTCCACAAGTATGTAAACTAGTGAATTCCTTTATTTCGCATCTTGGCCCACCATGCACAACTGATGCATGCAACCTCCAGGGACATGATTGGTCTCCACAAAATACTGTATACCTATTCTTTTCAGATTTGCTTACTTCTAATTCCACATGAGCACGTAGGGCTTCTTCCTTCACAGCATTTCGGAGGTCCAAGATTGAGTCAAATTGCTGGCCTACTCTTAAATCCATCATATTTTACATTGAAATTGTGGAAAGCAAAAGGCAAGCAGAGAAAGCAACTATAAAACAAGAATGTAAAAGCAAATCAATTTATCTGTTCACAAAGCTATTGTAAATGGTATGTACTTACCTTTTCAATCATCATTTCAGCTTTGAATCTCCATCAAACCTCATGTTTCAAGCTTGACAGATCTGTGGCTCTTGTATAAAAGTCAGCACTGCAGTAAAACAGATCAAAAAAATAGTGATTACAGTGATCCCATGCATGACAACACCATAAAAACACAGAGTGGACTAATCTGCATAACTAATCCAACTCTATAACCTTGCAGGGTGAATTCATAGCTTTCTTTGATGATCTTTGAATGTATTGGAAGATCTAAATCCGGTGACTCTGGGGACTTCGAGATTCCTTACCAGCTAATTCAGGAGTTACAGTAATTCAACAAAGAAATAAGAGAGGCTAACAAAAAATGTCTGAGCACTGCTGGATTGAATGGCAAATTAGAATGGAAAACTAGTTGCATGCAGATTCTAGTACATAAATCAAAAGATTACCTGGGTATGGAAGCAGCAGCAGATCAGTCGACTTTGCATCAGCGGATCAGTCGGCTTTGCATCAACGGATCAGTCGGCTTTGCATCAGTGCCAAAATTAGGAACGAAGCAAAATCAGATTAGGAAATAAAATTTAGCGGCAAGGCCATTTTTGGATTTTTGATTTTTTTTTTGGGTATTCTGGGAATTTCGAAAATACAAAGGGTATTTTGGGAAATACATAAAAAATTAGGATTATTTTGGTAAATTTCCCTATTTTCTTTTGTGCGGGCTCTTCTTGGCGGGAGGAGACGATTTCCTTGGCGCGAATGGATCAGGCCATGATGTAAAGTTCCGCTGGGCCTCCATTCGTTTCGTTCACCCAGATCGTTCATTCGTTTCTGCCCTCCATTCGCCTAGATCATTCATTTGTTTCTGTTCTTTCCCTCTGAGTTCAGCTCTTGCCATCCCCAGCTCTGTTTGGCCGGCTTAGTGCAGCATATGAAGAACACCGCAGTAAGCTGGAGGCAAATCCGTTCGGAGCTCGGGCAATTCGGATTTATCTTTGTGAAGTTCGTGAGCTCCAGGTTAAACTCGAGGCATTGCTTATGAAAAGATCCCCCTTTTTTTTCTTCTTCCCAAATCTCTGCCTCTTCTTTCTCTACTCCGGCAGCTGATTCTTCCACTCCCGCCTACCCGTCGACTTCGACTCGTACTTCTATCACTGATATCATGAACTGATCAGGTATGAATCCTTTCCAATCTTCTAAAATTTCATCATCCGTTTGTGCAGTCTTTCAATCTTTCTGCTTCAATCTATCAAAGATTTCATTGATTCAAAATCATTTGAGTTCTTATACGCAGTTTCATGCTCCTAAATTTCTTATACCCTCAATATAGACTGCGTTGATTAATCCAATTTTTCGCAGGTTCATGCATCGGATTTATTTATGTTGGCTCTTCCGCCTTCAAGTTTCCCTATTTGCTTCACAGATTGAATCAAATGTATAGCAGTGTTGTGTGGTGATCGATCCAGTAGGAGGGAATTAAAGTCATTTATACAGATGAATCTAATGCAGCCAAACTGGGGTTGTAGATTACAGCGTTGGGCACTGTAAATGATCCAATGCAGTACTCATGTATATCATATTCCCAAACTCGGGATGTAGTAGATTACAGGGTTGGACTATGGAAATGATGATTGTAAGACTGAAATATGCAGAAATGGTAGAACGCATGAGAGTTAAAATTTGTGGTGTTCTTAAAATCTAATAGCCACATAGATGCATAGTATTTTATCTCACAATCTAAGGCTGTAAAACAATCATACAAAGAGAGCTATAAATGTATGCTAAATAAGAATGATCTCAGTAAGCTAAGCTGCATTCTAAGCAAATTAAATAGCATTGTCAAAACAACAATTATTAAGGGCTAAAAACAACCTAAACAAGATTAAAACAGTAACATAGTTTTTCAAAACTACCTCTTTCATTAAAAAACAACACTTAAAAGTATTTAGTTTTATAAAAACACATCTTGACTTAATGTAAAACGATACTAAAAAACAACATCCTCTTTTTAAAAACTACATTGTTTCTTAAAACCATATATATTATTTTCTAAGGAAATCGCCACTTGAAAACAACATAGTTAAAGGAGAAAAATAAAAAAACAACGCGTAGTTTCTAGCAAAGTCGGACAAAATTCTCTAGGTGGTTTTTTAGTGTTGTTTTTATAACATGATAATATCATTAACATTCCCCCTTCATGTTATATCTGCATGTTGAATTAACTTTCTCAGTTCCATAAATCTTCCTTCAGTCAGAACCTTTGTTAAAATGTCTGCCAGTTGTACTGCAGTATTTACATAGATCAACTTTGCTAGCCCCTTGCTGACAGCTTCCCTAATAAAATGCAATTCTAATTCAATATGCTTGGATCTCTCGTGCAAACTTGGATCCTTTGACATTGCTATACAGCTTGTGCTGTCACAGTATACCTCAGTAGCCTCTGGTTGTGGAAATTCAAATTCTATAAGCAGCCTTCTTTCCCAAATAAGTTCTCTTACACAAAGAGTGGCAGCAGCGTATTCTGCTTCAGCACTAGATAGAGCAATTGAGCTTTGCTTCTTGCATTTCCATGATATTGGTCCTCCACCCAAAAACATTAAATAACCAGATGTTGAGCTTCTAGTGTCAATGCAACCTCCCCAATCTGCATCACAGTATGATCTTATAATCATATTCTCTGTGCAATAAGTTACCCCTACATCCATAGTCCCCTTAAGGTATCTAAGTACACGTTTTGCTGCTCTCCAATGGTCCCTTCCTGGATCATTGTTATACCTGCTCAACATATTTACAATATGAGATATGTCTGGTCTTGTGCAATTAGCAACATAGGACAAACACCCTACTAATGATCTGTAAGGGGTTTTAGCCATTTCTGCCCTTTCAGTGTCATCTTTAGGACTCATGTGCTCAGATAATTTATGACCTGGTACTGCAGGTGTTTTACAGATGTTACACTGCTCCATCTTAAATTTTTTTAGCATGCTTTCAATTTGCCCCCTTTGAGTGAGAGTAATTATTTTATTTGCTCGATTCCTTTTGACCTCAACACCTAAGAATTTCGGCAATTCTCCAAGGTCTGACGTTTTGAACCTCCTGTTTAAGATGTCTTTGCACTGATCTAGACATGTTTTACCCTTTGCTATCATGATGTTGTCATCAACATAGAGTGCAATAATGCACCATTCATTTCCAGCCACAAATTTATAGATATTTCCATCATTTTTAAATTTGTTGAATCCCTGCTCAATCAAATAAGAGTCCATGCATTTATACCACTCTTGGGGTGATTGCTTGAGTCCATAAACTGCTCTTTTCAATTTCCAAACTTTACCTTCCCCTTCCTCAAACCCAGGAGGCTGTTTCATAAATATCTCTTCTTCAAGTTTAGCATTTAGAAAGGCAGTGTTAACATCCATGTGATGTATTTCAAGATCACAAGCATTAGCTATAGATAACAACATTCTAATGCTATTCATTTTGACAAGTGGTGAGAAAGTCTCCTCATAATCAAGGCCTTTTTTCTGTGAAAAACCTTGTGCAACTAGTTTGGCCTTATTTTTTGGGGTTTTCCCATCAGGTCCAGTTTTCAGCTTAAATAACCATTTGTTACCTACTATGTTTTGTCCTTTTGGTGCATCTACTAGTTCAAAAGTTTCTGTTCTTCTGAAAGATGCTAACTCATCATTCATGGCCCTTATCCATTCAGCTTTATCAGGTTTAGTTAATGCTTCATGATAAGTCTTTGGAACATTAGTATCTAGATGCATCAAAATTTCAAACAAGTCATGAATCTCACCTTCATTCTCTTGGAGTCTTTTGCTCCTTCCAAATTCATCTCGTCCATGTTGGCTTGCATCTATTTCTAATCCTCCCTGCAACTTTTGAACCTCTGTCAGCCTCTTTTTCCTTGTCTGCTTGACAGTTGTACCTCCATTATCTTGCACAGCTCCATTGTCCTCCCCTGCATCAACATCCAAGTTTGTAACATTCTCTATTGGATTAGCAGTCTCTACCTCATGTGAAGTTGGTCCAACTTCATCTGTTTCAGATTCTATATCAGAATCAGGATATTGTAGTTGCTCATTTTCTTGAGTAACCTTGACTTCATCACTTGCTTCTTCTTCTATAATTTCTGATGATTTGCATTCTCGGTCAACATCCTGTGCATTCACTTTTGGTATTAACTTATAGAATTGATCTTCATCAAAAATAACATCTCGACTTATTACCACTCTCCTTTTATGAGGATCATACAATCTATAGGCTTTTGACTGTGCATCATAGCCTACCATATAGGTTATCAGTGATTTGTCATCTAGTTTTTTTCTGAGTTCATCAGGTATATGCACAAATGCCAAGCATCCGTATGCCTTTAATTTTTCATAATGAGGTACTTTCCCAGACCATAGCATTTCTGGGATTGTTCCTTGTACTGCCAATGAAGGTAGCATGTTTTGTACATGAACAGCAGCTCTGACAGCTTCATCCCAAAGGAAATTGGGCAAACCTGAGTATTTTAGCATACTTCTGACTGCATTCAAGATTGTCCTGTTCTTCCTTTCTGCAATCCCATTCTGTTGAGGTGAGTGAATGTTTCAAATGCTGCATCCTTAGTCTTTATGCAATAGACAAATGTCTTCCTGCTAAAATCATCAATAAGAGTCATAAAGTATCTTTTGCCAGATAAACTTGTCACATTTAATGGTCCACATAGATCTGTGTGAATCAGATCTAACTATCCCTTGGCCCTTTTGAGGGATTTTTTAAAAGGTAGTCTGCAATGCTTCCCTAATATACACCCTGTACACTTTAGCTCTTCAGTACTTTTGCTAGCATTAATCATTCCTTTTTTCATCAAAAGTTCAATAGTTCTGGAATTCACATGACACATTCTATGATGCCAATTCTTTAAGGTTGGGTAACCAACATAATTGATGTTGGGCAGAATATGATCATTGCACAAACCAAACAATTTTCCTACTCTTTTTCCCAAGAACATTATTTTATTATTGAGAAAAACCTTACAATGTAACTTCTCAAATAGGACCTTGTAACCTAGGTCCACTAACTGAGAGACAAAAATTAAATTCCTTACTAACCCAAGTACACAAAGTACATTTTCCAACTGCAACTAAAACTAGGATTCTTATCTTTTCCTTTACCTTGTGCACTTTTGGGACTTGGACAGCTCGCTGCCATATGGCCCTTGCCTTCACAATTATAGCATATTATCTCTTTTCCAGCTCTTGGGCAGTCAGCCTTAAGGTGGCCATAGCTATTGCAATTATAGCATGGTCCTACCTTCTTTTTCTCCTTATTTCTTTTATATCTTCCAGTGTACAATACTTCAGAATTATCCTCATCATCGTCATGCACTTTGCTCTGCTCAAACTCAGTTCTTACCATTTTAATGGCATGCTCCATATTTCTTATTAAAGTAGCAAGATGGGAATTATGAGATACTACACGAGATATAGCCAGCAGCTGATACTCTTCATTAAGGATAACACCAGCACCTTCAAGATCTGCTATATGGAGTTAAACTTCTCAAAAAACTCTGTTATGTTATCCTTCTCGTGCAGCTTTAACCTTCTCAGTTGCTTCTCCAAAACATCAATTTGAGATGAATCCACATTTCTCTTGGGGTCATACCCCTCAACTTCAACTTAATTACAGATCCCACTTTGCAACTAATGATTGCCTGGGCCTCCATAATTTTTACTTTTTCATCTTCTCCAACTGTTGCTACACTGGATGAATTCACTGGTGCACTTTCAGCAGTTGCTCTTAAGGTAGACCCTTTATCACTCGAGCTGGAGCTTGTTCCCCCTTGACTAGCAGTCCCTGCACTTACAGTCACAGGTGAGTTTCTGGCAGCGGTTGGATCAACCAAATACCATAATTTTTCAAATTCCATCACTTCTCTAATGCTCTGCTTCCAAATTTGAAGGCCTCCATCTCCTTTAAAAACCTCTATAGAATTCAGCAAATTAGCTCCAAAGTGAGTAGCCATGTACAAATGCAAGCAAAATTGGATTCAACACCTCCATTTGATTTAGATGACAAGAGCAAATCACTAGCACATAGCACATTTCAAGTTCAATAGTGTCTTTCAATAGTTAAACCTTTAACCATCAAACAACAATATATTTCAAACACTATTGAGTATTCCCCGAGAGCCCAAGCATTCAGTCTTCAAACAATGTTGATAGCTCCCGATCCGGCAACCAACCTCGACAAACATCCGTTCACTCGTCTTTTAATACCAGTTCCGTCGGTTTAGATGCGTGTAGCAGCTCGGCAAGGTGAAGTCCTCGGCATTCTATTTTTTGCTCTTAGCATACAATATCCCACAGGCATCAACGCTTTTTCGGGATCTTTGACAATATCCCACATGCGTTTTTATGATTTTGTAGCCACGAACCATTGAACCATTTAACATCATGTATATTGAGTTTTCTTAGCTCAATACACTTAATTCTTGCAACCATAGCTTTTTGATCTTCATATGTTAATCTATCAACCTCCCTTTTGTCATATGAAGCAGTCAACCCTGTTTATCTGCATCTGACTTCAACATGCACTATAACATGATAATATCATTAACAAAAGGTCCAGCCCATCTTGGAGCAAGCTTCTTGCAATTGTCGATGCGGAGCTTGGCCTGCTTCATCTTGATCTTCAACTATACATTGTCTCCCACCTGAAATTCCCTTACCGTTATGCTTATCAGCTACGCTTTTCTGCCTACTTCTCGCTTCTAGAAGGTATCCTCTCACCTCCTCCACCAACTGCTGCATATCCGAGAGCATCTACTGGGAGACTTCCACTTTTGACACTGGATTGTGCCAAGTATCTGGGGTAAGACACTGGTACCCATAATTGATCATTAAAGGAGACATCTGAGACGACTCCTGCTTGGGACTATTGTAGGCAAACTCTACTAAGTGGATGAAATCTTCCCACTTAGATTATTTGTTCCACACATAGTTCCTTAGCATATCTTCGATGATCCTACTGGTTCGCTCCGTCTGACCATCTGTCTGCAGGTGATATGATGCGCTCATGGAGCTTCGTTTGAATGGTGGTAAATAGGTCCTGCCAAAAAGCACTCATGAATTTAGACTCCCCATCCGAGATTATCTCCCTCGGCATGCCGTGGAGTCTAAAAATCTCCTTAGTAAATAGGACGGCAGTATCCAATGTTGTATCTGTTGTCCTGCACGGCCACTAAGTGTGCCATCTTCAACAACTTATCTACCACCACCATCATGGCATCCTTGCCTCTTGCTGTTCTTGGGAGCCCTGTAATGAAGTCCATGCTTATGACTTCCCACTTAGCATTTGGCACTGGCAACGGCTCCAAGGCTCCTGGGATTCGGAGTTGCTCCGCCTTTGTTTGCTGGCATATCTGGCACTCACGAATGTACCGTGCTATCTGCTTCTTCATGCCGAGCCAGAAGTAGCTGCTTCTAATCTTGAAATATGTCTTCATGAACCCTGCATGGCCACCTATGGGGCTATTGTGTATACCATGGAGGATTAACTTCCTCACTTTCAAAGATTCTGGTACACACAACTTGTTTTTATGGTATAGGAGGTTTCCTTCCTTTTTATAGTTCTTGAAGGCCTCCCTTTCTTTGTCTGTTCTTGCCTCTTTAGAGAGGCTTACCCATACTTCTTTAAAGTCGCAATCTGTTGGCGAGGTCTCTTCAATCTTCTTGCCATACTCACTTGTGAGCGTTGATGATATGGCATTGCAATCCATCCTCATCTTCAAGGGCTTCCTAGAGAGCGCATCTGCGACTATGTTTAACTTGCCTGGCTTGTAGGCTATCTCGAAGTCATATTCTTCGAGAAATTCCATCCACCTTCTTTGCCTCAGGTTCAGGAGTGGTTGCGTGAATATATACTGGAGGCTTTGATGATCTGTATCTAGTTGGAACTTCCTTCCCAATAGTGTCTCCAGATTCGCAACGCTCTTACAATGGCCAAGAGTTCTTGGTCATGAGTTGGGTATCGCTGCTCCACGTCATTCATCTTCTTGGAGTCATATGCGACTACCCTTTCCTCCTGTATGAGTACTGCACATGTTGCTATCCTGCTAGCGTCTGTTGCTACAAGCTTATCCTTGGCTGGATCTGGCAAGATTAAGACTGGCGCTGTCATTAAAGCTTCCTTCAACATCTCAAATGTTGCATGGGCCTTCTTTTGTCAATGACTTGTCCAATATTTTATCTTTCCCGCTTTGGTGAGGTCCGTCAATGGAGCTGCCACCTTTGCAAAGTTCTTGACGAACTTCCTGTAATATCCTGCTAAACCGAGGAAGCTTCTCACTTCATGGGTGTTCTTTGGTGCCGGCCAATCAATCACCGCTTCGATCTTCGCAGGGTCGGTGGAAATCCCTTCTGCTGCGATCACATGCCCCAAGTACTCTACTCTTTCTGTTGCGAAGTGGCACTTGGATAGCTTCGCAAAGAGTTGATGCCTTCTTAGCTTTTCAAGCACCTTTCTCAAGTGCTGGACATGCTCCTCTAGGGATTTTCTGTAAACTAGAATATCATCAAAGAAAACTATGATAAAAGAATCTAGGAATTCACGGAAAACATCGTCCATGAGCCTCATGAAAGTTGCTGGAGCATTGGACAAACCGAATGGCATCACTGTGAACTCATAGTGCCCATATCTCGTCCTGAATGCAGACTTATGGATGTCCTCTTCCTTGATTCTGATTTGGTGATAACCTGACCTCAAAGACATCTTGGAGAAGACCTTTGCTCCCTGCAACTGATCCATCAGATCATCCGATCGAGGTAGAGCATATTTGTTCTTGATGGTGTGCTTGTTCAATTGACGATAGTCAATGCACATCCTTAGACTTCCATCCTTCTTCTTCACGAAGAGTATTGGCGATCCAAATGGAGAGACACTAGGTCTTATAAACCCTAGGTCTAGCAGCTTCTGCAACTGCTTCTTTAATTCCGTCAACTCCTGGGTTGACATCCTGTAGGGCGCCTTGCTTGTTGGCTTAGTTCCTGGCTCAAGTGCTATTTCACACTCGACTCCTCTGTAAGGTGGAAGTTGCTTAATCTCATCTGGGAACAAATCATGGAATTCCTTCACCAACTTTGCTATAGGCTTTGGGAGCTTGCTCAATGCTTTGGCCTCTTTCTCTTCCGCTATCTCTTGCTCGTCAACTTCGAGTTTGAAGACATAGGCCACTTGCTCCTTCTTTAAGCATCTAAGTAACTTCTTACTAGACATGCATTGCATGATTGGGGTGACTTCTTTACCTGTTATCTCAATGACCTTGCCCACTGGCGTTGTTAAGGTTACTTTCCGCTTCCCACAATCTATCACAGCTCCAGCCGGCCCAAGGTATTCCATGCCTATGATCAAGTCGTACTTGCCGATGTTCATCACTTCTGCTCCCATTCCCACATTGATACCTGGCAAGTCTATGTTGAAGTTAATTCTCTTCCCTGCTATGTGTCGGACTGCCCCACTTGCCAACACAACTGGCCTAGACTTGGACTTCAAAGGCTTCAGCTTCAACATTTCTACCATCGTTGGCGAGGCAAAATTGTGGGTACTCCCTGTGTCTATCAACACTATGAAAGACTTGACTTGAGCCTTCCCTGTCGTCGAAATGACTTGATACTGACTCTCAGCATTCTCGGAGTCAATAGCGACAAAGATGTAGCACTCACCCTGGATGTAGTCGGGAGCATCTTCTTCGTCGACGTCCGTGGGTGTCTCCCATCCTAGCTCCGCTAACGCCGCGTTCATCACAAATGGGCAATTATGTGTCTGATGTCCAGGCTGGAAGCACCTGAAGCACAACTGCTTTTCAATACATTCCTGCCTCTTCTCCTTGGGGATGGACTGTAAGAATTGCTTCACTGCCTTGGAGTAGTTTGAACCCCTCCTTGCTCTTTGAAGCTAACCTGTTTCTTATCCTGCTTGCCAAAGTTTCCATTGCCTTGCTTCCAGGAATTTGCGTTGTACTGAGGTCTGCTAGCTGCTGGGCTTGTTGCTCTTGGGCTATAGCTTCCTGTAGCCTTCCCCTTGTCCTGATAGTACTGCTGCCTCGACCCACTCTCTTGAGGTCCTGTTCCTTGTAAGCTCACTGCCTTGGACTCTGCTTCTGGCACTATCTTGGGGTTTATTGCTCTCACTAGCTTCCTGATTTCTTCATTCAAGCCTTCGATGTACACCTCTACAGCTGCATGTCTTTCACTCAATTTCGGAACATAGAGCCTCAGCCTCATGAACTCTTCAGTGTACTTCTGGACTGTCTTATTGCCCTGCTGCAACCTGTAGAACTGCTGCATCATATGACACTTGTGTTTCCTTGGCACATAATGGCACTTAAATGCTTTGGCAAACTTCTTGAACCTGCAACTATCCCTGCTTAGTCCATGGGATTTGGCATAGCCTTTCTACCAAATCCTTGCTGCTCCCTTAAGGTTGGTTGTTGCTACTCTGCCTTTGTCCTTATCCTTCATGCTATAAGCATTCCCATACTCCCTCATTTCGTCTAACTATGCCTCGGCTTCCATTCAGACCTGCTATCCCCTGAGAATTGCTCCAACTTGCCGAGTCAACCTTCTTCTGATAGTCGGCTTCTGCCCAGCCCCTATCACGGTTGGGACCCTCCCGGCGGTCTTGTTGCTCATTCTCCTGCTCATCAGACTCGGAGTCGGAGTAAGAACTTGAGTTGAAGGAGTCCGTGCTGGGTGACCTCCTTCTCCGGCTTCTCTTCTTTGGTTTAGCTGCTCGGCCGGCTGGTGTTTACGGCAATTATGCGTTACGCTCGACTGGTTCGCTATTGCTACTCGCGGCCCGGTGCTCTTATCTCGTGGATATCGACCTTATCACGATATCTCCCGTTCGGGTTGGTGCTTCGAACTCCTGGTACAGATTTCTTGGCTGGAATTGCCTTGCTGGAGTGTGCTCTTGCTCATGTTGTCCTTGTTCCTCAACATTCCTAGGTACTCTAGCTGCATACACATTAGATTGTACTATGATGTGTTAGTCCCGTGCCTCCCCGTGCAGGACTATTCATGCATCTGACGGACGGTGTCAAGTCCAAGGATCCACAATCGGGCCGGGTCAGGTCGTCAAAGGCCCAAAGAAGACCAAGCGGCGGACCCCGCATCAAAGCTGCGTCACGCTACCAAGAGGCGGCGATCCGGACAAGTGATGGCCCGTCCACCGCCCTCGTCGGATTCGGCGTGATTCGAAGAGGCACCGCCAAAGATTTCCTAAATCGGCCTTCTTCCATGAGTTTCCAAGACCTAAATCGGGTCAGTGTCTATATTGGGCCAAAGGCCATTGTACTATATATATATGAGTAGAGCTAGCACATGAGTTTTTAGATGAGTTTTGAGTCTTGTCTCATTTCGTTTTTCTCTGGTTCGAGAGCTCATGTATCACCATCATTGATATCAAGGAAGCTTATCATTGTTGTCTCATTGTTCTTTTGTTTCCTTTTCCCTTCCTTTGTTTTTCTTGCAAATCCCGGCGTGACATAGTCCCCCTGGATTCTCCTGATTAGATCCAAGGGTCCTCCTGGGAGGGCTCTTCTTGAGGAGTTCCCAACCCGACACCAAACACCATCGCCATTGCGGGTGCGATTTTTCTTTTCTTTCCATCATGTGCGCTTTCGAGGTTTCACTCTGAAGAACTTCTTTGCCAAACGGCGGCTTTTGGGCGCCATCAGCGGCCAGTAATTTTGGGATATGTATGATCACCGCTTATGACATTGAGGGAGGTCATTATGCGCTCCGTGCTTTCGGTCGGCACCTCCTACCCCTCGTGCTCATTCTCGACCGGGGTCTCCCCACGTATTGTCGTCATTGTTCCCCAATCGCAATCTCCCCAACATACCCCTGTTCGATTGCGCCTCACTATTTCCGGACTCGGCAACCTTTTATATCACTATCCCCTTGGTCACACCCCTCTTCCGTCACAACCTTCTTCACCTCAAAGGGATGGGCTACCATCAAGTCTCTTTTGGCCCAACCCGCGTTCATAACTTTCGGTCTTCTCCATCTTTTTCAACAGCCTCTTCCCCGCTTATCAAACCACGGATCTCAAGCCCAATGAGGATGGCTCTCAAGGCCCCACCAGATGCTACTTTTTATGGACCACCGGGCTTTTCAGCCCCACCACCTTGTACTCAGTCACAGGCAGTTCCACCTCTTCATGCTTCTACATATCCTCAACCACATCCACCTGTCTATGCTCAAGTTCCGCCTTCACCCCCCACTCATAATTTGAAGCTGGCTTATCCCACCTTTGACAACACTAAAGGCAAACCTCTGGATCAAAGTGCCCGGCACACATGGAGGAATTTGAAGCCACCGCCATTCTCGAATCGGTCATGCAGCCCACAACTCAAATTTCATATCTTTTCGACCACGCTCAGAGGTGCCCCTCATGAGTGGTTAATGGCCAATAAGAGTCACTGGAAACAAAGTTGGCCTGAAATGAAAACTGCCTTTTTGTCTCATTATGGCACCACGGACGATGATCAGTTACTCCTCAAGCAACTCAATGATCTTCAACAAGAGCCCGGAGTGCGCCTCGGATTTTATGGGACCGTCTTCACATTCTTGTCGGTAAACTCGGGGAGTACCCCATGCAAAGCCGGATCCTCGCCCGGTTTCTGCGGGGCCTTCCTTCTGCCATTCGGCTCATGATGAAATACTGCGTCCCAAGTCTGGAATGTGCCATTGAATTGGTCAATCCTTTCGGTCAATGTTTCTTCTTCGGGGTGTTGCTCTGCGAACTTCCTTTCACGCCCCGTCATGATTCCTCGGAACTCGCTTTCAACCTCGGCAAGCAAATCCACAACGCTCACATCCGGTGTACTATTTGTAAATATCAAGGTCATCCGCCAATGAATGCAACGCCCAATGGACCTCCTCATTGTAAAGATGTAATATGTGCAATCATGCCACGGAAGAATGCACGCGATCTCATCCCACACCTTTTCGAAATAAAATGGTCTTTCAAGTCCAGACTACCCCTACACAACCGCCGTCATATCGGGTCTACGAATATCCACCTCAAAGAATAAAATGCAATATCAACAACAGCAGCAATCTCAGCAGCCACGGGGACAAAGCAACCGTCCTCCCTTTGATCCTTCAAAGGCTCAATGTTATCATTGTCATGAATGGGGTCACACCACCACGGCGTGTCCTCAACTGCCTCAAGTTCAAGTTCAACTTCCAGGTTCCAATCAACTGGCTTCTGTCCGTCTCACGGCTTATCAACTCTGGGTGGCCAACGGGAAACAGGGCCCTCGTCCTGTTTTGAGAAAGCCTCCTCGGCCGCCCCAACAACAACGACCTCAGCAAGCTGCGTCTACTTCCCATCCTATGGATCAACAAGCTCAGGAGGAGATTTATCAGGCTCTCAACCCTCCTGTCCAACAGTCCAATTGGGTTGGTCTTGTCTCGCGTCACACACGGGCTTCACGCCCTTTGACCCTCATTCCTCATGACACGCACCCTGCTTTTGTGTGGAAACTGTCCCTCATGAAGATGATAAAAAAGTTCACTTCGCACCTGATCTTGACAAACTTATGCCTCACGTCATGCCTAAAGTGAGACAAAGTATTCTGAAACTCATGCGTGGCCGAAGGTCGAACAACGGGCGAATGTTCATGCCACCACGAGCTTCGGCGACATCGGGCAACACCGTCATCCTCCACCGTATTGCGGCTCGGCCATATCCGAATATTGCAGCTGAAGTTGAGCTTCTCAAAGAAGTTTCTGCCTCTTTACCACAGTCCCCAGCTCCATTGGACCCCTGCGGACCCCTTTTCACATGTTCCCTTGGAACTTCAGGAAGAACTTGCCAAGATCAAGATTCCTTTGAGCCTGGCCACTATTTTGAAACTCTGTCCGGCTCTCAAAGATCAGTTACCTCTTCCCACGGTTACGGTTGGGCATTTGCGACTTCAACACCCACGGTGCATGCCACGGTGGGCAATCAACATATCAATCATGTCCAAATTGATGGTGGTAGTGCCGTCAATCTCATTACTGATAAACTCAGGAAGCAATTGGGCATTAAACAATTGTACCGTGCCCCTTATGACATCAAATTGGCGAATGGCCATATCACGCGCCCTCAGGGTGACACCCCTCTTCTCCACATCAGCATTGGTGATCTCAAATTCCCCTTGGAATTTGGTGTTTGGAAAGCAAGAGAAGATCCTGGTGATTATGAAATGTTGGTTGGACAACCTTTTCTCCGCCAGGCTAAGAGTATTCATTACTGGGCCACGGACCAATTTGTTATCACCGATGGCCATCTCAATGCCACCATGGATCTGGAAACTGGCCAATTGATCTCTGTCGAGAATGCTGAACCTTCCATCTCTGACACTGACTCTGCAGAGGCCCAAAACATTTATCATGTTCAAGCTCCTCCAGCGGGTCTACCTCTCTCCTCTTACCCCCCGTAGGTGACATGGCCTTCGATCGGGACGGTGCCGTGGCGGCTCTCTTGGACCCTTACCTGGCTTCCTGCAATCGCATTCAACGTCTTGATCATTTTTTCTGATCCACTTCCTTCCTCCGAAGCGGTTGATGTACATGCCGAGTCATGCAAAGCAACCCTTGCTTGATGACGCCGGCTGACCTCTTTTCTTCCACGACGCAAAACGCTGCTCCTCCTGTCATGCTTCAGCCTCCTGCTCATCACGTTAAGGACACGGAGGTTGTTCCTCACATTCAAACTCCAGACGTGGAAGTCGTGGACATTGGCAACAATCAACCAAATCGGCTTTAGCCGCTAAACTTCCACCGACCTATAAAGCCTTGCGGACGTGCTGCTCAAGAAATTCAAACATATCTTTGCTTGGAGCTACAAAGACCTTCGGGTATCAAAAAGAATTGGGGAACTCACCATTCCTACCAAATCGAGATGCACGCCCAATCTAGCAACCACGGCGATAGGTTCAACCCAAATTACCGTGGCCCGAGTCAAGGCTGAAATTGACAAACTCTTGGTCACGCGGCCCGATTTATGAGGTCAAACATTCTGAATGGGTGAGCCCAATCGTCATAGCTCTCAAACACAATGGTAAGATCCGCGTTTGCGTGGATTACAGAAAACTCAATCAAGCCACGGAGCGTGATCACTTTCTGCTTCCCTTCACTGACCAGGTTTTGGAAGAAGTTGCTGGTCATGAGATGTACTCTTTCATGGATGGTTTTTCTGGGTACAATCAAATTTCTATCAAGCTCCACCCCGTGGGGCACTTTTGCTCTACAAGGTGGTCCCTTTTGGTTTGTCAAACTCTCCTTCAACTTTTCAACGCATCATGCTCTCTGTATTCCACGACTTCATGAAGGATAAACCTTTTCTTCAAATCTTTCAAGATGATTTTTCTGCCTATAGCTCCATGGATGATCATTTGGACAAATTGGAGCTTGTTTTTCAAAAATGTGACGAATCTGGCATTAGTCTCAATCCTGAGAAGTGCACCTTCTGTGTCACCTCAGGCGTTTTGTTGGGTCATGTGGTCAGTAAAGAAGGCATCACCACGGATCCCGCTAAAATCAGTTGTGTCCTGAAAGCTCAAGCACCATCTAATATCAAAGAGACACGCTCTTTCCTGGGTAAGGTCAATTACTATTCCACCTTCATTCCTGGCCTTGCAGCTATCGCTGATCCCATTCATAAACTCACGGGTGATGAATCCACTTGGGATTGGAACTCCCACGCGGAAGCTGCTTTTCAGAAGTTGAAGCTGTTACTTACACAGGCCCCGGTACTTGTTCCTCCTCAATGGGACAAGCCCTTTGATGTCCATGTTGACGTCTCTGCTTTTGCCATTGGTGTTGTTCTCTCTCAGGCTTATGATGACACCACGGATAAACCCATCCGCTATGCTAGCCGGAAACTCAATCCTGCTGAGCGCAACTACTCTGCCACGGAACGAGAAGCTTTGGGCTTAGTTTTCTGTGTCCAACGTTTCAGACATTATTTGTTGGGCAGCCAAATTAAGTTCTTTGTTGACCATCAAGCTCTTCTTTATTTGATCAACAAAGCCACGCCCACGGGTAGAATTGCTCGTTGGGTCCTTCTTCTGCAAGAATTCGCTCCCTTCGAAATTGTTCATAAGGCAGGAAAATCTCATGTGGTGCCTGATTATCTTTCCGCATCCACACGGTTGATCCGTCCACGGTGTTTTTAAACGCCTTTCCGGGCGCTCAATTGTTCACTGGTCACGGCCACGCCCCATTGGTTTCACAACTTTCGGCAATATCTTCTCGCGGTGCTCTTCCTCCCACCGATCCGGCGCTCTCTCGAGAAAAGCTTCGCTCATGCCGTCGGTTTCTCGCGGTCCGTGACTACACCATGGTTGCAGGTCATCTCTACAAGCGCGGCAAAGACATGGTCCTCAGACGTTGTGTCCTTCCTC
The DNA here is from genome assembly GCA_021234155.1 of Isoetes taiwanensis. Taxonomy (NCBI): domain Eukaryota; kingdom Viridiplantae; phylum Streptophyta; class Lycopodiopsida; order Isoetales; family Isoetaceae; genus Isoetes; species Isoetes taiwanensis. The sequence goes on from JAJEKV010000090.1 coordinate 2,348,740, forward strand.
ATGAGGTGCCCGATATTGTTAACGTCAAGCTCACGGCGGGCTTGGTGGTGGTCATTTTAGTGGTGGCCTTCTGACTGACGCCAAAATTCTTCACGCGGGGATATTTTTCGGCCCATGCTCTTCAAAGATGCCCACGCTTACGCTCGCACATGTGATGTCTGTCAGCGTGTGGGAAAACCCATGGCCCGTGACGCTCTTCCCTTGACGCCGGTCGCCACGCCACATCCCTTCAGCAAATGGGGTATGGATTTTGTGGGGCCCATGGACCCACCGGGCGCAGACGCCTGCGTGCGCTATATTCTCGTCCTCACGGATTATGCTACCAAATGGGCGGAAGCTTGTGCACTTCGACAACACCTGCTGCCAAATTGACCAAAGGTTCTCTACACGCACATCATCACGCGTTTTGGTTGTCCCACGGAATTTGTTAGTGATCGTGGCATGCCTTTTGTCAACCATACCATTAAGGAGCTGACGGATTATCTTCACATCCAACACCGGAAGAGTACACCCTACTATCCTCAAGGAAATGGCTTGGCTGAAAGTACCAACAAAACACTCATCACAGTTCTCAAGAAAATTTGTGACGCTTCACGCACGTTATTAGGAAAAAGTTGCCCTCTTGTTCTTTTTGGGCTTACAACACTAGTTTCAAAATCACTACTGGTCATACTCCTTTCAAGTTGGTTTATGGTCAAGAAGCTCTGATTCCTTTTGAATATATTCTTCCAACTCTCCGTTTTCAACTTGCTACAGCACATAATCCACCTGCAGCACTCAAGGAAAGGGTTTATCAATTGGAACAGTTGGATGAACTTAGGCGTGATGCTTACATTCGTGTTCTTCATGGATAACAGTTGCAAAAATCCTTACATGACAAACGTATTAAGACAAGAACCTTCAAAGAAGGAGATTTGGTTCTTCTTTATTATTCTCGTTACAAAAATTTTCCGGGTAAGCTAAAGTTTCGATGGCTTGGCCCTTATCAAATTGTTCAAGTGGTGCAACCCAGCGTTTTCAAGCTGGCTGAGTTAGATGGAACTCCATTACCTACACTGGTTAATGGCTTTCGCCTCAAACAATTTCATACAACAGAAAGTGACAATCATCCACCAGATGCTGTTCCAGACAAAGACACAACAGATAGTGACTAAACCAGCGGCATATTTATATTATAGAGGTGAAATTTTTACAAAATGTAGGCCGCGCTATTTCCGCTATGGGCAGTGCCCTATTTACAAAAACGGGCTCAGAGCCCTATCTACTAAGTCCTAAGAAGAAAACCCTCTACTCCGGGTTCGGAGCAGAGGTGATACGCAGGATGTGGTACCAGTTGTGCTCCGGGTCCCAGCGGAGGTGCAGAATTACCTCCATCCCGTTGGTGTGGGGGTCGGCATGCTCAGCCATGCCGGCACACCACCCGTCCATGGCAATGCCACGGTTGTGGCACCGCCAGAGGTCCAGACAGTCCATTTTACAAGTAATCCACTCCAAGCAGTTAGACGGCATAGTGCACTTGTCGTGCAATCCAGCAGCAGACATACTGAGCGCCATCGGGTGTCTCCGCTTCGCTCCCTGTTCGTCTTATATAGCCAACCGAGGACCTCCCTGTTGACATGGACCAATCAGAAAATTTGCCAACGTGTTTGCAATGCAAGGCTCTTTTTAATTTTAGAATCTTTCTCCCGCCGCATATCTAGCCATGGTACCTTCTGACACCTTCGTTTTAATGATATCCCACTTCGAGTTGCCAGCATTAAATGACATTCCTTCTTTTCACGCCCGTCGAACATTAATGTGCGTCCTTTCGCCAGCTGTCACATCCGATCATTCTCTCACGTCTCATCTCCACCGTTCCTTGCTTCTCCCTTTACAATTTGGGGACTTAGCCAAAAATTTGCCTTTCAATCGCCTCCTTAGCATCTATCGCCACCTGGCATCATCCATGGTTGCTGTTTCGCCCTCATCATGCCCCTTCGCCTACACTTGCGCGCCCTAAACCTTTTCGTCTATCTGCGCCTTCGTCTTCTGTTCTCCGCTCTCCGCCTTTGCATCACCGTTCTTTTCCGACGCTCTTCGCCATGGCTGCACCCAAATTTCCTACACTTCAAGCTACTGCTCCCAGGGATCTGGCTCTTTTCGAGTCAGTATCTTTCTTGACGCCCACCTTTCGTGAAGCCTCGTTGGCCCAAGTCGTGAAGTCGCGGAACGCCAGTAGCTTTATGAATTCTCACAAATGGAACTCCCGGCTCCAAATCCAGAACAATTGAAGCAGTTCATCGCTCACATCGTCAACAGCCCGAATGGATACGCTACTGTGGTCGATGGCACCACCATTTTGCTGACCCAGCCCCTGATTTCTGAGGCATTCCATATTCCTTTGCAAACACCTTGTTTATCTTGGGCTGCCTTACAGGATCTCGATGTCACTGAGTTCGGTGCTCCTGCTTATCAAGCAAACATGCATCGCCTGACCAATATTGCCAAGTCCCATGACACTTTTGTTAAGTTTTTGTGGCGCAAGTTCCTTGGGTATTCTATCAAGAACACCCATATCAATAAGCCTTTCTATAATCTGGTGATCAATGCCATCCGCTCCAACCACCACGTTGATTGGCCCCAGCTGTTGTTCTACCGCCTTCTTCAAGAAGTCGACCGTATTAGGGCTGCCCCCTCCTCTGTCTCTGAAGTTTCAGTGGGTGGCCATCTTCAAGCCATCATCCGTCGTTACCTTCCTCCATCACCTTCTGTTTCTCATGCTTCCACTCAGCAGTCCCTTCCTCAAAATCAACCAGTTGGCACTTCACGCCCTTCTTCTTCTGGTCATGTCCAACATAACACCACGCATGTCACTGTCTCCTCCTCCTCTACAGAAACAAGGCCCTCCAGTTCTCATCATGTCTCACAAACGTCACAAACAAGGCAACATCAGGCTCCTCCACCTCCGCACCCTCGCCAGCTTTTGTATCAATATCAGCAGGATGTTCAAGCTGCTGCTCTCAAGTTACAAGAATCCCAGGAAGCTCTCATGAATGGGGTTCAAGCGTCCCTGGAGGCCTCAGACGCGGTTCACCGAGACCTTCAAGCTGCTACCACGCAAGTTCATACTCTAGAGACCCAGCTTCAAGCCAAGCACGAGGCTCTTTTACAGGCCCGTGAGGATCTAAAGGCTGCCCAAAATCAGCATAGTCTGCTTGTTGATCAGCAGGCTCAATTGCAAAACACCATTCAGGAATTATTGGAGCAAGTCAAGGCACGGGAGACTCTCTTGGTTGACAAGGATAAAGACATTGCCAAGCTGGACACGCTGTATACAGAGCTCTCTCGGCATTACAACACTAAAGCCCAAGACCTTACAGCGCGTGACGCTCAAATTGCCTCTTTGGAAGCTCAGCTTTCCCCGCTGACCTCTCAGCTCACATCTCTCCAAGATCAGCTTACGGAGGCTCAGAAACAGAAAATTCTTGATGACGCCGAGATTGCCATGCTTTGACTCAATGTTCCGTGGCAATCCTCCTCACATGCCACGCCTTCTCAGAAACGGGTCCGTGACCAGTCACGCCTTCTGTTAGAAAAGGAGAACCGGATCCGTGACCTCGAACAACAGCTACAGCAAGCCATTCAGTCTGCTGATGAGGCTCAGATCAAACTAGAAGGCTATATTACCATCGCTCTCAACCTGCCCGTTGACTTCCCTATTCCTTCCAGTTATCTTGATTATGTGGTTGTCCGCCGACACCTCTTTCTTCTGAAGTGGCATGCGGCTGATGGTCCCGTTGATGCGCCCCTACGCACTCAGGATTTTCTTCAGATCTGGCCAGACCTCTCCGTTGAAGACAAAGGTTTACTCTGCGCCCTTTTAGTCTTTGACCTCATTCACTGTGAAGATCCGGATTTGCTCACCTTCAGAGTTGTTCAGCCAATGGCGTACATTTTCCATGACTTCTATCTGGCTGATACACAGGACAAATTTCGTGATGGGCCACATCAGAACTTTCAGAGTGACTCAACAGTTCAATGGTTGCTTTTGGATAACAACCCATATCTGTCTGATCATGATCGGACTCACGCTCTTCATCAAGAGTACATGCCGGAGCTTGCTCATCATTTACCTCTATGGCAAGCTGAAACGCTGCAGCAGATACGGAAGAATCTTGGACATCTTGAGGATCTTCCCTTTGCCCAAGTTTATATGCAGCACTTGGCAGGTTACAATCAACTGCGTGCTCTTCTGGATAGCAAGACAGTTCCCACGGGTTGGGATAGCCCTCCTGTATACTCTCAGCTCCCTGCTTCTGCTTGGGACCATTGGTGCAAAGCTCTTGATCCAGACCTTGTCCGTGATTTCAGGGAGCAGGCTCAGCAGCCCACGCCCACGGGCATGGCCCCCTCTCCATATGCTTCCCTGGGTGTCCCTCCATGCCCCCGGTTCCTCACTTCTGATTGGCGTCTCCCCTTTTGGACCAAGGTCATGGATGGCCACGCTGGATGGACTTCGCCTCAGATCTCGACGGATCTCCAGTGGGATCCCCGTTTTGTCCGCCGCTCCAATTGGGAGGATGGTGCCACCCTTGACGACACTGTAAATTGGATCTATATTGCCAATGAGCGTGGTTGGCAACACCCTGCTGATGTTATTCATGGTCTCGACACCTTCTTGCAGAATGCCGCCACCTCACCAGACCCTTCTGTACACCGTCAGGCTGGGTTCTGTGCTGCTCTCAAGTGCATCTTGGTCAGCTCTTTAAATTGGCAGCGTCCCATCTTTTACTGCAATCCGAATGCTAGCGTCAGTGCCTTCGGTCTCCAGACCTACCTACTCATGGAGTGCCAGTTTGTTTCTTCTGAAGCCCATGCTGCCCTTGAAGACATGGTGCGCTCTCATTTCCTCCTTGATGCTGATCCTGCCCTTGGGTTCAACACTCCTGCTGCTCTTCAAATACGACAGGATCTCATAGGCACTTACCATAATGGTGCCCGTCCTCACTCCCGTGAGGATCGCTTTTAGACTGCTGGATTCCCGCCCTCAGAGACACTTCCTCCTTTTCTTCAGACTGAGTGTCGTTTGGTGGGGGGGAGTGTTAGTCCTGTGCCTCCTGGTACAGGACTATTCATGCATACGACGGACCAGGTCAAGTCCAAGGATCCACAGTCAGGCACGGGTCAGTCGTCAAAGGCCCAGCAGAAGACCAAGCAGCAGACCACGCAGTCAAAGCCTGCGTCTGCTACCAAGAGGCGGCGATCAAACAAGTGATGGCCCGTCACCGCCCTCGTCAGCGTCAGCGTGATTCCAGACACTTCAAGAGGCACCGCCAGCATTCCTGCAAATCAAGTCTTCTTCCAGGAGTCGGCACCGAAATCAGTCAGAGTGTCTATATTGGGCCAAAGGCCATTGTACTATATATATATGAGTAGAGCTAGCACATGAGTTTTTAGACGAGTTTTGAGTCTTGTCTCATTTCAGTTTTCTCTCGGTTGCGAGAGCTCATGTATCACCATCATTGATATCAAGGAAGCTTATCATTGTTGTATCATTGTTCTTTTGTTTCCATTTCCCTTCCTTTGTTTTCTTGCAAATCCCGCGTGACATAGTCCCCGGATTCTCGTGTTAGATCCAAGGGTCCTCACAGAGGGCTGTCTTGCAGGAGTTTCCCGAACCCAGACCCCAAACATGATGATTAGTTCTTTGTTTAGTCATTGCATTGGTTTGTTTAATGATATAATTGTGGGGACAAAATATATCAAGAGAACATTATCAATATCACATTTATATTCATAGATATAATATGTTTACATTCAAAGGTAGACATGAAAAATTGAAATAAGTTTTATTCTTGGAGTCTTTTGATATAGTCTGGGTTGTCCTCCAAGAATTTCTTTACTTGGGCTGTGCCGACCCTTCGCCCTAAGTTCCTCAGGATGTTGGTGGTCGTGCCTCCTTGGAGTGCGGTCACCAAGTCTTCAACCATTCTGTCTGATGTATAGGCTGCGGTAACTGCCAACCTGCCCTGTCTCCTATATAAGGGACCGCGAAGTCAAAGATGCTTAATGCTATTGTCCTCTTGACAAGGATGACGTGGTCGATGTTTGGATTCATGCGAGCATGTCTTCCGAATCCTGAGAGAGCAATGAGCATAAAAACTCCTTCCCCACGTGGGCTGAATTGGCGGTGTATAACTGTTATCCTTCCATCAATGAGCAAAGGTAGATAGAACCTGAGGGCTTTGTCGTGCTCTGCCTCCTCGCTGGATCTGAATGCAGCCCTATGTCTTCCGGAGTATTCATCAACCGGTACTTCTACCATCTCCCTGTAGTCGTTGTACATGGAAGATGTTAAGTTGATGCTGCATAAGTTGATGATGCCTTCGACTGGTGCTGGTGCCGCTGCTGAGGTGCTAGGTAAGAGTGCACTCGTTGATTCCCCCCTAATTCCCATCCATTCTTGGATTGCTAAGAACTCCTCCTCTTAAGGTAACTCCTGCTGGTCCATCATCTGCCTGATGCCGGTGTAGGCTTCTATGTCCGTCGATATCTGGCCAGTGTATGTCCGGGCCTCCCTTATGCTGATGGAAAAATCCTGCGTCTCCCAGTCGATGAAGTCATCGAGGTCCGGTTGCTGTCGTAGGAGATGTAGGAGCTCGTCTATCCTGTAGCCCCTGTCCCTGCACTCTGGAAGGTTCTTGATGTCGTGGAGGCTCAGGTACGCCTCTCCTTGGATGATTACTAGGGTTAAGCTTGTGATGCCTAGCCCAAGTGGTGGAGCTGTCCGCGTGGTTCTCATCCCCTCTTCAAAGCTCTAGAGCTGCTGCTCTGCTTGCTGCCTTTCTTGTACTAGGTCAAAATCAGTGATGTCTTCCATGTCCGACCCACGTCCCTCCTCTTCCTCCTGCTTCTCCCTCTCGTACTCCAGACGCATCTGCTCTTCTTCACCTGCTGCCATGGCCATAGGCTCAATGTCTAAGGGTTGGACAGATGGTTCCCCTATCTGGGTTTGGGCTCTATGGGATAGGAAGATTGCTACAGCTGCGGTGTAAGAGAAATATCTCCTCCTATTTACTGATACTGACATATAATTAGGCAAGCGACTCGCCTTGTTTTCTAAGTACTTGTCTATCTTAGGGATGTCTTGTAGAGCTGTGTGAAGGGCCATGCTTGGAGCAAAGTATCCTATGCAAGGTGGGAGTTCTACTAGAGAAGGTCCTATCTTGGCATGGAATTCAGCCATGATGTCTTGGTAATAGGGGGTGGCATTGATGGTTGCATCCACATCAATCTCCTTCTGAAATACGGCAAAAACTAAGTTGATGTCGGCCTCGACCACATGAGCTGTGGCGCTGTACCATCGCCTGAATGCAGATGTTGCCATGGTACTAGAGCAGCTGGGGATGTCAAATAGATGGGGAAGTGCCTTTGGGAGGCGTAAAATCGCCTTGGAGTGAGGAGCAAATGAGCAGGATGCAAATGAGGGTTGTGGTCCTATTTATAGACAAAACCCTAGTTTTGGGAAATTTTAAAGTTGGGGAATATCTATGATTCTAATATGATGTTATGCAATTCATAGGTTAAAGAGTACATTCTAAGGATCCTATTGCAACAAATTTCATCTAATTTGGGGAAAGTTGGGCCAAGTTAGGTCAATTTTGGTCTGACCACTCACACAGTGCACGATAGGCTAATCCTAGAATGGCGGATTTGGTCCTGGCGCACTCTGTGAGGGGTGGGGCCCTATTTGGGTCGAGGATGACTCAAAACATGCAATCTAAGGGTTAAACCCTGGTTATCTCGATGAGTTAGGTTGGATTATGCCCTTACTTCCTTCATTTGGACAAGTCTTGTTATAGATCAGGGGTCGACCACTCACACAGTGCGCGAGAGGCTAATCCGAGAATGACAGATTTGGTCCTGGCGCACTCTGTGAGGGGTGGGACTCTGTTTGGGTCTAGGATGGCTCAATTTCTATAATCTAAGGGTCAAATCCTACTTATCTCAATGAGTTGGGTTGGATTATGCTCTTACTTTACATTTGGCCAAGTATTAGCAAAGATCAGTGGTCGACCACTCACACAGTGCGAGAGGCTAATCCGAGAATGGCGGATTTGGTCCTGGCGCACTCTATAAGGGGTGGGGCCAAAAACACTGAATTTTGCTCCAATTTTGGCAATTCCAAATGTAGATATCCTTAATACAATCTAGATACTTACAATTTTACACATTACCATGACAAAAACATAATTTTGTATTTACAAAATGTTGCACTATCCTTTGTTCTGCTGCCTCCTGTAGTGCGAGTAACATGTCATCTGTTACTCTCTTTGACTTGTCGAACTCCTGCAAAATTTCGCGGGTGAGTCTCGCGAAGGCGGCTCGTGGGATCAGCAACCCGTAGCTCCTCTGGAAGTGGCGGATCTTCCGAGCAGCTCTCGCGAAGTATGAATCCGCCTTTCTCTTTATTGGCTTCTTTGGGGGTCTTTGGTCTTTTCCGGGGCTTGAGAGTGTTCTTCTTCGATGGCCTGCCTCCCTCCATGTACGTGACTTTGTGATGCTCGTAGTACTTTGAGTACTCATCGTACATTTTCATGTACTGGTTGTACTCCTTCAATTTCTTCTGATACTCTTGCTCATGCTTGAGTACGTATGACTCTCTTGCTGGTTTGGGCTTCTTAGCATCCGCCGCTGGCTTCTTTAGCGAGGGCCATTTAGGGTAAAGGGGTGCTCCTGCTGCCGGCTCCTCCTCTTCGGCACCTGCATTCGAAGGTCCCGAGCCTTCAGCTGGGCGGGGGACCCTTATCTCCTCATCTGACTCAGTGTCAGAGGATGAGGGTGGCCTATCGGGCTCCCGCTCCGATATTACAACTCCCTTAGTCGGCGTTGTTTTGACTTCTATCTCCCTGGCTCCCAGGGTTCTCCTGCTCCTCTGTGTGTTGAGCGCGCTCCTCCTCTTCATGATGCTCCTGCTCCTCTTCTTGGGTGTCAGGATTGTCATCTGGATCTTGCTCCCGCCTGGCTCGCTCCTGAGCCTGTCTTGCCTTTTGTTGGGCAGCCAACTCTTGGGCGCTGACGAAGTCGTCTGGCACTACTATTCGGGCAGTTTGTTTGGTTCGGGCCATGTTTTGAATTGGTTTAATCGCCTTCCTGACGCCTAAAAATTGCCTCCTTGAATGACGAGCAGATAACTAAAGAAGGAAAATGTAAATGAGGAACCCTAAAGGTCTATTTATAGGTCTGGGGGTTTTAGAGTTTGTACCTGCAAATTCATGTTGTACAATCTTGCAAGGTATTAGTGTTTATAGGATCAATACATTAGGTTTGTTTGGGCAAAAAGTGTCCACCACTCACACAGTGCGGCAGAGGCTAATCCAAGAATGACGGATTTGCCCGGGGCGCACTCTGTGAGGGGTCATCCCCCTTTTACTCTAACTTTCAATTTACAAGGTGTTTCTTAGTGTTATAACATGCAATTCTAGCTCAAATCTAAGGATTAAGCTCCCCTACACTATCAGATTACATTAATTATGCATCTATCTAGGTCAACATGGGTCCACCACTCACAGAGTGCGCGAGAAGCAAATCCGAGAATGGCGGATTGGCCCTGGGCGCACTCTGTGAGGAGTTTTTGGTCAAGATTTCTAGGGTTTTTGCTAAAATTTCTTTCTAACTTAGCATTTATCTACTTGCTGCACTAAGGATTGGGAAAAAAAATTCCCAATTTTCGAGGTTCATGCTTGGCTGGCTATTCCCAAGACTTGAAGTCTACTGTTAGTCCTAACAGGGAATGGTCAGTGCTCGACCTTGGTCTACCAAGATCATGCTCTGATACCACTTTGACGTCCCCTACTTCGTCTATGATGCTCCCATCGTATTCGAAGGTGGAGTTCATCCCCCTGATAGTCAAACTAGCAGGGGCCATCCACCTGACATCAATCCCATGAACTGGGCCAGTGAGGGAAGAGTGGATGGGTCATTTGCCCGTCTTCCTTCGGGATCGTCCTAGATGCGGAAGTGTGAACAAACATGAGCACATAACATCAATACATCAATAAGTTCACCTCAAAGGGTGAACACATCATAACATAGCATATACAACAACATCAATAGCATCAACAAGGGGAGATCCTACCCAGGGCTTAGACTCATAGAGGATCGACTGACGGCTTGAGTCTCCAGAAGTCAATGCAGACCGAGTCATGGCAATGGCTTGGGCTGGCATAAGAACATGGCTGTTGGGTAGTCCACTCCATCCGCCCCTCCCATGCACACTTTGCAGAGTAGGTTGAAAAGTGTTGGGACTGGACCGTAGCCTGCCGGGTACATAGCCAAGAGGGCTACTGCTGGGTTGCATCTCCCCAATCCCGATGAGGCTAGAGGGTGACTGCCCTTATTCGACTTGAACCCCATGGAAGGTGATGCATCACCCCAGAGGTGTCGAGCTCATGCCTTGCCCACACTAAGTGGCAAACCATTAAGCCTAGCCCACTAAGATCTTTGGTAGGCTTTACACACCAGAGGGATCAATCAGTGATGGGACAAGTACCCCCTTTTTCATCGGTCTAGCCCCTCCACCCACAACCAAGCGGGCTCTTGTGCATGGGCCGCATTAATTGGGTATTAATGAGGCTATCTAAGAACATCTGCTACAAAGGCTTCTAGGGTCTCTACCCTCCTTCCCAATACATGGGAGAGCATAGAATGAACACCATAATCATCAAGAACTGAATTGTAGAATAACATCTAATCTACCTACCTAAACATCCAAAGTTAGGTTCCTTTGTTAGAGCTTATGATCTCGTGATCTATAAGGCCTCTAAGGCTGAACTAACATGCTAAACCAGCTCATTGCCAAACCAAAAGGCATCTTTGCACAACATAATGACTATTTACCTGGCGCCTGACTTGCTCCAGATCCTCGGAATGCGTCCATGCCTCTGATCCTGCTGAAGACTGCTGCTGCTGGAAGGATTGTTGTGCAAAGACTGCTTTTCAGAGCCTGGCAATGCGAACTAGGGTCTTGGTTTGGCCGGAATGGCTCTTGGAAACCCTAATTGCGAAAAGGAAAAAGGGTTTAGGGTTTAAGGGGGGAGCCCTTATATAGAAACCCTTAGGATTAGGTTAACATCGGCCAAATGGGGTTTTGCCATTTGGCAGTTGCATATGTTTATTAAACATGCACAACTTACGAGGTTGCCCCCTAGGTGCAACCCTTGGTGCAACCCTTTACGTCTCGCTAGTACTTGTCATGATGACAACTACGTGTGACGTGGCAGTATAATATACGTATTTGGGGCATATATTATATTGGAACGTCACAGCAGCTTGAAGGTGACAAGAAAATTGTGGATTGTGTGCTCAAATTGACACTACGAGAATGTGTGGCCGAGCGTAATCGTGCCAATGATTTGAAGAGAAAACTTGTATGTGTTGAGAAGAGATTGGCTCAGATGAAGAAGACTTCTCTTGGATGGCAAAAAAGGAGGAAAGACAAAAAGCCAATTGAGAACTTGGCAATGAAGTGTGGTGCTGCCAAGAGAAGAGTTTATGCCCTCAAGCATTTGTTGAACACAAAGAGGCCAAACAATGCAAAGAAGGAAGTCAGGAAAAATGTAGGGCAGATTGTGAAAACAATTGCCAACAATGATGAGTTAATTTCCTTGCTTAATGACCCTACAAACATTGGCTTGAGGAAAAGAGTGCTTGAACATGTAGTTGGTGAGATATACTCTAAGATTGATGCATGAAAAGTTCAGGAGGTTTGTGATACTGCTGGGATCAGCAGGCAGGACTATAAATTGTTGTTCAAGCCATTCTATGATGCTCTAAAGTCATTGAGCACAAAGAAGATTGTCCTCTCGAGACCCTACAGCTTAGAGCTAATAAAAAACATAAAGAACAACTCAGTTAATGAAATTTTAGGAAGCATGCATTATCTGGAATGTGGTTTTGTTGTTGCAGATACTGTTACAGTCAAGAATTGTAAGAAGGGTTCGAAAAAAGCTAAAAAGGATTCCAAAAAGGGCTCAAAAAGTACTGACAGAGACATTCTTGGATTGCATGCTAGAAATAATGTGTGGTTTGAATTGGATAAGCTTTTAAGCTTCATGGTTGTTTATTACAACATACAGGAAGCAGAGGTGAATGGGCAACTCGAAATTTGCTTGAAGCTGGATGAGATGGAGATGTCACACAGAGTCAAGTATGAGAGAGTATCCATAACTCCGATGAACAGGGCTATGATAAGCAGTTATGATGAGGAAAGAGTGAAGAAGCAGAAAAAGAGAAATCCAGATTGGTTTTCTGTGCAATCCGAAGACCGTACTTGGTGGTTGGGCATGTTCCAGGTACAAAAAGAGAACTACAATGTTCTGAAGTGGGTTTTTGATCAGACAGAAATCCCAAGGCTGCTAGTTATGTATGGCAATGGTGAGAAGCTATGTGTTGCAGGCCATGGTTCTTTTATTGTTAACTTCCATTTGGCATGTGACTTGAAGACAAAAAAGGCCATGTATCATAACATCTTCAGGTGCTAAGACCACAAGGAATTGTATTTATTGCTGCTACACATTGAAGGAGAAGAAGAAAAAAGGGTCCAAGAGTACCCTTGAATGTGATCAGAACATGCCTCCTGATCGTCACTTGAAGGATGACACATTTGATCCAATACTCCCAATACCACTAGAGAGAGGGCACATTTGCACTCTTCACGTGCGTGTCAGGATTGTGAAAAAGATGATATATCACTCGGAGTGTTTTGTATGGAATATCAGAGGCGAGAAGGAGAGGGAAGAAGGCATTGAGCGAGTTGAAAAGGTTCTGTCTGAGGCAGGATTACATGGTGGATGTGTTAAACTCGAACAAGACCACAAGAAATCCGGCAGTGGAAAAACTGCCTCAGTCCCAGCCAAGGTGTCCATTGGTGGAGTTAGAGCCAGACATTTCCTGAACAGGCCTGATAATGCTAAGGGTGGTGTCTATGAATTTAGGAAGAAATTAGTTGAGGCTGAAAGGGATAGGACAGATGGCGTGAATGGTACAGTGAGGAAAGTGGCTGCATGGAATGCACTGTCAAATATGAACACACTTTTACATAAGACATATTTATATGAGGCTGAAATAGCCAGGTTTTACTTGGTGGTCAAGGAGTTTACACATGCATACATACAGGCCTGGGGTGAGACAGAGGTTTCTCATTACATCCACATCTTATATGCTCATGGGCCTTGGTTTGCTCAGAAGTATGGGAGCCTGGCAATTTGGAACACGCAAGGTATGGAGAAGCCCCACAAGCAGGCCAAGGTTGCGTATAACCGGAAAACTCAGCGTGGAGGATCACATTCTTTGTCAAATCCACTTATACAAATGGCACAGTGGTTCTATAGAAGAGTTATTTCTCGACATGAGGAGAATGTGGCAAGACGGGCTGCTCCTCAGTTGCATAAGGCATTGGCTGATGCCTCAAAGAAAAGAAAAGGAGAGGCTTGGAAAAGATCTGCTGCTAGCATTGGCCTAATGGCATGGAGGGAGAAAAGGCAGAGAATTGGCAGTAGGTACATTGTAAAAGAAACAATGTAAGTCATGTGTATAATTTCATCCAGGTTTGTCAAATATTGGATTGGAAATTTCAGATAGAATATGTGATTGAATAATTGAACATTGAATAATTGAACAATTGAATAATTGAACAGATTGAAAACATGTAAAAACAGATCGGAACAGATTGGAACACCTATATATAACAGATCAAGTCGTGCTCTATATAACAGATTGCATATATAAAGATAACATATTGGGACACCTATATAAAACAGATTGCATATATAAAGTCGTGCTCTAAATAGCACATTTCTTCCTCTTCTCCCTGCTCGTCTTTTTCCTCCTCCTCCTCCTCCTCTGACACATAGTCGGCTCCATCCCTGGAAGGCTCTTGGATGATGATGCTCTCTCTCTGTGTTGATTCAGACGAGCTACCTGGGCCTCACTCATCCGTAGTGTGATAGGACTCGTCGGAGGAGTCTGAGCTATTGGGCTCGTCGCCGTCGACATGTTTTGGCCGCATATACTTTGGGATCTTCTTGCCTCCCTCCCAGGGCGATCTTCGCCATGCTTGGACATGGGCTGGGGCTTCTAACCTTTTAACCACTCCATCTGCCCCTCCTGTGCATACTTTGCAGATGGGCTAAAACAAGCTATGAAGTGACTGTAACTTGCCAGATATGCAACCTCGAGGTATCGCCCTATGAGGCTACTCCGGGTTGCGTCTCCCCGGTCTGATGAGGTAGGAAGGGAAGAACTCCCCCTCCCGGAGCACAATGGTTGAATAGACGGCCAGAGAACGTGACGACACACGTTCATACCTGATTGAATTCCCGAAATAGGAGTCAGGCCAAACTCTGCAGCTCCTGAGGATCAGGATGACACCACCAATCCAGGAAGTGTCAGACCCATACCCCACCCTCACGAAATGACCGGCTAGGTCCCCAGTAGCTTCTTGCCAAGGGCCTTGTTATGTGGTGCTCAGTCACTCTATAACTTCCATAGCCTGGTGGGATCTATGCGCAGGCCGCATATAATAGGAACTAGAGGGTCTAAAATAGAAGCATCATCTATGCAAGGCTACTAGGTCTCTACCCCATCACAAGGCTACTAGATCCCCTCCCAACACAAGATGTGCAAACATGATCAACCAACATCATATATCCACATAACATGATAAATAATGAGAATAACGTCTAATCCTAATCACATGCATCTAACTTACATGGTTCATTGATTAGGGTTCAAGATCCGAACTGAGGGTTCTAGGAGGGCTCTACTAGAAATACGAGATACTAGATGATCTACCTGATCCTGGCATCTCCATGGCTTGCAAGCGATTTGGGGTAGCTTCCACTCTATCTGACATGAACACAGTCTTGGGGCTGTTGATCTGTTCTATGCTGCAACAAACGGTTCTCGAAACGGAGTTTCGGGCGAATCAGAGTTCCAAGACAGTAGGAGCCAGAAAAGAGTTTTTTTTTTTTTTTTTTTTTTTTTTTGAGAGTAAGAATATGATATAAATTAATAGAATAGAATAGAATAGTTTTTTTAACGTCCACGAAGACTAATAGATATTATGATACATATTTCCTATATATAGGAATAGTATGCAATGAATAACAAGTATCAAATTTAGGCAAGGGCCAGAAAAGAGCTTAGGGTTAGGGTTAGTCCATAAGTATATTAGGGTTGCCATGTCATGCCATGTGGCTCCGCTAGGGTGCAACCGTGTGGCGTGTTGCTCAATAGGATGGGGGGCATCATGTGGAAATGGTTCCATCCTAAGTTGCCAAAGTTATATAATATAACTTCTATTCACGCTTAAGGTGTACAAGGTTACCATAGTAGGCTTGTATGGTGGCGTGGCCTTAAAATATACGTATTTATACCGCCTATTTTAGGGGAATGTCACAGTGTGGAAGAGGCTGTCAGCTCGCCTATAAAAGGATGTGTAGAGAGGCCGAGATGTGAACATTTGGAAGTTGAAGAACTGGGGAAGTCCTCTAGATAGCTCATTGCTTGACTGGTAAAGTCATCAAATCCTAATTTTGATTGCCTAGATATGGTCCTCTTTGTTGGACCCAGCACATGAGGAACATCATCCTGTGGACATGTACAACACCAAATCTAGAGTAGAAGCAATGTAGACATCATATTGTATTAGTTGCAGCCACTAAGAATGCATCTTTACTAATGTATTCTTTTTGAGCCAGATAAGAAATATACGGCTATCTGCCATTTTGTAATTCCTGCGTGTCATGATACTGGTTTGTGAAACATTGGTTGAGTCGGAATTTGTTACTAAAAAGATGAGTGCCCCAATTTGATAACATGAATACGTTGGGTTGGACAATTTCATCGAGTTTTTGAAGTTGATAGACTTGCTCTTGAAGATTAGCAGGTGGATTATGCACTGTTGCTAATTGAAATTGAAGCAAGGGCAAAATATACTGAAAGGATGTTAAAGCCTCTTGACCATAAACCATTTTGAAGAGAGTCTGTGCAGTAGCAGTCTTATAGGTCGTATATATATGCCCATAGAACAGTAAGAAATTTTTCATACTAAATTTTTTGTGAAGCGTCGCAGTTTTTTTTTAAAATCATGTGACCAATGTTTTATTTGTACTCTCTGCAAGGCCATTATCTTGAGGATAACAAAGCAAGATCTTCCGATAATGGATATGCAAATAGCCCGTGAGTTCCTTAATAATGTGATTCACGAGATGAACTCCATGGTCAATAACAAATTTTGTACGTCGTCCAAAATGCGTAATGATATATATGCATGAACAACACATGCGTCGTGCTGGGTATTGTATTGTGGGACAGAGTGTAGACTTCAGCCCATTTTAGTATCATAGTCCGCGAGAACTAAAATATAATGAGCACAAGTATTTCGAGCTAGAGGATTAATGGTCCAATAGAATCCATCCCCCCATGGAAAGGAAGGGGCATGGCGACTGGTGTTAGCAGAAGAGCGTCATGGCCCGTGGGTGATTGGCCTACCCATTGGCAAGCATCACATGTGCGGGCGTGAATGTGAGCATCTTTGAACACCATTGGCCAATAAGATTCTGCCAAGATAACCTTATGGGTCGTGTTGTCAGCATTAAAGTGAAGGAATTGTTGACGGCGTGCTTGTAGCTTTTTGGGAGATAAGAGAGAGTCTTCTAGAGGAAGAGTGCCAGAGATCAAGTACTAGAATTGAGTACGCCATTTTTAATTGGCAATTGATCATACTCCAAATAGTGAACGCTTTTGGCCTTACGAAGAAAGGGGCGGCCGACTAGCATGTCATAGACACTGTGATCCTCTCTTGCTTTCCGGATTCCAAATCTAAGGAAATTTAAGATTATCAATGTTGATCTTGAATTAATACTTTTGAAGGGATACCGAACATGCTTTTACCCATAGCCTCAATTCTCTGCATATATAAAGGGCAGAAATCTAAAAGATAATTAATCTTATGAACCAAATGTTGACTCTAAGACATCGTACCTTGGAATGGAGCCAACTTATCCCCAACCATGTCGAAACACTTTCCAATGTCACTAAGGGGCTTGAAGATATTGATGGAGATAAGATATCATAGTCTATATGAAGAAGAGACAGGGTGCTTTGCATCATGTTAGCACATCTATACATATACTTCAATCTGCGAAACAGAATCATGCGGTAACAACACATCAATATGAGCCCAAATTGGTCTATCCCATCCATAAAATAAGAACTTTGTTCTAAATGCTTCCTATGATGAAAGCTGGCCAGGCTCATCCCATAATCGATAGTATTTATTTATACTAGCTGCTATTCATCGTCGTTGTGTCTTTGAGTGTATTGTGTCTTTTTCCCAAGAAACAAGCAACCCTTTGGTTGGAGAAGCAAGCCCCTCTCCTCCCCTTCCCTTTCCCTTTTTTCTTGGCTACAAATTTTAAAAATTGCTTTGCCCTCTTTCCACTGAAGGTTGTGAAAAATGACTTGTTGGCTTTTGTTTATTTTTCCTATCACCATTCAATTCAATTCTCAATGTATGCTCTTTAAAGGTTGTCAGAAAATGTGTGTTGTTAACTCAACTACAATATCCATAAATATCTTATTGCTTTCTGTGATCTTTCACATGTGTTAGAATGAAGGATCACGAGACTGCAAAAAATGATATGTTAGCCAACTACATATGTCACAATTACATCTTGATTTTTTTGCACAAAGGGAAACTAGAAACTTCCATATAAAGAAGTTTGGCCAATTGTAACAGAATTGGGATAGGTGGACTAAAAAATCAAGGAATGCGAGAATCATCAATTTAATGTTATGCAAGATACAACAACATCCCAATAGATAGGCTTTTCATTCATTTCACAGTTTTTTCTACAATGCTATAGAGTGGGCAGCTGTATATTCCAAAGTACCCATAAAAATTGAAAAACATAGAGAATATCCAGCTATATCACTTGGACCCCAAAAATACAATTGTTTGCTACAAATGTTGGCTAGTGTACCTGCTGAGAGCCTATCGTCAGGATTAAAAAATCTGCCTCTTCGAGTTTTTAAGAAAAAAACCCTAGTGATAAGCCCTCGACAAGGGGCTTAGACGAACGCAAGGCCGCTAAAATGCTCCCATAAAAAACCCATGTTTCACGGAGAAACTAGAGTCGCGCATCACCCATGTACCTGCACATCACCAACACTAAAATACAGAAAACAAAAATATTGAAAAGCGAGGGACTGTCCAGGCATGCCACGGCACAAAACCTCGAAAAGCGAGAAGTTGGTCATGCTTGACATGCGACAATTTTAGTAAATAGTTTATATAATAACAAAATTAAGGAAGGGAGAGTGAGACAGAAACTACTGAGAGATGAGAAAGCGCCAATGAGAGAAGCCAAAGAAGAACTCCACAATAAGTAGTGACCTCCTAACCGAATGAGTGGCCCAAAAATGCATGCGATGCATGCATAAATACGTGGATGCTCATCTTGCCCGAGAATCCTGATCTGCTACTCGAATCAATTGCATTCTCATGCTGCGACTCGCAAGATACAACAACATCCCCATACCAAAGAACTTCCAGATTCGACAAACTAGATCCGAGCAAAGAAAGGATTTCCCGTGCAGGACAGATTGCTAGAATAGAGAATAGAAGAGGTTAAAAAATACGCTAAGAATCACCAAGAAAGGTCAACCCATGCAAGAAGAAGCCCCTCCTATACATGAGATCATAGAAAAAAACAAGAGAACTATTGAGAGATGAAAAAGCACCGACAAGAAGCCAAATAAGAACTCTATATAATTAGTGAGCTCCCAACCAGATGAGCGGCCCACAACTGTATGCGATACATGCATGCAATGCATGGATGCTCAGCTTGCCCGAGAATCCCGATCCCCTACTCGGATCAATTGTATTTCTTGTTATGCAAGAAATGAACATATGCTAGTATTAGAGATGATTATAGTGAAATTCTTGTAATTATAGGTCTTTCTAACACATTTTAAGGTGTGCAATTTACAAACACCTTTTTTTTTTGTTTATTTTAGCATGCAATCGTATAGCAGCATGGACAAAAGCGTTAAAGGCAAGCTCAACAAATGCATTTGGATAAGAAGCCTATGCAACTAGAAGCGGGAAGATTTTAAAAGTATTGAGCCGGAATTTGTAGATAGTGGACATGACTGTCAATTTAGAGTATTTTGTTTTTTTTTTTTCCAAGCATACTACATGCATTAACCAAGCATGCTACATCCTAGACTGTAGGATCTCTATGAGATAGTGAAAAAAGGTCATTTTCAAGTCCTCTAAAGATTCATTATGAATATATTGTTATCTCATGAGGTATATTTCAGCTTTTATTTACATGGAGGAGGGTGTTGTGCCAGGCAGCATGTAGGGCCATGCCGCAATTTTGCTCATAACTTCTGGCTCGAGTGTCAAATTCGGGTGTTTTTTAGTGTTTTGAAAAGCTGGACGTGTGAGCTTTCCATCGATGTATAGTTCAATTAGTTGTGCTTAGTCTAGCTTGGCCGAATTTGGGGTTTCTGTCATGAACCTACGCGAAAACAAGGAAAATACGTGGAAAATAGGCAAGAAATATGGAAGAAATACGCCAAGATCGGCAAGAAATCTGATATATGAACATGAATCAAGAATACAATGGTCCGAAGGCAAGCAGGAATACGAGACAGATGCCTAGAAGGCTCAAGACTGGCGTTGAACCAGAATGGTTTGACAAGAAGGAGACGCCTCCTTATATATATAGGCCAACGGTCAAGATCACACCACTCCAATGGATGAGATCATGCCAAGTGTCGCGCATGCATGTAGGTTCTAGGATATTCTAGAACCTCCTAGAAATAGTCCCGCGTATGAGAAAGATATGAAGGAATGTCTTTAACAAATATTGGTAGGACACTTGGCAAAGGTGTGTGACTTGCAACTAGAAGGTTGTGAGTTCAAATCTTGCTTCGTGCAACTACCCTTTTGCATCCATGTGATGACCATCTTTTGTACATACGAGTATAATGTTCGTATGATTCGAATATCCGTATGGTCATCACACCATCTCCCTCCTACGACGGCGACGAGTCCTCGGAACTGGGGCCGGAGTATTCAAATTTGGCTTATCCGGGTAACGTCGGTGAAACTTCGCAATTTTATCAGGAGCATTACTCATATTCTCGGCAGGCTCCCAGGTCCTATCGCTTGGCGAGTAACCTTCCCAATCGACAAAGTAATACAATCGTCGACGAAGAAACTTGGAGTCCAAAATCTCTCAAACCTCGAACTCCTCATGATCGTCAATTTCTACTGCTGCTGGTGGCGGAGGAACGTGATCTGGGAAAGTATTGACTGTGTAGGGCTCTAATAGAGAAACATGAAATATTGGATGAAGCCGAACAACTGGAGGGAGCTCGAGCTGGAATGCCACATTGTACATACGAGTATAATGTTTGTATGATACGAATATCCATATGGTCGTTACACCATCCCCCTCCTACGACGGCGACGAGTCCTCGGAGCTGGGGCCGGAGTATTCAAACTTGGTTTATCCGAGTAACGTCAGTGAAACTCTGCAATTTTATCAGGAGCATTACTCAGATTCTCGGCAGGCTCCCAGGTTCTATCACTTGGCAAGTAACCTTCCCAATCGACAAAGTAATACAATCGTCAGCGAAGAAACTTGGAGTCCAAAATCTTTCGAACCTCGAACTCCTCATGATCGTCAATTTCTACTGGTGGTGGCGGTGGAGGAATGCGATCTGGGAAAGTATTGCCTGTGTAGGGCTCCAATAGAGAAACATGAAATACTGGATGAAGCCGAACAGCTGGAGGGAGCTCGAGCCGGAATGCCACATTGCTGATCTGAGCCATGATTCGGTAAGGACCAAGGCGATGATAGTCAAGCTTATTGCAGGGACGTGAGGTAGGGAGGTCCTTACGAAGAAGCCATACAAGGTCACCAACGTGAAATTTAGGAGCTTCCTGCAAATACAAATCAGCATAATGCCGATAGCGTTTCTGTGCTCGGTGAAGATGATGCTGAAGATCCGATTGAAGAGCCTGGAGTTTCTCAAGTCGAGACTCGGCACTAGGATTGACCGAGTCATCGCCAGCGACGCTAAGAGACCAACGAAGATGCTGACCAGAGTTTAGAAAGAACAGAATCTGGCCAATGGAAGCATGTACTGACTGAGTTACTATAGGCAAACTCAGCTAGTGGAAGATAATTGACCCAATCATCCTGCTGATAACTGATAAAGCACCTTAAATATTGTATGCAATAACTCCAAAAGCCGCTTCCAAAAACCTACGACGAACTGTGGTCCACGATCGCTGATGATAGTATCGGGCAAGCCGTAAAGTCTGACTACTTCACGAAAAAGAAGATCCGTTGTTCTCTCACTAGTGATGGTGATGTTGCAGGGAATAAAATGGGCCATCTTAGAGAAACGATCAACAACTACCATAATGGCATCATAACCCCGAGAGACTGACAACTCTGGAATAAAGTCTATAGAAATGCTCTTCCAAGGTCCATCTGGTACCGACAATATTTGAAGAAGACCATGAGGAAGATGCCTTGGAACCTTCGCTCGACAGCAAATCTCAAAGGATCAAGCTTCGACAGAGCGACGAATCCCAGGCCACCAATACTCTCGACTAATAAGTTCAAGAGTCTTGGCTACTCCAAAGTGTCCGGCCATAGGTGTGTCATGGAAAGCCTGGAGAACCCGAAGCCTAGAAGCACCATCTGGCACATACAGAAGCCCATCACGGAACATGAGTCGAGCTCGAATCTCAAAACGATCATAGTCTGATCGCATTTGCTGAGAAGATGATGCAGATTCAAGGTGTGAGAATACATCTTGAGCCAATGGATCGGAGGGCAGAGATGCTCGAACAGACTCCAAAAAGACTGTATCACGAGGCCTCTCGAACAAAGTGAGGGCCATAAGCTGGAACCGATCAGGCCCTAGAATAACCTGTGATTACTGGTCAAATCCAGGATCACCTAGCTTGGGCTCAAGGTAGGAGCGTCGAGACAAGGCATCAGGCTTCCCTTGGAGGGACGGTACTTGATTACAAAATTAATCCGGGATAATACTTGAGTATGCCACCGGGCCTGGCAACGGTTGAGCACTCGAGCATACTGAAAATATTCTAGATTTCGATGATATGTATAGACTGTGACCTTAGAAGGAGATCCCTCCAGGAAACGTCTCCATTCCTCAAAAGAATCCACTATCACCAACAACTCCTTGTCATAAATGGGATAGTTGATTTCAGCAGCCTGAAACTTCCGTGAGTGATAGGCGATTGGATGCAATTCATGGTCATCCCCCTTCTGTGACAGAATCCCACCAAGTGCAAAATCAGAAGCATCTGCTTCAACAATATATGGGCGCAAAGGATCTGCATGAGCAAGAACTGACGCCGTGGTGAAAGCATGCTTTAGGGTAACGAAGGCAGATTCCGCTTCCACAGTCCATTCAAATGGCACGTCCTTTACCGTGAGGCGTGTCAAAAGAAGGGCAATCTCCGAATAATCCCGAATGAAACGCCGATAGAAATTGGCAAACCCAAGAAAACACTGAACATCTCGAACGGATGAAGGTGTTTGCCACTCCAGAACAGTGCTGACCTTTTTGGAGTCCATAGAGACTCCATGTGGAGTGATGCGATAGCCAAGGAACTCCACATTATCCTGCTCAAACTGACACTTCTCAAGTTTGGCATATAACCCATGCCCACGAAGCTTCTGAAGAACCTGTCGAACATGCCTCTCATGTTCTTCAAGAGTCTTAGAGTAAATAAGAATATCATTCAAATAGATGATAACAAAAATATCTAAGAACTCTCAAAAAACATCATTGGCCATATACTAGAATACTGCTGGACTGGAGCATTGGTAAGTCCAAACGGCATAACTGTGTACTCAAAATGGCCATACCGAGTATGAAAAGTCGTTTTCCACTCATCACCCTCCCGGATCCGAATAAGATTGTAGGCACCCCGAAGATCAATCTTCGTAAACATTAGAGAAAATATGGGATCTCCAAAAGACCCTATGTGAAAATAGGGAAAATCCACATCAGCTTTTGGCCTTAGCCAATGAGAGAATAGCTATAGTGTTCTTAATCCATATATCCCTGCAATGGTTCATTTGCGCTTGGTTGTCACATGTCATACTGAGATTGGGTCCCTTTTCCTCAAATGAGACTCCCAAATCTGCCATATTTTCCTATGGAGCCATTTCCCAATGGAGATTTCTCCCCATTTACTCACGTGCAGTTAATTCTAGGTGCTGCTCTCGATTTCTGTTTTGGGGGTGTCGAGCTTGGGTGGGAAATCAGAGGGGTTAAAAATCATATGGAAAACCCTATTCTGTAGCACAGAAGCCGCTCGAACTCGAAGCAAGGATACACTCGAAATAGGTTTTCATCTGATCTACCAAACCGAGGCTGAAGAACAGGGGCAGTGATCCACTCACAGGGTAAGATTTTGATGCTACTTGCTCGAGTTTTTTCCTGAAACTAACTTTTTGTTCTTCACATTCATGCAGAAAATGGGAAATCGATCTGAAGCAAGAACTGTGGTCCTTCGCAATGTCAAGTATTTCAATGGGGAATGGCTAGACTTCTATGTTTCTGTTGGCTGCTGGGTTACCCTCCGTCCTACATCCACAGGCACTCATGCAGTGAAAAGAGCCAAGCTAATGGACATGAATGCCCACTGGAAGGACCGTGTAAGAAGTTTTGTTTTTGGCACAGGAGGTACTAAGGTGAAGGAGTTGATTGTGGAACATGGCTACACTAGCAGTGATTTGGCCAATAAGAAAGTTTCTGGAAGCCGGACCCTTGAAGCCAATACAATCTGTTCTTCGGATTACACTGACAGAGTTTCTGCCTGCAGCATTACTAGTGTGCTTGAAGTGTATCATCACAAGCTTGGTGCATTGATATTTCATGATTATGCATCTACTTTGAGAGCCCGAGGTATTTTCTTTCACAATTATCATTACACGGTCTCTCGTGCAGGCATTGGTAAGCTGGACGAGATTGAAGAGCCTGATTTGAAGCAAGTTGGTGCTGATTTTTATGACAAGAGCCTTGTAACAGCGTATCAAGAATGTGGGAGAGCAGAAGTTCTTGAAGTTCTTAGAACACTGACAGAAAGAGGTGGGGTGAGATGTGCATTCAAGGTATTTCTACCAATTGCAGGCTTTGCTTTCCTATTCGAGCATGAGTCCATTAGGTTGGCACCAGTAACATACACGGTCAGCAAAATCTCTCCTGAAACATTGGACTTGCTGCTCCCCAGTAGCAAGAAAAGTAGGCAGCATGAAAGTGGAGGTCAACTGACCATCATCTCGGTTGCATGCGAGACACTAGTCTTCAAGTAACTAGAAGCTTGGTTACGTTTGTTGGTTTAGGGCTGAACTGATGGCAATACATCATTTGCAGGTATAGAGTCACGAAGCAGATATTGTATGCAAATTATTTCGTGGAGAGAAGCCGGCGCATTTGGGTTTGAGATCATTGGGAATGGAAGGCGGTGGAGGATCATTCAGCACTTCCAATGCAATGGAGCTCTCAATTGCTTGCATGGGTAGGGATGCCAGAATTTTTAATGTGGAAGAAGAATGGACATTGTTTGAATACAGGAAGCTTATAGACAATTTTTGTTGTTATGGTGATTTTTAGTTCTACTTGGATGGTAAAAAGGCTGGCTTCTGCTGCGAATCTTCTGTGCAATATAAGATTTGCAAGCCTCTGAGCGCTTTAAGCATTGTAACCTTGGATAATGACATAGTAGGTGGCTGTCCACGATCATTGTTATGTAATTTTCTGTCACTATGTGTAGAAAAAAGTTATTGAGATTATTGGTTCAAATCAGGTTCAAATCCTGATACTCTAAAGTGCTTTTCATAAGTTTAAGTTTAAGGCATTTGACAAGGTTGAAGGCATTTGATACTATTAGGGTAAGGCAGCAAAGTTTAAGTTTCAGGCATTTGCATATCAAAGTTTAAGGCATTTGATAGTGAAGGCATTTGCATATCAAAGTTTAAGTTTAAGTCATTTGACAAAGTGTAAGGCATTTGATACTCAGTTCAAGCATCAAAGTTTAAGGTTAAGGCATTTGGATATCACAGTTTAAGGCATTTGATAGTGAAGGCATTTGCATATCATAGTTTAAGTTTAAGGCATTTGACAAAGTTTAAGGCATTTGATACTCTAAGTTTAAGGCATCGAAGTTTAAGTTTAAGGCATTTGCATATCACAGTTTAAGGCTTTTAATAGTGAAGGCATTTGCATATCAAAGTTTAAGCTCAAGGCATTTGAACCTCTAAGTTGAAGTTTGTCCAAATCGGGTTTCTATCTCAGAAATAACTAAGTTCCAGAAGTTCTCTAAGTTCATGAAATAACTCTAAGTTTAGAAGTTCTAAGTTTTCTAAGTTCTAAGTCCAGAAGTTCTAAGTTCATGAAGTTCATGAAATAACTCTAAGTTCAGAAGTTCTAAGAACATGGTTCCAGAAGTTCTTGAATTCATGTTATATGTTTATGAAACCAGAATGTAATACAAGTTGTTGTGCTTGAATGTCCATGTCTGATACACAAATATCTGTTTCACTAAACAACCACTTGTCTCTTACACAAATACTTCCAAAGAACTAAAAACAAAAATGGTTTTCCTGTACCAGTTTAAGAAGTAGAACTAGCTGGTTTAAGAAGTACCAAAAAAACATTTGACAGTAGAACAAGTAGAACAATATCATTACTGAAAAAGGGTCTGTACATATATTTCCAATAACCAAAATTGTCACAAGGACACGTTACAAAAAGGGTTTTGCCCGAGGCATCTGAAATTCACATATTTATAGAGACATAAAAACTAATCTAATCTATTAGATCTTGAGTGCAAAATGAAAGGCATCTCTTCAAGCAGAAGGCATCTTCAGCTCAATATAGAGGTCATCCTCAATAGCATACATCGTCATCTCCAAGAGATGCTCCTGATCAAGGTAAGCCCAATCAAGCCACTGAAGCACCTTGGCAGAAATCTCAGCTCCAGCATCACGAAGTTTTCCCACTTCCAAGGGAGTGAACCTAGCCACCACTGTAAATGGGTGCCCTCCGCTTGATTCCACAGACTCAGACCGGGAAGGACGAGCAACCGTCATTTTCATCCTTGCCATCTTCGTGCAGCAAAGAGGTGTGGGTCGGAATGGATTGGCGCTAAGGAAGGAGGATTGGCGGTCGAGTGGTTTAGCGCCCCAGAGGTTTGGGATGCATGCATACGATTTCTGTCCTCGAGAGCCGGGCCAGCTTTATGAGGGAATTTCAATAAAATCTTCATTTTTTGAACTATCTTTTGACAAAAAGTAAAAAAAAAAAGGAAAGCTATGTTCATGCTATGTTTATGGTGTGATTTCTTGCTATGATTCCTATGGTAGGAATTCTACCTTGGACTATCAATCCTAGCCAAGAACTATGGATCCATTAAAACTATGCTATCGATCCTAGCCAAGAACTATGAATCCATTAAAACTATGGAACTATGAAATTAAAAGAAACTATGTAGACGCGTGATGATTTCACAGTATTCCAAGAGACATAGACCATATTCGGCACCCTTGGCACCCTCTGCTAAAGAAATGGAGCTAGAATTTCACGCTAATGTAACAGATAGGTAGTCAATAAGTTCATAGTATTAACTAACAATGAGATTAGCTATAGTTTCACGGAAATTTGGCAAAAGGATAGCAAACTATGGGATCATCAATAGTTCTAATGTGTTCCAATTAACCCTAAACCCATAACACACTTATGAAGTTAGAATAAACAATGTGACCATATGCAAGTGATGTGGAAACTTATGCCCCCATATGTAGAAACTTATGTGATGTAGAACAATGTGACCATATGAAACTTATGTAGACCATATTCAAGAGATGATCACGGAATTATGGCTAAAGAAATGGAGCTAGAATTTCACGCTAATGTAACAGATAGGTAGTCAATAAGTTCACAGTATTAACTAGCAATGAGATTAGCTACAGTTTCACGGAAATTTGGCAAAGGGAATGGATGCTCACAGAACCAGGGTGTCTGCGTGGTGTCCGTGAACACCCAATCCAACCTAAATTTGTGCATAGGTCCAAGACAAACGTATGTGATGTAGAACAATGTGACCATATGAAACTTATGTAGACCATATTCAAGAGATGATCACGGAATTATGGCTAAAGAAATGGAGCTAGAATTTCACGCTAATGTAACAGATAGGTAGTCAATAAGTTCACAGTTTTAACTAGCATTGAGATTAGCTATAGTTTCACGGAAATTTGGCAAAAGGAATGGACGCTCACGGAAGCCAGGGTGTCTGCCTGGTGTCCGTGAACACCCAATCCAACCTAAATTTGTGCATAGGTCTCGTAGGCAAGATTTAATCCCGCCAACCTAATTTTGTTTAAGGTCCATAGGGGGTTTTGCCTTACATGTTTGAATTGCTTATATGTGAAGCCCTTTCATTTGAGCTAGGCTTGTGGGATATATGCCAGCAACAACCATTGGCTTTTGTTTTAGGGTTCATCGTTCACTTCCTTCCGGATCTGCCCTAAACCTGAAGTCGCCACTCAGAGTGGACGGATCTGCCCCCCCCTTAAGTCGCCAGTTTCTGATCCTGATGCATGTGAATTCTGCTAGGAGCAGAAAAGATTTCTTTTATAAATATCTTTGCCTAATTCTACTATAAATAAGTGATGGGTCAATCCTGGTGCATGTGAATTCTGCTAGGAGCAGAAAAGATTTCTTTTATACATATATTTGCCTAATTCTGCTATAAATAAGTGATGGTCCTTCCTATGCATGTGAATTCTCTAATGAGCAGAAAAGATTTCTTTTATAAATATCTTTGCCTAATTTGGTTGCATGGCCTTTTTGGGTTGCTTGGCCCGGTTGGGGATTAATCCAACCCCAATGCTCGACCGCCATATCCGGTGTGGCCCAAGCCATCTAAATCAACAAAGAAGCAAAAGGTGGGGGAGAGACCCTTCAAACTCAAGCATGCCATTGAGTTTGAGAGAAGAAGATGAGCTTCAAGGTCTATTTCCAGTGATGGACGAGATATAATGATTAGTACTGCAAGCAGAGCATGCAGAAGTTCGTAAAGGGTGGCACGCCCCAAAGAACCAACCTAAACCCTGTCCACCTCGACCAAGGATGCCGAAGAGGGTTCATCACGAGCCTAACTTCAAGCACAGCAGAGCCTTTCGGGAGATTCAACACTTTTAGCAGTGCACGAATCTCATGATTCGGAAAGCCCCATTCGAGTGCCTTCCACGAGAGATCATGCAAGACTTCAGGACCAACTATTGGGTCACCCCGATGATGGTGGGGCCACTGCAAGAGGAGGCCACGGCGAAGCTTGTCCAACTTTTCGAAGAAGACAACCTTTGTGCCATACATGCAAAAAGGGTTACCATTATGCCCAAAGGACTTTTTGACATGAAGAATTAGAAAGGATAAAATTTAGGAAGTTTTTGTACAGAATCTTGAACTTGCATATGCATATTTCTTGAATTAATGATAGCTTACAAAAATCCAACAAAAATGATGAAAATTAGACCAAGTTCAAGTGACTTAGTTCATTTCGTGCCAAATCGCATTCTAAGACTCTCAAAAATCCCATTCGTACAGAGTAACCCAGTTTTCCTATTTTTTTGCTTAAAAGAGTTAGATTAAGATGGGAAAGATTGATATAAATAGGCTAGAAACGAATGAAATTTGCATTTTAGCACTTTACATCACCCAAAAAGATCAAGTTTCGACCAAAATAGACCCACCCAAATCACTCCACGTCCCGAGACTCTTGGAAGTCCCATTCGCGAGGAGTAACCTGGTTTGACCAAGTTTGCCCCAAAGTTGTCCAAAAATCACCGAATAAACCACTCCATTGTATTTTTTTTACCTTGTTTTTAGCTATATTAGCACTTTCAATAAGTCAAATCGGTCCATTATACCTTCCAGAACCTAGATTTTCTCAGTAGGCAGTTCCGGCAGGGAAACCTAGGCAGTCAGGATCTATATGAGGGAATTCCATTTGACCTTTTTCCTTATCCAAGCTTGTGCTCTCCCTGATCAAGCGATTTTCCAACCCTTTTGTCGTCACCCCGAACCGTTTCTTACGTTAGTGTTGCCCCAATGGCTCCTACTAACTTCATCGAATGGTACAACAACACTAACCATATCAGCAAGTGCCTCTCAAAGAAGCCTTCTGGGTGTTCAATCATCTTTTCGACCTTCATGCAACATTGACAAGGACACCCTTCTACACTGACATGTGTCAGTATGATCGCAGGTCCTACCTTGGGAAGTTACCATCCCACCACGGGGAGGAAAATGGGTCTCCTTAGAGACACTCAGTCGTGCTGGGTGGGGGTGCAAGAGTCAAGAACCAGGTTTGGGATCAGGCGAGGAGCATGCCAGATTACATGAGCTGCAAGGCCCACAGACATAGATATATGTCATCTCCGGCCGCTTTGGCAACATTCATGCACTTCAAGGCCATCAATAAAGTAGGGGACCCATCCAGCCATTGAACTTAGCACCCTTAAATATAAGGGCAAGTAAACGCTTCATCCAACAGCTCGATTCCACCGAATACGTTTACTAGGGCACTTCTTCGGGGCAATTTCAGCTAGAGTGAGGAGGAAGTGGAAGAACATGATGAGGAAGAAGAGAGATGGCTCGCAGAAATGATGGAGAAGCAAGTGAAGAGCCACGAGGAGGAAATGAGAAAGGCTACATAACCACCAATAGGCATAATAACCCTATCCCCAGTGGTCATCGAAGGGAAGGAGTACCTTTTCGTCAACGAGATCCTCCACCTACCATATCACCTAGAGGAAGGATTAAGAATACATAAGTTATTGGGCCTTATGGAAGAGGGGCAACAAAAGGACCTCATCGACTACTCATACCAGGAATTCTTCATAGAGGTAGCAGAAAGGCACTCCTATGGGGGGAAACAATGTCGGATATGGCAGCCTCTCAGTACATAAGGCAGAGCTTCTAGCAACAACAACCATACATATCAAAGGAGGAGTTCCAAGTAAGCCAAGCCAACTTATACAAGTCAGGCAGGGGACCAAGCACGAGCTATCTCTTCGATCAAGTAGTGTGAGAGAAAGAACTCACGTCAACTTTAAAAGTGCTACCACCATGTAGAGGGACCATGATGATCTCTTGGCAGTAGACATCTATGGCAGCTCAGCTGGAAGGAAGGATGTAGGAGCAGGGAAGGCAAAGGCAGGGCCTCAAAAGGGGAAGGCACTTTGCTATTACCTTCCAACCCTAAATAAACGGCAGATGATAGTATTCCACAAGGACATCAGTCCAATGGGAGAAGAGGACGTCGCTCTCCTCACGTCACTGTCCCATTTCGGCAAGCACGCCAAGATAAGAGAGTATGCAGATCATGTAATTCTCTTCAAGAGGTCAGTGGCACTATACAAATTGGACTTCACGCCAATTGGCTCGAGCTTTGGAGGGAGGATGTTCACGAAACATCTCCGAAACATCGGCAATTTTAAGATGTCATGCCATATACTTGGCCATATAGAAAAATAATCTAAGATGTTTTAAGATCATAAAATCATTGGGTTCATTGGTTATTTCCATGTGTGAAGCCTCTGCATGTCAGTTGCAAATACATTTTAAAAGAAAATGAAATTGAAGACGTTAGCATGCATGGATTCATCAAATGCACTTGGGTGATCAGAATTGAAGGAATCACAATTGATCAAGGGAACATCCCTATGATGCTTGGATCTGTTGACTCAAAAAAATAAAAAAAAACTGGCAGTGATCTTATGAGCAGTTGAAGCCTAGTATCGGAAGCTGCCTTGAGCTATTGTAGAGGTCAAATCGATTGAAGCTTAGTATTGGAAGCTGCATCTGAACTGTTGCAGAGGTCGAATCAGATTGGAGAGTGAGATGCTCCAAATTCTCTTGTTGCTCTGGCTAGCCAGATTTCTGTAATTGAGGCAAGTTGTCTCACTATTTGTGCTATGGCTTTTCTAGCTGGAAGTGTTTGCTGCAACGAATCGCTTGGCAGTGGGTAGCTAAATGCTTGCTTACCATCTGTGAAGAATCCATTACTATTGCTTGAATTCCTTAAGGCTACTGTCGCATACGTCTCTGTGTTGTTGTACAGTTGATACACAAGTGCTGGCTGTTAGATTCGGCTGCATCAATCGTGACCGTAAGGCTGAGTTTGAAGTAGTAGAATATCGTCTGTAAGTTCACATCTATTTGTTGCAGACTATTGAATAAATAGAGTACTGTTAGATGTTAAGGAGTTACTGCAGAAACTTTATTTGTAGTTGTGGCTGTGATTTGATATAAAAATATCTAACAGTGGTATCAGAGCCATATAGAATTATGACCATCAGGTTTGGAGCCTCCTTGCTTAATGCAATAGAAGTGTATTCTGGTGGTTCCAGATTTGGAAGGAGAAGATACAGGAGGTACTAAATGCAGAAGGATTGATGGAGATTGTCCAACCTCCAGAAGGAAAGGATCTGAAGGAGATACTTGCAAAATTAGATAAATTGAAACTTGGTGAAGGTGAAAGCAAAACTAGTGAAGGTACTATCTATGCGGATAATAAAGTCAGAGAAGCAAGGGGAATAATTGCATGCAAAGTCGCTTCTAGTATATTGCTGAGAATGCGAGGTATGAATCCCCAACAAATGTGGAACTATTTGATCAATAAATATGAACAAAAATTATCATCCCAATTAGATGTTTAGGATAGAGAGCTAAGAATGCTAAAATATGGGGAAAGTGAAAATATCACAGACTTTTTCTCAAAGTTGGATAATATTTTTGCTGATCTAGATGTTGCAGGAACTAGGTTGAGTGATGAATTCCAAGTTCTAGCAATAGCTCCTGCTTTTTCAAACTATGATATGTTGTCCACCTTGATCAGGACCATCACCAAAAATTGGGACGATGCTGAAAGCTTGGTTAGGACAGAACTTGAGCAAAAGAAAATAGTAAGTGAAGTAGAAGAGAGTTCTGACATTTTGTTTGTGGGGAAACCCAAAAAGATTATATGGAAAAAAATAATGGTCCTTGTCATTACTGCCATGAAATGGGACATTTAAAAGCAGATTGCCCAAAAATAAACAAAGAAATGACTTGTTGTAATTGTGGTGGTATCGGGCATTTCTCCACAATATGTTCTAGCTCTAAGAATCATAATAAAGGACGGGGGAGATGGAGTTCTGAAAGGGGAAGCCCTTCTTATAGGGAAAGGGGAAGCTCATTAAGGGGAAGAGGAAGGAGAAGTGATGGAGTGAATATAACACAAGAAGTCGTGAATGAACAGGATAAGCAAGAAGAAGATGATCAAAAGGTAAAACCTACAATTTAGCAACATATATGGATAAATGTGTTGCTAAATGTGAAATTGATACATTTATAGTTCATATTGGAGTTGACGATCAATAGTCAATTCTATTGATTTTCTAGAACATATATGTGCTAGCAAAAATCTGAGCCATGTACAGTTAGGGAATGGAGATTTGCAAAAGTTGATGGGTAAAGGAATGTTAAAATTGTTTGATTTGCAAGGGAATAGAGTTGATATTTCTAATGTTTTGTGTGTTCCAGGGTTACATAAAAATCTTATATCTGTGTGCCAACTAGTTGATCTAGGCTACGAGTTAATATTTGTTAAAAAAGGCTGTAAGGTGTTGCCTGATGGTAAACTAAACTTTTTTGCAAAACATGGAAATCTCTTTCAATTTTCAAATAGTGTACGGCAAAGCATAAATGTATTGTCAGTCTCTTCAGTTTTAGTATGGCACAGTAGCCTTACACATACACATAGGTACATGATAAAGAAAGGGTATATTCATGGAGAAGATGACACGGATGAAAAGTTTGTTTGTTCAGGATGTATGTTAGGGAAGTCGACAAGACTGCCGTTTGGCAAATCAAAGAAAAAGGCTGCAAGCCCTCTTGATCTTGTACATACAAATTTCTATGGACCATTGAATATAGAGGGAAGAACAGGTAAGAAATATTATATAGCTTTCGTTGATGATTTTAGTAGAATGGGAAAATGTTATCTGCTTTCTTCTAAAGATAAAGCACTTGATGCCTTTAAGCAATATGTGAGTGAAATAGAAAGACAAATAGGGCGTAGACTTAAATATATTAGATGAGACAGAGGGGGTGAAATCCTCGCAAGAAGATTTAAACTTTTTTGCTTTGAACATAGGATAAGAACGCAGCTAACGTGCAGATATTCACCACAACAAAATGGTGTTGCAGAAAGGAAAAATAGAACTGTTCTAGATGATGTGAGATCAATGTTTAAGTTTGCAGGTCTTTCTAATTATCTTTGGGAAGAAGGGGTCAAAATGGTATTTTCTATACAAAATAAGTTGCCAACAAGTAGTCTAAATGGTGATATACCTGAGGTAGCCTGGTCACACACTAAAACAAGGTTTGCGTATGATTATTTCAAAGCCTATGGTTGTCTAGCATATGTTCATGTGCCTGAAGAATTAAAACTTAAGTTAGATGATAGAGCAGGAATAGGTTTTCTCTAGTCAGTTATGACGAGGAATCAAAGGGATATAGAATCTTTATGCCTGAAATAAGAAAAGTGATAGTTAGTCGAGATATATTCTTTGACGAGACTAAATTCTATAAAGATAGGCATGAGGTCTCGAAACTTGAATATGATAGCACAAGTATTCATAACGGTTCAAAGAAAATTAACATTATTGACACAGACTCAGACGAAGATGATGCAGAAATTGACGAGGATGCTGGAGAAGGAAGTAGCAATATGCCATACTTCTCGATTAAGCAGCATGTGAGAGAGAGAACTCACGTCAACTTGGAAAGCGCTACCACCATGCAGAGCGACCATGATGATCTCTTGACAGTAGACATATATGACAGCTCAGCTGGGAGGAAGGGAGTAGGAGTAGGAAAGGCAAAGGCAGGGCCCCAAAGGGGGAAGGCACTTGCAGAATATAGTCATGTTAAATCCAGTAACAGAGAATGCTACATAGAAAGATATAGGGCTATAGTTGGAGACGTTTTGTTGAGTTGAGCCATTGAATTGGGAAGCTTAACCATTAGACATTATTTAATGGTTAAATGTTAGGAGATTACATGGTTAAATATTTAGAAGGTTACATCGGTCGAATGTATGGAGGACAAGTAACAAGGAATAGATCTGGCAAGTGAATACAACAGTGGCGGGAAGCATCAAGAAACCTGAGCGGCCGGATCCAAGCCTAAGCGGCCGGATCTGGCCCTATAAGATGAATGAGAATGTAAAATATGATTGAGTTGTATTGTCGAAGATGCAGGCTTGGGCTATCGAATGAAAATATTCAGCTATCTAATGGTTCTAGACCTTAATGCTTTGATCATTTTATTTCATTGTCTCATGCATTAAGTTAAGAAATATTGTCTAGATATTGATAGAAAAGTATTGCTAAGAGATCAATAAGAAGTCATTGAATTAATTATTTGTGGCTTTGCATCATTGTAAAATCTTCATTTGGTATCAGAGCATAACCAGGTTGGAAAAAATGTCAACTAGACTAGGAGCATCTCTTCTACGTGCTGTTGATGTGTTTAAAGGAACAGGGGGCTTCCAAGTGTGGAAGGAAAAAATAAAAGAAGTGTTGGAGGTGGAAGGTCCGTGGACCTATGTTACAGAGAAGTTGAGCGATTGAGCGGCTCAAAGAAGAAGAGGAAGGAGGCGCTTAGATCAACCGCCCAAGTTCAAGTGCTAAGGACAAGGATGATGAAAGTCTTAATCGAGGTAAGTTCGAGATAAGTGTAGCAAAGAAATTGGTTGAAGCTAAAAGTATTATTATCACAAGCTAGGATCCAAAGATACTTCTAAAGGTCGAGGTATGAGTCCTAGAGCTATATGGAAGTATTTGATTGCTACTTATGAGAACAAAAACATCTTCACAATTGGATGTTTTAGATGTGGAGTTAAGAAATCAAATATCATGATAAAGAAAATATCACCGAAGTTCTTTTCGTAAATTTGATAACTTGGTTGCGTATTTAGAGGTCGCAGGAGTGATGATCACTCAAGAGCACCAGGTAATGACCATTGCCCGTGCTTTTTCAAACTATGAGCATTTGTCTACCTTAGTCAGAAACATAGCTAAGAATAGAGAAAATGCTGAATTAATGGTGAAGACTGAGCTTGAGCAGAAAGCTCTTATTAGTGAGTCAAATGAACAAACTGAAATATTATTTGCTGGAAGGGGCAGGGGTAAAAACACTGATAGAAATAAGATTGGCCCTTGTTATGTGTGCAATAGCTATGGACACTTGAAAAACAATTGTCCAAAGAATGTGAAAGAGAATAAATGCTATAATTGCAAAGTGGTTATGGTCATATGGCAAATTTAACCGCTCTAGTCCAAAGGACTATGCTAGAGGGAGAGGCAGAAGTGATAATCCTAGAGGGGATTTTGCAAGAGGAAGAGGCTTTAATCCAAGGGGAAGAGGAAGGGGAAGAAATACCTCAACAATTAATATTGCCAAGAATGTAGAAGCTGAAGGAGAAGAAATAATGGACGAAAATATAGAGGTAAGTAGCACTGATTCAGAAATTTTGAAAGCTTTGTCTTATAAATGAAACAAAAACTAAGGATGACTTGCTTGTGTTAGATTCAGGAGCTGAAAGATCAGTCATAAAAGATGAAAGCAAGCTTAAAGGAAAGGAGAAAAGGGGGTCCAGTTTTGTGCAAATGGGAAATGGAAGTATGCAAAAGGTGGAGTCGGCCGAATGCTAGAAATTTTGATCTTTCGTGGAAACCAAGGAGCTTAGAAATGTATTATGTGTGCCTTCAATTATCAGAAATTTAATTTCTGTTAGTCAACTTGTTGACTTAGGCTACAAAGTGTGTTTTGAGAAAACACATTGTAAAATCTTTCTTGAGAATGAATTAAAATTCTTAGCAAGGAGATTTGGAAATTTATTTGCATTTGACAATGCAAGATCTGATGGTTCTATTAACTTGATCTCAGCTCCTACAATAAAAAATTGGCATGAAAGATTAGGGCATACACATTTAAACAACATTCAGTACATGATCAAGCACAATATGATTATTGCAGAGCAACAAAAGGATGAACATTTTGTTTGTGAAGGCTGCTTGCTAGGAAAGCATACCAGATTGAGGTTTTCTAAATCACACAAAAGAGCAAAGGGAATTCTAGATTTGATCCATACAGATCTATGTGGTCCAATCAATGTAACTAGTATGACAGGAAAAAGGTATTTCATCACCTTCATAGACGATTTTTCCAGAAAAACCACAACTTATCTCTTAAGACATAAAGATCAGGCATTCAATGCATACAAAATCTTTGAGCAAGAAGTTGAAAGACAGACAGGAAGAAAAATTAAGTGTATTAGGTCTGACAGAGGAGGAGAATTTTTATCAGGGGAATTTAATCAATATTGCAGGGCTCGAGGCATCAAAAGACAACTAACATGCAGGTTCACACCTCAACAAAATGGAGTAGCAGAAAGGAAGAATAGGACCATTTTGGATGCAGTTCGATCTATGCTTAAACAATCAGGTATGCCAAATTATCTTTGGGATGAAACTGTTAAAACTGCAGTGTACATTCAAAATAGGCTTCCCACATCAAGTATTAATGGCAAAACCCCTGAAGAAATGTGGAATGGTCACATACCAGCCTATGACATGTTTAAAACATTTGGATGTGTAGGATATGTACATGTGCCAAAGGAAATCAGGTTGAAACTTGATGATAGGGCCATTAAATGTTACTTAGTAGGGTATGATGAACATACCAAAGGATATAGAATGTTCCACTTGGAAAAAAGGCAAATAATCATAAGCAGGGACATTATTTTCAATGAACTGGGTGTACAAGGACGAGAATAAGGAACAAAAAAGTAATTCCAAAAACAAAGGATGATGAACATGCAAACAAGGAAAGTAGTTATGATGATTTTGAAGAAAGATCGAGATGGATCATAATATATCCGATGCAAAAGTCAAGCACTCAAGGGATGAGCAACAATCGAGATAGAACCCTAAATGCAAAATGAGGAGGCCTTTGAACATGGGGTGACAATCAAATCGAAATAAGAAGAGGAGGAAAAACAAAATTGAAAACCTCAAGGAAGGAATGCAAGTAGATCTTGAGACATATGGCAGAAGTGATAGTGGAAAAAGTAAAAGACTCAATGATGATGAATTAGATATACATCAAATTATGGCTCTTATTGAACCAGGGTTACCAACTAATTTTGTTGAGGTCATTAGCTCGTAAAAAATTCGCACAAAATGGATGGCAGCCATGAAGGAAGAGATGTATGCATTTGAAAGAACACATACATATGAACTTGTTAAGCAACCAGATGGTAAGAATGTTATAGGGAGCAAGTGGATTTACAAGGTTAAAACATGGATAAATGGAGAATCAAAATATAAAGCGAGATTAGTAGCTCAAGGATTCACACAGAAGAGAGGTTTAGATTATGAAGAGACTTTCTCTCCAATAGTTAAATTGACAAGCATCAGGGTCTTGCTTGCTTTTGCAAATGCAAATAATTTAGAAATACATCACATGGATGTAAGTACAGCATTTCTAAATGCAGAAATAAATGAGGAAGTTTATATGAGACCAGCTCCAGGTTTTGAACCTAAAGGAGAAAACACGGTCTGGAAGTTGAAACGTGCTGTGTATGGGCTAAAACAAGCACCCAGAATGTGGTACAACTGTATAGATAGCTATCTGCAAAAACAAGGGTTTAAACAGTTTATGAATGATGGGAGAATGTACATTCTCAACAAGGGAGATCAATTTTGCAATATTGCTCTATATGTGGATGACAATATACTTGTGTCAAGCAACTCTGAAATTCTGGAATATTGCAAAAATATTCTAACTAGTAAATACAAGATGACGGATTTGGGTGAACTAAAAAAATTCTTGGGAATGGAGATTTACAGGGATAGATCCAAAAACATCCTACAAGTTACTCAAATCAACAACATTGAAGGTATGTTAAAGAGATTTTGCATGGAAGATTGTAATATTTCAAGAACTCCAATAGTTCAAGGTCTGAAACTATCAAATGACATGAGTCCAATGAATGAAGCAGAAATGATCAAAATGGCACATGTTCCTTATAGGGAATTGATAGGTTGTTTATTGTTTGTCTCAAAATCTACCGCACTGCACATTGCTTATACCGTCCGCCTTGCTTAGCAGATTTTCTAACAATCCGGGATATCAAAGACCGGATAATAGCTAAAAAGAGTGATAAGATACTTGAAGGGTACAAAGGATCATGGTCTCATGTTCAATAATAAGGATTTGACATCGACAGATATGCCGATGCATCGGGCAAATGATGTAGACACTAGAAAATCCACTTCGGTTTTTGTTTGATGTTAGGAGGAGGAACAATTGCTTGGAAAAGCAAAAACAATCTAGTGTAGCTATGTCCACAAATGAAAGTAATACAATTCAACTACACTTGCAGCAAAGGAAATTGTTTGGGTAAGGCGTTTACTTGATGAGCTCAAAGTTTTCCAAACATCTCCTACAATATTATTTTCAGATAGTTTAAGTTGTATTGCAATTACCAGGAATCCAGTGATGCATCAGAGAACCAAGCACATAGAGTTACATGTGCAATTTATCCGAGAAATGGTGAGCAAAGGCATTATAACTGTGAAACATGTTTCAACAAATGATCAAATAGCAGATGTGCTGACTAAAGGTTTGTCAGAATTTAAGTTTCAGAAATTTAAACAATTGTTGGGAATTTCAGAGGTTGATCCCACAGCATAAAATCACAAAGGATCCATGGAATAATCAGCTAAAGTATTGAAGCAGTTGATTTAGCAATATGAACATGTGACATTAAAGGGTTAAACCTGAAAGCCTATACTATAAACAGTTGCAGAATTTTGTTCTGAAGATATGAGCAGGAAACAAAATATCAGACCAATTCTCATTTGAGAAAGTGTGCAAATGATGAAGATCATGATTGCAAAAACATTGAAGTTTATATAATCTGACTATGAGAAGCAGTGGCAGTAGGCAGACTGTATTAACATCTTGACTGCACAAACATTAAAGTTCATAAACAGTGGCAGTAAGCAGACTGTATTGACCATCATGGGAGATAGGTTGATTGTTGTATTAATCTAAAATGCAGGAGCTATTATGGTGTGAACAGTTACAGGTTCTAGATCTATGTGAAAATTATGAGGTGAAAGGGCAAGTCAGGAAATGAATGCTTTCCTAAGTTCACCTCAACATACATGACAAAGTTCTGCAGATACATGTCTCAGAGGATGTTAACATGAAAGGGGAATGCAGAATATAGTCATGTTAAATCCAGTAACAGAGAATGCTACATAGAAAGATATAGGGCTATAGTTGGAGACGTTTTGTTGAGTTGAACCATTGAATTGGGAAGCTTAACCATTAGACATTATTTAATGGTTAAATGTTAGGAGATTACATGGTTAAATATTTAGAAGGTTACATCGGTCGAATGTATGGAGGACAAGTAACAAGGAACAGATCTGGCAAGTGAATACAACAGTGGCGGGAAGCATCAAGAGACCTGAGCGGCCGGATCCAAGCCTAAGCGGCCAGATCTGGCCCTATAAGATGAATGAGAATGTAAAATATGATTGAGCTGTATTGTCGAAGATGCAGGCTTGGGCTATCGAATGAAAATATTCAGCTATCTAATGGTTCTAGACCTTAATGCTTTGATCATTTTATTTCATTGTCTCATGCATTAAGTTAAGAAATA
The DNA here is from genome assembly GCA_021234155.1 of Isoetes taiwanensis. Taxonomy (NCBI): domain Eukaryota; kingdom Viridiplantae; phylum Streptophyta; class Lycopodiopsida; order Isoetales; family Isoetaceae; genus Isoetes; species Isoetes taiwanensis. Next base: position 2,388,644 of record JAJEKV010000090.1, read on the forward strand.
TTGTCTAGATATTGATAGAAAAGTATTGCTAAGAGATCAATAAGAAGTCATTGAATTAAGTATTTGTGGCTTTGCATCATTGTAAAATCTTCAGCACTTCGCTATTACCTTCCAGCCCTAAGCCAAGGGCATATGATAATATTCCACAAGGACTTCAACCCAAGGGGAAAAGAGGACGTCACTCTCCTCACATCATTGTCCAGCTTCGACAAGCATCCCAAGATAAGAGAGAATGCAGATCTTGTAATTCTCTTTAAAAGGTCAGTGGCACTATACAGCTTGGACTTCGCACGAGGGCATCTGCGTGACGCACCCCTAGCAATGATAGCAGTCATGGCACCGAAACCTTCCGCGCCCCAGTTGGCTCGAGCTTTGGAGGGAGGATCTTCATGAAACATCATTTGAAACATCGGCAAGGGCCTCATGCTAAAAGACATCAAGCAGTTCTTCAAGTCCAAGCACTGATCACGAGATTAGATCCTTCGCGATTGTAATAACTAAAATGTTTTGAGTTACCAAGTGTATTGTTGTAACTTTTAAGCTTAAAATTGTAGGGCTATGATATGTTCAATAGAAATAACATTTGTAACCTTATCATCCTGTTGTATCTTGATTTCTTTTATCTATAAAACAAATCAATATAGGACTATCATAATAACAAATAATTTCAAATGATAAGCATGTGCTAATCCTTGCAGCAAGAAACTCCGATTCAACCTCGCAGGTCCAGGATAACCAAGGACGACAACGCAACTGGCTACCCAGGAACTTGTTTGGCAGGGAAACCAATGAAGAGGAGAATATGTCAGTAGAAGCTGTCAATAAGCAACTGACACAGATGCGTAACTAGATGGCGCAGCTGGTGCAATGGGCTACCCCATTCATGCGAGCTCAAGAGTGTGTGGCATATGCGACCTCCACCGAAAACAGAACAGGGGGGCCAACCGAAACAGGAGGCAGCACCAGTAGCACACAGGGACATGAAAAGGAAGAGAAGAAACAAGAGGAGCCCTAGTAATTTGAGCTCCAACACAGAGACTAACCCGGGCAGTGGATCAGATCATGAAGTGTTATTACTTATTAGCATTTGATCTAATGGTCAAATACTAGTCTAAGCAATGTGTCAAATATTAGTCTAAGCAAGATGGACACCGTGTATTCCTCGTTCCAAAAGAATGCCGAAAGTAACCAGCTTTACTAAAAGCTTGCTAGGATCTCCACATTACCACAATTTCGAGGTGCTAACGTTTCCCACATGTATGACAATGAATAATTGCATCCAGCTGCTTTGGGTCCTTGCGCCTTTGTTGGGTGGCAAGCAGATGCCAGGGATAACATTGTTGCTCGCTTAATGGGTTCTTTGTTTTCAGCCTTTATGTCATGGCCAGGAAAGGAAGGAAAAAAAAACTCAAACAAAAAGAATTCCTTTTACATTATCAGGGGTTTAGGGTTCATGCTACTTGCAGCGTCAATGTCACTGTTGCAACTCGACGTGGACCCAATTCTTAACCACGGATTTGTAGAGCTCTGATCTTATTGGGGTACTTTGGGACAATGATATTCTGGTTTATCTGCATTATGCAGCTCGATGGGCACTAGAATTGCAAGCTTTTTTTTTTTCTGTAAAGCTTGATTGAAGGTAGCAGAGATGCTGACATAGACTTTTGCGATTGCCAATCCACCGACAATGACAACAGCGCAAGCTCCTCCTTTATGCAATTTGTCGACATTTAGGATTGATCCTATTTTTTATCACAGAATCAGAAAAAAATGCCAGCTTCCCGGTTATAGCTCATGCAGATTGAGCTTGCATGCTAAAAAATGCTTAAAATGTTTTTCTCATGATCAAAGAGGCCCTTTATATGATGGCCCTGCTTTGACCACTCCCATGGATGCGAAAGAAGATGCCCAACAGAGGATTTGCCAACAGTTGAATGAGGAGATTACGAGTCCGCTCAAGGAAAAACAGAAGAATGAAAATGGAAAGGCATCAGAATTATTTTATGTTGTGAAGACATCAAAGGATAGTAATTTTGACATTGACTATTTGGGAGAGAGCACAAAGGGTGACATGAATGTAAGAAAGGAGTTGCTTCACACTTCAGGTGAAACATTGTTTCTTGCCTGTGTGCTGATAACAATCAAAAGAATATTATTTTCTGGTTCTCTTTACTAGAAAATCCGTATGGTTATAAAATGTAGTTGAAGTCTTAAATTTTTCTATACAACCGTTCAGAGTACTTGTAGTTTTTGGCTTCTTTTAAATTTCAAAATGGTACTGGTTTGAAGTCTCCATTGTCTTACTGGTTTTTAAATTAGTTCCCTCATACTGATTGACACATACTATAATCATGTTGTAACACTGCTTGCTAAGTTCCACATATCCATCCCTTACCATTTTAGTGGTTCTAACGTTATGGATGTTTGTTTCATTTAGATCTCCTGTATAAATTACTGTAACCAGCCTTTCATTAAGAACTTCAATATGCCACAGTGTGTCTTTGGATTATGGCTGCAACATCTTATCTTTTTAATTGGTTATATTCTAGGTCATTTTGCTTCTTTGAATTGAGTGCTTGGGCCAAAGTCCATGCTTTTTGACTCCTAGAACACAATCATGATCCTTGTGTCTAATGTAGAGCCTGATGGAGTTCCTATTACATTAGAAGGTCCAATTGAAGATCTTGCAAGGAAAGAAGCAAGAGAAGCAGGACACTTGCTGAGAACGTTAGGGATTCCGGTAAAGTACAACTGTTCCACTTTATCTTGCTTGTGTCTATAATTAATTGGTAAGTCTTGTTGAGGGGGATAGATTCACCTAATATGCTTTCCTTCCTGTTACTTGAAGTGGCAGTAATTGTTTTCAGCTAAGAAACAAATGAATAACATGTTCTTATCAACTATTTATTATCAAGGACGTTTTCTGTATGCACTTAAGGACAGAAATTTTATATTTACTGCCTCAATGCGTGTTATCAAAGCTAGCACAAGTATCAAATAAAATATCTTATTGCATATGAATTATGTAAGATGTGAGTTTGATATTTAAGAGCAAGGGAAAATAATTAGAGTGGTGATCACAGACACGAATACCAAGAGTCATTGGGTAGTAATGCTGTTGCTGAGTGCATATAGCAATATGGAGGTGTGGGGGGCAGATAAGGCTAGTAGAGGCTAACTATAGCATAGTTTAACTATATGCGCTAACATGGCTGAAGCTCACTATGAACTTTTTGATATGACAAAGACATGAATACTTAAGCATATTCATGAATTCTGACGGGTCCGTAATAGTCAAGAGAACCTTCCCTGAAGACTTTATAAAGATGGTCATCATCAGGCCAGTTTCATTATTTTGAGCATACTGCTAGATTGGGAGAAGTTAACAGACAGTCAATTCTATCTTATTCTGGCATTCTAACTTGATTGGAATTCGATGTCAAAATATTGATCCAGATTAAGGGAAAGCTTGGTAACTTGCACGCCTAGTTCTGCAACATGAGCACATACAGTCTGCAAGAAGTCTGGCAGAGGTAGTCTGGTTTATGGAGCATACGCTACCCAGTCAAAAGGAAGTTAAATCTTGACAAGTTTACAAGAACTCCAAGAAAGGTTTATGCAAACGTTCTAAAAATACATCTTCCCTGTTTTTGAAGAAACGTAATTCTCAGTTGCATGTTTAGCATCCCCAGAGAATTTGAATGGAGACATTAGGTCCTATAAGGACTCGGCCTGAGAATTGTAAATCACAAAAATAACTAGAAATTGTGTTTTTTTTGCACCTGATTCTCCTGCCTACTCTAAAAATATGCTCTGATATAATCATCTGGCCACTTTTATTTTCTGCTAGGCCGCCACTTCTTGAAGGACTCCTTGTGTTTTCATGCTGATCGTTTTATAAGAAAATAATAGAATGTGCTAAGCTCAAGCTACGAAAGGACATATTCAATTTTAACTATTAAGGAATGTATGCGCTGATGTAACATGACATGTCAGCCATCTATCTTGTTGCTTATAATTCTAATGCATATTTGTTAGTTTTACAGGAACATTATCCCCAAGGTATTCCTTCAAGGGGCATCTTTTGCAGCAGAACATTGAATTTACGTTCAATTACAACAATTGGTTATGATATGGATTATACCCTTGTTCAGTATAGTGTTGATGTATGTACCTTGAATTTGCTATTTTCACCTGCTGATTGGAAATAGTTGAAACCTCATTAACCAGTTTCAGCGGGTTTTACAGTTTTTCATTTGATGACTCTGTCCATTGTTATTATGTTATTGGAATTTAGGCTTGGGAAGGCAGAGCTTAAAGTATGGAATGGATAACTTGGCGGAGCATGGGCTATCCTGTTGATGGACTAAAATTTGATCCTGACTTGGTATGGTATTAAAGTTTTTTCTTTTATTTCTTCGACCGGCCCCTTTATGCGGTCAATCTCACACTTGTTTATGCGTTAATGGACTGTGATCGTATCTACTTTTGTTCACAGTTGAGAAAGCATTGAAATGTCTTTTTGTCATCTTCTCTTCAGGCTTTTCTCATTTGATTTCTATGCAGTTCCTAGAGTTACCCATTCATTATTTTGCCAAGAGCTTGTTTGTTTTCCAGTTCCCCACATGCCTGCTGTTTGGCAGTAGGACCTCAGATTGCCAAGTGGTGTCTTGGTCAAAAGTAGAAATAGTGTGAAGAAGTCATTTCACATGTTTAAATATGGTTTATGACAAGCTTAAGAGATCAAGGAGGGTCACAATCTATTCTGAATAGAACTGTGCATGCGTCTTTGTTCTTGTCTATGCACTATCATAATCGTGGGTACAGAACCATCTGACAATGCTAAGCAAAGGAAGAAAGTAAGACAAGTAGGTATTTTCATTTGCAGGTAATAAGAGGCCTGATTATGGACAAAGATAAGGGAAACCTAGTGAAAGCTGATCGTTTTGGATATGTGAAAAGGGCGATGCATGGTACCAAGATGATCTCTAACAGAGCCATAAGGTACTGGCGTGGCTTAGATTTTTGTGTTTTTATCAAGGAAGAATGCAGAATTGTGTAAGTTCCAAAACAAATGCTACTTTGTGCAGTGAGATGTACGGTAGGGAGTTGGTAGACTTACGGAATGAAAGTCGCTGGGAATTTCTTAACACGCTTTTTTTTTCAGTCTCGAGGCAGTAATGTACATGCAGGTACGCCTTTCTTTCCTTTGCTTGTGTTGTGTTACTTCAATAGCTCATAAAACCTCTAATTATTACGCTCAAGCAGATACTAATTTATGTGAAGATGTGGTTGCATGGAAATGTTTGAAGAGATTTGTGTCTGTTTTCTTATGTGGATTCCCCATATCTATCATTGTTTTACAATTTCTATACTTAAAGATGTGTGCCTACAATTTTGGGCTTGAATTTGTTAGTTGCTAGAACAAAGATAATATTTTCTTAAAACATGTTATTGATGCTAATAGATGGTAGAAAGATTGGACGAGGGTGCATTGCCCCCACAGCTAGGTCCACTTGATTATCAAGGGCTGCATAAGGTACGTAAAACTAGTAAATACCAGTTTTGTTGCATGACTGACTTCATATATATTTTTTGAAGGTTGTAGCAAGAGCACTTTTCAGAGCCCATGTTGAAGGGCAACTGAAGGTAAATATTAGAAGAAAAATCTGTAAAGTATTATGTTTGAGTGTTCTTATTGTTTAAATTTTTTGTCAGGCTGAAATTATTAGTGAACCTGAACGTTTTGTGGAACTTGATCCTGAGTTACCTCTGGCTTTGTTGGATCAAAAGGAAGTATGATTATTTGAAACTTTTGTCTAAGTAGATAGATAGTCAAGAAACTGTCATTCTATAAATGAATACACTATTTATCTCAGCTGCTGGAATCGCTTTTAAGTGCAGCATATTGAATCTCATGCGTCCAAAAGCTGTCTTTTAATTATAGGGGCATGGAAGTATAGTGGTGTAGCCTTGTAATAACTGCTTGCAATGTAGGCATCCTGTTCAGCCGAAAGTATTGAAAACGGGAAATAAGGATGAATATGCATCTATTGGGAATGGCTCCCATCATGGCTATAAATCGATATTCAAAACAAAAAAAGTTCTGAATCAATGTGATTTTCCATAGCACGATTACTCTGCAATACCAATCCTGCCAGTTTGCTTCGTGGCAAGCTTCCATGTCAAAGATCTTTAGAGGAACTCTCAGTACTTGCCCACTTGGGGGATTGGAAGAACCCCTACTTCCGAAACTTGACCACCTTGCAACGCCAGAATGTGTTGCTTCATATCAATATTTTACTGAGAGGCTTCCCTACTTAGCATTTATGGCGTCCAAAAATCAGGCTCTTCAGGATATCAAAGTTGTGCAACAAAATGAGCTTCTTAATAGACCAACTTCCGCTATTTAATATCATCCTTCAACCTTGGTTTGAAATGACCAGGTAAAAATGCATGATTTAGTATACAGGCTGGCAAGCAAATGGACCATCTTTATAGAGCTATCCACTAAAAAGAAAAATTCTACAAGGTTTATTTTTAAACATCTCCACAGATGGTTTCTTTAGACGACCTGAGGATTGTGGTTTTGTGTGTTTCCCCGCAAAAGCTAAAAGTTGAAGCTGGTGCCAAGCCAAGGTAGGGCACAAGAGGAAAGACTATCAGGGATGGCGGAATTGGAAGAGCACTTTTTCTTCTCTTGTCCTTTATACTACTGTCAAATATGTATTCAACAATTTTTTATGAGTTCTTAGGTGGTTCTTTTTGCATTGATTCTTGAAGAGGATGTTATTAGAGAAAGCATTGTAGGCCGTACAAACAACATATTGACATTCTGATGCACAGGAAAGTTCTCAATAGATTGTGAATTAGCATTTTCTCAATATATACATGTAGACATTTTCCTGCTGTGGGTTGTTTTCCACTGCATTGTCTGCCCTAACTTCCAGTTGCCAAAGGCATTCAAAAAGGAGCGAGCTTGTTAAAATGCTCTAAAATCAAACCTCTGGTATATACTTATAATTTTTTGGGGGCATTCCATGGATGCAAAAAAATACATTGCTGGTGAATATATTGGGTGCATATTCAATCTTGCTATGTGTTTTCTGGAACACAGAAGCTTGTTTACAAACGGCTAAAGTATATATCTATTTTCAGTTGAAAGTTATTTAGCGAGAGTTTAGGTTAATGTTCTTTTTTTCACGTTCTATAAAATATGGTACTTGCAGGCTGGTAAGCGCTTACTCTTAATTACAAATTCGGATTATCACTACACAAACAAGATGATGCAATATGCCTTCAATCAGTTCCTTCCGAACAGAATGAATTGGCGGGATCTTTTTGAGATGGTAAGGGTAGAATCTTTTAACATTTACTAAGGTTATTTGTGCCCATTACTAAGATTAATTTTTTTTCTCCATGACGTCAGAGATAAATCTGCAAGAGCTGTTTATTTCCTCTCTCATTTCTGTTCCAACATGCTAATCTTTAAAGCTCACTGTACAGCCTCTCATATTTGATACGGAATTTTAGCTGGTGATTTTTTGCCATCATTGGTTAAGAACGACTTAGTTAATCAGCGGTTGACCAGAAACTAAAATGGAATTCGATTTCGTGTACCATGTTTGTTTATTGTTCTCTAATTTTAGAAGTTTAAATATTTCCATTAGTGTGTTTCTGCGCTGAAGAATTTTGTTATGCTTCAATTTGTTGCAATAATGCTTGCAATACCATATACTATTCATTATTAATCATGTGAACATGTATTTCGAAGTAGAAACGAAACTGGGAAAAATGCATGTAATGGCTGGTCAGTTTTTATAGATTGTCAACATAGCTGTTTTTTGGACATTCGGAGTATACATGGAGCTGATACCTTGCAATGCAACAATTTCTTGCAGGTAATAGTCTCGGCCAGAAAACCTGAATTTTTTCAATATGAACCATCCTTTGTATGAAATAGTCACAGAGGATGGTCTTATGCGTCCCTGCTTCAAGGCTAATCCAGGTGTGGCAAATGTTCAAGTGGTCTGATGCATGACAATGATGATGTTGCATTTAATTCTTTATACCTTGAAAAACTCATGCAAAGCAATACCATAGGATGCAGTTTTATAAAAAGTGGCTGTTTGTACATGTCTATGTGATAAAAGTAACAATGTAGGACTGTGATGCAAAATACCCACGGCGAGACTTGTTTAGTCACACGATGCTTTTCATAAAGAACTGGTATAATTAAAGAAATATTTTCTTTTCTTGCTTTTTGGTGCTGGCATCAGTATCATTTTAATATTTCTGTCATAGTTCTTCATCTTCACTTATGAAGCATATGAGGACTTGAGTTTTATGACTTACAGGTGGTCTTTACTGTGGAGGCAGTGCTCAAATGGTGGAAAAGGCTCTAGGATTTCAAGGTGACGAGACACTTTATGTTGGAGATCACATCTACACTGACGTTAGCCAGTCAAAGGTGCACCTTAGATGGAGGACAGCACTTATTTGCTCAGAGCTGGAGAAGGAGGTATTATCAAATGGAAGGTTTAGACGAACATGTGTCATGTAGGAAGAAGCTGCATTGCACTGCACAAGGACATGGAATGATAGTTAACTGTCAAGTTTTTGAGCAGCAAGAGAAGATTCAAGTGGCTGTCTGCCACTTTTGTTTACACCTTACATAGCGAGTTTTGTTTGACATCTGCAGTCTGTGAATATAACTTAAAAAAATTTGCATCTCCTTTCATTGTGTCAAGATGGGTTCAAGGCCCTGGGACAGAAAGCAGCATGTCATCCAGTATTTCCAAAAAGATCATTACGAAGCCAAAGCTAACTTCTGCTTCGATCAATTAGCAGCCTACAAGTGACGGGCGATAATTTTAACGAAAATATGTCATCTTTTGTGTGCTTGCGTAATTGAGTTTTTCATTGATCTATAAATTTATCTTAATTTAATGAACTCACTTGAAATCATTTAATTATTTAACTGTTATCTAGTAGGTTTGATAGATCAGAAGGATTTAACTGATCTTACACAGAAGCAATAAACAAAAGGATCATTTTATTTTAATCTTCTAGGTTTGAAAGCAAGGAATTGTGATATGCCCAATGTTTTTATGGTAATTGTGGTTCCTATGATCAAATATAGTTAAGGGCCATGGACATCTGTTGTTGATCATTGCATCCTCCTTATTTTCACTTGTGTTTCTAATTGACTTGCACTTATGTTCTCATAGGTAATGGCCTTGGCCTATGGCAAGGACCACAGGGCCAAGCTCATTGAGCTCATGGACCAGAAAGAAATAGTTGGTGATGTGTTCAATCAGCTACGTCTTGCTATTCAGCGGCGGAGTTGCGGTCAAGTTGCACAGGTTTGCCATTAATTTGTGGGCATTTGGTTCTTCTGCCTATGTTCAGTTACTAAGTTAGGAAGATGCAGACTGTGGCAGCATCACAAATGGATGATGGGGAAATTGCAGAGGCAATGCAAAAACTACTTGTTCTGATGGGAAGACTGGATCAAAAGATTGCGCCATGCTGGAAGCGGATGGGGAATATTTTAACAAGAGGTAAACACAAGTAAAAGCTCTGACATGCCTGTTGGTGGTTGTAGGTTACCACAGCTGATCATTGTTATTATGCTGAAACTAGATGGGGATATCTTTCTCGTGCTGGATTGTGGGATAAGAGCCATTTGACACGGCAAATAGAGAAGTATGATTTATCCTGAAATTACTGCTTTGGTCTCTCCTATCGGATTTCTTCTTGACAAGACCTCTTGATCAGATATGCTGATATATATATACATCTCGGCTCCAATTTCCTCCGCTATACACCTTTTATGTATTTCAGATCACAAGCACAGGTAATGCTGTATTTTGGGTAATCTCAAAGACACTTACGACGCCTATTGCAAAATGCTCCCACTTATGGTTGTTGCATCTATTTCAATAGCCATACCTCTATTCTCTGTATTAACCAGGAAGGCATGCAACTTTCTGATATTGTTGTTTAGCTCCTTTTAACATTGTGAAAATTTTCTGCAGACGCTTGCACATGACTGCCACCCACACTGCTTGAGCATGAGTTGTGGAGAGGATGATGGTTGAGACTTAAAAACCTGAGAAGCATAGGTCATTGTAAACAAGGTATTCTTTTCTTATTGTTCTGAACTGATCCAGAAATATTTGTTCTGGGTTCAAAAAGCAAAATAATGAGAGCAAAGAAGATTCGTATTGTTTCAACCTGGAATGTAAATATATAGCTGCTTATAGAATCTGATACTTCAATAATTTTGGACTGAAGGCATACATGGATGCTGGCATTCATAGTTTTGGACCTGGCATTCATGGATGCTGGCATTCATAGTTTTGGACCTGGCATTGAGAAGACACCTTCAAATCTTTATTTAGCAGAAAAAAATTAAATGGCGTCAATTCTTGCCCACGAGGGGTTCTCAAGATAAGTTGACCTGGCATTCATGGATGCTGGCATTCATAGCTTTGGACCTGGCATTGAGAAGACACCTTCAAATCTTTATTTAGCAGAAAAAATTAAATGGCGTCAATTCTTGCCCACGAGGGGTTCTCAAGATAAGTTGACCTGGATTGATTGGATATGCACCATTCAAACTACTGCACCTTCCAAATATGACACGAGTGTGATGTCTTTATTTAGCATCCCAAAAAATTAAATGGCGTCAATTCTTGCGGTAGATGCTGGTTTAAACCACCAACCAACAATCCCAAGGAACTACTGCACCTTCCAAATATGACACGAGTGTGATGTCTTGGGGTTCTTAATCCCAACAAATGAAATAAAAGATGCTGGTTTAAACCACCAACCAACAATTCCAGGAACTAAAGTTTGAACATCTTCAAGAAACAAGAAATAAAACAATCCTAAATGACCAAGTCCTTTATCAATATGTGGTATATATAAAGAGATTATAAAAATCTGCCTGAATTAAGTTTTGCAAAGTTTGAAAACCCTTCGTGCTCGAAGAACACAAATACTGTTATCAAGTGATGTAATGAATCAACAAGTGAATATTAAACACATAATCTCTTCCTATTTCAGTAGGCTCAACAAATAAAGTTTTGTCAAACATTATAAGGGGCAGCTTAATTGTCGCTTCCGAAAGATTATATTATATCTATGTTTGAAATTGCACATGTGGCAAAGATCAAAATATTCTTGAAGAATGCAGTGTGTTTGTAGAAGCCCCCATTCGAAGCTTCGAACATCGTGATTCCTTTAGAGACTTCGATTACAATATTGAATGCTTCCTGAGAGTTCTATGGGTTCTCGAGAGTTCTAGACCCCTCTTTGATTTTATATAAAAGGAGGATCGTGCATTAGCCGAATCAAAGTTGAAGTTGAAGGTATCGTGGTATTAGCAAATTTCAGATAGTCCGCCTCATGATGAAAGAGTGAATTATGGATGAAAGAGTGAATGGAAAGAATCGAAAGTTATCTTAAGAGAAAAAAATTAGATAAGCACTAGTGAAGACTTTTGGTGGTTGTGTGGTATAAGTATGTGCTTCCTACCGCCTATTGGTCAAAGCCTCAAATGTCACCAAAATGTATGTACAAATACAGATTGGATTTAGCCGGGATGTTATCCGATTTCTCTATTTTCTCAACTTGAATTGAGAGTTTATAGATATTCAATCATATTCTGTTTGTGCAGGTGTGAAGCTCAATGTTATTGACTCTCGTTTATATGGAATACAACTGCAAATGTTGTTCTTACAAGATTGTGCACAGCCTAACTATTATACATATCATATGATAATGTTTTTTGGGTTTCAAGCATGAGCGTTGATCAATTTAAATACATGACTAACTACCATAGGAAGATCCATTTGGCAAGCGGTGTTTTGATGGCCATGCATAGTTCTAACTTCATAGACAATATGCAAATTCAATTTTAGCCTCCTTTGTTTTTCTACTAATTATGCATTATGATGGAGTAAATCGCATTGGCTTGGGGGGTTTATGAAAAACAAACCCTCTAACGACATTGCTCGGGGTTGCAGTGAATGAGCTTATTCTGCTGTGCATTGGTTTGATCAACCTTGAGCTAGCCATGACGTTGAATCATGAAGGGCAACTCAGTTTAAAGGGGATAAACTGAGTTGCAAACAGTTTAAACGCATCAATTGAGAATTAAAAGTAAGGGATCAAATTAAAATATTACCTTGGCTTGAAAAGAGAGAGACAACCATTGCCAGCAGTAATCAAATTGGGCCCATGGTTCTGAAGAAATGTAACGGTCCTGGCCCCTATGGTCTAGTATACGTAATTGTGCATGTTACGTATATGAGTTGCATACGTACGTGAGGCATGCATGCGCATGCACATAAGCAAGGGTTTGCTTTGACCAAGGGTTTACAAAAGGCAAGAGAGAATTTGTAGAGCCTGGTGGTGCTGAGGAGACTAGAGGAGAATTGCACTGGGAGGATTGCATCAAATCTTCTATCAGGTGGGGTTTTTCGTTGCTTGATTTAACCCAAGGCACATGGGCTGCCGTGAAAAGATTTATGTATATTTTGCTAAGAGGATTACGGCATCTGTGTAGTATAGTATGCAAAGGATGATTGGAAGAAAGCCAAAATTAGTTGTGTTGTCCAGAGATGGCAAAAAAACGCAGGCACACAAAGACTAAAAAGCAAGAATAAGGGTTAATGACCTTTTAGGCCGGATTTGTAGAGGATGCCGCATCAGCCAAAGTTAAGGAATCTGAAAACCATAAAATAGTCGCTGAAATTTATTAGGTATCGTCCGATGCTTGGGCTTTAACCAGACATGGATTTGGAGTCTGGATTTGATTCAGTGTAGAGCCCAGGAGATTTGAAACAAAGGGAAGCTAAAATAGCATGCAAATTGAGATGGGTCAGGTCAAAATGGTTGAAAAGGGGCCAAATTTGAGTGGGCAAGGGCAGATTTGGTCAGGGCATGCATATATTAGACTAATCAGAAAGATTCAGACCAGCAAAAGTCTGCCAAAAACACGATTTTAGAAGAACAACCTTTGCATAATCGGATTTGGAACACAAGACGATGGCCGGATTGCTAAATCTATGCATGGGTTTCCTATTTTGATGCAGTAGAGGGCCGTGATGCCAACTTCGAGATCTCTGTTTTGGCTTGCTGTGTTATTTGTTGACATAGTTTTGTTTGGTTAATTGTTTCTTTGTTTGATAATTTCTTAGTCCATTTGTTTGTTGGCTTGCTGAAATATAAAGCTAGGTAACCATTGAGGGAATTGGGTTGTGCCTTGGCTTAAGAGAAGACTTATCTGACAGAGGGATGTGGAACCGAAGAGCTGGCCTGGGATAATAATGGCAAGTAGTGATACAATTAGTAACCAATTGCATTCTATGAATGGTCGAATCAAATCAAGATATTTTGTAATTTAAATCTAATAAAATCAGAGGTATTTAAAACAATGGTACAAGCTTGTTCCTCGGAGATGGGGCCTAGGCCTGGAATCCTTTGACAAGTGATATAAGCAGCTAAGGTCGAGGTCCTATGGATTTTTAAGTCGGAAGTGCATTTGGAGTTTCCACATTAGATGCATTAATAAAGCCCTTAGCTAAGGAAAGTGGGTTTTTAATTGAAATATTAAAAATCTTAGCTAACAATTATTAAAGATAAATTAAAGAGTGGAACCTTGGAGATCAAGTGAAGTTGGGTCGAGGGAGCAATATGAGGCATATGGGGGCGTCTATATGAGGCTATGGCATGGAGCACTGTAAGTCTAAGTGTATAATTGTAAGTTTCTAAGTTGTAGAACTATATTTTACCAAAGGCATCATAGCTAATAGATTATTCTCATGGGAGAATGGTTCCGAGATAAGGTTGCATGGAGTGGATTGGTGGTATCTTTCCTTGTCATAGCTATATCAATGATAGTTAGGCTTATGGCTTCCTCAATCCAAGTTTAGATTATGATCATTATCTTCATCAAAGAACTTAGCTACTTCAACTTGGGCAGTGTTGTGTGTGGGCAACAACAATATAATTTAGGCACGTGTATAGTAAATATTCTAATGAACACCACATGTCATGGTCTTTTTATTGTTTCACTGTTGTCTTGGTATTTGATTATGTACTTGGAACCTCCGGGGTCGGACTTCTAGGTTTGGTGGCCTAGGTTGCTTCGGCATGCTCATGTTCACCTGTGATTCTCTGTGGTATTCTTGTGCTCTATGACACCTGACATAGTTCTCCTGGCAGGGATGCTATGTCACCTCTGTGACTCGTGCTCTATGACACCGAACACAGTTCTCCTGGCAGGGATGCTATGTCACCTCTGTGACTCCATGGTAAGAGGTCTCCAGTGCCAGACGTGGGCTGGGAAGGGTATATGCATACGAGGTTCCCCACCAACTTTGCCAACGGGGCTCTGAATGTGAGCTGGCTGGGCATTTCTCAACGTAGAGCCTCGCTTGTAGGTTGGCTGAGCTTCCCATTGTCCCTGAGTTTTGTTTATGTTGTTTTGGTACTTGACTTTGTGTTCTTTGCTCATGATGCTTATGATGTTTCTTTTGTTATCATTGTCTAGCACTGCACCATTATGTTTTGAATTGTTCATGTTCTTGTTATCCAAGATTCCAGAGTGTTTCCATGTATGCAGCAGCAGCTATGGGATCCCCACTTAGTCATGAGGACTAACCCCATTGAGTGCATGTGCAAAGAAATCAAGGCAAAGAGCTGTTGATGGCGGCAATGTAGCCGGGAATCATGCTCGAGTTTTAAAGCTAGAAGTTTCTGTTTGATTTGCTCAACCCGATGTTGTATATATATTGATAATACTTAGGAATATTTGAGCTGTTTGATTTGCTCAATTAGAGATTGGAGTATATTAAGTTTGTAAATATGTTGAATGCATAAGCAGACTTGCTGTTGAATTTAGACTATAAATTTCAATTGAAAAGGAATATTTAATTCTTCAGCTAAATTCACACCAACATAAATCTAGCCTTAAGTTAGACAAGATCCCGAGTTGCCAGGAGGTTGGTTTGTGTTAGTTCCCCGATATAAATATGGGAAATTCCCTCCTATGGCGATTCTATCATTACCGAAAGGCCCTCCGTCCCGACTCCTGACCACTTGTGATGAGCAAGTATCCCAAGTTGAAGGACACAGAGGTGTCATTCTCCCATACCTTCTATGAGGAATCCTATATAGCGAAGCGCATGAAAAGCATCACAAAAAGAGGGCCTACTCCGGGCTCGACCCAAGGGTCAACCGACGGGCCAGGGCCTCTAGATAACAAATGCACGAATCATGACAATGGCATTGGCGGGCTTAGAACAATGGCTTAGTTCACTCCATCCGCCCTCCCGTGCACACTTTGCGATAGGTTGAAACATGCTATGGCGTGATTGCAGCCTTCCCGAGACGCAATCTCATGGATTCACCCTATAAGACTTCTCCGGGTTACATCTCTTCATCCAATGAGGCAAAAGTTAGGGAGGAGGAGCATATCTACTACTAGATGGCCTTTAGGTCTCTATCCCCTTAATCCATACAACATAGGAGGAAATGTAAAGAGAACATCTACTATACATACATCAATTCATTTATAACTTGATCAAAGCATAAAAATAAAGACTAATCACCGATCTACTCCTACAAGGGTTAGTAGAAGCTCAAACTATCGAGGAACTAACCTGTCTTGGCTTGATCCATTATCCCTAGAATTGGGCCGGAGGGCCATTTGAATACCGAATGGGTAAGTAGCCCCGGCCAATCGAAAGTTAGTCCAGTGGCTTTACCCCATGGGCCAATTTATTTCAATTACCACTAATTAACTAGGCATTTAGTCATTAAATAGTTTAATGAACTAATTTCTTATCATACCTAACCCCATGGGCCAATTTATTCTAATTACCACTAAATTAACTAGGCATTTAGTCAAGAATAGTTTAATGAGCTAATTTTCTAGAATAACTAACTTAAACCTCTTTAGTTTATCCCACAATGGTCCTCCATCCGACTCGATCCACTTTGGATGAGCAAGTGTCCTGGGCTGAAGGACACGGTTAAGGTGTCATTCATCCCACGCCTTCTATGGGAAAACCTATATAGCGGAAGCGCATATACAAGTTAGCACCTAGCACAATACACATAATAATATACCACCGAAAGTGGTGGTACATCCATCATCAATGCAATCCACAACATAATACCAATATAACATATGAAAAGCATCATAAAAGAGGGGCCTACCCCTGCCTCGTGACCCAAGGGGGTCAACTAATCCACACGCCTCCGTGATAACAATAGACAAAAACGCATAGTACAATGGCTAGGTAGTCCACTCCATCCGGCCCCTCTTGTGCACACTTGGCGATAGGGTGAAACATGCTATGGCGGGATTGTAGCCTTCCTGAGATGCAATCTCATGGATTCACCCTATGAGACTACTCCCGGTTACATCTCCCAGTCCGATGAGGCAAAGTTAGGAGGAGTCCCTTCCCCGCACAATTGTTCCTTGGGTATGCTAGAGTATCATGCCACCACAAAGGCCCACGCATCCATACCCGACTTAAAACCCTCCAAAATCCATAGGTCGGATCACTTCGACATGCCTTTGCGCACCCGTGAGGTGTCAAACCCATAATGGCCCACACACCTGACCGACACCGAGGAGCTCCTAGTAGCCGGCCAAGAAGGTTCCACCTCGCTTCACCACTGCTATCTCGCTCAATCACAACATAGCCTCCACAAAGAAGGTAGGAACTTGTGTACAGCTGCATTTAACGAGATTTAAGGGTTCTAGCTAGAGCATATCTACTACTAGATGGCCTTTAAATCTCTACCCCCTAATCCATACAACATACGAGGAAATAGAAAGAGAATATCTACATACATCAATTCATCTATAACTTGATCATAGCATAAAATAGAGACTAATCACCCATCTACTTCTACAAGGTTTAGTAGAAGATCAATCTGCCTAAAAACTAACCTGTCCCTGGCTTGATCCATTATCCCTGAGGGGTTCCATGGTTGGCTAGCTGAGCAGGTATGAACAAGCAGCTACTTCTTCTCCAACTCTCCCAAGTCGGATTGGGCTGTAATTGGGTTGAGGGCCACTTGAATACCTCTTAAATGCGCCCAGTGGTTTTACCCCATGGGCCAATTTATTCCAATTACCCCTAATTAATTAGGCATTTAGTCACTAAATAGTTTAATGAACTAATTTCTTAGCATACCTAAAATTAACCTCTTTAGTTTACCCCACAATGGTCCCAAAATACCTATAGTAACATGTCATGATATTTATACGTATATCGTATAAATACGTGGAACATCACAACGGAGTGGATTGATTAGCATAATCACTTATTTCTTTTGTAGGTACTACCTTCACCAATGTGTTGGATATATTAATTAGTCAAAATACCGCACACAACTAATTGCAAAATCATGAATGTCATGCTTACAACTCTTCTATTAGGATCTATGGTTTTAAAAAAAATGGCACTTCACATGTCTATACATTCCCTTCTACATTACCCCATGTCTGGCCTTCAATCTTTACTTCAACTTCATGGCTTACCTATTACCACCATTAAGTACCTTATGGCTCTATTCATTATCCATAAGAAGTTAACATTGTTCATTCTTGGCCAATCAATCCTTTGATCTACCATAATGTTGAGGCTGATGCCATTCTCTACACCCAAATGCTTAACCTAATTAGTTTGGTTTCATTAAGTGCTTCCTTATGCTCCAAGAACTCTTTCAAGGCTATCACATACCATATTTGCTTAGCGATAACCTTAGGGCTAGCAACTTTGTGTTAGACCTCAAGTAGGGCCATGATGCAATCATGACATTTCCTTCTATGCCACACATATGCTATTTACATATGAGTTCCAAATCATGTCAATTTCATGTTATAGCCAAACAATACTACTAATTTTTTTCGAAAATGACACAAAAACTTGTAAAACACATGGATTTTCGAACTTATGACCCCAAAATGGAAGAATAAAATGCCATGTCATCATGGTGAATAGGCGCGAATATGCCGACGTGGCCTTTTAGGCGTCGAACAGACAGTGCTGTGGCGTTCCTGCTTCTCTCAAAGGAAAGCAAGTGTCAAAAATTCCAACGAATGAGGCCCTAAAGAAAGCGATTCTGTTCCGGTGAGAACCCTCATCTACTAAGTTGTTATAATAGAATCTTCTCCTTGCAGGTTTTTATTGCTGCCCAAATGGTATGTTTGTGATCTTGATGTTACTGTATATATAATAATATATATAAGAAATTATTGGGCCGATGAATATGGTTCAGGTTTTAGATGGCATGCTCAATATACTTTGATCGTGTGCTTCCAACATCCTTTTATTCACATGTTATGTGGCTAGTGATTGGAATCTTGCTTTTCAAAGTCCCAAAGTTAGCCTCCAAGTCGAAAAGTCAGTAAATTTATTTAGTAGATTCAAATCCTCTGCTTTACGTGCACGGAGTTGAGTTTGACCCAGAATGCGTGACAGACATCATGAGGTCATGCATAATTCCACACCCTTGATAGTGCAAACCTGCAGGACAATTATCTATCAGGCCTCATAAGGTTTATATGGTGGGTTTTGGAACCAAAAAAGTATTGCAACTCATGAATGGATTTTGAAGTCGACAAATAAATTTTCCATTTTCTTTAGTAGCCGACACACTATGGAGTCACAGGAAGAATGAAGTCGAGAAAATAAATTTTCCATTTTCTTTAGTAGCCGACACACTATGGAGTCACAGGAAGAAATAAGAAAAGTCATGCATGCGTTTTGCATGACTATCAGGAATATAGTAGATGAACTGAGAAATATTCTGTGGCTAGAGCATCAAGGTTCACCTGCTATGGAGTTTTCCTGCTTCCCATTTTCTGATAAATCACTTCTGCTTTGGCAGATAAAATTGCCATTACCAACAGCCATGGTAAAGCTGGGATTTAAGCTATATTCCCTTAAAGTGCAGAGATGCGTAGCCATCACCATTATGCATCAGATGTATTATGGGAATTGTCGTCTGCTGTAGTACCATACTCAATACATCCAACTTTATAGTTCGTACATTTGGTGGAAGTTGTTGAGATTAGTATGATGGGGGTGATGCAAGAGAAACTAGGAGAAGCGCTTGAAGATGTTCAGAGGTTTATAGCGACCAGGAACGCAAGCATGAGCTTTCCTTTGGAGGAACTCAGACGGGTCATGCAGAGTATTGAGCAATTTTTGAAACCTTTCTTGCAGATTATGGAAGCAGACAGGGAAAGCATATGGAGTTTCCGACAGGCGGTAGCCTTCGGGCACGGACAAAATGTGGAAACTGGGAATTGGCGCCCAAGCACGCATAAATCAGACTTTTAGTAAGATAGACCAAGAAATGAAGACAGTAAAAGAAACATTGCCAACTTCTACAAGATTCGCTCAGGTTATCCAAGACTTGTAATGGATCCATTCCTTCTTTAACCATTTGAGATGGCTCATCAAAGAATGGGGTTGCAGGTTGGCAGGTTTGAAGGTCCACTGTTGAACACTTTCTCTACAATGGCACCACATCTTAAAATGAAACATTATGAGAGCAATTACAATTCATCAAAATACAGGAGGTATGATACACCTGCTGAAGAGATGAACAATGCCAGCGGCTTCCAACCATCAACACAAGACAACAAACCTGAGTACACAAGAACATATAATTCTAGCCCCTATACAAGTCAAACTTTCCAAATGGATATCCAGACAGGAGTGAGCAGGCCTTTGGATATCCACAAAGCTCTATGGGCTATTCATTGACGCAAGACAATAAACCTGAGTATACAAGATATAACTCGAGTGAACAGGTCTTTGGGTTTTCAAATGGAAACTTTAGAAATGAATTTTCACAGGAGGGGCTAAATCTGGTGACCTTGAAAGGACTATGAATGAACTCATAGAAAATTATAAGCATCTTATGACACTATTACAAACTGCATTGTAGATGGACACTGGTCCTACCTATCGCAGGAGTTTTAGTGGTATAGAGAAAGGCAAACCGATGATCTTGTCACAGGGAGGGCAAAGAAGTGACTTGACATATTCTAGAAGGGGATTTTAGTTTGTGCAAATCTTTATTGGGATTTTAGTTTGTGCAAATCTTTATTATTTGATTTTATTGTAAGGTTACATATGAAGCCATTGGAGAAAAAAAAGTCTCAAAATTTCAGCTTTTATGGTGGTCTTTATCCTTTGGGGACTATGTAAGAGAAGGAATTGCATTCTTTTACATCAGAATTCTGTGCTAATTGCTGTGTTTTTGAAGATTACACTTTAAGAACTTTTTGCTTTAAGCAACCAACATGTAGGAGAAAGAATACCCTTTGAAGTTTTTGAATATTGAAGAACTCTTGCTTTTGAGCATCTTATGGCCAATTCCATGTTACTGCTTGAAAACGAAAAAAGTAATTCTCTGTTTCTTGGCCCTTTCTTTTTCCCTAGGAATGCTGAATGGTTAAGGACGACAAGAGCTTCTTCGGGGGTTGCAACTATGGCGGGGAGATGGTTCTAAAAATTTGTGCTGTTTGCATCGTTACTTCCATACTTCGCGTCCCCGCAATAGTTCCACGATGGGTTACCATTACTTTCCGCTGGGGACAGGAATCAAGTTTCAATTTTGTCATCAATGCCAAATGCTCAAAAAGCCACAACCCAAATCACTTCGGACATTGCAAAAGCCTGCTCAGTAGACTTGATGATCCAGGTACCCATTTTTCTATTCACAATTATGTCTGTCTATTGCGGTGGTGCAGCAGAGCCAGGGCATTGTCCGATGGCAGAAAAGTCCATTTCCGCATTGAAAAAAGTGGGATACAGAGGGATACATTTCTGAATAACCCTCATAATGCAGATGTATAGTATGTGTGGAGCTTTGCATGATGCCAACGCAGCTTTTGATATGATTTCTGGAAAGAATGTGTTTTCTTGGACAATTTTATTAAAGTGCATATGCTCAACATGGTCATGGAAAGCAGGCCATTGAGATTTTTCAAACAGATGCTGTTGGACGATGTGGTTCCTGACATTGTAGCTTTTGTGGTATTGTTGATGCCTGCGCCAGCTTGAGATCCCTAGCTGAAGGTAAGCAAATCCATGCCCGTGTTGTAGACATTGGGTTTGAATCAGGAGTCATTGTTAGAAATGCTCTGCTTAATATGTATAATAAATGTGGCTGTTTGGAAGAGGCAAGGAATACGTTTGATAGAACTGAAAGGTTGACTGTTGTTTCATGGAGCAGCATGATTGGAGCATATGCTGATCATGGACATGCGAGAGAGGCATTACAGCTCTTTCGACGCATGGAGATTGAAGGAGCAATGCCTTCTAACATTGTTACTTTGTTAATGTTCTGGATGCTTGTGCTATACAAGCAGCTCTTGTGGCAGGCACAAGGTTTCATGCTCTAGCCCGTTCAAATGGTTTTGAATCAGATGTATTTGTTGAACTGCACTACTCAACATGTATGGAAAATGTGGAAATGTGGGAGATTCGTTAAATGTTTGACGATATGCCAAAGAGGAGTGTTGTGTCATGGAGCAACATAATTGCAGTGTATGCACAACATGGCATGGGAATGGAAGCAGTTGAGCCATATCAAAAGATGGTTCTAGAAGGTGTCATACCTGATGACATTACATTTATTAACATCCTCTGCATGTAGCCATGCAGGGTTGATTGATGAAGGTTGCCACTGCTTCATATCTTTCATCCAAGGCCATTGCATTGCTCCAAGAACAGACCACTATAACATTCTGATAGATCTATTCGGCGTATTGGTTGGCTGGACGAAATAGGTGACTTTGATTAATAATATGTCAATTCCTGCAAATAGCACAACATGGGGAACTTGCTTGGTGCCTGCCAAATGCATAATGATGTAGCTCGAGCTAAAACTGCTGCAGACCATCTTTTTGAGTTGGAACCTGATACTCTACAACTTATGTTGCCCTATCAAACATCTATTCAGCAGCCGGAATGTGGAATGAAGCTGCAGAAGTGGGAAATCTGATGAGGATGAGACGCATGAGAATGTGATTAAAATGCAAGAACAGGGAGACTAGAGCACTAAGGCATTCTTTGCTGCATGCGCAACTTCTGCCCATTTTCTAATTGGAAACATTTTCAAATGTGATTCATGTCCAATAAGCTGATTATTGGATTGGAAACATATCCTTTGAAGGGCTCCAAATTTTGCCCATATTTGCTTAATTCCAATACAATACTCTAGTTAAATTCTCAGTATCAACACTATGGAAAACTGCTGGAGGGTCTGCAACGTCTGTCCATAGATATCTTTACACAATTTGCAGCACTGTTTTGAAGGTCCATTTTCTATAAGGGTCAAACCATTATGTCCAATATATGGTCAAACCATTGTTTGCCCGATTTTTTCAAAAGCTTGGACCTCTTGACGATTATTTCCCGTTTTCATTCGAGCAGTAAGTTTCTTTCTTTTCAATATCGCTCTCCCTCTCCCTCCTGTAACCATGAAACAGAACTACTTGGCCTCGTTTAGATAGGAGTTGGTTTCCAATTGGTATTATTTTAGCCTTTGTGACACCCACTAACATCACCGCCTTCTCTCAAAAATGCCCCCTTTTGATATCTCGCTAACAAGTCATTCTTCTAGTGTTTTTATGTTCTACAGTAACACAAGTCGATCCATTTACGTCGAGTTTTTATATGCTGTACCATTCCATTTTACCTCAAACCTTCATCAGAAATGCTATCATTATCGTTTTGTTCCACCCAAAGTAGACCCATTTACACATGTATAAATTTAATAGACCCATTTACACACGTATAAATCCCTTGCATCTTACTTGTTGTAATTTATGCGATTATCTTAAATAGTAGTTTTTAGAGTGCCCTCTTTTCTTAATTGCTACATGTAAGGTGGGTTTCTAGTATATTCTTTGAGAATGCAGATATGAATCCCTAACAAATGTGGAACTATTTGATCAATAAATATGAACAAAATCATCATCCCAATTAGATGTTTTAAGACGAGAGCTAAGAATGCTAAAATATATTTTTTTTTTGATGAACGGATCTTTTATTACTCAAAAAAAGAATACAAAGAGTACATGGGGACTCCAAACCCAAAGTGGAAGATATCCACTAGGCAACACTACCCACCAACATACAAAAGCAGAAAGCCACGGATCACCATGAGCCCAATCGCTTTATGAGGGTTGTGAATCAAGATATTGCTCCCCAAATGACACTTTTGATGTCATCCTTTAAGCAAGAACACTTGCACGCCTTCACACGCGAGCCCTAGGGCATAAGCTAGTATCCTAAAAGAGCTGTCCCTTGGATGGGGAGATTTTCTCTTCGGATGTGGACCGCATGATCCGCCGCATGCTAAGTGAAAGCCCTCTTTTGCCAACTTGTCCCAAGAACTAGGATAGACCTAATAATAGGACCACCACTATTCAAATCACAAATGGAAAAGAACTTCGGAAAGCCAATCGCCAAACAAGTGAACATGAGGACACAAAAGAAAAAGCGGTGCTCAATTGTCTCCATCCCCACGCGAGGGCAAATCACGTAGACCCACGGGCTAAATCGATGAACAATGTGTTTACCCAAGCATCTATGAGTGATACGGCCACCATAAAATGGATAGCTTAGATGAAGCAATTTATCCCATACCCATCGCGCGGTGACCTTTTACGATGAGGCTGGGGATAACAAAAGGCCACTTTGGTGATGAGGCAACACTCGGGATGAAGTAGAGGGAATATACATCCATGGTTTTTGTTCTCCTCCTTAACACTTGCCATGAACCACCCGGAAATGGGACCCGCGGCTTGTGGGTGTGGAGGAAGTAGCAGCTACTTTTTTTCCAAATGCCCGTCCCCCAAGGGAGAAGGAACTTCAATTTGAACTCATTCGTCAACAATCTTGTCTCATTATACCATGCAGTAATGGAGCACACTGCCGCCGCCAACAAGCGTTAACGTCAATGGATGGCCGAAGACCGAGGGGGACATCTGCGGCCGTCACCAAAGGGATCCACCAACAAGCGGGTCATGGGATCTGTGTGGGCCATTGGGATGGAACCGAAACAAAGTCACAATCAGTCTCCCAGCGGCTAGCAAACCCCTTGGAGGAAAGGGATACATTGGGATATGGAGAAAGGATGCTAAAAAATATGGGGGGAAAGTGAAAATATCACCTGACTTTTTCTCAAAAGTTGGATAATATTTTTGCTGATCTAGATGTTGCGAGGGGAACTAGGTTGAGTGATGAATTTAAAGTTCTGAAAAGTAATAGCTCGTGTTTTTCCAACCGGTGATATGTTGTCACACCTTGATGGGACCATCACCAAAAAACGGAGATCTTTGAAAGCTTAGTTCTGCGGAGAACTTGAGCAAAAGAAAAATAGTAAGTGAAGTAGAAGAGAGTTCGACATTTTGTTTTGCGGGGAAAAAGGTAAAAGATTATATGGAGAAAAATATGGTCCTTGTCATTAATGCCATGAAATGGGATATTTAAAAGCGATTACTAAAAAAACAAAGAAATGACTTGTTATAATTGTGGTGGTATGGGGCATTTTCTCCACAATGTGTTCTAGCTCTAAGAATCATAATAAAGGACGGGAGATGAGTTCGAAGGGGAAAGCCCTTCTTATAGGGAAAGGGAAGCTCACGGCAAAAAGAGGAAGGAGAAGTCTCGGAGTGAATATAACACAAAGGTCGTGAATGAACAGGATAAGCAAGAAGAAGATGATCAAGAGGTAAAAAACCTAATTTTAGCAACATATATGAATAAATGTGTTGCTAGCGTGAAAATTGATATATTTATAGTTCATAGTGGAGTTGAGCCATCAAGTAGTCAGATCTGTTGATTTTCTAGAACATATATGTGCTAGCAAAAATGAGCCATGTGGGTTAGGGAATGGAGATTTGCAAAAGGTGATGGGTAAAGGAATGTTAAAATTGTTTGATTTGCAAGGGAATAGAGTTGATATTCCTAATGTTTTGTGTGTTCGGGGTTATATAAAAATCTTATATCCAGCGGTGCCATTAGTTGATCTAGGCTAATGAAGTTAACATTTGTTAAAAAGGCTGTAGGTGTTGCCCCGATGGTAAACTAAAGTTTTTGCAAAACATGTTGGAAATCTCTTTCAATTTTAAATAGTGTCGTCTAACAAAGCATAAATGTGTTGTCGGTCTCTTCAGCTCTAGTATGGCACATGACCTCACATATACACATATAAACAACATTAGGTACATGATAAAGAAAGGGTATTCATGGAGAAGATGACACGGATGAAAAAGTTTGTTTATTCGGGATATATGTTAGAAGGGACAAGACTGCCGTTTGGCAAATCAAAGAAAAAATTATGACCCTCTTGATCTTAATACATACAAATTTCTGTGGACCATTGAATATAGAGGAAGAACATGTAAAGAAATATTATATAGCTTTCGTTGATGATTTTAGTAGAATGGGAAAATGTTATCTTTCTTTAAAGATAAAGCACTTGATGCCTTTAAGCAATATGTGAGTGAAATGGAAAGACAAATAGAGTAGACTTAAATATATTAGATGAGGAGGGTGAAATCCTAGCGATTTTGCTTTTGAACATAGGATAAAGAATGCAACTAACGTGCAGATATTCACCACAACAAAATGGTGTTTGAGGAAGGGGTCAAGCGGTATTTTCTATACAAAAATAAGTTGCCAACAAGATAGCCTAAATGGTGATATACCGAGGTAGCCCGGTCACACACTAAAAACAAGGTTTCGCGTATGATTATTTCAAAGCCTATGGTTGTCATATGTTCATGTGCCCGAAAAATTAAGACTTAAGTTAGATGATAGGCGAGGAAATAGGTTTTCTAGTCGGTTATGACGAGGGAATAAAAGGGATATAGAATCTTTATGCTGGAATAAGAAAAGTGGATAGTTAGTCGATATATTCTTTGGCCGAGACTAAATTCGATAAAGATAGGCATGAGGTCTCGAAACTTGAATATGATAGCACAAGTATTCATAATGGTTCAAAGAAAAATTAACATTATTGACCAGACCTTCAGACGAAGATGATGGTGAAATTGAGCGAGGATCTTTGGAGAAGGAAGTAGCAATATGCCATACTTCTTGATTGGTCGCGTGAGAGAGAGAGAACTCACGTCAACTTGGAAAGCTACCACCATCACCGGAGGGACCATGATGATCTCTTGGACGGTGGCATATATGACAACTTCATTTCGGAGGAAGGAATAGGAGTAGGAAAGGCAAAGGCAAAGGGCCCCAAAGGGGAAGCGCACTGGCTATTACCTTCGCCCTAAGCCAATGGCATATGATAATATTCCACAAGGGACTTCAACCAAGGGAGAAAGAGGGCGTCACTCTCCTCAAACCTTTGCCCAACCGGCAAGCATCCCAAGATAGAGAATGCAGATCTTGTATTCTCTTCAAAAGGTCAGTGGCACTATACAACATGGACTTTCGCGACGAAAGGGCATCGGCGCGGACGCACCTAGCAATGATAAGCGTGCATGGCACGGGAACCTTCCAGCGCCCTGGTTAGCTCGAAGCTTTGGAGGAGGATCTTCTGAAACATCCGAACATACGGCAAGGGCCTCAAAGCTAAAAGACATCAGCGGTTCTTCAAGTCAAGAGGCATCGCGAGATTAGATCCTTAGCGATTGTAATAACTAAAGTGTTTTGAGTTACCAAGTGTATTGTTGTAACCTTTAAGCTTAAAATTGTAGGCTATGATATGTTCAATAGAAATAATTTGTAACCTTATCATCCGATTTGTATCTTGATTTCTTTTCCTCCTATTGTAAAAAAGCGATGTCGAATTTTTTGTTACTACCTAATTTCTTCCTTCAAAATTACGATCGAATGACATGTTGACTTCATGTAATTTATGGCGATTGATTAGCATTTATGGCATTTATAGCAGATTTGGGATCAGCATTTTATGGGGATATTAGGATCTGGATCGGCTCTTGGCTAATCAGTCCATCCATTGTCCAACCTCACAAGAGGCGTCAACCAGTCCAGCTGAACTTGTAGCTTCGTGAGCCCAATATTGACCCCACAAGCTTGGAAAATAATGAATTGGAATTTACTAAAACCCCACGGCGGTGGATCTAATTCGGCTAATAACCCCCGCAATGCAAACATCGTTGATCGGACAACCTTGATAACAAAAAATGCTCCAAGGGAAATGGGCCGGAAGAGCAGTAAAAATCCTCTCCACTTGAAGCGGGGCCACAACTTCGCCATTGTTTTTGAATGGGGACTGTGAGACATTTGTTATTTTGCGGGTTGTAGTTCAACTGGTTTTCCACCTCACAGTAGAAATTGATTGGAGCTTCCATATACTAACACTTGAAAAGCGAAATGAAAATGAGGGCTATAAAAACAAATGCAAATGATAAAATACAAACCTAAAAACATATGGATAAGCTCTAATCAAAAGGTAGATAGTAGCTTATCACCCAAATCTATCTTTGGACTTTTTTACTTAAGCAAACAACCTCACTATCTTGGGCAGGCTAAGATGGTATGTAATTATTTTGCCATTGATGGTGCGTATGACAAGAATAAAACCATAAAACTAAAAGATAAGGGCCCGTGATGATACATCTCTACTACGCAACATTATCCTAAAAGGGAAATGAAAGTGTTATATGCAAACAATGCAAGGATCAAGAAATTTGGAAATAGCCCCAAGCTCGGATATGAAGAACAGGACCGAAAGGCGTGAAACCCACCGATTTTTACGTAATGTAGAGTCGGGGCAACCAACCACCAGCCATTTCAAATGAAGAAGGCCCGACTCCAGAATTGAGGCATAGCCGATGTCGATGCACGTAATCGCCCATCCATCAAAAATTGAAAAATCTAGAATTTTTTGAAGATGTCCACGTTTATTTTATTTTTAATGCGCTCCCTTTAAAACTTATTTTTTAGCTGTCTAAAGTCTTCCAAGTTCCATCAAAATAGACTTCAAACATTAATCGCCATCGTTCCACGATAAATTTATTTGTATTAATTTGGGTAATAATTAACGCGGGTACCACGTTTCTAGAAAATTTGTACCCTAGAAAAATTTTATTTGTGCTATTTTTTTATGGGCATTCAATCATTTTACCACTCCTGAAATAGGCATATAAATGTCATGCCACCTCATCATGTCATTAATACGAGCCAATTTCATAGCAAGATGCCACCTCATGACATTGCATTAAATGCAATCAATATATGTTTGAAATATAATTTCATGCAAGGGTCGGAGTAATCGCGCCGAAGAAAAATTATGTCAACTGCATCTCTCATACGAGTTGAATATATATGCAAAATATGCACCCATCTGCGAAAAACTACCGGTCCGGCTTTTTATATGAACTCAATCTACGCGGATTTCTGGAAAACATGCTTTCGAAAGCATGACTTGAAGCATAAAAAATAAATTCTTCGTTTGCTTTCAATGTTGCGCTTAAAATCTTCTATGAATGCTACCTTCCACAGTGAGCCTTCTAAAGACAATTTGCATTTCAAAGAAATTAGACCATCTATTAATAACTTAGACCTTTAAGATATTTAAACTACTATATAATTTTTTCGACTATTTAAAGTGTATTGTGCCATAGCAAAGATGAGCCAAAGTTGTTTTTTAGCATGTATCTTTATCCATATTCAATTGGTCTATGGTTCTCTTGATTATTAAGATATTACTTTAATGAAAACAGGTTGGGGAGTAAAATGCTGCTAATATGGTGAATGAGCAACCATGGTGGTATGTACAAGTATGACTAGACCCCTATTACCAAATGCTCCGCATTTAAACCAAGGACCATGAGAAAAAAATGTAAAAGGAAAAAAGGGTTTATGTGGGGGCTGGGGCAGGGGGGTGCATATGAGGTGGAAAAATGTGTATATGTATGTTTCTCATCATTCTCGAACAAACCTATGTCCTCAACCTTCCCACACAAATTCTTGACTATTAAGTCCAAGAACATCTTTTTGCACCATTCGAAGATATACAATCCCGTCTTTGAGTAAGCGGGGGAGAAATGTTCGGCGACCGACCCAAGATATAATTTCTTTGTATCTATAAAAACAAATCAATATAGGACTATCATAATAACAAATAATTTCAAATGATAAGCGTATTGTGACTAATCCTTGCAACCAAGAAACTCGATTCAACCTCGCGAGGTCCGGGATAACCAGGGCGACGTAACCGGCTACCGGGGAACTTGTTTGGCGGAAACCAATGAAGAGGAGAATATGTCGATTAGAAAGGCGTCAATAAATAATGGATCGCGTAACTAGATGGCGTACCGGTGGTGCAATGGGCTACCCCATTCATGCGAGCTCAAAGTGTGTGGCATATCGACCTCCACCACCGCCTCCGGAAAGCGAGCGGGGCCAACCGAAGCGGGAGGCGACACTAGTAGCACACACGACGGAAAGGAAGAAGAAACAAGAGGGCCCTAGTCCTTTGAGCTCCAACACAGAGCTAACTTAGGGCAGTGGATTAGATCATGAAGTGTTATTACTTATTAGCATTTGATCTAATGGTCAAATACTAGTCTAAGCAATGTGTCAAATATTAGTCTAAGCAAGATGGACACCGTATTATTCCTCGTTCCAAAAGAATGCCGAAAGTAACCAGCTTTACTAAAAAGCTTGCTAGGATCTCCACATTACCACAATTTCGAGGTGCTAACGTTTCCCACATGTATGACAATGAATAATTGCATCCAGCTGCTTTGGGTCCTTGCGCCTTTGTTGGGCGGCAAGCAGATGCCAGGGATAACATTGTTGCTCGCTTAATGGGTTCTTTGTTTTCAGCCTTTATGTCATGGCCAGGAAAGGAAGGAAAAACTCAAACAAAAAAGAATTCCTTTTACATTATCAGGGGTTTAGGGTTCATGCTACTTGCAGCGTCAATGTCGCTGTTGCAGCTCGACGTGGACCCAATTCTTAACCACGGATTTGTAGAGCTCTGATCTTATTGGGGTACTTTGGGACAATGATATTCTGGTTTATCTGCATTATGCAGCTCGATGGGCACTAGAATTGCAAGCTTTTTTTTCTGTAAAGCTTGATTGAAGGTAACAGAGATGCTGACATAGACTTTTGCGATTGCCAATCCACCGACAATGACAACAGCGCAAGCTCCTCCTTTATGCAATTTGTCGACATTTAGGATTGATCCTTTTTTTATCACAGAATCAGAAAAAAATGCCAGCTTCCCGGTTATAGCTCATGCAGATTGAGCTTGCATGCTAAAAATGCTTAAAATGTTTTTCTCATGATCAAAGAGCCCCCTTTATATGATGGCCCTGCTTTTGACCACTCCCATGGATGCGAAAGAAGATGCCCAACAGAGGATTTGCCAACAGTTGAATGAGGAGATTCTGAGGTCCGCTCAAGGAAAACAGAAGAATGAAAATGGAAAGGCATCAGAATTATTTTTATGTTGTGAAACATCAAAGGATAGTAATTTTGACATTGACTATTTGGGAGAGAGCACAAAGGGTGACATGAATGTGAAAGGAGTTGCTTCACACTTCAGGTGAAACATTGTTTTCTTGCCTGTGTGCTGATAACAATCAAAAGAATATTATTTTCTGGTTCTCTTTACTAGAAAATCCGTATGGTTATAAAATGTAGTTGAAGTCTTAAATTTTTCTATACAACCGTTCAGAGTACTTGTAGTTTTGGCTTCTTTTAAATTTCAAATGGTACTGGTTTGAAGTCTCCATTGTCTTACTGGTTTTAAATTAGTTCCCTCATACTGATTGACACATACTATAATCATGTTGTAACACTGCTTGCTAAGTTCCACATATCCATCCCTTACCATTTTAGTGGTTCTGGACGTTATGGATGTCTGTTTCATTTAGATCTCCTGTATAAATTACTGTAACCAGCCTTTCATTAAGAACTTCAATATGCCACAGTGTGTCTTTGGATTATGGCTGCAACATCTTATCTTTTTAATTGGTTATATTCTAGGTCATTTTGCTTCTTTGGATTGAGTGCTTGGCGCCAAAGTCCATGCTTTTGACTCCTAGAACACAATCATGATCCTTGTGTCTAATGTAGAGCCTGATGGGTTCTATTACATTGAAGGTCCAATTGAAGATCTTGCAAGGAAAGAAGCAAGAGAAGCAGGACACTTGCTGAGAACGTTAGGGAGTTCGGTAAAGGTACAACTGTTCCACTTTATCTTGCTTGTGTCTATAATTAATTGGTAAGTCTTGTTGAGGGGATAGATTCACCTAATATGCTTTCCTTCCTGTTACTTGAAGTGGCAGTAATTGTTTTCAGCTAAAACAAATGAATAACATGTTCTTATCAACTATTTATTATCAAGGACGTTTTTCTGTATGCACTTAAGGACAGAAATTTTATATTTACTGCCTCAATCGTGTTATCAAAGCTAGCACAAGTATCAAATAAAATATCTTATTGCATATGAATTATGTAAGATGTGAGTTTGATATTTAAAACAAGGAAAAATAATTAGAGTGGTGATCACGAACCTAATACCAAGAGTCATTGGGTAGTAATGCTGCTGGTGAGTGCATATAGCAATATGGAGGCATGGGGGCAGATAAGGCTAGTAGGGGCCAACTATAGCATAGTTCAACTGTATGTGCTAACATGGCTGAAGCTCACTATGAGCTTTTGGTGTGACAAAGACATGAATACTTAAAGCATATTCATGAATTCTGACGGGTCATTATTAGTCAAAGAGAACCTTCCCTGAAGACTTTATAAAGATGGTCATCATCGGGCCAGTTTCATTATTTTGAGCATACTGCTGATTGGGAGAAGTTAACAGACAGTCAATTCTATCTTATTCTGGCATTCTAACTTGATTGGAATTGATGTCAAAACATTGATCCGGATTAAGGAAAGCTTGGTAACTTGCACACTAGTTCTGCAACATGAGCAGATACAGTCTGCAAGAAGTCTGGCACAGGTGGTCTGGTTTATGGAGCATGCACGCTACCCAGTCAAAAAGGAAGTTAAATCTTGACAAGTTTACAAGAACTCCAAGAAAGGTTTATGCAAACGTTCTAAAATACATCTTCCTGTTTTGAAGAAAACGTAATTCTCAGTTGCATGTTTAGCATCCCCAGAGAATTTGAATGGAGACATTGGGTCCTATAAGGACTCGGCCTGAGAATTGTAAATCACAAAAATAACTAGAAATTGTGTTTTTTTGCACCTGATTCTCCTGCCTACTCTAAAATATGCTCTGATATAATCATCTGGCCACTTTATTTTTTGCTAGACGCCCACTTCTTGAAGGACTCCTTGTGTTTTCATACTCGTTTTATAGAAAAATAATAGAATGTGCTAAGCTCAACTCGAAAGGACATATTCAATTTTAACTATTAAGGAATGTATGCTGATGTAACATGACATGTCAGCCATCTATCTTGTTGCTTATAATTCTAATGCATATTTTGTTAGTTTTACAGGAACATTATCCCCAAGGTATTCCTTCAGGGGCATCTTTTTGCAGCAGAACATTGAATTCACGTTCAATTACACAATTGGTTATGATATGGATTATACCCTTGTTCAGTATAGTGTTGATGTATGTACCTTGAATTTGCTTTTTTCACCTGCTGATTGGAAATAGTTGAAACCTCATTAACCAGTTTCATTTGGTTTTACGGTTTTCATTTGATGACTCTGTCCATTGTTATTATGTTATTGGAATTTAGGCTTTGGGAAGGCAGAGCTTACAAGTATGGAATGGATAACTAGCGGAGCATGGGCTATCCTGTTGATGGACTAAAATTTGATCCTGACTTGGTATGGTATTAAGTTTTTTCTTTTATTTCTTCGACCGTCCCTTTAGCGTGTCAATCTCACACTTGTTTGCGTTAATGGACTGTGATCGTACCTACTTTTGTTCACAGTTGAAAGCATTGAAATGTCTTTTGTCATCTTCTCTTCAGGCTTTTCTCATTTGATTTCTATGCGGTTCCTAGAGTTACCCATTCATTATTTTGCCAAGAGCTTGTTTTTTTTTTCCAGTTCCCCACATGCCTGCTGTTTGGCAGTAGGACCTCAGATTGCCAAGTGGTGTCTTGGTCAAAAGTAGAAATAGTGTGAAAGAAGTCATTTCACATGTTTAAATATGGTTTATGACAAGCGAAGAGATCAAGGAGGGTCACAATCTATTCTGAATAGAACTGTGCATCGTCTTTTGTTCTTGTCTATGCACTATCATAATCGTGGGTACAGAACCATCTGACAATGCTAAGCAAAGGAAGAAAGTAAGACAAGTAGGTATTTTTCATTTTGCAGGTAATAAGAGGCCTGATTATGGACAAAGATAAGGGGAAACCTAGTGAAAGCTGATCGTTTTGGATATGTGAAAAGGCGTGCATGGTACTAAGATGATCTCTAACAGAGCCATAAGGTACTGGCGTGGCTTAGATTTTTGTGTTTTTATCAAGGAAGAATGCAGAATTGTGTAAGTTCCAAAACAAATGCTACTTTGTGCAGTGAGGATGTCTGACGGTAGGGAGTTGGTAGACTTACGGAATGAAAGTCGTTGGAATTTCTTAACCGCTTTTTTTCAGTCTGAGGCAGTAATGTACATGCAGGCCGTCTTTCTTTCCTTTTGCTTGTGTTACTTCAATAGCTCATAAAACCTCTAATTATTGGCAGCGCAAGCAGATACTAATTTATGTGAAGATGTGGTTGCATGGAAATGTTTGAAGAGATTTGTGTCTGTTTTCTTATATGGATTCCCCATATCTATCATTGTTTTACAATTTCTATACTTAAAAAAGTATTGCCTACAATTTTGGGCTTGAATTTGTTAGTTGCTAGAACAAAGATAATATTTTCTTAAAACATGTTATTGATGCTAATAGATGGTAGAAAGATTGGGACGAGGGTGCATTGCCCCCACAGCTAGGTCCACTTGATTATCAAGGGCTGCATAAAGATGCGTAAAACTAGTAAATACCAGTTTTGTTGCATGACTGACTTCATATATATTTTTGAAGGTTGTAGCAAGAGCACTTTCAGAGCCCATGTTGAAGGGCAACTGAAGGTAAATATTGAAGGAAAAATCTGTAAAGTATTATGTTTGCGTGTTCTTATTGTTTAAATTTTTTGTCAGGCTGAAATTATTAGTGAACCTGAACGTTTTGTGGAACTTGATCCTGAGTTACCTCTGGCTTTGTTGGATCAAAAGGAAGTATGATTATTTGAAACTTTTGTCTAAGTAGATAGATAGTCAAGAAACTGTCATTCTATAAATGAATACACTATTTATCTCAGCTGCTGGAATCGCTTTTAAGTGCAGCATATTGAATCTCATGCGTCCAAAAGCTGTCTTTTAATTATAGGGGCATGGAAGTATAGTGGTGTAGCCTTGTAATAACTGCTTGCAATGTAGGCATCCTGTTCAGCGAAAGTATTGAAAGCGGGGAAATAAGGATGAATATGCATCTATTGGGAATGGCTCCCATCATGGCTATAAATCGATATTCAAAACAAAAAGTTCTGAATCAATGTGATTTTCCATAGCGATTACTCTGCAATACCAATCCTGCCAGTTTGCCCATTGGCAAGCTTCCATGTCAAAGATCTTTAGAGAACTCTCAGTACTTGCCCACTTGGGGATTGGAAGAACCCTACTTCGAAACTTGACCACCTTGCAAGCGCCAGAATGTGTTGCTTCATATCAATATTTTACTGAGAGGCTTCCCTACTTAGCATTTATGGCGTCCAAAAATCAGGCTCTTCAGGATATCAAAGTTGTGCAACAAAATGAGCTTCTTAATAGACCAACTTCAAGCTATTTAATATCATCCTTCAACCTTGGTTTGAAATGACCAGGTAAAAATGCATGATTTAGTATACAGGCTGGCAAGCAAATGGACCATCTTTATAGAGCTATCCACTAAAAGAAAATTCTACAAAGGTTTATTTTTAAACATCTCACAGATGGTTTCTTTAGGCGACCTGAGGATTGTGGTTTTGTGTTTCCCATAAAAAGCTAAAAAAAGTTGAAGCTGGTGCCAAGCCAAGGTAGGGCACAAGAGGAAAGACTATCAGGGATGGCGGAATTGGAAGAGCACTTTTTCTTCTCTTGTCCTTTATACTACTGTCAAATATGTATTCAACAATTTTTTATGAGTTCTTAGGTGGTTCTTTTTGCATTGATTCTTGAAGAGGATGTTATTAGAGAAAGCATTGTAGGCCGTACAAACAACATATTGACATTCTGATGCACAGGAAAGTTCTCAATAGATTGTGAATTAGCATTTTCTCAATATATACATGTAGACATTTTCCTGCTGTGGGTTGTTTTCCACTGCATTGTCTGCCCTAACTTCCAGTTGCCAAAGGCATTCAAAAGGAGCGAGCTTGTTAAAATGCTCTAAAATCAAACCTCTGGTATATACTTATAATTTTTTGGGGGCATT
This sequence comes from Isoetes taiwanensis, assembly GCA_021234155.1. Classification (NCBI taxonomy): domain Eukaryota; kingdom Viridiplantae; phylum Streptophyta; class Lycopodiopsida; order Isoetales; family Isoetaceae; genus Isoetes; species Isoetes taiwanensis. The sequence continues at coordinate 2,424,147 of JAJEKV010000090.1, forward strand.
CCATGGATGCAAAAAAATACATTGCTGGTGAATATATTGGGTGCATATTCAATCTTGCTATGTGTTTTCTGGAACACAGAAGCTTGTTTACAAAACGGCTAAAGTATATATCTATTTTCAGTTGAAAGTTATTTAGCGAGTTTAGGTTAATGTTCTTTTTCACGTTCTATAAAATATGGTACTTGCAGGCTGGTAAGCGCTTACTCTTAATTACAAATTCGGATTATCACTACACAAACAAGATGATGCAATATGCCTTCAATCAGTTCCTTCCGAACAGAATGAATTGGCGGGATCTTTTTGAGATGGTAAGGGTAGAATCTTTTAACATTTACTAAGGTTATTTGTGCCCATTACTAAGATTAATTTTTTTTCTCCATGACGTTAGTATAAATCTGCAAGAGCTGTTTATTTCCTCTCTCATTTCTGTTCCAACATGCTAATCTTTAAAGCTCACTGTACAGCCTCTCATATTTGATACGGAATTTTAGCTGGTGATTTTTTGCCATCATTGGTTAAGAACGACTTAGTTAATCAGCGGTTGACCAGAAACTAAAATGGAATTCGATTTCGTGTACCATGTTTGTTTATTGTTCTCTAATTTTAGAAGTTTAAATATTTCCATTAGTGTGTTTCTGCGCTGAAGAATTTTGTTATGCTTCAATTTGTTGCAATAATGCTTGCAATACCATATACTATTCATTATTAATCATGTGAACATGTATTTCAAGTAGAAACTTAAACTGGGAAAAATGCATGTAATGGCTGGTCAGTTTTTATAGATTGTCAACATAGCTGTTTTTGGACATTCGAGTATACATGGAGCTGATACCTTGCAATGCAACAATTTCTTGCAGGTAATAGTCTCGCCAGAAAACCTGAATTTTCAATATGAACCATCCTTTGTATGAAATAGTCACAGAGGATGGTCTTATGCGTCCCTGCTTCAAGGCTAATCCAGGTGTGGCAAATGTTCAAGTGGTCTGATGCATGACAATGATGATGTTGCATTTAATTCTTTATACCTTGAAAAAACTCATGCAAAAAGCAATACCATAGGATGCAGTTTTATAAAAAGTGGCTGTTTGTACATGTCTATGTGATAAAAGTAACAATGTAGGACTGTGATGCAAAATACCCACGGCCGAGACTTGTTTAGTCTACGATGCTTTTCATAAAGAACTGGTATAATTAAAGAAATATTTTCTTTTCTTGCTTTTTGGTGCTGGCATCAGTATCATTTTAATGTTTCTGTCATAGTTCTTCACTTATGAAGCATATGAGGACTTGAGTTTTATGACTTACAGGTGGTCTTTACTGTGGAGGCAGTGCTCAAATCGTGGAAAAGGCTCTAGGATTTCAAGGTGACGAGACACTTTATGTTGGAGATCACATCTACACTGACGTTAGCCAGTCAAAGGTGCACCTTAGATGGAGGACAAGACTTATTTGCTCAGAGCTGGAGAAGGAGGTATTATCAAATGGAAGGTTTAGACGAACATGTATCATGTAGGAAGAAGCTGCATTGCACTGCACAAGGACATGGAATGATAGTTAACTGTCAAGTTTTTGAGCAGCAAGAGAAGATTCAAGTGGCTGTCTGCCACTTTTATTCACCTTACATAGCGAAGTTTTGTTTGACATCTGCAGTCTGTGAATATAACTTAAAAAAATTTGCATCTCCTTTCATTGTGTCAAGATGGGTTCAAGGCCCTGGGACAGAAAGCAGCATGTCATCCAGTATTTCCAAAAAAAGATCATTCTTTAAGCCAAAGCTAACTTCTGCTTCGATCAATTAGCAGCCTACAAGTGACGGGCGATAATTTTAACGAAAATATGTCATCTTTGTGTGCTTGCGTAATTGAGTTTTCATTGATCTATAAATTTATCTTAATTTAATGAACTCACTTGAAATCATTTAATTATTTAACTGTTATCTAGTAGGTTTGATAGATCAGAAGGATTTAACTGATCTTACACAGAAGCAATAAACAAAAGGATCATTTTATTTTAATCTTCTAGGTTTGAAAGCAAGGAATTGTGATATGCCCAATGTTTTTATGGTAATTGTGGTTCCTATGATCAAATATAGTTAAGGGCCATGGACATCTGTTGTTGATCATTGCATCCTCCTTATTTTCACTTGTGTTTCTAATTGACTTGCACTTATGTTCTCATAGGTAATGGCCTTGGCCTATGGCAAGGACCACAGGGCCAAGCTCATTGAGCTCATGGACCAGAAAGAAATAGTTGGTGATGTGTTCAATCAGCTACGTCTTGCTATTCAGCGGCGGAGTTGCGGTCAAGTTGCACAGGTTTGCCATTAATTTGTGGGCATTTGGTTCTTCTGCCTATGTTCAGTTACTAAGTTAGGAAGATGCAGACTGTGGCAGCATCACAAATGGATGATGGGGAAATTGCAGAGGCAATGCAAAAACTACTTGTTCTGATGGGAAGACTGGATCAAAAGATTGCTCTATGCTGGAAGCGGATGGGGAATATTTTAACAAGAGGTAAACACAAGTAAAAGCTCTGACATGCCTGTTGGTGGTTGTAGGTTACCACAGCTGATCATTGTTATTATGCTGAAACTAGATGGGGATATCTTTCTCGTGCTGGATTGTGGGATAAGAGCCATTTGACACGGCAAATAGAGAAGTATGATTTATCCTGAAATTACTGCTTTGGTCTCTCCTATCGGATTTCTTCTTGACAAGACCTCTTGATCAGATATGCTGATATATATACATCCAAGCGTCTCCAATTTCCTCCGCTATACACCTTTTTATGTATTTCAGATCACAAGCACAGGTAATGCTGTATTTTGGGTAATCTCAAAGACACTTACGACGTCTATTGCAAAATGCTCCCACTTATGGTTGTTGCATCTATTTCAATAGCCATACCTCTATTCTCTGTATTAACCAGGAAGGCATGCAACTTTCTGGATATTGTTGTTTAGCTCCTTTTTAACATTGTGAAAATTTTCTGCAGACGCTTGCACATGACTGCCACCCACACTGCTTGAGCATGAGTTGTGGAGAGGATGATGGTTGAGACTTAAAAACCTGAGAAGCATAGGTCATTGTAAACAAGGTATTCTTTTCTTATTGTTCTGAACTGATCCAGAAATATTTGTTCTGGGTTCAAAAAGCAAAATAATGAGAGCAAAGAAGATTCGTATTGTTTCAACCTGGAATGTAAATATATAGCTGCTTATAGAATCTGATACTTCAATAATTTTGGACTGAAGGCATACATGGATGCTGGCATTCATAGTTTTGGACCTGGCATTCATGGATGCTGGCATTCATAGTTTTGGACCTGGCATTGAGAAGACACCTTCAAATCTTTATTTAGCAGAAAAAAATTAAATGGCGTCAATTCTTGCCCACGAGGGGTTCTCAAGATAAGCTCTTAAGGATTGATTCGTATGCACCATAAAACTACTGCACCTTCCAAATATGACACGAGTGTGATGTCTTGGGGTTCTTAGCATCCCAACAAATGTGCTTAGTCAACTTGCGGTAGATGCTGGTTTAAACCACCAACCAACAATCCCAAGGAACTCACGAGCATCAACATCTTCAAGAAACAAGAAATAAAACAATTTCAGGAACTAAATGACCAAGTCCTTTATCAATATGTGGTATATATAAAGAGATTATAAAATCTGCCTGAATTAAGTTTTGCAAAGTTTGGAAAACCCTTCGTGCTCGAAGAACACAAATACTGTTATCAAGTGATGTAATGAATCAACAAGTGAATATTAAACACATAATCTCTTCCTATTTCAGTAGGCTCAACAAATAAAGTTTTGTCAAACATTGGGGGCAGCTTAATTGTCGTTTCCGTAAAGATTATATTATATCTATGTTTGAAATTGCACATGTGGCAGCATCAAAATATTCTTGAAGAATGCAGGTGTTTGTAGAAGCCCCCATTCGAAGTTTCGGAACATCAGGATTCCTTTAGAGACTTCGATTACAATATTGGAATGCTTCAGGAGAGTTCTATGGGTTCTGGAGAGTTCTAGACCCCTCTTTGATTTTATATAAAAAGGAGGATCGGGGCATTAGCGAATCAAAGTTGAAGTTGAAGGTATCGTGTGTATTAGCAAATTCGGTATTAGTAATGCTGCGGATGAAAAGAGTGAATTGCATGATGAAAGAGTGAATGGAAAGAATCGGGAAGTTATCTTAAGAGAAAAAATTAGATAAGCGGAGACTAGTGAAGACTTTTGGTGGTTGTGTGGTATAAGTATGTGCTTGGGTGCCTATTGGTCAAAGCCTCAAATGTCGACCAAAATGTATGTACAAATACGATTGGATTTAGTAGGGATGTTATCGATTTCTCTATTTTCTCAACTTGAATTGAGAGTTTATAGATATTCAATCATATTCTGCATTTGTCAGGGTGTGAAGCTCAATGTTATTGACTCTCGTTTATATGGAATACAACCGCAAAATGTTGTTCTTACAAGATTGTGCCTGACCTAACTATTATACATATCATATGATAATGTTTTTGGGTTTCAAGCATGAGCGTTGATCAATTTAAATACATGACTAACTACCATAGGAAGATCCATTTTGGCAAGCGGTGTTTTGATGGCCATGCATAGTTCTAACTTCATAGACAATATGCAAATTCAATTTTTAGCCTCCTTTCTTTTTTTCTACTAATTATGCATTATGATGGAGTAAATCGCATTGGCTTGGGGGTTTATGAAAACAAACCTCTAATCCATTACTTTCCGGTTGCGGTTGAATGAGCTTATTCTCAGCATTGCATTGGTTTGATCAACCTTGAGCTAGCCATGACGTTGAATCATGAAGAACAACTTCGGTTTAAAGGGATAAACCGAAGTTGCAAAACAGTTTAAACGCATCAATTGAGAATTAAAAGTAAGGGATCAAATTAAAATATTACCTTGGCTTGAAAAGAGAGAGACAACCATTGCCAGCAGTAATCAAATTGGGCCCATGGTTCTGAAGAAATGTAACGGTCCTGGCCCCTATGGTCTAGTATACGTAATTGTGCATGTTACGTATATGAGTTGCATACGTACGTGAGGCATGCATGCGCATGCACATAAGCAAGGGTTTGCTTTGACCAAGGGTTTACAAAAGGCAAGAGAGAATTTGTAGAGCCTGGTGGTTGGTGGTGCTGAGGAGACTAGAGGAGAATTGCACTGGGAGGATTGCATCAAATCTTCTATCAGGTGGGGTTTTTCGTTGCTTGATTTAACCCAAGGCACATGGGCTGCCGTGAAAAGATTTATGTATATTTTGCTAAGAGGATTACGGCATCTGTGTAGTATAGTATGCAAAGGATGATTGGAAGAAAGCCAAAATTAGTTGTGTTGTCCAGAGATGGCAAAAACGCAGGCACACAAAGACTAAAAAGCAAGAATAAGGGTTAATGACCTTTTTAGGCCGGATTTGTAGAGGATGCCGCATCAGCCAAAGTTAAGGAATCTGAAAACCATAAAATAGTCGCTGAAATTTATTAGGTATCGTCCTGATGCTTGGGCTTTAACCAGACATGGATTTGGAGTCTGGATTTGATTCAGTGTAGAGCCAGGAGATTTGAAACAAAGGGAAGCTAAAATAGCATGCAAATTGAGATGGGTCAGGTCAAAATGGTTGAAAAGGGGCCAAATTTGAGTGGGCAAGGGCAGATTTGGTCAGGGCATGCATATATTAGACTAATCAGAAAGATTCAGACCAGCAAAAGTCTGCCAAAAACACGATTTTAGAAGAACAACCTTTGCATAATCGGATTTGGAACACAAGACGATGGCCGGATTGCTAAATCTATGCATGGGTTTCCTATTTTGATGCAGTAGAGGGCCGTGATGCCAACTTCGAGATCTCTGTTTTGGCTTGCTGTGTTATTTGTTGACATAGTTTTGTTTGGTTAATTGTTTCTTTGTTTGATAATTTCTTAGTCCATTTGTTTGTTGGCTTGCTGAAATATAAAGCTAGGTAACCATTGAGGGAATTGGGTTGTGCCTTGGCTTAAGAGAAGACTTATCTGACAGAGGGATGTGGAACCGAAGAGCTGGCCTGGGATAATAATGGCAAGTAGTGATACAATTAGTAACCAATTGCATTCTATGAATGGTCGAATCAAATCAAGATATTTTGTAATTTAAATCTAATAAAATCAGAGGTATTTAAAACAATGGTACAAGCTTGTTCCTGGAGATGGGGCCTAGGCCTGGAATCCTTTGACAAGTGATATAAGCAGTTGCGGTCAGGAGGTCCTATGGATTTTTAAGTCGGAAGTGCGGCATTTGGAGTTTCCACATTAGATGCATTAATAAAGCCCTTAGCTAAGGAAAGTGGGTTTTTAATTGAAATATTAAAAATCTTAGCTAACAATTATTAAAGATAAATTAAAGAGTGGAACCTTGGAGATCAAGTGAAGTTGGGTCGAGGGAGCAATATGAGGCATATGGGGGCGTCTATATGAGGCTATGGCATGGAGCACTGTAAGTCTAAGTGTATAATTGTAAGTTTCTAAGTTGTTGAACTATATTTTACCAAAGGCATCATAGCTAATAGATTATTCTCATGGGAGAATGGTTCCGAGATAAGGTTGCATGGAGTGGATTGGTGGTATCTTTCCTTGTCATAGCTATATCAATGATAGTTAGGCTTATGGCTTCCTCAACGGGTTTAGATTGCGATCATTATCTTCATCAGCAACTTAGCTACTTCAACTTGGGCAGGTTGTGTGGGCAACAACAATATAATTTAGGCACGTGTATAGTAAATATTCTAATGAACACCACATGTCATGGTCTTTTTATTGTTTCCTTTGTTGTCTTGGTATTTGATTATGTACTTGGAACCTCAGAGGGTCGGACTTCTAGGTTTGGTGGCCTAGGTTGCTTTCGGCATGCTCATGTTCACCTGCGTGATTCTGCGTGGTATTCTTGTGCTCTATGACACGGACATAGTTCTCTGGCGGGGATGCTATGTCACCTCGTGACTTCGTGCTCTATGACACAGAACATAGTTCTCCGGGAGGGATGCTATGTCACCTCCGTGACTCCATGGTAAGAGGTCTCCGATTGCCGGGGCGTGGGCTGGGAAGGAAGGGTATATGCATACGAGGTTCCCCACCAACTTTGCCAGCGGGGCTCGGGAATGTGAGTCGGTTTGGGCATTTCTCTGATAACAGAGCCTGCTTGTAGGTTGGCTGAGCTTCCCATTGTCCCGGAGTTTTGTTTATGTTGTTTTGGTACTTGACTTTGTGTTCTTTGCTCATGATGCTTATGATGTTTCTTTTGTTATCATTGTCTAGCACTGCACCATTATGTTTTGAATTGTTCATGTTCTTGTTATCCAAGATTCCAGAGTGTTTCCATGTATCGGTGGCGACTATGGGATCCCCACTTAGTCATGAGGACTAACCCCATTGAGTGCATGTGCAGTGAATCCGCAAGGCAGCAGTCAAGTTGATGGCGGCAATGTAGCCGGGAATCATGCTCGAGTTTTAAAGCTAGAAGTTTCTGTTTGATTTGCTCAACCCGATGTTGTATATATATTGATAATACTTAGGAATATTTGAGCTGTTTGATTTGCTCAATTAGAGATTGGAGTATATTAAGTTTGTAAATATGTTGAATGCATAAGCAGACTTGCTGTTGAATTTAGACTATAAATTTCAATTGAAAAGGAATATTTAATTCTTCAGCTAAATTCACACCAACATAAATCTAGCCTTAAGTTAGACAAGATCCCGAGTTGCCAGGAGGTTGGTTTGTGTTAGTTCCCCGATATAAATATGGGAAATTCCCCTCCTATGGCGATTCTATCATTATGGAAAGGCCCTCCGTCTGACTCGGACCACTTGTGATGAGCAAGTATCCGGGTTGAAGGACACAGAGGTGTCATTCTCCCATACCTTCTATGAGGAATCCTATATAGCGGAAGCGTATGAAAAGCATCACAAAAGAGGGCCTACTCTGGGCTCAGACTCCAAGGGGGTCAACCGACGGTCAGGGCCTCTAGATAACAACAGACGGAATCATGACAATGGCATTGGCTGGCTTAGAACAATGGCTAGGGTAGTTCACTCCATCCGCCCCTCCTGTGCACACTTTGCAGATAGGTTGAAACATGCTATGGCGTGATTGCAGCCTTCCGGAGACGCAATCTCATGGATTCACCCTATAAGACTTCTCTGGGTTACATCTCTTCGGTCCAATGAGGCAGGTTAGGGAGGAGGAGCATATCTACTACTAGATGGCCTTTAGGTCTCTATCCCCCTTAATCCATACAACACAGGAGGAACAGAAAGAGAACATCTACTATACATACATCAATTCATTTATAACTTGATCAAAGCATAAAATAAAGACTAATCACCGATCTACTCCTACAAGGGTTAGTAGAAGCTCAAACTATCGAGGAACTAACCGGTGTCTTGGCTTGATCCATTATCCCTAGAATTGGGCTGGAGGGCCATTTGAATACCGAATGGGTAAGTAGCCTGGGCCAATCGAGTTAGTCCAGGTGGCTTTACCCCATGGGCCAATTTATTTCAATTACCACTAATTAACTAGGCATTTAGTCATTAAATAGTTTAATGAACTAATTTCTTATCATACCTAACCCCATGGGCCAATTTATTCTAATTACCACTAATTAACTAGGCATTTAGTCAGTAAATAGTTTAATGAGCTAATTTTCTAGAATAACTAACTTAAACCTCTTTAGTTTATCCCACAATGGTCCTCCATCTGACTCGATCCACTTGCGATGAGCAAGTGTCCGGTTGAAGGACACGAAGGTGTCATTCATCCCACGCCTTCTATGGGAAAACCTATATAGCGGAAGCGTACATACAAGTTAGCACCTAGCACAATACACATAATAATATACCACCTCGAGTGGTGGTACATCCATCATCAATGCAATCCACAACATAATACCAATATAACATATGAAAAGCATCATAAAAGAGGGGCCTACCCCGGGCTCAGACTCCAAGGGGGTCAACTAACGGTCACGGCCTCCAGATAACAATAGACAAAATCTGGCATAGTACAATGGCTAGAGTAGTCCACTCCATCCGTCCCTCTTGTGCACACTTGGCAGATAGGCTGAAACATGCTATGGCGGGATTGTAGCCTTCCGGAGATGCAATCTCATGGATTCACCCTATGAGACTACTCCGGGTTACATCTCCCAGGTCCGATGAGGCAGGTTAGGGAGGAGTCCCTTCCCCGGGCACAATTGTTCCTTGGGTATGCTAGAGTATCATGCCACCACAGTGCCCACGCATCCATACCCGACTTAAACCCTCCAAAATCCATAGGTCGGATCACTTCGGGACATGCCTTGCGACCCAGGAGGTGTCAAACCCATAATGGCCCACACACGGTGACCGACACTGTAGGAGCCCTAGTAGCCGCGCTCAGCAAGGTTCCACCCTCGCTTCACCACTCGTTATCTCGTGCTCAATCACAACATAGCCTCCACAGCAAGGTAGGAACTTGTGTACAGGCTGCATTTAACGAGATTTAAGGGGTTCTAGCTAGGAGCATATCTACTACTAGATGGCCTTTAAATCTCTACCCCCCTTAATCCATACAACACAGGAGGAACATAAAGAGAATATCTACATACATCAATTCATCTATAACTTGATCATAGCATAAAATAGAGACTAATCACCCATCTACTTCTACAAGGTTTAGTAGAAGATCAATCTGCCTAAAAACTAACCGGTGTCCTGGCTTGATCCATTATCCCTGAGGGGTTCCATGGTTGGCTAGCTGAGCAGGTATGAACAAGCAGCTACTTCTTCTCCAACTCTCCCAAGTCGGATTGGGCCAGAATTGGGTTGGAGGGCCACTTGAATACCTCTTAAATGCGTCCAGGTGGCTTTACCCCATGGGCCAATTTATTCCAATTACCCCTAATTAATTAGGCATTTAGTCACTAAATAGTTTAATGAACTAATTTCTTAGCATACCTAAAATTAACCTCTTTAGTTTACCCCACAATGGTCCCAAAATACCTATAGTAACATGTCATGATATTTATAATGTATATCGTATAAATACGTGGGAACATCATCTGAGTGGATTGATTAGCATAATCACTTATTTCTTTTGTAGGTACTACCTTCACCAATGTGTTGGATATATTAATTAGTCAAAATACCGCACACAACTAATTGCAAAATCATGAATGTCATGCTTACAACTCTTCTATTAGGATCTATGGTTTTAAAAAAAATGGCACTTCACATGTCTATACATTCCCTTCTACATTACCCCATGTCTGGCCTTCAATCTTTACTTCAACTTCATGGCTTACCTATTACCACCATTAAGTACCTTATGGCTCTATTCATTATCCATAAGAAGTTAACATTGTTCATTCTTGGCCAATCAATCCTTTGATCTACCATAATGTTGAGGCTGATGCCATTCTCTACACCCAAATGCTTAACCTAATTAGTTTGGTTTCATTAAGTGCTTCCTTATGCTCCAAGAACTCTTTCAAGGCTATCACATACCATATTTGCTTAGCGATAACCTTAGGGCTAGCAACTTTTGTGTTAGACCTCAAGTAGGGCCATGATGCAATCATGACATTTCCTTCTATGCCACACATATGCTATTTACATATGAGTTCCAAATCATGTCAATTTCATGTTATAGCCAAACAATACTACTAATTTTTTTCGAAAATGACACAAAAACTTGTAAAACACATGGATTTTCGAACTTATGACCCCAAAATGGAAGAATAAAATGCCATGTCATCATGGTGAATAGGCGCGAATATGCCGACGTGGCCTTTTAGGCGTCGAACAGACAGTGCTGTGGCGTTCCCGCTTCTCTCAAAGGAAAGCAAGTGTCAAAAATTCCAACGAATGAGGCCCTAAAGAAAGCGATTCTGTTCCGGTGAGAACCCTCATCTACTAAGTTGTTATAATAGAATCTTCTCCTTGCAGGTTTTTATTGCTGCCCAAATGGTATGTTTGTGATCTTGATGTTACTGTATATATAATAATATATATAAGAAATTATTGGGCCGATGAATATGGTTCAGGTTTTAGATGGCATGCTCAATATACTTTGATCGTGTGCTTCCAACATCCTTTTATTCACATGTTATGTGGCTAGTGATTGGAATCTTGCTTTTCAAAGTCCCAAAGTTAGCCTCCAAGTCGAAAAAGTCAGTAAATTTATTTAGTAGATTCAAATCCCTCTGCTTTACGTGCACGGAGTTGGAGTTTGACCCAGAATGCGTGACAGACATCATGAGGTCATGCATAATTCCACACCCTTGATAGTGCAAACCTGCAGGACAATTATCTATCAGGCCTCATAAGGTTTATATGGTGGGTTTTGGAACCAAAAAGTATTGCAACTCATGAATGGATTTTGAAGTCGACAAATAAATTTTCCATTTTCTTTAGTAGCCGACACACTATGGAGTCACAGGAAGAATGAAGTCGAGAAAATAAATTTTCCATTTTCTTTAGTAGCCGACACACTATGGAGTCACAGGAAGAAATAAGAAAAGTCATGCATGCGTTTTGCATGACTATCAGGAATATAGTAGATGAACTGAGAAATATTCTGTGGCTAGAGCATCAAGGTTCACCTGCTATGGAGTTTTCCTGCTTCCCATTTTCTGATAAATCACTTCTGCTTTGGCAGATAAAAATTGCCATTACCAACAGCCATGGTAAAGCTGGGATTTAAGCTATATTCCCCTTAAAGTGCAGAGATGCGTAGCCATCACCATTATGCATCAGATGTATTATGGGAATTGTCGTCTGCTGTAGTACCATACTCAATACATCCAACTTTATAGTTCGTACATTTGGTGGAAGTTGTTGGAGATTAGTATGATGGGGGGTGATGCAAGAGAAACTAGGAGAAGCGCTTCTGAAGATGTTCAGAGGTTTATAGCGGACCAGGAACGCAAGCATGAGCTTTCCTTGGAGGAACTCAGACGGGTCATGCAGAGTATTGAGCAATTTTTTGAAACCTTTCTTGCAGATTATGGAAGCAGACAGGGAAAGCATATGGAGCCTGACAGGCGTGCAGCCTTCGGGCACGGACAAAATGTGGAAACTGGGAATTGGCGTCCAAGCACGTACAAATCAGACTTTAGTAAGATAGACCAAGAAATGAAGACAGTAAAAGAAACATTGCCAACTTCTACAAGATTCGCTCAGGTTATCCAAGCACTTGTAATGGATCCATTCCTTCTTTAACCATTTGAGATGGCTCATCAAAGAATGGGTTGCAGGTTGGCAGGTTTGAAGGTCCACTGTTGAACACTTTCTCTACAATGGCACCACATCTTAAAATGAAACATTATGAGAGCAATTACAATTCATCAAAATACAGGAGGTATGATACACCTGCTGAAGAGATGAACAATGCCAGCGGCTTCCAACCATCAACACAAGACAACAAACCTGAGTACACAAGAACATATAATTCTAGCCCCTATACAAGTCAAACCTCTCCAAATGGATATCCAGACAGGAGTGAGCAGGCCTTTGGATATCCACAAAGCTCTATGGGCTATTCATTGACGCAAGACAATAAACCTGAGTATACAAGATATAACTCGAGTGAACAGGTCTTTGGGTTTTCAAATGGAAACTTTAGAAATGAATTTTCACAGGGAGGGGCTAAATCTGGTGACCTTGAAAGGACTATGAATGAACTCATAGAAAATTATAAGCATCTTATGACACTATTACAAACTGCATTGCAGATGGACACTGGTCCTACCTATCGCAGGAGTTTTAGTGGTATAGAGAAAGGCAAACCGATGATCTTGTCACAGGGAGGGCAAAGAAGTGACTTGACATATTCTAGAAGGGGATTTTAGTTTGTGCAAATCTTTATTGGGATTTTAGTTTGTGCAAATCTTTATTATTTGATTTTATTGTAAGGTTACATATGAAGCCATTGGAGAAAAAGTCTCCAAAATTTCAGCTTTTTATGGTGGTCTTTTATCCTTTGGGGACTATGTAAGAGAAGGAATTGCATTCTTTTACATCAGAATTCTGTGCTAATTGCTGTGTTTTTGAAGATTACACTTTAAGAACTTTTGCTTTAAGCAACCAACATGTAGGAGAAAGAATACCCTTTGAAGTTTTTGAATATTGAAGAACTCTTGCTTTTGAGCATCTTATGGCCAATTCCATGTTACTGCTTGGAAAACGAAAAAGTAATTCTCTGTTTCCTTGGCCCTTTCTTTTTCCCTAGGAATGCTGAATGGTTAAGGACGACAAGAGCTTCTTCGGGGTTGCAACTATGGCGGGGAGATGGTTCTAAAAATTTGTGCTGTTTGCATCGTTACTTCAAAAGTACTCATACTTCGCGTCCCCGCAATAGTTCCACGATGGGTTACCATTACTTTCCGCTGGGGACAGGAATCAAGTTTCAATTCTTTGTCATCAATGCCAAATGCTCAAAAAGCCACAACCCAAATCACTTCGGACATTGCAAAAAGCCTGCTCAGTAGACTTGATGATCCAGGTACCCATTTTTCTATTCACAATTATGTCTGTCTATTGCGGTGGTGCAGCAGAGCCAGGGCATTGTCCGATGGCAGAAAAGTCCATTTCCGCATTGAAAAAAGTGGGATACAGAGGGATACATTTCTGAATAACCTCATAATGCAGATGTATAGTATGTGTGGAGCTTTGCATGATGCCAACGCAGCTTTTGATATGATTTCTGGAAAGAATGTGTTTTCTTGGACAATTTTATTAAGTGCATATGCTCAACATGGTCATGGAAAGCAGGCCATTGAGATTTTCAAACAGATGCTGTTGGACGATGTGGTTCCTGACATTGTAGCTTTTGTGGGTATTGTTGATGCCTGCGCCAGCTTGAGATCCCTAGCTGAAGGTAAGCAAATCCATGCCCGTGTTGTAGACATTGGGTTTGAATCAGGAGTCATTGTTAGAAATGCTCTGCTTAATATGTATAATAAATGTGGCTGTTTGGAAGAGGCAAGGAATACGTTTGATAGAACTGAAAGGTTGACTGTTGTTTCATGGAGCAGCATGATTGGAGCATATGCTGATCATGGACATGCGAGAGAGGCATTACAGCTCTTTCGACGCATGGAGATTGAAGGAGCAATGCCGAACATTGTTACTTTTGTTAATGTTCTGGATGCTTGTGCTATACAAGCAGCTCTTGTGGCAGGCACAAGGTTTCATGCTCTAGCCCGTTCAAATGGTTTTGAATCAGATGTATTTGTTGGAACTGCACTACTCAACATGTATGGAAAATGTGGAAATGTGGGAGATTCTCGTAAAATGTTTGACGATATGCCAAAGAGGAGTGTTGTGTCATGGAGTAACATAATTGCAGTGTATGCACAACATGGCATGGGAATGGAAGCAGTTGAGCTATATCAAAAGATGGTTCTAGAAGGTGTCATACCTGATGACATTACATTTATTAACATCCTCTCTGCATGTAGCCATGCAGGGTTGATTGATGAAGGTTGCCACTGCTTCATATCTTTCATCCAAGGCCATTGCATTGCTCCAAGAACAGACCACTATAACATTCTGATAGATCTATTCGGCCGTATTGGTTGGCTGGACGAAATAGGTGACTTGATTAATAATATGTCAATTCCTGCAAATAGCACAACATGGGGAACTTTGCTTGGTGCCTGCCAAATGCATAATGATGTAGCTCGAGCTAAAACTGCTGCAGACCATCTTTTTGAGTTGGAACCTGATACTCTTACAACTTATGTTGCCCTATCAAACATCTATTCAGCAGCCGGAATGTGGAATGAAGCTGCAGAAGTGAGAAATCTGATGAGGATGAGACGCATGAGAATGTGATTAAAATGCAAGAACAGGAGACTAGAGCACTAAGGCATTCTTTGCTGCATGCGCAACTTCTGCCCATTTTCTAATTGGAAACATTTTTCAAATGTGATTCATGTCCAATAAGCTGATTATTGGATTGAAACATATCCTTTTGAAGGGCTCCAAATTTTGCCCATATTTGCTTAATTCCAATACAATACTCATAGTTAAATTCTCAGTATCAACACTATGGAAAAACTGCTGGAGGGTCTGCAACGTCTGTCCATAGGATATCTTTACACAATTTGCAGCACTGTTTTGAAGGTCCATTTTCTATATGGTCAAACCATTATGTCCAATATATATGGTCAAACCATTGTTTGCCCGATTTTTTCCAAAAGCTTGGACCTCTTGACGATTATTTCCCGTTTTCATTCGAGCAGTAAGTTTCTTTCTTTCAATATCGCTCTCCCTCTCCCTCCTGTAACCATGAAACAGAACTACTTGGCCTCGTTTAGATAGGAGTTGGTTTCCAATTGGTATTATTTTAGCCTTTGTGACACCACTAACATCACCGCCTTCTCCTCAAAAATGCTATTTGATATCTCGCTAACAAGTCATTCTTCTAGTGTTTTTATGTTCTACAGTAACACAAGTCGATCCATTTACGTCGAGTTTTTATATGTTGCACATTCCATTTACCTCAAATCTTCATCAGAAATGCTATCATTATCGTTTTGTTCCACCCAAAAAGTAGACCCATTTACACATGTATAAATCTCTAATAGACCCATTTACACACGTATAAATCCCTTGCATCTTACTTGTTGTATTTGTCTGGGTGTACTAAATAGTAGTTTTAGAGTGCCCTCTTTCTTAATCATTGATTATTTTTTAAGAAAGAAAGTTGATCCATTTACACATGTATGTGTATGAGAGGGATAACACCCTGGAACGAGGGTGTTATGCCCTATTATAACACCGGAGGCCCGAGTTTGTTAAGTAGGGCATAACACCTGAGTTCTACGGTCTTATTCGCCTTAACAACCTGGGCTCGAGAGTTTTATAGTGGTTTTGTGGTGGTTTTATGGTGGTTTTCACAACAAGCTAGGTGGTTTATAGCCATTTGGCATAACAAACTAGGTGTTTATGCACTTTTTAATGTGTTACTGGTGGGTAACACTTTTGCAACCAACGGCTGAGATCTGATCTCAGCCTTAAAACTTGAGGGCCAGGTTGTTAAGAGAGGGATAACACCCTGGAACAAGGGTGTTATCCGTCGACAACCTGGGCCCGAGAGTTTTATGGTGGTTTTCATAACAAGCTAGGTATTTATGGCCATTTGGCATAACAAACTAGGTGTTTATGCGCTTTTGAATGCGTTACTGGTGGGTAACACCACTGCAACCAATGACTGAGATCTGATATCATTAAACTTGAGGGCCAGGTTGTTAAGAGAGCAAAAATTACCATTCCTGAGACCATAGATCATACCTCAAAAACAATTGAATAGGTTATTATTAAAAAGAAGAAAACATAGAATCAACAGATAAAATAAACAAGTTAGCTTGCTGGTTGCATTGATTAAAATATTTTTATTAGGAATTATTAAATTGTTTTGGTAGAGGTTCGAGCCTTTATATTGCATATTCCAAAACCATAGGCGAACTTGTATTTCATATTTCAAAATCATAGGTGCGTCCAATCATAAGTGACCAAAATTGTAGTAGCCATTGATTTTTTGTAAGAGCTACAATCATCGTACCCATTGATGTTTTACGAGAACTAAAATCGTGGTACTTGGGTGTATGTACTAAATAGTATTTTTAAAATGCACGCTTTCTTATCAATCGATTTTTACAAAGCACCAAAGTTGTGGTCTTGGCTTTCCATTAATTTTTCACAAGCACAAGAAGTGTGTTGGCCTTGTTATATTTGCACATGCTGTGCATGAATTCTGCTTGTTTGTGTTGTGCTAGAAATTGCATATGTTTTTGTTCTGCATCAAATTGCATATGTCGTGCATGAATTCGCTTGTGTTGTACATAAATTTCATGCCTCCGCCTTGTTGATTGTTGCTGAAAGGACAAGATTGCTCTTGGTTGTTGTTTAAGAGTTATTTTTCTGGTCAAAAAACTCACTAATTATGCTTGCATTTGCATATATTTTTCTTTGCAAGAGTAAAAAGCTCCCAGATTATGCACCTCCCTGGTTTTGCAACTTCAGTTCAATCAAAACCTCTTGGATTATGCAGCTTTCTGATTCTAAAACTCCATTTGATGCTCTTCATCCATAAAAGAAAGCCTTTTGTATCATGTGTGAATGAATGGGCATTACCATGTGTTTGGGTGGAAATAAACAAATTTGTCTGATAACAAAGTTTGAATTGAAACGCACTAATCTGCTCTAAATGCATTTGAAAGGAATCTTTAAAAGATTCCCTAAAATTCCCCAAAAAGGATCCATTTTCATGGTCTATTTGTGACAATCGTGACAACTTGAACTTTTAGATTTTCGAGCTTGTAATTAAACTTAGCTTACATGCAAAATTGCTTAATACCTCCTTTTGGTTCCCTAGTTTGGTACAAGAAATACTAATATGAATCTGAAGATATTGCTCCCAAATGACACTTTTGATGTCATCCTTTAAGGAAGAACACTTGTACGCCTTCATAATGCGACTACGGGCATCGCTAAGCACTTGCGTATCTGAAAAGAGCTATCCCTTGAAGATGAGGAGATTTCGTCTCTTCCAAATGGACCAGATGATCCAAGCAGATGCTAAGTGGAAAGCCCTCTTTGCCAACTTGTCCCAAGAACTAGGATAGACTGAGAATAGGACCTGCTGACTATTCAAGTCACAATGGAAAAGACTCAGAAGCCACTGCCAAGCAAGTCGAACATGGTGACACAAGAAAAAGCAGTGCTCAATTGTCTCATCCCTCTGCGTGCAAAGAGGGCAGATCACAGAGACTTCTGGACGAAATTGATGAATAATAGTGTTTACCCGCATGCATCTATGAGTGATCTGCCACCATAAAATGGATAGCTTAGGATGAAGCAATTTATCCCATACCCATCGCGAGACTGCTTTACGATGAGGCTCGGGGATAACTAAAGGCCACTTTGGCGATGGAGGCAACACCTCAGGATGAAGCAGGACCACATACATCGACACCAGGTGCTCCTCCTTAACACTGCCATGAACCACCCAGAGCTGGGGAGCCACGTCTTGTGGATGTGGAGGAAGTGTAGCAGCTACTTTTTCCCAAATGCCCCGGTCCCAACGAAGGAGAAGGAACTTTAATTTGAACTCATTCCACGTCAACAATCTTGTCTCATTATACCATGCAGATACCGTGAGCACACCTGCTGCTCGCCACCGACGTTGCATCAATGGATGGACAGAAGAGACCAGGGGACAATCTGCCTGGCCGTCACCCAAAGGGATCCACCAACAACTGGCTGTAGGATCTGTGTGGGCCATTGGATGGAAATGAAACAAAGTGCGCACAGTCTCCCAAGCAGCTAGCAACCCCTTGAGGAAAGGAGATGCATTCCCTCCCCTGCATGGTTTTAAAGAATAGAGAATAAGGTACTGCTGAGAGAGAAGAGGAAGCGCCGATGAGACGTTGATGAAGAACCTCGCCTAATATAACGATCTCCCAACCAGAGAAGGCATGCACCACATGCATGCATGCAAGACATGCATGCTCGCCCCCTCTAGAATTTCGATCCGAGGGCTCGGATCGATGGGATCTATGTGATTCTTACATGCAAGGCACTAAAAGTATTAGGATGTATCATCTATAGATTTACATGTCTAGTTTGGTACTTCACAAGGAGTTTATAGAAATTCTTGCATTTCCCCCATAAGTAAAGCTCATCCTAGGATGCTATTATGTCCAATACACTAGTTATCACTTTATATAGCAAATCATCACACTCAATATCTCTATAGAGCTATGCCCACCATCATTTGCAATGTTCGTATAGAACTATTCCTCTCATTTGGAATGTAACATCTTATCTTAATGTAACAGGTGAATCCGCTAGCTATGCCTCATTATTTAATCCATTTCGTATCTTATAATTTTATTAGTTCCACAATGGGTCCATGACATAGCCATATTCTTAGCCCATAAGTTTCTCAAAACCGTTTTTCCCAAGAAAAGTAGCATCCCACATGACTATATCATATGATTTCCTTAGTTTTAATTCGTCTTTATTATTCGATGTGCCAAGATGCATCTATTCTGTTTAATAACATCCAACATGATTCATTTTCTTATGCATCATTGATTCTTCAATCAATCACCATCAATATCAAGTAACTTTATCCTAAATCAATCTAAAAACATCACTCGGGTAATTCAAGAGCAACCCCTGGTGTAAGACTTAAGCACCCACCTGAGAATCCCTTGAAGAATGGTTAATTGGAATCTTATAGTTGTTTTTCTATGACCCTCCTTTCAGCTCTTAGCTCCAGGAATCAAACTATACAAAAAGATACATAGTGCAGTCAAATCATCACTCTTTCTGTGGTGTCTCCTACATACGGACGAATTTCGGCCTGATCAGACCCAATCCGGAAACCTTATTCAAAATCTTTTCAGCAAAGTAAAAATCACCTGAAACAAATCTCTGGCCGCCGAGATATGATTCTCCAAAGTTCGGCTAGCAAAACTGCCCAGAAATTGCTCCTGTTGCCTCCTTCCAGAAACCTTCACAAAAATCTATGTTCTTTGCTTTTGTAATGAGATATCTTATAATTTTTAACACATACCAAGTATGTATTATTAATACAATACCCCAAAATATATAATACGGCTACACATCCATTCAGGTGGACCACTCCCCCATGTGTGCTCCATCTCGGTATGTCATCCCAGTTGTTTAAGATAGTGTGACTTGACTTGTGCATGCCATCTCAGTTATTTTTGCTATATGGCTTGTGTTCCAAGTATTCTATGTGTTGGGGTTTTTTTGCTTGGGGTCAGGTAGACGGTTGTTGTTCCCACATTTACTATGGTAAGTCCCTTTGTAGCATTCTTTTACCGCTATTGACTTTTAATGGTTGTTCTTATGAGTGATACCAGGGGTTCTCTTCTTGTTCTCCGCTGCTAACCTGAACCAGACCTTTACAACCTCGCTCTCCTATTCTTGTTCCAAATCCTTGCACACATCTTATGACCCTTTTTGCTAGGGGCCACCAAGTCCTATTTGGCACCTTGTCGTTTGGCGTTGTGTTCTTGCCATTGTTCTTTTCAGTTTTCGGTTTTCTGGCCCTATCATTACACGTCATTTGTATATGTGCTATTTAGCTTTTTCTGGATACGCCGAATATTGCGTTTGGCACTTCCTTATACTCATTCAACCTTTGGCGTTCTTCTCTTTGCCATGTTTTTTGCACTTTGTCATTGTATATTCTTTCCTTGTTTTTTCAGTTATGGGGAGCTTCGTCCATTATTTTGCCCTGCTCACTCGATCATTTTTCGTATTCTGCTTTCTGTCGGTATATAATCTGATGTGGTTTTGGGGATTATAGCATTGTTCATGTTGTTATTAAGGCGATCGTGTTTTACACTTTCTCTGGCCGTTGGACTCTTGTCTGTGGTTATTTTCTTGTTGATTTGTTCATTGGCTTGCATTCCTCTTTTCTCGTATTTATGCTTGGCCTTAAAACATAACTTTGTTGTATTTTTCGGGGACTTCATTTTTAGCTCGCTATTATTATGCATTGTGCTACCATTATACATCATATTTGCTATTTAGCTATATTTGGACACAAATTTTTGTTTATCATGTTTTTTCTTCCACCCGCTGGGTGATGCTTTTCTCCACCCCCTGGGTGATGCTATCCTCTCTTTTTCATGAATTGTTGATTTTTTTTCCTTTCTAATCGCTCACATCAATTTGAGTGCTTGTCGTTGTGCAGCTTGCCGCTTCACCATTATGCACGTTCTTGTTCTCCTTAACCTCTAATGGGTGCCTTCTACATGTTCCAATTCTTCTCACGCTCACGGTCGTTGGCGCTCCTCTTCATCTCACCCTCGCTACGTGCTTCGTGGCCCGACTCAACACTTGGAGGTTTCGCGGCGGCTGGGCTTATAGTTTATGAAGTTACGCCTCATTTTTTCGTTTACGTTGTGCTCCGAATCAACTTTAGTCTCAGTTTCCTTCTTGACCTTCCTTGTGCTCGGTGCTCTTATGTCTACATTCTCTTCCTCAATCTCGTCCCTCGTTTGCCACAGTATGTTTTTCCTATTGGGGCCTTTTATTCATGACTTTATGCATATGGTATTTGTCATCTGACATCACCACACATTTCTCCTATGCTACCCTGAACCAGGCCTTAGCATTTTCACTCTCCTCATCTTGTTCCCCCTTTTTCTCATCCTTATGAACCTCTTTGCTTTAGACTTCTTGCTGTCAACTTCGTTTTTCTTCTTGACATTGCTCTGAGCTGGCTCATTCTGTTGGTGTTTGTCTTGTATCTGGTAAGCTTCGAGACGTTGCTTTTTATGTTATTGTCTGTGGTTGACATTTCATGTTCTTAGTTTGGTTTTTTCGATATTGTTCTTACAACCTTGGGCAGATTACACACTTTTTGCTAAACTTTTTGTTCTTGTTAACTCCTTGATCATATCACTACCCTCATGAATTCCACTCTCACCTTGGCACTCTTGATATTCATTTTCCTTTATCTGGTTTATAGTTTGACCTCTTTTCCCGGGTGTTGACGTCCTGTGGCTCTTGATATTTTTTCTTGTCAATTTAATTTTAACGTGGTTTTATGTTGTTTTGTGGCAGCCACCTCTCGCTTATTTACCCCCCCCAGGAGGTCCCTTTATTCCTCCTTTATTTTCCCTTTGGGTTTTTCTCCCGCGCCCCCTCCACCCTCACGGCTTCTATAGCTATATTCCGCCTCTATGCGTGGGCGTTGTCTTTCCTTTTTATTGTCTCACGTTGATGTTCTTCTTCGCCCTTCTAACCGAAACCAACTTGCCCGCGGTCATACGTTTTCCTTAGCTCACTTGTCGTCGCTCGCATGCCCCATCACTATTCTTCCACGGCTGATTTCCACCGGTTCTTATCATCGCTTCGATCCTCCGTCCGGCGGCACTCTTTTTTGCTCCTCTCCTTCCTCTCTACGTCCCTTAGCCTATCCGACTGCCTGCGTGTGGGGAGGGATTGTCTTCTCGCTATCGGCTTGGATCCATCCCAATATGGTACACATTCTGTTCGTCGCGGCGGGGTTTCGGCAGCTGGGGCTCGGCATTTATTCCAAACTTTTCAGGCATTTTTGCATGGTCCTAAGTTACTTATGAAAGTGTTTTCCTCTTAGGTTGTTCTAATGTGTGTCCTTCAGTATTCTGCTGGTCGCGGCGGGGTTTCGGCAGTTGCGGCTCGGCATTTATTCCTTGTCAATTTAATTAACTTTAACGTGGGTTTATGTTGTCTTGTGGCAGCCACCTCTCGCTTATTTACCCCCCAGAAGGTCCCCTTATTCCTCCTTTATTTTCCCTTTGGGTTTTTCTCCCGCGCCTTCTCCACCCTCACGGCTTCTATAGCTATATTCGTCACTCGCATGCCCCGTCACTATCCTTCCGCGGCTGATTTCCATCGGTTCTTATCATCTCTTCGATCCTCCGTCCGACGGCCTTCTTTTTCGCTCCTCTCCTTCCTCTCTACGTCCCTTAGCCTATCCGACTGCCCGCGTGTGGGGAGGGGTTGTCTTCTCGCTATCGGCTTGGATCCATCCCTGCTCGTCGTGGCGGGGGTTTTTGGCAGCTGCGGCTCGGCATTTATTCCTAACTTTTCAGGCCTTTTTTGCATGGTCCTAAGTTACTTATGAAAGTGTTTTCCTCTTAGGTTATTCTAATGTGTGTCCTTCAATTGGTCTGAATTTCTTTAGGAGGATGCGCGCGCATTTACCTCTTTAACTTATGGGTGCCTTTGCGTGGTTTTAACTTGATCATTAGAGGGTTTTCTGTTGGGTATGTTTTTGCATATATATATTGTTTTTAGAATATGAGGTGAATCTCACTCTGCTAGCCTGACCAGACCTTGGCTCTCTTAATATTTATCTTCACTCTCTTGTTCTTGTTCCAGACCATTTCGCAGACCTTCTGCACTTCTTTGCTAGGTACTTCTATTTGATGCCACCCTCCTTTTGCTTCAGGACCTTCCTCGTGACTTTTGCCTTTGCGCTAATATGTCTGCCACCTCTAACTTTACCTCATCTCTCCTCTAACTTTACCTCACCCCTTGTTGCTATTCATATTGCTGCATCCCTTCCTCGCTCCAAATGTCCTATTCTTTTCCTTATGATCTCTCATTTAACACTATCATTTGTCTTTTGTCCACATTCACATCTTGTTTAACAACTGGGTTGCATTGCATTTTTGTCGCCAGTACGTCCTTTTTGGCAAATTCTAGTTTGACGTCGTGTTCTTGCAGTTCTTTAGTATTCTAGGTTTTTTCGGCGCTATCATTCTGTATCATTGGTATATTTGATGCATTTGCTTTTTCTGGATATGATGCATGTTGCGTTTGGCACCGCCTTGAGATTTTGCGACATGGGTTTCTATTGCATCATCTTTCCTTTTTTATGCTTTTCCTTGTCTTGATCGGGAGTCTCTTACGTTGAACATTGTACACAGGGTGTTATATTAGGCACATTCTAGTTTTGTGCATGATGCTGGTTCTGCCTGATTCTAGTTATCTCGAGAAATCCATTTCTAGCTGTCTCTTGAGGGTTTTTTTTGCACTTGTAGTGGGTCTCTTTTCTATTTTGGTATGATCATTATAGATCATGGGCCTATTTGCTATTTGACTTCATCTGGCTATGATGCATATTGCGTTTGGTACCGCATTGAGATTTTGCAACATGGGTTTCTATTGGATCATCTTTCCTTTTTATGCTTCTCTTTATCTAGATGTGGAGTGTCTTACGTTGTTGTACACCAGGTGTTATATTGGGCACATTCTAATGGCCGCTTTTAGTTTGTTTCGTGTTCTTGACGTTCTTTTTTTTGTGGTTTTACATTGATGCTTATCTTTCTCTATCCGGGTGATGCTGTTTATTTCCACCTCGAGGGTGACGCATATTTCTTTTTACACGATTGATATCCACCCGTTGGGTGACGCTTTTCTCCACCCTATGGGTGATGCTATCTCCACCTGCGGGTGCTGTTGTTTATTTCCACCTTGAGGGTGACGCATATTTCTTTTTACGTAATTGTTTTCCACCCATTGGGTGATGCTGTTCTCCACCCTATTGGGTGATGCTCTTCTTTTTTCTACTACATGTTCGATTTTCTCTAACCATTCACGGGTGTTTTTTAGAGTTCTTTGTCTTGCTTGCAGGTTTTACACCATCGGCTTATAGTTGAGGAAGTTCTCTGGCAGTCGGCCGGTTTTGTGTCTCTTGCGAGTCCCTTCCCAGAATAGCATCGATCCGTGCCAGCTACTATATAAGGCTATTTCCTCTTTCAGGCCGGTTATCGGCGTCTTCTCACAGCAGCTCTTCTTCTATTTTCGCTGCTTCCCTCCCTTCCCGCCCTGCTGCGTGGGGGCATGAGTTTGCTTTTCTCTAACCATTCACGGGTGTTTTTTGGGGATTCTTTATGTTGCTTGCAGGCTTCCGCCGTCTTCTGGGGTCCTGCTATATTTTGTGTTCGCCATCAAGCCATCTCCTTCGGTTTTCCAGGCAACACATTCAAGGTTGTTGGCGACCATTTCTCATTAGGGTTTTCCTCGAAAACCCGAAAGGGCGGGGTTTTTTATCCCGATGAGAAGTTGTCGCTATTACCCTTCTATATTGCCTGTGCACATTTCTTTTTACGGGGTAGTTCGATATTTCGGCCGGTTTTGTGTCTCTTGCGAGTCCCTTCCCAGAATCTTATTAAAACAGAAAAAGACAGCTAATTTATCTCTGTAATCAAGCTGTCACCAAAGAAAAGCAGCACAGAAACAACATTATCTACAGCTGTTCAAGACTGCCCTGAACAGCTGCACACAGCGGAATAAGGAGACGTCTAGCCCTTTCGATTCGCCATGCATCCTACTGGCAGAGGTCGTTTCCATTCAATCGTCCCTCTGGGCCCATGCTCTAGGAACAAACATGTTAGAAAAGACAGAAATACCAAATACGTCTTCATAATAAGAAGATGCAAAGCAACAAAGCAGCAGGTCGTTTCTTGGCTTCAACGATCCCTGCACCTGCTCTGCTCTGCCGCACCTGCAAAAACAGAGAACCCAACCTCGAAAAAGGAAGTGGCGTGAAATGCTATCCACGCCCTACAATTTAGCATGAAAAATAGCCAACAATAAACTTGCAAACACATTAAAATTAGAAACTAGACCAGTAAATGCAAACAAGCTGCTCAAACATGCCAAATTATACGGTTTGATATACAATACGCACCAAGAATCTTAGTCCTAACCATTGCCAGAAGGCCTTCCAGCAATACCGAACTCAAACGTTGGAAGTTTATGAGTGCGCCAAAAGTCCTCGTTAAAGTGGCATTGAGTTGATGTAAACAATATTCCACTTCTATCATCAAGTTGAAAAACTAAGCCTTTTGCTTTAAGGAAATGGAAGCTTCGGTATTATGCTCCATTTGTTACATGGCTTGCAGGAAGCGTGATCAACGTAGTTCAAATCTGTATGAAAAAAAAAGAAAATGTGCATGTATATGAGCTAAGTTAATAGTAGCTTACAAACCTATTCCTAGAAAATCTTTACAACAACAACAACAAACGTCAAGCATAATAACACGAAATTAAAATTAAGTATTATAAAAGTCATAAACCACATTTTTTGTCCACCATAAGATTCCATCTCCTATAATTTGATTTGCCATTTTTGATAGAAGACCATAGGAAACAATGATACAGGTAGGTGGCAATAATACAGGTACTATAAACTTGGTGGATAAAGCAAAAGGCTTAGTTTTTCAACTTGGTGGATGATAGAAGTGGAATATTGTTTACATCAACTCAATGCCACTTTAACGAGGACTTTTGGCGCACTCATAAACTTCCAACGTTTGAGTTCGCTATTGCGGGAAGGCCTTCTGGCAATGGTTAGGACTAAGATTCTTGGTGCGTATTGTATATCAAACCGTATAATTTGGCATGTTTGAGCAGCTTGTTTGCATTTAGTGGTCTAGTTTCTAATTTTAATGTGTTTGCAAGTTTATTGTTGGCTATTTTTCATGCTAAATTGTAGGGCGTGGATAGCATTTCACGCCACTTCCTTTTTCGAGGTTGGGTTCTCTGTTTTTGCAGGTGCGGCAGAGCAGAGCAGGCGCAGGGATCGTTGAAGCCAAGAAACGACCTGCTGCTTTGTTGCTTTGCATCTTCTTATTATGAAGACGTATTTGGTATTTCTGTCTTTTCTAACATGTTTGTTCCTAGAGCATGGGCCCAGAGGGACGATTGAATGGAAACGACCTCTGCCAGTAGGATGCATGGCGAATCGAAAGGGCTAGACGTCTCCTTATTCCGCTGTGTGCAGCTGTTCAGGGCAGTCTTGAACAGCTGTAGATAATGTTGTTTCTGTGCTGCTTTTCTTTGGTGACAGCTTGATTACAGAGATAAATTAGCTGTCTTTTTCTGTTTTAATAAGATATATTCTATGCTTGAACGGCCGCTGTTCACCCAAATTCTAGCTAAATCCGCTTGTTAGGAAGCCGTTGCCCAGACTTGAGGATGTTTTTCTGTTTTATGGATCTTGCTATGGCAGGATGGCCATGGCTGTATGATGGAAGTACGGTTTATAGCATGCTATGAGGACATGCCATAGCTATGCCTGGTTGAAGCCATAAGTCGGATGGATGCCCAGACCTGTGTGAAGCTGGGAGCTTGTTTTTTATTTGTTTTGTCTCAACCACGTACCGTGAAAGTACATGTTTTGTCTCAAAATAACTTAGAAAGTGGCAAAGCATTTTTATGTGAAAAAGATGCCAGCCGTTGATGCAACATCATGCTCGGGATATGCTGAAGATCAACGACCCATATTCAATCCTACAAAATAAACCCATAAACACGGGAAATAGACAAGGGTGCAAGGAATAGAGAAGTCTTCAACTGGAAACAATTCTTGCTTCCAAAAGATTAATTCAAGAACTGAAGGTCTTACCAAAAATGCCAACCAAGATTGATAAAATATATTGTTAGAAGCATACCCCTAATAGAAGACTCTAAGGGAAGGATCGTTGAAGAACATAGCTCACCATGCTCCTCACATATCCTCCAATAAAAAACAAGACGACTCTAATTTGAAGATGAAAGATAGTTCTATGCAAGTGAAATTATAATACGTAGGCATGTCTGCACTTTTTTCTGTAAAAGAAGCAAAGATTCTTGGTGTAATAATAACTCTACAATATATGATATCAAATAAGAACTTCCGTGGAGCTCCAATCATGAAGACATAATCCTTGTACATAGCTTATATAACACTGATTTTTACCAACAAATATGCAGCCAACCAATTCAGACCAAACTAATTCTTCGAAATAAACTCAGGAAGCTTGGATCAGCGAAAACACTCTCAGGAAGTTTGACAGAGCCAGTGTAGTACAAGCTTAAGCTTTTTCAACCCCAATTTAAAATAACTCACAGAAAAAACATTCGACATTGCGTTCCTCTGTCTCCGCAAGCCCTGCTTTAGGAAACAAATCGGGGACTCTGCTACTTAAAATAAGATCGTTGTTATGTTTGTTCCGACACCAACAATTTCGGCTTGCCCAGTGTGGAGAGGCGGGATTTTTCTCGCCCTGCACCTTCGCTGGTCTTGGCTATGAAATTTTTTCCTTAAAAATCCAATCCCTTCCTTCCCAGTTTTACCTTCACTAGACTTGGCTATGGAGCCCCAAGCTATGAAATCCTTCCTTTCCCTTGTTTCCCGTACCATATACTAGCCTGATGGATCTGGAGCTGATTTGCTATCTGTTGCATCTCCACAAAACCATAGAACCTTAATTAAAATACATTTGTACGAGCCCAGCATGTTTGAACTTTGGGATATGTTAGAAATTTATAGCTTAACCATTGGAAAGTGGTACAAAAATCAAGGTCACCCTATGGGCACTCTAGATGTATGTATTAGTACATCCCATGAAATACGACCTTCAAATCATATCACAACTATAGAAAAAAAAACGTACAAAATTACAAGGGAAACACCATGTTATTATGCTAGACATTATTAAAGTTGTTTTCAGTCCATTGCCCAAGTAGGAATGATCATACCATTAGATATGGTTTGGGCATAAGCTTCAAAAATTTGTTACTATGCAAATGTGTAGTGTTGGAAGAACCTCGACCACGCGCTAAAAAATAAATTCGGGAAGAACCTCGGCCACGAAGAACCCTAAAAAAAATTACTCTTCCTTCTTCAAAGCTTAGAACCTCGGCCATACAGCTTCCTTCTTCAAAGCTTTTTAAAACACTGTCAGCACCAAGAAATAGAGTTTATATCATCAAGAAGAATTTATATCATCAAGAAGAATCGGGATGTAGATTAGATTTCGCCTTATTTTAGAAAACCATTTGCATGTTATATGTATGCAATATCACGTTAAAACTGTGAAGAAAGTTCAAAATTTTTGTTTTATAATGTATTAGATTTATACAAAGACGTTTCTAAAGAGAATTCGTGGTATAAATTCATACCATGGCTTCTCTCATTTAAAAAAAAAAAAAATTGGTATAAATTTATACTGGTACCGCTCTTTTCATGTGGGGCAATGGTATAAATTTATGCCACTTGTGCTCACAGATGGTATAAATTTATACTACTCGAGTTCTCTCTCTATCTACCGTTTGAGCTCACATGGTATAAATTTATACTGTTTGGTGCAATGCCTCCTCAGGTCCTGTATGACACCATCCAATAACATCGGGAAAATTAAAGCCTACAAACTAAAACTAAAAAACACATTTATAAAAGAGCCATATTATTCTATCCACTTTCTCCATATTCTCCCTGCTTGGATTGACCAATTTGGCGTTTCTTTCATGTTGTGGCATATCCTTTCTCGGCCTTGCCTCTTCTTTAGCCATAATCCTTTGACCTTCATCCTCGATCCCGTTTCGATAAGGAAGTTCTCTTCTATTTGGGAGGTTTTTGTCGTTTTCATGTGAGCT
This sequence comes from Isoetes taiwanensis, assembly GCA_021234155.1. Lineage (NCBI taxonomy): Eukaryota > Viridiplantae > Streptophyta > Lycopodiopsida > Isoetales > Isoetaceae > Isoetes > Isoetes taiwanensis. The sequence goes on from JAJEKV010000090.1 coordinate 2,453,154, forward strand.
CCATTCTAGAATCCCATCGATCCGAGCCCTCGGATCGAAATTCTAGAGGGGGCGAGCATGCATGTCTTGCATGCATGCATGTGGTGCATGCCTTCTCTGGTTGGGCTATCGCTATATTAGGCGAGGTTCTTCATTAACGTCTCATCGGCGCTTCCTCTTCTCTCTCAGCAGTACCTTATTCTCTATTCTTTGAAACCCACCCTCCCCCCTTAATTGTTTAATGTATTTGTCGCCTGGCACGCGTGACCAACCCCTCTATTTGAAGAGGTTTTTGTTTTGTTGTCGCGTGGCACGCGTGATCGGGCATAAAATTGATACTGGGTAACAGAAATCACCGTCCGGACGTCGCTTAAAGTGCTTAAACGCAGCGATTTTTCAGCACATAATAAGCATTTAACGTGCGGTGCTTATTTAGACAAGCACCTGATGAAATATTTTTTGGTTGATTCACAATAATTCTTCACGAAAGTGACTCAAATTTGATCTCCTAATACGTTTTTGCATCTCCAATCTAATGGAAGAGACGGCATTAGATTTTATGAATCCGTTTGTGAGATATAAGCTTTTCCCTTATAGATACCAGAAATCGTTTTTTAGCTTTTTTCACTATCAATCCTCTATGGAATGATCTGAAACTTGACCTCCAAAGACATTTTTGCATCACGAATCCAATGGAATAGACGGCATCAAATTCTGTATTGTAGTTTGTAAGATATTAGGCTTTTACGGTAAAATATCAAAAATCGTTTCTTGGCCTCTTGCCGTGAAAATACTCAATGGATTTAACTGAAACTTGGTGTCCTAGGACTTTTTTGTACTATGAATCCATAGGAACTGACGGCAATCCATTTCGTCAAGTAGTTTATGAGATATTGGCTTCTACTCTATGGCAACCTTGATCGAAGTTTTTATGATTGTGCTCAAAATATGCACAGGTAGAAGCTGCAATTTCATAAGGATTCTTAGTTTTGGATGCCGATTCCAATGAGCTATAGCTTGCTGTATTTGGTGAAGTAGATCAAATGCCACAAATGGAGTGTCACTGCTGTTACGAAGCATCGGGCTCATATCAAGAAATTTTAGCCGTTGATTGATTTTGACGGTCCTAATGGTCCAGGTCTTCTCATAGTGTCCATTTATTTACGTGCTTAATATGTGCTTCGCCAAAAATTGTACCCCACTAGCAATTTTGTACCCGATCAGCCCCTCCACTTTGGGAGGTTTGTTTTGTCACATTTGTTCTAGTGTTGGTGATGTGCGTGTACAGTGCTGTAAGTGGCAGCAGAGTTTTGTGCCTCCATTCGCGGGTTTTGGGAGTTTAATTTCAGCCTTACGCTTGTCCAGTTTCCCTGCGTCAAGGCTTATCACTAGGTTTTTCTAAAACCCGAAAAGGGCGGGTTTTAATCCTTTGATAAGCTTTCGGGCAGTATAAACTAAACATCTATTAGCATTGTATTTCTTGGGGTCCAAGTTGTATAATTGGACATTCCCTTTATCTTTCTTCGTGGGTAGTTCGCATGTATGCAGCTACCCACTCACTATCCACCATTGTACAAAATCTGCTGAGATGAATTAGAAGCTATCTATCTATCTATGAGCTTTTGTCGGTTTTCATGCGAGCCCTTATTCGAGAATGCCATCGATCTGAGCCATCGGATTGAGATTCTCGAATGGGCGAGCATGCATCCGTCCCATGCAAGCATGCATTGCATGCATTTTCTAGGGCTCTGGTCGTTTGGGGATCGCTATTTCTTGCAGGTTCTTCATCGACTTCTCATCGGCATTTTCTCCTCTCTCAGTAGTTCCCTTGACTCTCTTTCTTTGATACCAGGCAGGGGAGGGGCTTCTCCCTGCTTGGTTTGCCAGTTTGACGTCTTTTTCTATGTTGTGACCTGTTCTTCCCCGATCTTGTCCCTTCTTTGGCCATCCTTCAACCTTGGACTTCGATCCCGTTTTGATAAGGAAGTTCTCTTTTTGTCGGGAGCTTTTGTCAGTTTTCATGCGAGCCCTTATTCGAGAATGCCATCGATCCGAGCCATCGGATCGAGATTCTCGAATGGGCGAGTATGCATCCGTCCCATGCAAGCATGCATTTTCTAGGGCTCTGGTCGTTTGGGGATCGCTATTTCTTGCAGGTTCTTCATCGACTTCTCATCGGCGTTTTCTCCTCTCTCAGCAGTTCCCTTGACTCCCATTGTGACGTCCCCTACTTCCTCTACAATGCACACATCGTATCAAAAGGTGGAGCATTCTCCCTGTCAGCCAAACTAGCAGGGGCCATCCACCTGACACCACTCCCAGTGGAATGAGCCAGCAAGGGAAGAGTGGATGTGTCATTCACCCGTCTCCCTTCGGGTTGACCTAGCTGCAAAAGTGTGAATAAACATGAGCACATAATAACAATACATCAATACAATCACCTCGAAGGGTGAACACATCATAATCATCACATATACAACAACATCAATATGAACAATAACAACAAAGGGGAATCCTATCCAGGGCTCAGACTCAAGGGGGTTTGACTGACGGTTTGGGTCTCCAGAAGTCATTGCAGACAGAATTCATGGCAAATGGATTTGGCTGAGCCAAAGGGGCTACTGCTGGGTTGCATCTCCCCAGTCCCGAGAGGCAGGAGGAGAGTCACCTCCCCTCCAGAGGCATCCATGCCCATCACAGGCAGCTAGAGGGCCACTGCCCGTATTCGACTTGAACGTCATTGAAGGTGATGCATCATCCAAGAGGTGTCGAGCTCATGCCTTGCCCACACTCAGTGGCAAGCTATTAAGCCTAGCCCGCTTAGACCCCCGATAGGCTTTACACACCAGAGGGGTCAATCCGTGATGGGACAAGTTCCCCCTTGTCAACCGGTCTAGCCCTGCCACCCACAGACTTTAGGCCTCTACCCCCTTCCCAATACATGGAGGTCACAGAATGAAATACCAACATCATCACAGAACTGAAATGAAGAATATCATCTTATCTATCTATCTAAACATCCAGAGTTAGGTCCCTTTGTTAGAGCTTATGATCTCGGGATCTGTAAGGCCTCTAAGGCTGAACTAACATGCTAAATCAGCTTATTGCCTAGTCACAAGGCGGCTTTGCACAACAGAATGACTATTTACCTGGCACTTGACCCGCTCCAGATCCTCGGAATGCGTCCATGCCTCTGATCCTGCTGAAGACTGCTGCTACTCGAAGATCTGTTGTGCAAAGGCGGCTTTTCAGAGCCTGGCAATGCGAATTAGGGTCTTAGCTTGGCCGGAATGGCTCAAGAGAACCCTAAATGCGAGAGAAGAAAAGGAGCTCAAGGAAAACCCTAAATGTGAAAGAAGAAAAGGGTTTAGGGTTTAAGGGGAAAGGGTTTTGCCATTTAGCATGGGGTTTATAATTGTATATGTTTATTAAACATGCACAACATACGAGGTTGCCCCCTAGATGCAACCCTTTACGGCTCTCAAGTACATGTCATCATGACATGTACGTGTGACGTGGTAGTATAATATACGTATTCGGATCATATATTATGCTGGAACATCACATTCTCCCCACCTTGACTTGATGATGTCCTCAGCATCACGTGTCTCCCCACCTTGGAAACCTGCATATCCTGCAATCACATTCGATATATATACAATTTTACAATATAATTACCTCAAGGTAATATTTTAATTTATTATAACATATCCTTGTTTAATATCGTACTATGGTAAGGGAGTCTTTCACCCTCTTACTTTATCACCTATTATTCACAAAATTTTATAGTTTACACCATTATTATAAACATAGTTTCGAAATTCTATAAATTAAAATCCATTCGGTCTCCTTGCAACGCATTACGACAAACAAATATGTGTTGCAAGTCTTCGCAGTGCGACCCTCCTGTCCTTTAGATCATTCTATTGGCCTGCCGGTCCAACACTACGTTAATACACATTTATTTATGATAAAGTTGGTTGTTAGGGAACCACCCATTAATTACAATTTATATGGATGCAAGGCTAATCTCCCGGCGTAGGAAGATTATGTTTCTTCCATCTTGGCCGTGGAGACAACGCCCTATCATGCCTAGGATGATCACTCATGCCTACACCTTTAGTTGCCTTTGGCGTGAAGGGTGGCGTCCTTACCCGTATTTGGGCGTGAATGATGGCGTCCTTCCCGTAGTAGGCATCGACTAGAGGTGCTTTCCTATCAATGCATACCTGAATGACCTCTTATCTCTCAAGATCGTCTACTTCCGTGGGACGAAAGTAGACTTTTTAATCTACCGTCCACTCACCTATCGGTCGGTGTTGACTACTTTGGTGACGAGTCGACCCTTGCATTGCTCCATGAGTTGTGGGTACTGCTTCTCAAGATCTATTTGTAGTGCCCACGTAGCGTCTTCCACTGGTAAGTGTCCCTTTCACTAGGTATTGGAGAATTGAGATCTTCTTGTCTTCTTATAGGATCTGACAAAAAGAATCTCTGGAACAATCTCAAGGTGATCGTCCATCATTTCCAGTAACTTTGGTGTCTCCAATACTTCCTCTGAATTAGGAGTGTGTTTCTTTAGGAGACTTACTTGGAAAACACTATAGATCTTCAAGTGTGCTGGCAGGTCCAACTTATAGGATTGGTTACCTACTCTTTTGGTTATCCTGAATGGTCCAGCCCACCTTGGAGCAAGCTTCTTGCAATTGTCGATGCAGAGCTTCAGCCAACTTGTCCCCTAATCGCCGATGCAGAGCTTCGGCCTAATCGCCGATGCTGTAATCGCCGATGCAGAACTTCAGCCTAATCGCCAATGCTGTAATCGCCGATGCAGAACTTCAGCCTAATCGCCAATGCTGTAATCGCCGATGCAGAGCTTCATCTGTGCACTTCTGCCGGCTTCTTGCTGCTAGAAGATATCTTCGTACTTCCTTCACCAACTGTTGCATGTCGGCTAGCATCCGTTAACGTCTTAAATAAGCATTACAGTCTTGGACCCCTGCATGATCCCTGCTGGACTTCCCTTAATGCATGCAATTATATTAATTACCTTACGGTAATATTTTTATATTAACATTATAGTAGTATTGGATATATTGCTTCCAATAGTATTATATTTAACTAGCTGTTATATGATAACTTTACGACCTTTAAGATATGTCATCATACAATTATCGAGACAATACTTACTTTGAAAAGTATTTTAATTATTTATCATATGGCTAGGGTTTATATCATCGGATCCAAGTGTTGAGCGTGTGACTCTCGCTCGCTACTTGGTTGGTGATGTATCAACCTTACATGTATATACTTTATAGTTGCTATACTTATGGAAAGATAGACAAATTCTTATTATATTTGTCAAGACCCTATGAAGGTTACTTAATTGCCTTTGGAAGGAATTACATCCTTGCGAATGTTTAACTAAGATTTTATGTAATTATTATCTTACTTTGTCTCGATACTAAGATATCTACACAAGACAAAGCTATCTATGCAGTTATTATGAACATATACTTTATCAACAAGACATTAAAGCTTATGATACATGCCCTCATGGAGTGCTATCAATGCCCTGCATAATAGTATACTTAAGATTATATAGTTTATGTGGTTATAAGGGGTTCACAACCCTGAATAATTTAATTAAGAGCTAGGCTACTAGCTCATTCCTAGGTGTGAATGCAGGCAAATGATCATGGCGTAAGAAAATTATGCTTTTCCCATGATGCATTCTATCTACGCTTGAATGCAAAGCCCCTCCCCACCTTAGTTGTCGCACCCGCTAAGGCTAGAATACATCCCCTCGTTGGGTCAGTGTCGACTAATTTGGAGACGACTTGGCCATTGTATTGCTTCCATTAATTCGCTCCCCCACTTTGGTGCAATTGGCTATCGGGTCAGTCTTGCATGCTGAAGGATGCATAGACATTAAGCATCTATCCATCTTACGCTCCATGTGCTTTGGCTACTTGCGGAAGGAACTCTATTCTAAGGGTCGACTAATTTGATGGCGATTCAACCCCTAAGATATAGGTAGGTTCAGTCCTAAGAATGAGCCCTCACTGTCTTCATAAGAAAATGGTTCTACACCTCAATGTATCCTATCCCCTCCATTGATGTTGTCATAACATCTCATCTATTCTATCTACCCCAAAAGGTTATATGCTTTCTATCTAATGCATTAAATTACTAGCCTTAGCTAACATATTTAACCATTTATGATGGATGCAGCCATCATGTTTAACATATCTATTCCTAAGCGATGAGTTACTGAATTATTTAGAACAATTCTAAATTGCAAGGTTTTATCATCATGACAATTCCCTTTGCCGCAAAAGACTATGTGATTAATGTGCTTCTTATTTTAGATGTGCCTTTCATGTATTATTCAATTTTATATTCTAAATATCCCCCTTTCTTAGTTATTTACTCTCTTGGGATATTCTTATCAATTGAATTGATGTCATCATAACAAGTTGGCCGGACTTGTTAGATTACTTCTTTTCATTTGGTTGGATTATTCCTTGGAGGTACTAGCTTTATACATGGTCAACAATTATCCTAGTGATGATTCCTTCTTAGCGAGGTGATCAATCTCACCAAGTGGTTTCAATATGTTGGATGTCTGTTAACAATCATGTATAATTTTAGTTACTCCTATGCATTTCCTTCCCAATCGTTGAGGCTTAGCTCAACTTGGGGCAATCCTTTCACGAGAAAATCTGGAAATGCCTTCCAATCCCATTATGGATGTCATCATCCATAAGCCTATCATACTCGACTATATGATCGTAGCTCCTCAATCTTGCTCGCATCTCATCCACATGTTGTCTTCTTGAAGCAGCAAGGTAATGTTATTTCGAGTTGCTTGAGACTCTAAGCTCCTCCTCGATGTAGAGGTCAACTTTCTCCATTAGAGACTTCCCATTGCTGGTGGTTTTGATGGCGTAGTTGACTACTTGAAATCTTCTATGTTACTTCCCAAAAGCCTGAAGTTAGTTTCATTGACAAACATCCTCCATGTTGAATTCTTCATCTTGCCTCTGGATTCGATATTGTTGTGCCAACTCCATCCTTCGAGTGTTGCATCATGTTGACAGGCAAGTGTTGAGGATGTTGCTCGCTTCATGCCTTCCAATTATCCGACATCTCTTTTCTTTGATCTGTTATACTGTGAGAGAGAGAGAGGGAATAACAAGGGGAAATATGTATGCAAGGCATTAGCTTACACTATTATGATTACAAATACTATTAAAGCTATTGGGCCCCTTTGGTGTCTCCCCTCAAGATGCACGCGTACTCCATGGCAGTGTTGTCGATGTTCCTCCTAGTGCGTTGGTGTTGAAGATCTATATCCTCTTATTTGTACGTCAGCTCGTGCTCGATTGGTAGATTCTTTGATATGTTTGAGCTCTCCAATGTCTGCCAGGTGCGGCACAACTTGCTTCTGCTTCACATGCTAACTAAGGATGTGACAGTCGTTGATGCTTCGGCATTCCAATCTGCTTCTTAATCTTGTTCTTGGGCAATAATTGCTTCCCCTTCACAATGTCTGAAGATCTTTGAATGTGCCTTTTGAAGTTGTGCGCAATTCCCTTTACAATGTCTGAAGATCTTTGGAGGTGCCTCTTGAAGTTGTGCGCAATTCCCTTCACAATGTCTGAAGATCTTTGTGCGCAATTCCTTTGGCTAGACTCATAAGGAGTTGTTCTCTTCATCAGTTGCCTTTCGAATCGTCGATCCTTGGGTTCGCGAAGTTGCATGCGAGTTGTCATAGCTTGGTGAGGTTTCTAGTTGATTCGTCGATTCCTTGGCCCGGTTCTCTTAGTCGCTTCTCCATCTGGCATGCATGTTACAAACATCACCATGTAAGGCAGGATTATGGTCATCGAGAGGTTGCCTCCTCAGTTGGCTCGTTGATGTCGGGTCGTCCCGAAGAATTCCTCGACGTCTGTCGGCTTGCAGTCGTGGCCACAGTTTTTGAAGATGTGTGTTCGTTCCTCCTTCTGTTGTTGAGGATACTCGTGTCGTTAGTGTTGTTGCTGCCACAAGAGGTAGAGTTGCATCCCGAAGATGTCGTCGTGCAAGCCTAGATGGTGCAGCACTAAGGATCTTGACATGACTGATAGCTGGACGAGCGATCTTCTACTTGAGGCCGCTTCTCGAAGTGTCTGGAGTTGAAGCTTGGCCTGGGCTCTGGTCTTCTCTCTCTATTTGCTCTCTCATTCGAACACTTGCTCTTGGCTATACCTGTGGTTCTTTGCTTCATCATTTGGCAGTCGAAGTGATGGAGTTTCTTGACGCAAATGCTAAACCCTAAAACATGATCCTAAACTCATGTTTTGTACTATGTGCGAACACCCGATACTAATGATAGACACATATATATAATTATATTGGGATTTTAATTCATCCACTTTTCTAATTTATAGAAGAGAATATGCTTAAGTGTTTATACTTCTTTAGGATTTTCCCTCCTCCAATCACGTTTGATTCTTCGGTTTTGCTGCATCTTCTTCGTTCTGCTTGACTCCGGGGTTCCTTAAGGTGTTGCGACTGTAGTTGACCTGCTTGACTGCGGAGAGCGTTCCTCGATGTGAACTCTTGAGTTGAAAATGTCCCTCCTTAATGTGTTTACCTGTCATGTGGAGTGTCATGACTGCCCAGCGTCCCTACATGCAGTGTGTCGTTACAAGGTTGAAGATGTGTAGTGCCATTGATCGCTTGAGTACGATCACCTGGTTGTTGTAGTCGGGCATTCTTGCATGTCTTCGAAGCTCTGAGATAGGGACCGTCGGGTAGACAATGTTATTTCTCGGTCGATTGAATTTCTGAGTGCGACTCCTGTTGCTTGGACTTTGCTTCGTTGTGAGATGCCTCCGCTATGCCTAGAAATGTGGTCGTCTCCATTGCACATGCCATCGCTCCTCATAGTTGCCTTTGAGTGATCTGTGGTTGTTGGCTAGGTCGGCTCCTCCGTCCTTTGGGTCGGGTCCACTCGAGTCTCGAACTACTTGGCTAAAGCACTGGGGTCGTCCTTCCTTAGGTTTGCACGCGTTTCTGGATCTGGAACTCTTATTCGTACCGACTGTCCTCCTCCTTGATCTTGCCATTGGTGTTGATATATGCGTTCAAGTCGGAGATGTGCTTTCCCTATTATGTGCCTCCTCTTTTTCCTTGATCATGATCCCCTATTTTTGAAATCGATGAAGTCATTATTGTCTTCTTACTAGGGCAAGGGGCCTGGGAGCTCGTCATGGCTGGACTTGGGTGTTCTGCAGTTGTCTAGCATTGTTGCGTCTTTTGTTGATGTTGCCCCTACCTGTTAAATTTGGTCACCGGTGTTGTCGAGGTCTTTGGGTAGGGCGCTTTTCGTTGTTTTCCCTCTGATTCCCATCCGCTCTTGGATCGCTAAGAACTCCTCCTCTATGGGTAACTCTTGTTGAGCCATCATCTGCCTGATGCCGGTGTAGGCTTATATATCTATTGATGATTGGCCAGTGTTCGTCCGGGCCTCCTTTATGCTGATGGAGAAGTCCCGTGTCTCCGGTCGATGAAGTCATCAAGGTCCGGTTGTTGACGTAGGAGATGTAGGAGCTCGTCTATCATGTAGCCCCTGTCCCTGCACTCTGGAAGGTTCTTGATGTCGTGCAGGCTCAGGTACGCTTCTCCTTGGATGATTATCGGGGTTAGGCTTGTGATGCCTAGCCCAAGTGATGGGGCTGTCCGCGTGGTTCTCAGTCCCTCTTCAAAGCTCTGGAGTTGCTGCTCTGCTTGCTGCCTTTCTTGTATTAGGTCGACGTCAATGATAACTTCAATGTCCGACCCATGTCCCTCCTCTTCCTCCTGCTCCTCCCTCTCGTACTCCAGACGCATCTGCTCTTCTTCACCTGCTGCCATGGCCATAGGCTTAATGTACAGATGGTTCCCCTATCTGGGTTTCGGCTCTATGGGATAGGAAAATTGCTACAGTTGCGGTGTAAGAGAAATATCTCCTCCTATTTACAGATACTGACATATAATTAGGCAAGCGGCTAGCCTTGTTTTCTAAGTACTTGTCTATCTTAGGGATGTCTTGCAGAGTTGTACGAAGGGCCATGCTTGGAGCAAAGTATCCTATGCAAGGGGGAAGTTCTACTAGAGAAGGACCTATCTTTGCATGGAATTCAGCCATGATGTCCTGGTAATAGGGAGTAGCATTGATGGTTGCATCCACATCGATCTCCTTCTGAAAAACAGCGAAGACCGAGTTGATGCCAGCCTCGGCCACATGAGCAGTGGCGCTGTACCATCACCTAAATGCAGATGTTGCCATGATGCTAGAGCTGCTGGGGATATCAAATAGATGAAGGAGCGCCTCTGGGAGCTGAAAAATTGCCTTGGAGTGAGGAGCAAAGGAGTAGGGTGCAAATGAGGGTTGTGGTCCTATTTATAGACAAAACCCTAATTTGGAAAAATTTTAGGGTTTGGGAATATCTATGATTCTGAAGTGCTGCTATGCAATTCATAGGCAAACTAGGTTAAAGAATACATTCTAAGGATCCTATTGCAAGAAATTTCGTCTAATTTGGAGAAAGTTGGGGCCAATTGGATCAATTTTGGTCTGACACTCACACAGTGCGCGAGAGGCTAATCCGAAAATGACGGATTTGGTTCTGGCGCACTCTGTGAGGGGTGGGGCCCTATTTGGATCGAGGATGACTCAAAATATACAAACTAAGGGTCAAATCCTACTTATCTCGACGAGTTAGGTCCCTTACTTTCTACATTTGGCCAAGTATGGGCAAAGATCAGTGGTCGACCACTCACACAGTGTGCGAGAGGCTAATCCGAGAATGACGGATTTGGTCCTGGCGCACTCTGTGAGGGGTGGGGCCAAAAACACTGGGTTTTGCTCCAATTTTGGTAATTCCAAATGCAGATATCATTAATACAACCTAATTACTTGTAGGTTTACACGTTAACATGATCAAAACATAAATTTGTATTTACAAAAAGTTGTGTATTTACAATAAGCTAGCAATCTTCTTTCTGCTGGGAGCTCTTGATAGTCGAGAAGGTTCTTCATGCAGATGACTAACGCATGACTTCCATTCGATGAAGATTGTTGATAGGCCAGTTGTGCCCTGTACTGCTCGCTTCGTTTGTAGAGGTGTTTGCCACAGTGCTTCCTCTCTTGGGTCTGCCATTACACTCACCTCCCTATTGTTGTCAGTACATCGCCTGGGTCTTCAATGTCTTCAAAAAGTCGTGCTCCTTGCTCTTCTATGGCTCTAGAAAAGCTATTGCTTCTATTTCTAATTAAACTGTAGTTTGGAAGACAGAATTTAGGGTTTAAGCAATTTTGGTCATTTTAAAATGGAATATAATATTTTTAGCCTCTAGACTCTTTACGGTCCTAACGCAACAAATTTCAGGCGATTTGGAGCAATATAGCTCAAGTTATGAGGGTTCAAAGTTTTGACCCCTCACACAGTGCGCGAGAGGCTAATCCGAGAATCCGTGGTCACTACTTTTTGGCTCTAACTTTAGTTTTATAAACAGTTTCTTAGTGTTAGAACATACATTCCAGCTTAAATTCAAGCTCTAAGTTACCCCGAGCTATCAGATTAGCTTAATTATGCATCTATCTAGGTCAACATGGGTCCACCACTCACACAGTGCGCGAGGAGCAAATTCGAGAATGGCGGATTTGGTCTGGGCGCACTCTGTGAGGGATCACCTCTTTTTGGCCAAATTTTGCTGGGTTTTTGCTAAAACTTACTACTAACTTATCATTAACCTATTGCTGCACTAGAGATTGGAAAACAAATTTCTCCAATTTTCGAGGTTCATGCTTGGGTGGTTATTCCCAAGACTGGAAGTCTACTGTTAGTTCTAACAGGGAATGGTCAGTGCTCGATCTTGGTCTGCCAAGATCATGCTCTGATACCACTATGACGTCCCCTACTTCCTCTACGATGCACACATCGTATCAGAAGGCGGAGCATTCCCCCTATCAGCCAAACTAGCAGGGGCCATCCACCTGACACCACTCCCAGTGGAATGAGCCAGCAAGGGAAGAGTGGATGTGTCATTCACCCGTCTCCCTTCGGGTCGACCTAGCTGCGGAAGCGTGAATAAACATGAGCACATAATAACAATACATCAATACAATCACCTCGAAGGGTGAACACATCATAATCATCACATATACAACAACATCAATATGAACAATAACATCAAAAGGCAATCCTACCCAGGGCTCAGACTCAAGGGGGTTTGACTGACGGCTTGAGCCTCCAGAAGTCATTGCAGACAGAATTCATGGCAAATGGATTTGGCTGGCAAAAGAACATGGCTGAGGGTAGTCCACTCCATCCGCCCCTCCCGTGCACACTTTGCAGAGTAGGTTGAAAAGTATTGGGACCTGACCGTAGCCTGCCGGGTGCAGAGCCAAAGGGGCTACTGCTGGGTTGCATCTCCCCAGTCCCGATGAGGCAGGAGAAGAGTCACCTCCCCTCCAGAGGCATCCATGCCCATCACAGGCAGCTAGAGGGCCACTGCCCGTATTCGACTTGAACCTCATTGAAGGTGACGCATCACCCAAGAGGTGTCGAGCTCATGCCTTGCCCACACTCAGTGGCAAGCCATTAAGCCTAGCCCGCTTAGACCCCCGGTAGGCTTTACACACCAGAGGGGTCAATCCGTGATGGGACAAGTTCCCCCTTGTCAACCGGTCTAGCCCCGCCACCCACAACTAGGCGGGCTCCTGTGCACGGGCCGCATGTAATTGGGAACTAGTAGGCTATCTAGGATCATCTCCTACACAGGCTTTAGGCCTCTACCCCCCTTCCCAATACATAGAGGTCACAGAATGAAATACCAACATCATCACAGAACTGAAATGAAGAATATCATCTAATCTATCTATCTAAACATCCAGAGTTAGGTTCCTTTGTTAGAGCTTATGATCTCGGGATCTGTAAGGCCTCTAAGGCTGAACTAACATGCTAAATCAGCTTATTGCCTAGCCACAAGACGGCTTGCACAACAGAATGACTATTTACCTGGCACTTGACCCGCTCCAGATCCTCGGAATGCGTCCATGCCTCTGATCCTGCTGAAGACTGCTGCTACTCGAAGACCTGTTGTGCAAAGGCGGCTTTTCAGAGCCTGACAATGCGAATTAGGGTCTTAGCTTGGCCGGAATGGCTCAAGAGAACCCTAAATGCGAGAGAAGGAAAGGAGCTCAAGGAAAACCCTAAATGTGAAAGAAGAAAAGGGTTTAGGGTTTAAGGGGAAAGCCCTTATATAGAGACTTTTAGGTTTAGGTTAACATTGGCCAAATGGGGTTTTGTCATTTGGCATGGGGTTTATAATTGTATATGTTTATTAAACATGCACAACATACGAGGTTGCCCCCTAGATGCAACCCTTTACGGCTCTCAAGTACATGTCATCATGACATGTACGTGTGACGTGGTAGTATAATATACGTATTCAGATCGTATATTATGCTGGAACGTCACACCCATCCACCCACCCTTAATGTGTATATTATTGTAAATGTTGTTTTTTGTCGCGTGGCATGCGTGAATAGCCCCTCGCTTTTGCGAGGTGTAAATATTGTTTTTTGTCGCGTGGCACGCGTGATCAACCCCTCGCTTTTCGAGGTTTTTTCTCTATTAGTTTTTCTGTTGATGATGTGCAGGTCCAGGGGTGATGCGAGACTTCGATATTCTCTGTGGAGCGTGGGTTTTTTTTGTGGGAACGTTTAGCAGCCCTGCATTGTCCAAGCCTCTTGATGAGATTTTATCGCTAGGGTTTTTCCTCGAAAACCTGAAAGGGCGGGATTTTTTAATCCCAGCAATAAGCTCTCGGCAGGTACACTAGCCAACATCTGTAGCACATAATTTTATTCGGGGTCCAGGTGCTATAACTAGATATTCCCTATGTTTTTCATTTTTTGGGTAGCCTGTGATGTGCAGCTACCCATTCTATACCATTGTAGAAAAACTGCTGAGATGAATGAAAAGCCTAGCTGGAGCGGGAGGTTTTTGTCATTTTCATGCGAGCCCCATTCTAGAATATAGTGACGACTATAATGGTATAGTGATAGTTCTGGGACTGCTTGAATGAATACTGCATGGATTAGTTGATATATATAGTCTCTTGGATCTTCTTGAATATTGCATGAAAGTTTTACCTTTGCATTTAAAGTACATATTCATGATGCCAGTATCACATGAGATTAGTATATGCTTGCATGATTATTGTATGATGATGTTATGAGCTAGGACTGTTAAGATTTGATGGTCACGATATGTAATGGCATGGTTATGCACATGGATATGCTAGTTCTGGCTATGTCATGGATATGATATAGTATCATGGAATTGAGAATGACTTTGACATATGGGACGTGTTGATGGTGCATGAGTGCATATTCTCCGGGGCCGAGGTCCATTTGTCGTGGCTTGGAAAGCACTGGATGCAAGCTAGGAGGGTGTGTACACATGAGGCTTACCCCGCCCGTATTTGCTGCAGGGCCTGATCAGCCCGGGTGGCCTGCATAGAAAAGGAGTTGCATTGCATGCTTATGGTTATCTCATGGTTTTCACAGTTATTCCATGGTTGCTTCAGTAGTATCTTATAGTTCTCATGATCTAGTTATGATATGTAGAGGTGGTATCATATTTGGATGCATTCATAATGCTTCGGTATCATATTCTCATAATGCAATCTTTGTCTCCCAGCTGAGTATATATTTTTGATGAGCAATACTGACAACAAGTCGGTTTTGCACAGTGGGACTCTCTTGCGGTAAGTTGTTCTATATGAGGATGGTTCTTATAGTTGTATTGTTTGATGCATGATGCCTGTATATAATGTCCTGGACATTTATTGGCACCCTTAAACCCTCACTTAGTCTTTATGACTAACCCCACGATGGTGTAAGAGATAAACATGGGGCTTGAAGGAATGTCGAGTAGTTCAGAACCTCAACTGAGTTAGAAGTCTGGGAGAACTTTGTGAGCCATTAGCAAGGTCTTGTTATTGTCTTATAAAACTTAAACTGTGGATCCTTAGAGCGTAAAGTATTGTCAATGTATAAAGCATGATAGTACATCTTTGAGAGTTAGCCATAGGTGTCACATATATGAAATCAACATCATTTGATGCATTGGCTCAAACCTTATAGTATTTTGCAAACCTTGTTATACTGTATACGAAACTTGTACAAGCATATCCCACAAACGAGGATCGCTATCTACGGTCTAGATCAAGGAATAACTGGCAAATATATATATCGAACAATTATTGATGCCTGGAGTCACCTCCCGTGTGAAATATGCACCCAAAATAGCGGGGGTTTCAGGGGGAATTTAATTTTAAAGTGCTGAATATACTCAAAAGTCTAGATTTCTCACTTAAATAATCTTGTTTGTGCAAATATAAACCAAGGATGCAGAATTTGAAGTTGAGATATCTACATCATTTTTTAAGCATTTCCGTATTCAATAACTATAACATATGCATGTGATGTCCGTGTTATTGTTCCTTCACACGCTAGAACATGTTATTATATTTGAACTCTATATATGTTATGATACCCATGTGACTATTTCAAATGATCTTAAAGGGTTGCCAAAGCGAAATGTGGTGTTATGGTATGCTATGCTTATAGCTGCATATAATTATATTTCTGGGTTTTTAGAGCATAACCAATATTTGATGTGTGACATCACATTTGATGGCTTCTACAACATGCAATTCCTTAAATGCTCATGAACCAATTTAAAACATCTCTGTCTAATCTTCATGATTTTGCTACTTCTTGTTTTACTGGCTTGTACAACGGTTTCTTTACACCCAAAAAATAAGATTTTTTTTTAGCGCAACAGCGCTACCTTGAGTGTCATATTATCTGAAAGCCTAGGCTATCCACGTGTAATGAAAATTGACATGGACTTATCCTAAACCATAGGATGTTGATCTAAAAAAATGAATGACTGTAAAAATACTTGCTTCATGCCTCCTCTATAACGAGCACTGTTTCTTTTCATCTAATCTAGCCAAAGACCCTATCCTCCCTTCGAGGCTGGGAATATTGCGGACTATCCTGCCGCTCTTGCCTGTCGTAGCTTCATGTTGAAAAATTTCTTTACTTTCAGTTTGAATCCCGTTGTATGGAAGAAGTAGCCATCGTGCTCCTTCTTTTCCTTCTTTAGTTTGCTTTGGTTATGGTAGGGGATCGCCAGTTTCTTGGATTTCGCCACAAGCAAGTACGTTTTTTGTCTGTTGTTTTTTTCCTCCTTCGGCTCCATGAGTATAATTGCTATACTTATGGGGGGAGGGGACATCTAGCTGCCAAGTGTCCAACTCCCAAAGATCCCGAAAGAGGAAAAGGGAATACCAGCAGAGGAGGAAGAGGATATAACAAGGGGAAAGGAGGAAAAAGATCTGCAGGGGCTTATATTGCAAAAGAACATGAAGAGGAAGACAATCAAAATGATGAAGATGAGGTAAAATGTGAACTTGCTGTTCTTGGTCATGAAGATAATGCTAACAAATCTTGTGATCCATTTGTAGTTGATAGTGGAGCTGAAAGATCAGTAGTCCAAACTACTGATCTGCTCAAGAAGGTGTCAAGAACTCATGCCAAAAATGTTCAAGTGGGAAATGGTGCTCTTTAATCCATTAAGCAAGGGGATTATTGCAGCTAGTAGACTTGGAAGGAAATGTAGTAGACATTGAAAATGTTTGTGTGCCCAGTATTATCAAGAATTTGATTTCAGTCAGTCAATTATTTGACCTACGTTATAGAGTCAATTTTGATCACAAGCGTGTAATATTTATTTGGGAAATGAAAAAAAGTTTGAGGCTATACGTGTTGGGAATCTATTTCAGCTGAAAAATCTTGAAATAAATGCAGTCACCACCTCAGATTTTGCACTGTGGCATAACAGGCTTGCTCATACTCATCACAATAATCTCAAATTTCTAGCTAAAAAGGGATGGATAAACTGCAATAATATTGATCCTGACAAGCATTTGTGTGAAGGTTGCATACTTGGAAAAATCAACAGGTTGCCTTTTGCAGTATCAAAAACAAGAGCTCGAGATGTTTTGGAACTAGTACACACAGATTTGTGTGGCCCTTTGAACATAAGAGGAAGAACAAAAAAAAGGTACTTTATCTCCTTTATTGATGATTATTCCAGAAAATGTAAATGCTTCTGTCTTAGGAGACAATTGACATGTAGATACAGTCCACAGCAAAATGGGGTGGTTGAAAGGAAAAATAGGACCATAATGGATGTTGTAAGGTCTATGATCAAGAATAGTGGATTGCCAAACTATCTCTGGGAAGAAGCTTGCAAAACTACCATTCTAATTCAAAACAAGCTTCCTTCTTCGAGCATCAAAGGTAATATTCCAGATTTATTGTGGCCAAAAGAAAAGACAAGTCTGAATAATGATAGGTTTAAAGTATATGGATGTCTTGCATATGTTCATGTACCCTCTGAATTGAGAAAGAAACTTGATGACAAAGCTGAAATAGGCTTCCTTGTGGGTTATGATGAAGAAAGTAAAGGATATAGAATTTTTATCCCAAGTACCAAAGCAATAGTGGTAAGCAGGGATGTAATGTTTGATGATACTTTGTACAAAGATCGAAATGAGAAAAAGGAGATAAAACAAGAAAATATGGACCAACAGAATATGGATGTTGATTTGATTCCAATAGTGAACTGGACAAGGCAGATTATGATTTGACTGATCCAGAGGCAAATGGGAAGAAGCCATGAAGGAGGAACTGGCCTCATTTGAAGAAACACAAACATATGATCTAGTCTATTGATCAAAATATTATAGGCAGTAAATGGATTTACAAGATAAAAGTTAATGCAGATGGTAGCAAGTGATACAAAGCACGTTTAGTAGCCCAAGGATACACTCAAAAAAGGGGAAAAGATTATGAAGAAACTTATTCTCCAATAGTCAAACTTATAAGTATAAGGTTGCTGTTGGGAATGGCAAATGCATTGGACCTTGAACTTCATCATATAGATGTCAAAACAGCATTCCTGAATGCTAAATTGGATGAAAACATTTTCATGAAGCAACCTCCAGGATTTGCAAAAGGAGAAAATAAAGTATGGAAATTGAACCGGGCTGTATATGGTCTAAAGCAAGCTCCAAGGGAATGGTATCACTGTATAGATAACTTTCTAAAAGATCAGGGTTTTGAGAAGCTTCAAAATGATGGAAATCTTTACAGGTTTAAAATCAATGAAGATTTTTGCATAATAGCACTATATTTTGATGATTGCATCATGATAGCAAATAATGTGAAAGCTTTGAATATTTGCAAGAATATTTTGAAAGCAAGATTCAGAATGACAGATTTAGGAGAACTTCAACAGTTTCTAGGTATTGAGGTGGTAAGAAATCGAGAAAATAAGACTCTAAAACTGAAACAAAGTAGGCACATTGACAACATGCTTGAGAGATTTAATATAAAGGAGGCACATCCTGTCAAAATCCCAGTAGTACCAGGTCATCAACTTACTGCAGATAAGGTTATGACAGAAAAAGAGGTGAAGGAGACGGAGGCAATCCCATATAGAGCTTTGATTGGTTGTTTGCTATATGTGGCTAGCAATAGCAGACCTGATATTGCCTACATTGTCAACATATTAAGCAGGAGGAATAATAATCCAAGCATGGAACATTGGTTAGGGGCAAAAAGAGTTTTAAAATATTTGAAGGGCACAAAGGAGCATGGCATAACATTTGATTCAACAGAGCTCAAATTATGTGCATACAGTGATGCAGACTGGGGAGGAGACTTAAGTACACGAAAATCCACATCAGGGTATGTAGTATTCTTGGCAGGTGGAGCAATCACATGGAGACGCAAAAAACAAAAGGCCATAGCAATGTCTTCAGCTGAAGCTGAGTATGCAGCATCTTCCCTTGTAGTAAAAGAAATCACATGGTTGAGAAGGCTTTTGGAAGAATTAAATTGTAAACAACATGAGCCAACACCAATCTTGACTGACAGCCAGAGTTGCATTGCAATAGTTAAAAATCCAGTGGATCATGAGAGAACAAAGCACATTGAGCTGAATATTCACTTTATCAGGGATTTAGCTTCAAAGAAGTACATTCGAATGACTTATGAAAATACAACAGAACAAGTTGCAGATATCTTCACCAAAGGGTTACCTGAAGGAAAGTTCTTACAGTTCAGAAATAGCCTGCAAGTTATTTGATTATGCAATGAAGAAGGAATGTTGGAAATATTTATGGTCATTGCATAACAAGTTCAAGGGTTCAGTAATGTATAGTATTTCCTGCTCAACAACTATATAGGGGACATCATTGCTTTGCTATAGTGACAACAAACTTAAACTATGGCATTATGATGGTGATTCATATTCACCTAGATGGTCCCTTATAGATAAAAGGATTGATTTATATCCTTTAACTTTTGAAGGGCAGAAGTAGTTGTTTAAACCCTTTACATTATAAGGGTCAAGATTCTAAATGTGTAAATACAAAATTAGAACTTATAATGGCGACAAAGGGTGGTAGAAATTAGAATATCAGAAGGTCGGCCAGATCAACAACCTTAACCGTCGAAGCTCATTAAGATTAAATACACCATTCTCTGAAACAATAAGCAGCTTGATAAGTGATCGGAATTGGGTCTAGAGGAGGAATTTACTGTGCTCAAGATCAATTCAAAGTTAAAGGTTTACCATTGCTACAGTGTTTTGAATATTTTCACTGCTACAGTGTTTTGAACGATACCATTGCTATAGTAAATTAGCTGAATAATATTTCAAAGTTTTTGATTATTTGCATTTGGTTAGACCTCAATGGTATTTGTTTGAATATGTATCTAGTGATTATTTGAGTACAAGTAAATTTGACTAAACAAATTTTAATATCAAGATGCTAAGAAATGTGAATCTACCAGGTCTTGCATTTTCTTGTTGCATTCTCACAAAAAATGTATAGTCAAAGGTAGGCTTCACCTTGCTCTACAGAAACTGCAATCATTGCATTTCAGATTACTGCCTTCGGATCCCACCACAAGTGATTGAAAGCACCACATCTAGCATACATGTGGACAATAACACTTCCTATGACACTATTAGAATGAAGACCAAAATCACAGACCTACTCATGGGTGCACTTCCCATGTTCTAAGACATTATATTGCGACAAGCTTTCTCGTGCTAAAAAATATTACTTTGTTTGCTTTTATCTCCTCTTGATGCATGTGCTCAAAACAGTCAAGGACAAAACTGCTTTTCCATATTGAGCATATCTTATACTGATTGTTCCCAAGTTACCATGTCTCTAGTTATCATAGCTTCCTCTAAGTCCCCACATTTAGCATACATGTCCACAATGGTACTCCCTATCACAACATCAAATTGGAGCCCATTATCTATGACTACAGCATAAACCTGTTTGCTTTGACAAATAAACATTGCTGCATGCTTTTAAAATGCTAATAAATGTAAATTACTCGGATACCCCTAATGCTGCATTCTAGCATAAAGTTGAAGGGCCATTTCATTTTGTCCAAGCTTAGAATGGACATAGATAGTTGCATTCCATGTAGAATGGATTGGTTGAGAGACCTTGTTAAATGCTTGCTTTCATTCAAACAGATCTCCATAAAACCTAAAACTGAACGATAAACTCTCCCTAAATCAAATGGTTCTTCACGTACTATTAAGCATGTACTTGCCTGTCCAAGTCTCCATTCTGATATTTCATGCACTCCAGCATCAGACAAAAAGCGAAAGCTAAGAGTTGCAAATATGGCATGGAGCTGAACAAGCATTCAGCCAGGTGAGATGGATAACAAATTTAAGAAGAATTAATAAGAAGAGGAACAAGATTTAAGAATTTAACAGAGCCTCTGGAAAAAAAAAACTAAGAGCGTAAGAAGCATGAAAGGGGAATGGCCTCCGTAGCCTCTTTTTAGGACCAATATATCATTCCTTCGAACAAAAAATAATCCATAGTTATGATGGCTTACAAGTAGTAAGAAGCTCAATTTCTGCTTCATCGATGCAAAAGGTTTGAAAGACTGCAAAGGAGCGCTAGCATAACCGACTGTTTTTTTTTCAATTTAAGGTACAAATTGAAAACTCAGGATTTCCAGAAAAATATAAAAATACAATGGTAGGGAAAGAATAATGCTGATGTGGCATGGCAGGTGGATAGGCTAGAATTGCGGCAATTCTTGTAGGGAAGGGGTTAGGCAAGCCTGCTAATAATCATTTATCTACTGCCTTGAATCAAGAATAGTAGAAACCATTTAAAAAACCTGAAATTTGTCTGGTTCCTTTGGATAATCCTGCATTTCTTGGAAGTTTTGAGCTGATTGAATGTCTTCATGGCATTTGCCCCCATATGCTCTGTTTTCTCTTTGATTTCCAGCTCTATCCTCCCTATAATTGTAGCTCCTCTTTTGGAAATAGCCACCTTTATAGCTCCTTTCATCCATATTATGCTCAGACTTCAAATTTTAAAGCACAACAACTCTCAAACTCTTAGCCATTCACTGTTGAGCTTTTCTTCATCCGATCCAGGTGTCTCACATCCATCAAAATCACACCCTATAATGTGGGTGTAGTCTTCAAAGAATTACCTATCTTCCTCCATCACGATTTGGTCCAGCCGGGTTCGTCAGACGCCTGCTATCCCCTTAGGTTTTCAGCATGCATTCATTCAGTGATCAACTTATCAGGGTAGGCTTGCTATTTTTTTTTAAGGGCACATTTCAGAATGCCCTTATTTGTGCATGGTAAATTTTGGAACATCCTTTTTCTTAAGCTCAAAATTCAGATTACCCTTTTTTTTCTATAATTCAATAAACAATTTCGGCAAAAGAACACTTCAAATGGCAAGTATACTTTAAATAGTCTTACTTTATACTTAAAAATACATAACTTATAATACCATAGTTAAGGCAATATAAAACCCTATGCAAGCAATTAAAGTTCTTTGATGCGCATCTCTTTTTCATTCTCCCACTCTTTTTGATGGATAACCAATCTACATCCTTCATCTCTTTAGGAGCATTTAGTGACATGAACATTAACATGCTTAAGCTTTTGAAGTTCAACCTGCTTCTATCCTCATCCTTGATGTTGTTCATCTTAGAAAACCCTCCTTCACATTCCACTGTAGATGCAGGAATTATCAAAGTCATTTGCCACAACTTCTTCATTTCAGGATACGTTTGACTAAAATTCATTTCAAAACCACTTAGCATCCATGCCTCATGTAAAGATTTTCTTGGACAATGGCCACCCAACCTTATAGTAAAATCTATATATTCAAGCCTACATTTCTTGGCATCTATCTTTTCATAGAACTTAGCAATAAGTACCTAAATCCATTTCTCACATGTGGCTGCATGCTCTTCATCATCATCCACTGCATATTCACGAGGTGAGAATATCTTTGATGCATCAAGTAAAACCAAGATCATTAAATCTTTTGTCAAGGGAATCAATGATTATTCTTACAAAAGACTTACCTCTCGCGATGCAAGATGCCCATGTAGATAAATGCAATGTATCATCCTTAGAAGAAATTGGACCAAGATGAAGGCCTTGATGACGAATCATGCCATCCACGTCTTTGTAACCAAGATAACCATGCCTAGCCATTTCTTGAAAAGAGGAAAAATGCTTTGACTTTGAGCCAAATTCACCAACCAAAAAATGGCGTGTAATTTGCTTCTTGGTGATAGCAATATCTGTCCCAATATTGGAGATATCAACAATACGACTTTGAAATAACTCATTCAAGATATTACAATGAAAGAGCACATCCGCAAGCAACTGAATAAAAAATTGCACTTTGAGACTAGTGAAAGCTAGAAAAAGCTCATCATCTTCCCTAGATCAAATGTTCATCAATATGAGCATCAAAGTAACCATGCGTGACATAACTTGCCTCGAGAAAGCCAACGCACATCATGGATTCGTAACAACTCCAATGGCTTCAAGTTATATGCCAAAGCAAGAGACTTAACAGAAGAATGTCGAATATGTGATTTACCAACCCATTTCTTTATCTTGCACACAACGTTTTCTACCAAATCACATATGCGAAATCCCTTTAAAGCATCTTTAACGGCCAAAGCTTCTTTGTGTGCAATGCAATGCACTGAAATTAGTGAGGGAACTTCTTCCTTAGAGCTTGCGGCAACACCGTTATGTATTCCTGTAGCAGCACCATTCGTTGCCAAAACTATCATTTTTTCTTTCTCAAGTCCCAAATCAAGTAAAAAATCACATAATGCAATATGTAAATGTGATGCATCGCAATTAGAAACCTCAATCAATCCAAGAAACCTTGTAGCAACTGGCCCGTTGCCTCTATCCAGAATATATGTGACATATACAATCATGTAACTAGTCAAAGTGCAATCTATAGACTTATCAATTAGCAAAGAAGAGTATGGGCTATCACATACTTCGCTAATGAGTTTCTGGAAATAGACAGTTCTCATAGCATGCAAGAATTCCTTACCCATTTTTGTGTTGGTGTAAGCAGAATACTCATTGCTAAGTGGCATATCAGGTGTATCTGAAAACTTGAGGAGATGGCATAAAGAAGCATATTCTTCTAAGGGCTGGTCCCTTGTTGCAACATAATACATCAATTGCATAACTTTTACCACTCTCTTATGCTCAATTTGAGTCATTTCATCAAACTTCAAAGGTAATGGCACATGCGCCTTTTTCCTTTTATCTGCCATAACTTCCGTAACTTTTTTATGACTTTTAGATCTCTCATGGATCTCAAGAGCTTGCTTTTGGACGGTGCTACTCTTTTGCAAAGAAAATGCATTACTCATCTTATTTTTAATACATCAAGCACAATTCACTCTTTGAATACCAAATGGATCAATAATGCCATAAGCCCATGGATGTTTTACCTTCCATTCTTCTCGAAATTTTCTTCTCTTTTTCTTTTGTTTCTTTTTGTTGCCTGCACCTATCTCTCTGTCCAACCTATCATCGATCTCTTCTATATGTAGCATTATAACAGGGGGTTTTTTTTGTGATTTTATACGCTTTTTGGCATGGTTTTCATATGATTTCATGGGCGTATTGCACGAGGCATACTAATCAGTACATCTAGAGTGCACCAAATTTTTGCATGCAATTTGTGCAATTTTTGTTTCATCCTCCTCAATGGTTAAGATCAGATGATTTACAAAGAAAGCCCTCTTTTAATTCAAAAAGATCAAGGGCTTATAATAAAAGCCCTTTTCTCATGAGATTAGAGACAGCCAGAATTAGGGCACGGTTAGGGCTTGTGGCCGATTCTAACTCCTCAGGCTTTAATTCTTCCCTCTGTTCCACCCGGGTGGTCCTTCTGCAAAGTTTTTTGCAGTGTTTTTGAAGCAGTTCGATCCAAGGGGGTAGGTCAGTTCCCCCTTTTTATTTTTCCATTCAGGTGTATTCCTGCAGGGATTTCTTCATGGGTCAGCACCAGGTAGATTTTTCTGCAGAAGTTTCTTCGGGGTCAGCTCCAATTGTTTCATGGACGAGCTAATCGATCTGTCATGGAGCTCAAATTGCGCATGTGGGCAAGCCAAATCAAGCAGCAAATGGGCACGAAAGAGGATTTGCTAAAAAGTAAGACTAAAGATTTGTGTATTGAATATTTACGGATCATCATGCGGGATCCGGGTTTTATTTAAGAATCAACCGGTTCTCATTATGAAGGGGATTTGAGATGGGCTATGGCTTGCAAATGGGGAGTTGTTCTTTTTATGCTATCTTTTTTCCTTTGCAGCCACTGTGGTTCCGTCAGTCGCTCAAATGGGTCTTGTCCAAATCGGCTTTCTTTACTTTAGATAATGCATCCATAGCTTTCGACACGCAAATGACTAAAGGGAGAAAAACGACCATTGCCAATAGATTTGTGCCGCATTGAGATGCTTAAACCTGAACGGCTTGTTTTCGACACTTCACCCAAATTCCCTAATCTCGGATGCTTTATTCATGGGCCCAATACTTAAATCTTCTTCTTGTGAGATACTTAAGCATGAGCCCGGATGAGGTTGGACAAACCAAGTCCGTCGAGCACAAATACCAGGTATTCATCGATGTTGCCCGAGTATGTGGAGCATGAAGCTATTGCCATCATGTGAAAGCTCTTGCTTCTTGTTACCTTTTTGTTGATGCGAAGATTGGGGCATTTCTTGGCTCTTTGGATTAAGGGAAATCGCTTACGGGACCCCCATTTGTCTTTTTAGGAGGTCTAAGATAAAAATCTTTCGGGTTGGTCCCTCCCCTTTCTTAATTACAAGTGGACTTTATTTGTGGTTCTCAATTTAAGAGATAAATGTGAACTCGCGTGCGAGTTGTTCTTCCGACTCGGTAAAGGCAAAGGGACATAAAGATAAGCAAAGCTCTGTCTGAATTGTTCTTCTGACTAAGTAATTACACTCGCTAGAGCGAGGAGTAAAATAAGAGCTTCAAGTTTATTAATTAACATAGTTTAACTTGTTAAATTGTTTTATTCATGGAGCAAGCTTGTTGAATTGTTTTCCATTTTGTAACAACGGCTCAGGCTCTTAATGTCATTTCAAATGACAAAAGTTGGTGTCCATGCTTGGTTTTTCATTGTATGCAGTTTATCTTGCACAAGGAATATGGGTCAATAGTACGAGTATGGCTTGGCCCTACCACTCTTCTTGTTTCAGTCAAAGACCACAAGATGGTTAGGGAACGCTTGCGCCTAGCAAGCAACCGTAATCAAGTTTCCCACAAAGCACTTGATCTTGTTTTTGGAAGGCATTGCCTTCCCAACCCTTGTTCTAGTTGGCTTTCTGGTTCTCTGTTTGGTTGCACCATGCCCTGCCAGGTTGCAAACTCGGTGTCGGATTTGTTGGTTGTTCATCGCAGTAGGTTGCAAACTCGTGTGCGATTTGTTATTCGTTCTCTGAGTAGGTTGTTTAACGATTTAGGCCCTTAAAAGTTTATCTCGTTTGCCTTTCTTAGGGCCAAGGGCCCAAAATTTTTTAATATAGCAATCAACACACAACTACCATTAACATTATTAACACAAACCATTGCATTTAACACATTTAAATTAAAATCCCCCTTAAACCCCCTTTGGTTTGGGTGCATATTCACACGGGGGGTTACGTAGGGCAGCGAGAGCCCCAAAAAATTTACAATACATGTACAAAATTAACACCATTGAGTACATTCTCTCAAACCTTATAGTATTTTGCAAACTTTAATATACAGTATACAAAAAACTTGTACATGCATACCCCACAAACGAGGATCGTTATGTACGGTCCAGATCTTGGAATAAAGGGCAAATATGCCCATCCGACAGCTCTCGTTGCCCGGAGTAACCCCCCGTGTGAATATGCACAGCTTCCATCATATCCTCTTCTCTTTGGTCATTCTCAATTATGGGCTCATTTAAATCAAAAGAAACTTTTGCTGCGCTAGTATTAGCTCTAGTATTGGAGATAGAGAATATGGCATTGAGTGGTGTTTGCCTCGTGTCCTTCATTGGACGTCCCAAATGGGGAGCCATGTTTCAATGGCTGTTTACAACAGAAAAATAGATAGATTTAGAAACTATATTTCACATTAAATTTCAGGATACAATTTACTTACCTTGTTTTCACAAAGAATTGCTTGCTCTGCTATAGTATCAGATAGATCAGCGATAGATCAAATTGCTTGCAATGTCTAGCTATATCAGACCATATCAGAGAACCCATATCAGACCATATCGGTCGGAATCAAATCAAATCGTAAATCGAAAGAAATCAGAAATCGGAAATCGAAATCGAATCGAAATCGTAAAATCGTAAATCGAATCGAATCAGGAAATCGAAATCAGAGATTTCAATACTACAAAATTATCATTGCTTTTAGCAAGAAAGAAAATACGGCAGCAAAGCTTCAAAATTCGAAGAAATCAGGAAGTCAAAATCAGGGACTTTCTCTTCATGATCTGTAGGATGAGTATGAATAAAGGTATAAAGTTTGCTTTGTTAATATTTGTTACCTGTTAGAATTAACGCAAAAGAAATTTGGTGACCTTCTCTAGGCTTTCGATTGCCTAAATAATTTCGAATTTAATGCATTCTTGTGTTAGTTTCTTTGTTAGTTGGTAGCATCTTTCACAAGTACACACAAATGAAATCAGGAAGTCAAAATCAGGAAGTTTTAAGAATAAGGATCGAATCAAAATCGGGGAGTCTACTGACCATGGTATCGCTCCAAATTCTTCCACTTCGACTCTTTTAGTTTGATCCAAAAGCTTGAAAATCCGAGGTTACAATGAGGGAGTCGAAATCAGGAAAACTAGAATGATCCACCATCCAACAATTAATCGAAATCAGGGAGCATTATGATTTTTCCTCTCCCTGCTCCCACCCACTATCCGCCTGTTGCCCTTTCCCACCAGATCGCCCACATGCATTAATGATTGAAAATTAGAAATACGATTTTTGGTTTGATTGCTTGATTTTTTAGGATAACCCATTTCTTGGATTTTATTACTATAGGTGTATATAGTGTAAGCGTATACGGTATAATAAATAATAGAATAATAAAAAATTAAATATTATAAAAAATTAAATAATGGAAAAAGGGCCTTAACAAAATTTTAAGGGTTTTTTTGAAATCTTACCCTTATCTATAATGGTATATTTATTTTTGCCCTTTCCATGGTGAAGGGCATTTTTGTTTTTTACCCTTATAAATAATGTCTTAAAAAAAAATTCCCTTATTTGGAAGGGTCATGGGGCATTTTTAGGGATGGGCAACGTTGCAAAGTTGATCACCGCATTCATTGTTTCTAGCTTAATCGAGCCTTGGGCAATCAATTTTGGCTGCTCCATTTTTCAATTAGATATTTACAACCATTAGAACTATGTTTATTTATTTAATGTTAGGCAATCGTCCCCAATTCATTATATTCTAGGACTTCGGGAAACTTTTGCACTTAGCAGAAATAGAAGTCTAAGACTTTTGATATGTATTTTTCTCTCAGGTTCTATGGCCTGGCTTGTCCCCTACATATTACCATAGACTCTTAAAATTCCATTTTTTTGTGTTTATATTAAATTAAATTAAACCATTACATTACCTTTAAATTAAATCCCCCTTCAAACCCCCTTTGGTTTGGGTGCATATTCACACGGGGGGTGACTCCGGGCAACGAGAGCTGTTGGATAGGCATATTCACCCCTTATTCCTTAATCTACACCGTACACAAAGTTCCTCGTTTGTGGGGTATGGAAGTATGGAATTTGCTATACTGTATAACAAGATTTGCAAAATACTATAAGATTTGAGGTAATATACTATATGGTGTTGATTTTTGCGTGCAAAACATAATTATAAGGGGCTCTCCGCGCCTAACGTCACCCAGGTGAATATGCACCCAAACCAAAGGGGTTTGAAGGGGATTTAATTTAAAAGGTAATGTAATGGTTTAATTTAATTTAATATAATGGTTTATGTTATAGGTTAAAAAAATTTTTTGCCCCTTCGGGGCTAAGAACAAACAACGTGACTTCACACTTGAATGAGTTGATGTTATATTTAAACCATAAAAAATATTTAGATTTTGCTAGATATTCTAGCATTTCATTTTTACTTAGACATGTCCATAATGGTAGAATATTTTTAGAATATATCACTGGAATGTAGACACATTCAATTTGATCATAGCAGAGAACAAAAAACTAGAGACCATACGGGAATTGAACCCTCCTAAGGACCAAAGTCTAATTAACATAAAAGCAGAAAATGACGTAGTTTATGAACGGTTTGCACAAATGCAGAAGTGGCTTATATAACCAAACGTTCAATGTAATGCATAAATGCTCATCATTAAAAGCATAAATGCCCATCATTAAAAGTTGTGTAACTTGTTGTGTATCTCTTTCTCTGTCTAGCTTTGCATACATAACACATAATGCATCCTGCAGAGATGGAAGTTGGAAATACATAACACATAATGCATCCTGCACAGATGGAAGTTGGAAATGACGATGTCCTGCAAGAATTAATGGCCTATATCAATTGTTCAATATCTGAGCTTAAGATATCTCAAAATTAGGATCTCCGCACATGTGGATCTTGGTTGGAACTATACATCATGATACAACAGCGACTTAAAATATCTGCAAAAGACAAAGATACCTTGAGGGAATTGAACCCTCCAAGAGACCCGAGTTTAATTAATATAAGTGCAGAAAATGACATGTAGTTTATGAGCAGATTGTACAAATGCAAAAGTGGCTTATATAACCAAACTGCTCGTTCAATGTAACATGCATAAATGCTCATCATTGCAAGTCGGGCGTATTGTGTATCTCTTTCTCTATTCTAGCTTTGCATACATAACACATAAAGGCATCCCGCAGTGATGGAGATTGAAATGGCCGGTGTCCCCGCAAGAATTACGTAAAGGATCAAGTTTTAAAAGCCGTAAAATGAATGCATATTACGGATGAGCACCGTTTTTCGCTAAGGCCGGTGTTTTTCCATGTTTGTACAATACAACGGACCAATTTCGGGATTACCTTCTTTCTTCTTGTGGAGCAACCGAGTGGTTCTGTTATCCAATCCGTTGGCTATTAAAAGACTCAAAAGAAAAAGTTGAAACTAAAATGCCCATCCTTGCATAATTCTTACGTAGCGATGTCGGCTTAAATGAATGCTGTTGGATCCGCTTTTTGAGGAGCAAGAGAAAAGGTTGGTTGAAACTATACATCATGATACAAAAACTTAAAATATCTTAAGACATGATACACATAATTACTACGAGAAAGGATAAACTTCTAAAAGCTTAAAATGAATGCATATTACAAATGGGCATCTCGATTTTCACTTGAATATTTGATTTTTTCTTGTTTGTACAACATCAAAACCAAAGGAGAAAAAATTTCCACGATTGCCTTCTTTCTTCCGGGTAATCCCTCTTGGTCATGATGTTTATAGTTAAAAAAAAGGGGAATATTTCAGATGATTTGGAAACAAAGCTTTTAGAAGTATTTGGAACTCACACTCGTCCTCAAAGCTTAGTAGTTACGTTATATTGCTCTTAGCTAATAAGAGTGTGCCAAACTTGAAAACTTTTTATAGGCATCAATCTCAAAAAAAAAAAAAAAAATCCTAATGCGAACTCTGTCCATGGTCTCCATGGACAATAAAAGTCAATTCAATTCTTAGAAACACATTCTTGGTGTTCTTTTGCCATTCACATGAAGGGATTAGAACAAAAAAAAAAATAGTAGCATTGTACATGTTGTGTATTACATGGGATTTCACATTCACTTTTGCCTTAAAACTTGTAAAAGAGGGTAGCAATGGGGGCTATTATCCAATATTGATGTCAGGTTTAGTTTTAGTTGCAAATTTAAAGGCTATTAAAATGTGGTGCTGTTAAGAAATGAGACAATATTACAGCAACCTTGGGTAATATTATTGCAGGGTGAGTCTGTGGTGATCACCAGCAAACACCCTGATGACGTAAAGGCAACGTAGAAGAGGAAAAGCTGAAGCAAATGCTGGAGAGTGAGGAGATACAGGCAACCACTTTGTGAATAAAAGGTGGAGAATGAGAGAGGGACCCAACAAATAGCCGTAGGGGCGTACCATACTCTGACAAAGAGCATAAAAACTAATAGCTACAAGTCAAGCAGCACCTAACAAAATTCCACCCCTTTTTGCCAAAACAACCCAATAACGTGCAGATATGTTAAGTGTCAACCATGGGGGACCCAACACATACATTTTACACCTAAAAACAAAGCATTACAGAAAAAAAGTACCACACTTTTTCTTCTTAAAAACAATACACATTCATAGAACTAAAACGAAGAACTATATAGAAAAAACACTAGACTCTTTCTTTTTATTTGGGGAGGGCCCAATAGAGCAGGATGCCTTTTTTTTTTATTAGCCTTTAGAAGACATGGGAAGAGGACAGTTAAGGGGATTAGAGTATTGGGACCCTGGGGCTTTAAAAGGCTGGGAAATGGAAAGAAAGGGGCCCCAGAGCCTCCTCAATGTGGGTTGACAGGGTGAGGGGCCCCAGCTATGGCAATTCCGTTAGCAAAGTATGTGGTGTCCATGTGGGGGTCTATCATGCCACCCCAAACATTGTTTCTGTAGCACCTTGTGCTTGTGTCAGGGACCTTTGTGTTTAATAATCTATCTTCTTTGCTTTAGCCTTTTTGTTGTCTTCCTTTCATCAATGGTCTCGAAGTGGCCTCCCACCTTGCTTTTAATATCTGTATCCCCAACATGGGGTTCGAAATGTTGCTCCATACCTTCACACTAAAAAGGAAAAGAGGAAAAACTCTTTTCGACGGCTTAGATTTGATGCCTTATCGACTCTGTTGGTATTGGCGCGAATCTTAACCGTTCAGAAATATCTTATCCCTTGCTACAAACCTTCACTTGTCTCAAGTTTCAATGTTGTCGAGAGACAATAGGCTTGAGCATTGATGTCAACCAAACATGAAGATGGGAGGACCATACACATCTGGCACCAACATTCCAAAAAGGTGGATCATACTCTGGGGATAATCAATCAACTCATCCTTCGAGGTAGGGGGTTGGGTATGGTTAAAAGAGATCCCTGAGCTTAAAAATCTAAATGTTTACAATTCAAAGGCAAGCACTCAAGCACAAAAATTTGATAATACCCATAGGTAATTGGAAGTGTGGAAGCAAGGCACAAAGGGTAAGGGTTATGTTTCACAAATGCAAGTTATTAGTTAGGTCATGTAGGCTAAACATGTTTTTCTTTGATTCATGAACACGCAGAGAACCAAGATTATTCAAGGGAACAAAAACTTCGAACATGAACATAGGCAAACCAAGTTAAACCATAGATTTCATGGAACAAAATTTTTTCTAAGCAATCAGCCTAAGATATTGAATTGAATTGAATTTATAGTACAAAAGCAAACCAGATTAAACCTTAGATTTAGATTCCTGATCAAAAACTCCATAAGCATGAATTGGCAAAAGTGTATATTTCTAACTTGATAGTATTTAGAGAGATTTGTTGATACAAGAGGTAGAAGAGGCTTCTTGACCTCTCAAAAAGAATACAACATCTTACAACAATGTTTTTGATACAACATATTTAGCATCATACTTACTCACATTTCAAACCATTGCCAAAGCTTTAAAGGATCAGGCCATTAATTTCCTGAAACCTTAAAACAAAGGCAACAGACTGCTTCTTATTCTTCAACAAATCAGGCATTATGATCCTGATTCTGATGCACAAGCCAGAGATTGAGGCAGCAAATGTACAAAAAGGTGCAGAAATGCCTCAATTCTCCCGATTTTCGGTCTAAAATCTGTGCAAAACCATATTTTTGATTGCTCGGATGAGTTAAATTGAAAGCAGAATGCAGCAGATCTGCAGAACGAGCAGTGCAGCAGAAAATCTGAGTTTTTGTGATGCAGAATTGGCTATGGAGGACGAAATCCGGCCTTGGGAATCCGTTCCGGCAACCAGAGGAGTGGAAGAAGAGGTGCATTGGCTCAAGCCCACAGGCCGAGCGCCGGAAACGCCATCGCCACGGTCTTGGATCGCATTACAGAGCCCGGGGTTGTTCTTGATAATTAAATTCCGGCCCAATTTGGAGATCTGTGCAGCCGGCAGAGAAATAGCTCCAGAAAGCTGATTTGATCCTAAATTCAAATAGTACAGATTGAACAGGGCCCCGAAACTGGCCGGAATTGGACCTGTGAGCCTGTTATTGTCCAGCGCCAGAGCATTCAAACTCTGCAAATTGCCCAGAGATTCTGGAATAGACCCCACTAAATCTGCATTGGACAGCCGGAACAATTCCACCTTTTTTAAATTCCCCATTTCTTCCGGTATGCTGCATCCCAACGGATTATCCCCCATCGCCAGATTTCTCAAGCTCTCCAACTGCCCTAATTCCGCCGGAATTGGCCCTATCAGATTGTTCTCCTTTATATCCAGCAGCTCCAGGCTTTTTAATTTCCCAATTGATGCCGGAATTGGCCCGCTCATCGCATTCTGGCTTAAATCTAGCTTTACCAGCTTCGTCAGAGCGCTCATATCTGGAATTTGGCCGGTGATTTTGTTCCCGCTTAGGTCTAGAATTGCTAGATCTGTTAGCTTTCCAATTGAGGCTGGAATTGCGCCTGTGATCTTATTGTGGCTGATTACTAGCTGCTTCAGATTTGTTAAACTGCCCAATTCGTCAGGAATCTTACCTTCCAGACCATTTTGCAAAAAAACAATCCGTTCTAGATGGGTCAGATTAGAAATCTGTGCCGGAATTGAGCCCACCAGAGCAGAATTGAACAAAAATGCAAGATGCTGCAGCGACGAGGCCAGATCAGAAATCTGGTGCGGAATTTGAACCTGGGCACCTGTAAAACACTGGTAGATGAAGAGCTTCTTCAGATGGGCGAATTTGAAGAGCGAGGGATGGAAGGTAGCATTTTTTGTGCAGATCGGATTGTTTACTGCTTCAGAAACATAACCCAGATTGATTTCTACAATGTGCATCTTCTGTGTATTGTTTTGATCCGCAAAAACATCGCAATTTATGCCGTGCGGTGCCCCGGTGCAGAAATCGCCTGGAAATAGAGTTCTCCAATCCACTGTGTCATTTATCGCATGAAGAACATCGAAGATCGCATTTGTTTCGGACAAATCAGTGACCGGAAAATCATCTGCTGCAACGTTTTTGCTGCAGAATGCGCACAAGACCACCGCCCAGATCAAAAATCGAAGCTTTGGCGCCCACATTGTGACGAATTCAATCAAACCCATCCAAAATCAAAGCTTCAGACCCACATTCACGAAGAATTGTATGAGCTCGGAGCTTCAGACATCCATTGGATGAAATTTTCCAACTGCGGCGGCTTTGGATCTCAAATTTCTGTTTCTAGAGCTGCATTGCGAAACCAAGGCTGAAATCCGGGAGCCCACATCAGGAATCTGCAGATTTTAATTGCATCACATATTTAAATACGGAGCATCAATCAATTGGAACCAGGTTCCAATAATTGGAGAAGAATTTATTCTGGAAACGCTCTGTCCGAACCAGGGCGGTGAAGAAAAAGCTCAAATCCGGCAATGCGCCGGCCAATTCTTCTGATCTGCAAAGCTGGGCGGATGGTTAGTGCAGGTCTGTATATGAGGCCGGAGTAGAAAGACACTCTGAGACAAGGAAGAAAAGAGAAAAATCTGACAGGGGTACTCTGGCGCCGGACTTAAGATATGGCCATTTGGGGCAACGGGGCAGAACGCCGAAATTTTTGTGGTGGGTCTGGCTATGGCAGAACCCAATAGCTCACCACGTCAATCCGACGTATTGGGCATATACCAACAAACAAATTGGCCAGACCTGCCATGTGATGGGCTTCGCCGCTCTAAAATATATGGATTTGCAGACCCTATTTGCTCAATCTAAATCAGCTTTTTTTAATTCCGGTGGCTTTTTTGAAGCTCTGGCTATGGCTTAAAGTCCATCTCGGCAGTCCGAGAAATGAAATATAAACCTCAGTCCGGCAGTTTGGATTAAATTAATCGGCTAAATAACTCAAAGAAGTAGTTTTGGGCTTCTGATCGTGTAGAATTTTGATGTAAAGGAATGGTAAAAGAGGCATTAGAATTAAAGCTTGTTCCGGTAGAATCGTAGACCCATTTTTGAATTAAAAAACTCTGTGGCATACTAAAATAGCCTAGATTAAGGGTTATTATGGTAGATCCGGTGGATTAGTATCCCAAAGTTCCTGAAATTTGAATCAGAACGTTGGGTTTTGGGGATTGAGCAGAACAGTAAAAATAAACGAAGAATTAAACAGATATAATTTAGTATTGTTTAGATCAAACGGGTTAAAATGGATGAATGCGGAAAGGAAAAGGAGGAAAATCGAATTCGTAAAAAAATATTTGAAGAAGTGGGTTGCCATGCCATGCCGCTGCAAGTTGTGCCGAATTTAAAACACAAGAAAACAAACCAAGAATTTAATTGAAAAAGGCCACTAGCATACAATCATACATGCTGCAGCGGCGAGCATGATGCCGGTTTATGTATATTTATTGGAAAAAGAAGACGGAATTGAAGAGCTTATTTACAGCGCCAGCGAAGAGGGCACTAACAAAAATTGGACGGATTAAGTTATAGAAATGAAATGGGTTTTTAATTCCGGTACCTTCCTCGCAGCAGAGCTTGAGCTTGAGCTTGCTAGATGCCAAATTGAGATCCACCGGAGCTGGCCATGGCTGGATTGTGCATAATCTAATGAATTTGAAGGGCCTTTTTGCAAATTGATAGAATTTTTCTTGTGATTAGTTGCGGCAGTAAATGATTTAAATAAGCGTACCAGAAAATCTTTGTGTTTTGAAAGGATCTTCACGATCCTCGAGAGAAAAAAAAACATGCATTTTTCGTGAGCAGACTTGTGTCCTATTTTTGGGACATCACGTTATCAGCCAAAAAAGCATCTCCCATTATCAGCCCGGCGTTATCAGCCAAAGCTCCTCCCATTATCAGCCAAATTAGACCTTTCTAAACATTCATCCACATCTCTACTGCTATGCACAATTGATATTATACACAACTGAGAATCATCTTGGATCAATCTTTGTGTAGAGCTCGAATTGCTCGTTAATTCATTATTTAAATCATATTTTTCCTATTTTGGGTTGCTCGAAGGACAAACCCTCTGGAGGTGGGTTGGTAGAATATATATCATTTTTTGCTGTTGGATGTACTTTTTTGAGGCACCAGATTGGAAATCCCCATTACGTTATGTGACATTAGTGGGTCGATAGTTTGCCGCTGATTGTCGTGAGGCAACGTTAGGGTGCCATTGGACCATACAGAGCTAGAGGAATAGCTCTGTCTGGCAGAACTTTGGCGGAACGGATTAGAACAGAATAGATTTTTTAACGTCCATAAAGACCGAAAGACTATGGAAAGAGAAGGGCCCCATTGTTTTTTTTATTATGTTGCCTCAGGGGGTTTAGTCTGCCCACCAACGGAATTCGCAGTGGAAGGGAGAGGGAGGAGATTTACTTTCAACACAGATAATAAAGTCAATCGCTATTTCAAAAAACGTTTTGTATACCACCATATGACCAAACGATACTACAACAGCTTACTACTGCATTTACTACAAGCAAATAGTTTTTGGAACTTGATGACTACTATATTTTCCTACTTTTTAGAATCCATGTTGCTTGGAATAACTGTACGTCTAATCTAAAAAACCATATTTATTAGCCCAGAGGTTTTTCAGATTGGCCCACCACTGCTTGCAAAAGCTGTTGCTGGTGAAGCGATATTCCTTTTCTTAATTGCTCCTGCAAGTCAATTTGTTGAGCTATTTGTTGAAATGGAGGCATCCAGAGTTCATGATCTTTTTGCGAATGCTAAAAAGATGCTCCATCAATTATTCATACGGTTTATGATGCATAATCTAGTCCATGTACATGTTATACGTGTATGGAATGTGTTATTTTCTTATGTGAGGCTGCTCTCCTTGAGGCTCTTTTTTGAAGTATCATTTGAATGAGACAATGAAAGCACATGCCATACTGCTATGATAACAAAAGCACATGCCATACTGCTTTGATAACAATTACTGGAAGAGCAAGATGCAACTTATCAAACTGTACTACGAGACTGCATACATTAATGCCAAGCAAAAATGCTAAAAATATCTTCATTTCATATCATGAATCAGGTTGTATGCATGTCAAATGCAGTATAGATTGGGGATGCAGATGGTGCAATATTGTGCATCTACCATCGATGAGCCAATGAGGTGTAGGTGTTTTAGATTGGAATAAGTGGTTGATGGGTTTATCGTACATTAGACTTTCTTTAAGCTGTCTAACAATGTGTTCAGTTCTCAATTTATAACGTTCCATGTATTTTATATGCAATATATGCAAGTACGTGACACCTCACCAGGGTTGTTTTCGTATGCATACATAACCATTATGGGCATACCGTACCTTTGCTTGTGTACAGTATATCTCATAGTTAAAAAATTAAGGCCAAAACATTATATGTTTTTAAAGGGTTTAAACCTTGCCCTAAAGATTTTTTTTCCCTCTCTCATTGCCTTGCGACCTAATAGCTGCAACTCAAAGCCGAGGTTCTCACTTATGCTCTTACAGAATGGAACAACTGGTTA
Organism: Isoetes taiwanensis; assembly: GCA_021234155.1. Lineage (NCBI taxonomy): Eukaryota > Viridiplantae > Streptophyta > Lycopodiopsida > Isoetales > Isoetaceae > Isoetes > Isoetes taiwanensis. Next base: position 2,490,380 of record JAJEKV010000090.1, read on the forward strand.
CCAGTGTAAAAGAACAGTTTAGGGTCGAAGGGGCAGTCCTTTCTCGCATCCTGGAAGGATTGGCGGTCTGTAAGAGTTTGCAAGAGCTTTTGGCATTGAATTAAATGAACAACAGGATCAGAACATTTTAGAACCAAATGGCATGTCATGAGACTATGCAAACTGCAAGACATGTCATAAGACTATCAATGACAATATAGCCAAATGCTATGCCATTCTCCTCATCTCCTCATAGATGCATCTAGCATTGCTCAAAGGCAGATAAATTGTTGCATGCATCTAAAAAACTCAACTGTCCTGCACAAGATGCCCCATGCCATTCATGCATTCCTTGCAATCATTTCGATTCAAGAAATAACATCTTGAATAGCTAGTCGATCAAGTGCCTCCCGCAACATGTTGTTCTACATGAATTGGGAAAATTATCCTTTCCACGTTCTAGATGAAATATTTCTATAATATTTTCTCCGTTGAATCGTATATGAAGGCATCATCCCCTTCAAGTTCCAACCCATCTTCATGCAGTACTTCTACCTCTTGGGAAAGCATCTAGCAACAACTGAGCTCTATATATCATGTTATCATGCAAATGTATAGTTAAACCACAATGGCACCGCATCATGGAGTGTTGATTTCAATGCCCTATTTGCCCTGGCTTATTGCATCTTACAAATAGTATCACACAACTATAATGACAAAAAGGTGAACATTTTCTTTGTTCGCTTCTTTCTTCTCTGTCTTGGGGCTGTCTTGGGGAAGCACCATGTCGCATGCGATCAGGCAAATGTACAGTTAAACCACAATGGCTCTGCATCATGGGATGTTGAATTTGAATGCCATGTTTGCTTAATTCTTGATTTGTTGCGCTTAAAAATTGTATCACACAACTATATTAACAAAAAGGTGAATATTTTCTATAGATCATGCAATTTGTTAGTTTAGAAAAATACAACAAGAAGATTCATTCAATCAGAGAAAACACACTACGGCTAAAAGAGGAATTGATTCATATTGCATTTGTGTGACGAGCATGGCGAATTGACCCTCCCGTCAAACTCATGTAAATTCTAGATTCATAATATTGGTGAAGAATTGAATCTTCCTTTGCTTGACATTTGAACCATTCTTATATTTCCATTATCCATTATGAACAAGATAAATCCAGAGAAATTATACAATCCACAATAATATCAATATATACAATATCAAACTGAGCAAATCGAACAGAACTTCTAGCTGTGGATCTCAACAACGATCCCGGCTATATTGGTTCCATCAATTTGACCACTTCCTTGCGGATTAACTGCACATGCACTCAATGGGGTTACTCCTCGTGACTAAATGGGGATCCCTAGCTGCCATTGTATGCATAAAAACATCTTGAAAATCTTGGATAACAAGGACATAAGCACAAGCAAAGACACTAGATCCTATGTGAGTACAGTGCTAGACAAGGACATCATGATCAAATGAAGTACAACAATAAGCATCAGATGTTAGCTGGAACATGCCCAGCCAGCCATGTGGTGGTGTGAACCTCATATGCGCATACCCTTCCCAACCCATGTCTGGCACTGGAGGACCTCTTACCATGGAGTCACAGAGGTGACGTAGCATCCTTTCTAGGAGAATTAGGAGGATCCAAGAGACGTTATCAAATGTTTGCCTGATGTTCTTTCATTCATTTATGTTTGGGAAGGGAGGAAAATGAAAGGAAGGAAGGAAGGAAGGAAGGAAAATTTTTTAACGTCCACGGAACCCAATCGGGTTATGGGACCAAGTACATAAGGGACCGAAGTCCTGGACCGAAGTCCAAACAAGAGCATGGGCCGAAGCCCTTAAACCAAAGCACAACGTGAGCTAGAACACAACCATCATGACCCGGATTAAAAACCACCTGGGAAAAAATAAGGGAAGGGAAATAAGGGAAATAAAGGGATTGAAGGGAAAGTGGGGAAGAAATGAAAAAGAATGAAAGAATGAGAAAGAATGAAGAAAAAAAGAAAAAATAAGAGGAGGAAGGGAAGAGAAGGGAAGGGAAGGGAAGGGAAGGAAGAAATAAGGGAAGGGAGGGAAAAGAATGAGGAATAGATGGAAGAATGAAAGAATGAGAAAGAAATGAGAAAGAATGAGGAAGCATGAGAAAGCATGGAAATGAGAAAGCATGAGAAAGAAATGAGAATGAGAAAGAATGAGAAAAGAAATGAGAAAGAATGAGAAAGCATGGAAATGAGGAAGAATGAGAAAGCATGCAAATGAGAAAGCATGAGAAAGAAATGAGGAAGAATGAGGAAAAATGAGGAAAGAAGAAATAAGGGAAAAGGGAAGGGAAGAATAGAAGCATGGAAGAAAGAATGAGGAAAGAATGAAGAAGAAAAATAATAAAGAACAAAGAAGAAGCGGAAGAAAAGAGGGAGAAAAAAATTTGAAATCTAGCCTAACTATTCAATCCAAAAACCCATTCAATCTAAAAACTGATATACTAATCTTAAAAACAGTACTTGCAAGTCGATGAAGCTCTTAGCGTCAGAAATCGCCCAAAACAGAGGAGTTTTCAAAGCCTAGAAACGGATCTGGAAAAGGCAGCTGCAGGTCTGTAAAAAGGTCTAGACGTCGCATGCGACAAGTTTTCAAAATCGTAGATATATACGGGTTAACGTCGCATGCGACGTTGATGCGACGTATTTTGTTATAGCGATGTCTGGAACTTTTTAATTTTGTGGGTGCCTTTTTTTTATATGATGGTCATGAAAGTTTGTCTCTAAGCTAATTTGGACATTTCTGAGCCATGTATACATTCAAATTCACATTCCAGATTTATCCAATCTTCTATTGCTACTACTTACAAATGTAAACGGGATGTTTGAGTCTGGGGTGGCATGTTTGAGCCTAGATGGCATGTTTCAGCCTCGATGGCATGTTTGAGCCTAGGGGTGGCATGTTTGAGCCTGGGTGACATGTTTTATGGGCCTATATAGCATGTTTGAGTCTAGGTGGCATGCTTGAGCCTCGGTGCACATTATGTGGCATGTTTGTGCCTGGGTGACATGTTTAATGAGCCTATGTGGCATGTTTGAGTCTAGATGGCATGTTTGAGCCTCGGTGGCATGTTATGTGGCATGTTTGAGCCTAGGGGTGGCATGTTTGAGCCACGTTCCATGTTTGAGCCTGGGTGACATGTTTGAGCCTATGTGGCATGTTTGAGCCTCGGTGGCACATTATGTGGCATGCTTGAACCTAGGGGTGGCATGTTTGAGCCACGTGTCATGTTTGAGCCTGGGTGACATGTTTGAATCTATGTGGCATTTTTGAGCCTAGGCGGCATGTTTGAGCCTCGATGGCACGTTATGTGGCATGTTTGAGCCAAGGGGCAATGCTTGAGCCTAGGTGGCATTTTTTAGCATAGGGCGTGTTCAATCCTAAGGGCAATGCTTGAGCTGGTGTCATGTTTTTGTCATATGTCATGTTTGAATATGGTCGCGTGTTTGAGCCCATGTGGCAAATTTGAGCCTAGAGCATGTTCGACCCTATGGCATTGTCGAATCTAGGGCATGTTCAATCCGTCTCCATCTACCTCTCCATGCAGGCGGTAGACGGAGCTATGTCAAGCCGATGCACATAAATCATGTGGAAATTTACATCCCTACGCGCCTTGCATCGGAGCTCATGGCAGCAAGCGTACGAGCTATTCTCCTCTTCAATCTTGTGCTGCATCATTCCATAGAAAATGAGTCATATCTAGCCACCAGTGTCCAGCCATATCCTCTAGTCAGCTAATAACAATTCTGTAGTGGAGCTAGCTTTTCTTCTCTATAATCATTTATCTTCTTTCCCGCGGGACGCTCCATGGTTTAATAAGTTCCCTCGGACTTATCTTGGAATTTTTCGGACCTGCCAGAAGCAGAGCCCCTGAATGGAGGATCCAACAGTCAGATAGGGAAACTGAGTCCAGAAGGGTGGTCATTAGTGTGCGGACCCCCGGGTGCCAGGAAAGGCTACCTCGGGAACTTTTTTGGGTCCCGCCTCCTCGGGTCCTTACTCTCCCCTCCTGTGAGGCGGCTTTGCAAGGTCCTGACCTTGTTTGACTTAAGAAAGGGTTCCAGCTCGGCTGCCCAATAACGGGCTGCCCAGACCACTCTAATGTTAACTCCTTGATCGAAACCTTGTCCAGAAATCCGAAACATTGGCCTGTATGCTGGTGATGACTTAGGAAGCCAGTTAGCCAAAAATCAGAATTTAATTCTGCATTAATTACGAATTTATGAATGCCTTGCTACTGCAAAAATTGCCCTCGACTTCTAATTGCCGCATCGGGAGGAGAGCAGATCCAAAATCCATTCCGTCAATTCTGCTTGCTTTGCCTTCCCAATTGCAGCTTCTAGGCCACATTCCAATTGCAAAAGACCAAAACTCGCCCCCAAAACGCAAACCCTTCAAGAACCCGGCAACTCTCAGCATTTATGTTTCAGAGGCCCTATCCTTGTCAAATTCGACCAGGACCTTGTGCCGCATCTTGAGGGGGGTGTTAACGCCAGAGCATGTGCCCTAAAACCCCCTCGGAAGCAACTTGTTCTTTCATTCATTTATGTTTGGGAAGGGAGGAAAATGAAAGGAAGAAATAAGGGAAGGGAAATAAAGGGATCGAAGGGAAAGTGGGGAAGAAATGAAAAAGAATGAAAGAATGAGAAAGAATGAAGAAAAAAAGAAAAAATAAGAGGAGGGAGGGAAGGGAACGGAAGGAAGAAATAAGGGAAGGGAGGGGAAAGAATGAGGAATAGATGGAAGAATGAAAGAATGAGAAAGAAATGAAGAAGCATGAGAAAGCATGGAAATGAGAAAGCATGAGAAAGAAATGAGAATGAGAAAGAATGAGAAAAGAAATGAGAAAGAATGAGAAAGCATGGAAATGAGGAAGAATGAGAAAGCATGCAAATGAGAAAGCATGAGAAAGAAATGAGGAAGAATGAGGAAAGAAGAAATAAGGGAAGAGGGAAGGGAAGAATAGAAGCATGGAAGAAACAATGGGGAAAGAATGAAGAAGAAAAATAATGAAGAACAAAGAAGAAGTGGAAGGAAAGATGGAGAAAAAAATTTGAAATCTAGCCTAACTATTCAATCTAAAAACCATGATATACTAATCTTAAAAACAGTACTTGCAAGTCGATGAAGCCCTTAGCGCCAGAAATCGCCCAAAACAGAGGAGTTTTCAAAGCCTAGAAACATATCTGGAAAAGGCAGCCGCAGGTCTGTAAAAAGGTCTAGACGTCGCATGCGACGAGTTTTCAAAATCATATATATACGGGTTAACGTCGCATGCGACGTCGATGCGACGTATTTTGTTATAGCGATGTTGGAACTTTTTGGGTTGCCCCTAGGGGGGCAAGCCCTTGTTGATGTGGGTTTATGGCATATTCCAAGTTTATGTTAGTATATGCGAGGAATATGCCAATGACTGCTAAAAACTTGCAGTAGGGTGTATGGAAAGGCGACTTGGCAAGTTTACTCTGCCAGGAGATGCTAATACTGACAAGATTAGTGCTAGTTGTAAAGATGGGATCCTTACAGTTACAGTTCAGAAGGTCGCTCCTGAACCAGAGAAACCCAAGGTTATTGAAATTCCTGTTAGCTAAAGAGCATTAGGAGAAGTCCATCTTCAGCCATAGATTTGATATTTAGTTTCTCAGCACTTTGAGCACTAGTTTGATGTATAGCAGAGGTTTTCTTGATATCATGTTTTGGAGCATTGGAAAGAATATCAGCAAGAACAAGTGCACGAATTTTCCAGCAATGAAACCATCTACTGATATCAATTTGGTCATGGGAACATATGGCTGTTGTGCACCAGAGTATGCAATGACGGGTCAATTGACTTTGAAATCTGATGTATATAGTTTTGGGGTTGTATTACTTGAAATGATCACCGGCAGAAAAGCAATTGATAATGCTCGTCCAGCGGGGGAACACAATTTAGTTGCTTGGGTATGGTTCCCTTCTTAAAATGCATTTTAAGTTTCATTCTTAAGATAGTTCCTGGAATGTTTTAGCTATAATATAGTTATAGTGGCGCAGGAATAACAAAACAACATGGCCCATTTTCCTGGATATTAGTACGCTTCATCACGAACACCTTAGGTATTTAATCTTATTGTTTAAGTGCAGTCCGCCATGGAACAGTTTAGGCTAGCAGAAAAGGAAGGCTTTATGCCACACAATGGTTGGGATGCAACTAAAGCATGCTTTGGTTTTTTGCCCTATTACAGTTGCTGTCGTAAGAGCTGACTATAAAGAAATAAGAAGGCCTTTTAGAGAGGATATGCTAATCCTACTGTACAACATAGATTTTGGAAGAAAGTTTTGGCAGTAAATTCTGTATGCCCAATAATTGTGCTCAAACTGAAGATATGCTCAAAGTATGGACCAGACGCTGCACTTAGAGGTCTTTGATACCTCCTGGAGGGTAATGAAGGAAGATGCTTTCCCCAATCAAGGGCAGGCTCGTAGACATACTTGGATGTAGAACTTTCAGGCCCACTCTTCAGATTGAAGAGCACACACAAGCCAGGATTGCTAAGGCTATGCTTCCCTTGCTCATATAGAAAGGGAATGCTATCAAATGCATTTTCAGGATGCTCACACGAAAATCCTTTTATTTGTCTAAAGTTGTTCTTTTTGTTTGTTTGTGTGAGAGAGTGTATTGCTTGTGACCCAGTGGATAGTTCCTTATTTGTCTTGAGAGTTATCTATTTCTTTCCTTCAAACATGTAAGGCTCACAATTATTGAAATCAGGTCTTCTGGTTGAAAAGCAAGACTTCGGAGGTTTGGCTTGATTGCAGAATGAATTATACCCGTAGCTTGGCTGTAATGAGCATGGTAAATACTCCCATCAGCACTAGTTAAAGTACATGGAGTAGAATTATGTGTTCTTGTGATTGGTTCAACTAAGTGGTTGACATTTTTCCAGGTGGGTTATCTACTTGGGCTGGGGGACCTGACGCCCAAGCAATTTGATGTTAGATCGACAAAGGTAATTTATATATCATTGTTGTGAGAGGCCTGCTTCTTTACAGGTCTGATTGATTTATCTCCTGTATTTCTAGTGGCAAAATACTGCACATTGACTTTGAGGAGGATTGCTTTGAAGCATCAATGAATCACGAAAAATTTCCAGAGAAGGTAATCAAGCATAAAGTGCATTCATACTATACAAGAGGAATTCTCTGCGAGGAATTCTAACGTCATCATGGCAGCATAAAGAGAAGAGTAGGTAATTATGTTTTGATCAGTTGTGGCTTGATGTCTAGGTGCCGTTTGGTGACACGAATGCTTTGCTGACACGAATGCTGGTAAAAGCAATGGAAGTTAGTGGCATTGAAGGAAACTTTCGATCCACATGTGAAAACGTGATGCAAGTTTTAAGATCCAACAAGGACAGTGTGATGGCAATGATGGAGGTGAGATTTGGTTTCACTTGTTGCTTCTATTTTTCTGCGACTGTATTAAGAGTCACACTTGTACGCATTTTTCCATGACGCTTTGATAAACTGGAGACTCTTCAACCTCAATGATGTCCCTCATACGGTTGGCCTTGTTAACATTCGTAATCAACCCGCAACAGAAGGCAATAGTAGTACCATGCTTCCATCTCCTCCTCAACGAGGTGCTTGAAAATGATGTATGCATTTGATCCACTTGTATTTCTTTTGGGAAACCTAAGTTATGTTAATGCATTACAATATAAATAGGCTGTTGGACAACTTCGAGATGCAAATGAAGTTCTCAATGAGCGAGCTGTTGCTGTAATGGCTCGCATGCGTAACAAACTTACAGGAAGGGACTTCTCGACTTTCAGTCAAAATGGTGTAACAGCTGACTGATGTGTGATTGGTGATGCCCAAGAAGTTGAGCATGGTCTATCTGTGGAAGTGCAAGTTGAAAAATTGATTGCACAAGCTACATCACACGAGAACTTGTGTCAAAGCTACGTTGGGTATGGATCCTTAATCATTGTGTCAGTTTGGTTAGCTACTGACAAATCGTAATGGAGCTGACTAATGGTTATCTATTCCAGATGGTGTCCATTTTGGTAAGATACGGTAACAAGCTTTCCATATGCCAAAGATCATGTATATACTGTAGTGCCCTTCATGGATATTAGAGGTTAGTAGTCTAGTTTAGTCGGCTAGTTTATTTTGCAGATTAATGTATTATTTATGGCTTGTGTTTATGTTTCAGATTCCTCGTCCAAATGGGCAGTCTGTAGTGGCTCACTCGTATTACACCCCACAAGGCTACCCTATTGGGGTAATTGGGGTCAGGCAAACCTCACAATTTTATGCATTAGTATTATAATTATGTTAAGAACTTAATATTATCTGGCTTGTAAGCCAACTTCAAATCTTTTTGTACATTATGGGCACTGTTATAAAATTATTTGACTTATAAGGCCACTTCAAATCTATTTATCTGACTTACAAGCTGACTTCAAATCTTTTTTGTCCATATATGAGTGCTTTCATGGGCATTGTTATTCCTGAAACTTTGTTACTTAAAGGAGAGACTAGGAGAGCCTGCAACGTAACTTCGTAAACATCAATGATTGCATTTGTCCTTCTAACAGGTTGACTATAGGCCTAGCCCACTGTGGGTCCCAAGTAGCCGCCCGCAGCAGGGACCCCCCTCCACTTTGCTGCACGCCCCATTGTATGGTGTTAAGTCACTTCATAGCCCCCATAGCCGGGTGGGTTCCTATGTACAGTCCACCTAATAATAGGAATTAAGGGGTCTAAACTAGGAGCATCATCTAGATAATGGCCATTAGGTCTCTACCTCCCTTCCCAATACACAAGAGGTGCAAACATAAGATCAACTAACATCGTACATCAAAATAATCATAATGAATAATGAAGATAACATCTAATCTACACACATGAATCTACCTACTTGTTAGAGTTCCTTACTTAGGGTTCAAAACCTAGACTGGGGGTTCTAGGAAGGCTCTACTAGCAAGATAAAATACTAGCTCATCTGGAATCCTAGGTTCCAGATGATCTACCTATGAAGCTACTCTGAATACCTGCTCCGAACGGACTTCCTCCAACTCTTGGGGTCTCCATGATTTGTTGATGAGTCGGGTGGTCCCTCCTCCTTTTGATAAGCCATGGAGCTGTCGATATGAGCTATGCTGCAACGAACGATGTTCGAAACGGAGTTTCGAGCGAAGAACAAGTCTCAAGGCAGGTGGAACCGAGAAGTGGCCTAAGGTTAGGGTTAGGATACTTATAGGTTAAGGTTCCATACATGGCTTCAATTGGGTGCTTCCATGTGGCGAGTGCCCGGGGGGTGCACCTATCATATAGGGGGTACCACATGTGCGTGCAAGGGGTCGCCGAAAACCCCCTTGTATACGCCTTAGAAATCTTCCAAAAACCCCCATTTCAGCCACATATTGAACCAGAGTCACCTAAAAAAAGCCCCCTCGGTAAGAGTATATGTATGGTTCAAGTCCAAAATAAACCCTTTTGGGTCACTCACATGAATTGTACGACTATAACTATGTGAACCCCCCTTGGGCGAGTGCCCAATAGGGTAAGGCCATGCGGAAATGGCCTTAAGCCTAAGGTTGGTTAAGTTATATGAATAACTTAGCCATGCCCCCTTTTCCACCTACTATGGTGTACAAGGCTATAATGGTAGACTTGTACGATGACGTGGCCCAGAAATATACGTGGCATATATTTCCGAGAAATGTCACACCAAGGACCTTACTAGTATATTTTGTTGTGGGTTCTTCACCACGGAGTGACACATTTTTCCACTGTTGTCGTCACTATTGGGGTGGTATAGGAGACCGTATATATGGTCGTGTATGGGAGGTATATACACATGTATGTATGCATACGCACGTATGCATTGTGTACCTTGGTTATCAGAGGACAGTGTAATCAAATCAGGGAGAAAAACAGAGACGGTGTATGAGAGAGAGAGATTATCTTGATCTAGCTCTAGAGATTATGAGTCTTTATGTTGTGCATTGCATAGATCTAGTAGATTAAACCTTGGAATATTCAAGGTTGGAATTTAACATTTAACTAGTTATGGTGCCCGACGTTGCCGGGCTTTGAAGTTTTCAAGTTCAATTCGAATTTCTTTTCCTAGATATTTAAAAGTAAGAGATTTGACCCAAGGAAATGTTAATAGGGAAATTGCAAAATGCGGCTCGAAAGGAATGTGAAGCACTTGACCTCATGTATGCCAATAAGCGAATTCCAGAATTTGCCCTACATGCAAGCAAGAGAACACCATTGCATGCCTATCAAGTTTATTATATTGTGTAAGCTTACTCATACAAAGGTGCAAGGTAAGGCAATGATAGTAACCATAATAAAACGTGAATAACTTGTTCAAGTCATACGGATACATGGTATGCATGTTATGACTCTGCAAAATGGAACATCTGAAGAAAGCAAAAGGTATAGACCTGTCACTCATTTCTATCAATAAAGTTTGGTAGTAAAAAACTACGTTTGCTGTAAATGCTTTGGTTTGCCTGCATTTGCATCTCCTTCATTATCAGAACCGAATTTAGATCCTTATCGAGCATAGCAACACTTTATTTACGCTTGGCGGTTTATTATGTTGATGAGTAGGGTTCTTGAACATACATGTCCAAGTTGTGTATCTCAAACGTGTTGGTCTAGGATATTGTGTAGTTTTTATTGGAAGAGAAAAAATCAGTTCGGCAAAAAAGTGCAATGAATAAGGATAGATTGTTTCGACATAGAATTCAAAAGATTTAGATTTTGTGTGCGCTATTATTATTTTAACTAAATTGGTATGTTTTGCATGTGCAATAATATCTTTTATATTTCATGCAGTTGGCATTAGAATTGGATGTATTGGCATTAGATTTGGATGTGTCAAGCCATGGCATCTTAGTAGCATGGTCACTGTCTGGCTAAATTTGGAAAGATAAAAAGAAATAAATAGACGGCACGGATGTATTATGATATGGGAAAAACATGTTTAGTAATTGTGACTCCAGTAATATGATTTGCCAATCTTTAGTGAAAAGGTCCATGACATTTGAAATCCACAAAGCGTCCTTCGAAACTGCAATTCTATGTAATGATTCTCAAGCTCATATGCTAGAGTAATCAAAGCATAATAGTTCAAATACTCTAATAGTTTATTGAAATAGTATGACACAATGAAGACCAATTCAATGGGCACTATTTGAGTGAACTGAATGAGAATATCAATTCAATTGCACACATGGATAAAGTTGCGAGATAATAAACAATAGTTCGATCTGGGTATGTTGAAAGTGTGAAGACAATGTCATTTTGAGCCAAATTCAGCTAGGTGGCAACTAAAAGGCATCGTAAAAACCATATATCTCAAGTCTATCCATCTCACCTGAACTCAAATTATCGTGAGAAATTAAATGAACTGTCAGTTCTAATGTATGTCACTATATGCTAAAAGTCAAGGTACTACTGATTGTCTGCAACGACATAAGACTGCCAACTTTGAGTAACCGCTATAGTCACTTCAGAATTCTGTATCACCCTTGTACCTTCTCTTGCATATGGTCTAGACAATCAACAAATATGTGTATACATTCAAAACAAAATTAAAATATATTGAGTTGCATAGTGGGATGCAGGACTGATAAAAGCACGAATCGGATCACAGCACATCAGTTTACTCCAAGTCCAAAAGGTACATATGTGACTTTAGATTAGTGGCAGATAGAAAAACCTTGAATACCCGTAAGCTTACAGAAACAATCTAAGATGCTAATGTGGGTAAACCACAAAGGCTAATGAGCTACAATATGCTGCCGCTTAAAGAAACATGAACTGTCAATAATTTCCTCAGCTCAATGAACCAAGTGACTAATGCTAACTGTAATTTTGTTTCAAGAACTTGGAAGAGACAAATAATGAACAACTTGTACCAGCCATACCTAATGTTCCCAGTTTGCTTGCAACTAAGACGCACAGCTAGCAAGTTGACACTACTCAATATAAACTCCAAGTAACGTCCAAATTTGGAACTTTTAAAAGACTTAGAGAAACTGGAGATGTTATAGGTTGTCTTTGCTAAGCCAAGCAATTGCCATTATGGGTATTCTGTTAAAACCAAGAATCAATTTGTCATTGTAAAAGCATAACCTGGAGGAACAAAGATGCATAGTACTGTGTGGATATCATTTTTAGCATATATAGAGTAGAGGGACAATAACAGGTGAAATGAATTATAAAAAGTGTGAATAATAGCAGTGCATTGAATGTTCGTTTTGTTATTCCTAGCATTCTCCATTCTTTGACCTGAAAAACTGAGGCTGTTGTAATTCTCAATAGGATATACTTTCATTCTTAAATTACAAAGGGGATTCATCATAAGTTGTAAGCACATTGCGGTTTCTGAGATATGTTTTGAACCCTTGGGTGAAGAAACTTTGGTGGACTCTAATGAGAAGATGGAAAATGCAAAAAATAGGAACAATTTAAAATCCTGTAAATGTTTTTAATTACCTTTGCAGCTTTGGCTCTGATGTGTCTTTCAGGCATTAAGAGCAACACTTCTAATTCTGCCATAATGATGAGAATCTTTTAAGAATGGCCTCATAACTTGAGATAATGAACGTGTACGAATAAACTATCATCCTAGAATAACATATATGTTTTGCATCATCCTAAGTAGTGTCATATATGTTATTACACTTATTCTTATGCTAAGAATAAACTATCTCTTGGCATCTTGATTTGCATCTGATGCTGTTTACTGTCCAAGTACTATAAATAATATAATGTGGTACAGCAGCATAACATGACTATAAAATGGAAATGAGTTGCCTCAAGCACCAGGCTCTTTACATTTGCAAAAGGAAACATGGCAGCACGAAGATAAGCAGACATGAATGAAAAGCATTAAATTTTTATGTTGCGCATTGTTATAAAAGCATTAGAGAGACAAAGAGTTAGCACAAATTTCGTCAGAAAGAGAAGGAATTAGCACAAATTTGAGTTTGGGTGGGAAATAGCAACAGCCCAACATGGAATAACAATTCTGTGGCAATGTGTTACATTTGCTGGTTTGAGTTTGGATGGGAAGTAGCAAGAGCCCAACACGGAACAGCAGCTCTGCGGCAATGTGTCACATTAGCTGGGTAAAGAATTTATTGTCACAAAGAGTGCTTAGGAACTCCATAGGCATCACATTCTAATAACTCATCTAATTATAATTATGGCAATGGCACAGTCAACAAAATTGATAATTGCTGGAAAAAAGCTCACTTGTGAAGGTTATAAGTAGCCGTAGCTCTTTCGCAGCTCTGTTGTTGCATTTATACCTTGTTCGCAGCACAACATTCGACCATATTGCTGCACGGCAGTGAAATTTTGCGATCTAAGCCACATTCTAATAACTCATCTAATTATAATTATGGCAATGGCACAATCAACAAAATTGATAATTGCTGGAAAGAAGCTCACTTGTGAAGCTTATGAGCAGCCGTACCTCTTTCGGAGCTCTTTTGTTGCATTTATACCTTGTTCGCAGCAACATTCGACCATATCGCTGCACGGTAGTGAAATTTTGCGATCTAAGAATGTGTGATGCAGAGCCCATTGGATTAAATTCATGATTTCACAAAGATTTTGAAGGGAGATCTACCTGTCAACCATGTCTATAATGTAACTTGCATCACCATAACATAAAACAATATGCTGCAAGACATGTGACTAAATGTAGGTGAATAAACTCCATTTTTTAGGGCTCAAAGTTGTGGCCTAAAGTAGCTGTTTCCATATCCTCTTTGCCGCGCTAGCATTGCCAAGCCAGTGGCTGCTAACATAAAGAAGAAACAGAGGAAGATACTACCGTGGTAATGAAATTTCGTGCTTGATGCAGAACTCTTGATTCCACAAAGACTTTGAAGGGCAATCTACCTGTCAACCATGTCTATGTATTCAATCAAAGACCCATGTAACTTGCATCACCATAACATAAAATAGTATGCTGCAAGACATGTGACTAAAAGTAGGTCAACAAACTCCATTTTTAAGGGCTCAAAGCTATCACATATGGCCTAAAGTAGCAAAACTATCATAGGCATTAGCAGATATATTTACTATCGTTTCGTGCATTGAATTCTTATGCATGTTTTCATATCCTCTTTATCATACTGGCATTAAAAAACTAATGAATAGAATAGAATGCAAAACCATTGGCTACTAACATAAAGAAAAAACAGATGAACCTACTACCGTGGCAATGTAAATTTCAAATAGGAAAAGTGATATCCTATACAGAAAAGCCTTCTTACCTGAGAACAATGTAAAACTGTAAGAGATAAATCACCTTTCATGCACATGGGTTGTCTGGCCTGAAACCTTACTCATCCATATGCATTTATTGTCTTCCAGCTGCAGGTCAATAGGAGGTGCAGGAAAATGAGCCCTGCAAATACAATTTATTATAGATAGATAGATAGTAGAGGTCTAGAGATGATGATTTATGCACAACAAAAATTATTTGCAAGCCAAACAGATGGAATGCCAGATAGGATCAAACAGATGGAATGCCAGATATATTAGAAGCCCACTTCTATAAACAAACCCTGATTTTTGATGGATTAGAACCGTAGGCCAGAAGATTGGCACCAAACTGAACCTGCAAGAATGGAAATTAAAACACATACTCTCAAGAAGGATTGGAATGCTAGAGCAGACGAGACAAAAACATTAGCTAAGCCGCATAACAGTTAACAGAAGCCCCAGAATAAAGAAGCTCTGGTTATAGGAGCCTACTTCACTTTTGCCTGGGTTCGCTGATATGGAGCTTCTATCTGACCTGTGTAACCCAGAATACAACAGAGCAAAGTGGGTGCACGAAGGAAGTATGGCAAAGTGCCTCCACGGAGCAATAGTATGCACACGGGAAAGGCCGGAAATTGGCCGAAAATTTCAGACAAATAGAGAATCGTTGAGAAGTTTTGACACATATTCTCGTTGGCTATGGTGATGCTTCCAACCCTCTACTCTTTCCTTTACATCGATTAGGAAGACTAACCGAAAAGCTCCTGGATGCCGAATTTGCATGCAGGTACTACCTGTCAGAATTCCGATCCATCTCTCATCTCTCGACAGCTGCAAAAGGGCGATCGAAGCAAAAATAGAAACGTCCAAAGCCATACCCCATTGAACCCTTGATTTTTGTTTTTTGATTTTTAGTTGATCGGGAAAGTTTGGCAGCGACAAAAAAAACCCCAAACCTTAGGCAAACCAACCTGGGCAAAAAATCCAAAAAGTTTTTGGGACCCTGAAAAAACTGAATTTAAACAATAGGATAATGTTTGAAGATCCGTATGGCAAATTTTATCATTTATTTCTGAGTATGCACGGCTCGGCATAGACATTGCAAGACAACTATTGTTGGCTGCTAGGAAGTCGTTGCTGGTAAAGAGCTTCATAGTCTGCATAGTATCTCGGATACTCCTCATCACAATGCCCTTGTCTTCCAAATCTTTTAATTTCTCATCTATAATTCAAAAATTTAAGTAAAATATCTTTCCCTACAAATGTATCATAAGTGAGAAGTTTGTATGGCCAACTCAGCTTTAGTAGGAGATATTTGCACAATTTTGCTAAAGTAACCCAACCACGACAGAATTTTAGATGGAAGGAGGACGCTCAAGAAGCATTTGAATGGTGTCTTGGACAATTGAAAGAGAGAACATTGTTCATTCCTCCAAGAATGAGTGAACCATTTCCTTTATTCTTTACAGGAAAATCTTTTCTATAGTCTTTTTCATGCTGGTCTTTATGGTCTTTTTGTGGCCTCTTTGTCAAATCTTTCTATGTCGATCCTCTTATTGTGAATTCCATACCTAACTTTTTTATACCTATTTTGTCCAAAGCACTATAAAGATATATGCATGAAAAAACGTAATAGTATTATTTGGAATTATTCTTTTATAACAATTTGAACATCATATGCTAGAATGAATTATTAATCAAATTGAATTATACAAGATTGGATGGATTATTAGTCAAGCTTAAGAGAATTGACTCTAACATTGCCTCATTGAAGTTCCAACTCAATACAAATTGAGTTTGAACTAATCTAAGATTGCCTCGTCATCTACAAAGAGACAACGCTTTCGTTTTCTCTCTTTAATGTTGCATGATGGAAGGAAGGAAGGAAGGAAGGAAGGAAGGAAGGTATTTTTATCGTCCACAGAGATCAATCGGTCTATGGGACTCAATACAAAAGCGCAGCAAGCGGATTACTACCCGGATTAAAAAACCCCCGCCCGAAGGGTTTTCGAGGGAAAAACCATGGCAGCAATCAGCCTACTGACAAACTGTTCCAATATACAAAATGCAAAAACACACAAATATATACACTCCTGCACCGCACCCGTAGTGCCTGATCAGCGGGCAGGCGGGGGCAAAGGTGAGCTCGCAGATCCAGTACCTCCTGAATGTACGACCCCAGAGCGCGTACTGACAGTGTGTTCATCAGCAAATGTAGGGGCAAGTCCGGCCGTACTCTGGAAAGTGTGAGACTCATCCTCAGTGGCACCCGTTTGACAGCACTGACAGAGCATGTCCTGGCGGGGCTCCCCAATCCACCTGCCCGTCTCGATGCGAAGATGGTGGGCACCTGTGCGAATGGAGGCAATGGGTCTGCGCTTTTTCAGGGGCAGCTGGGAACGCAGGTAGAGCTGCAGGCCCCGGGCTGACACGGGGTTGATGTGCTGCTTGTAATGGGCCATTTTGACCTGCTCTAGAGCGCCGGGATCCCAGAGCTTGCCAAGGAAGCAAGCGTCCAGGTACTCCCATAGGCTGTCACGATCGGCCTCTGTGTCCACCTGCATGCACCTGTGCTCCTGCACGTTCCATCTAGCGAACCACTGATCTCTTTTACCCCTCCAACAGGCCCTGAGCCGCTGCGGGCCCATTGCCACAGCGTAAGCCATGTGCGGGAGCCGAGCATCACCCATATTAACCACTTTCTGAAAATAGACGATGTGTCTATCAAGGGCTGCCCGCTGAAGCGGCAAGAATCCAGTTTCCTGCAGCAGAATCTGATAGGGGACTGAAAGTTTCACCCCAAGTGCCCGTGCCAAAAATGCCTTCTGCACCTGCTCCAAGTCATTCCAGGTCGCCAAAGAGACGACCGGACCCCAAACCTCGACCCCGTACAGAAGGACAGGCTCGACCAGTGCCCGAAACAGATGTGACTGATGGTCCCAATCATAGAGCTCTGCCTGGTGACTGTTGTTCTGGATGGGAGCAACGCCATGCGAGAAGCCACACATTCAGCATAGATGGGCAAGGCCCTGCAAAATCCAAATTACATTTTACTGTAATGCAACATCTGACTAGAAACTAGGACCAACAAAAGCAGAGAAAAAGAAGCAGTTAAACTAAAATGATATTGGCATAAAACGTAATTGTAATAGTCTAAAATAACTTTAAAATATAATCTTTGAACATGAAATCAAATGCTGAAATGCTAGCTAGTCATCAGGCTCGGGTATATCTTGGACTTGGATTATATCCAGATCCTCATTATCTTCATTTTCATCTTCATAGTTGCTTTTCTTTTTCTCTGATATCTTCGATTTGTAATTTCACAAAGCAATGACTTCTTGTACGAAAGCATAATCACGCTCAATGCCATAGTAATGAACTCCTCGCATAGCTGCAGCATAGATCATTGGTGCTGATCCTGCAAACAAATCACGCACTAAACCATCAACTAGACAATAAGTATGCAAAATGAACTCCATGAAAATCGGGGACTTCTCTAAACCAAATCTTGACAATTGCATATTTTTGTAATGCAATCTATCAATTTCTGTCAAATGATGAGTGTAGAAGTCTCAATCTGGGCTGTAGCTTTTATGTTGAAAAGGTGAGCCATTGGTTGGTGGCACGGGCACTCCTATGCGGCTACAGATGATACATACTTGGCAATATTGTGCGATCATTTCCAGCTTGCTATGGTCAAAAGGAACCTTAGAGGATAGAAAGAACATTCGACACTTCTCCAAATTTCGCTTCTTTGCATATATGTCCAGTGTCTTTATTTGTTCCTGCGTACAAATGCACAATGCAAATCCTTTGTCATCCAAACAAAGTGTAGCAATGCTCATGCTAGCATCTATGAGCTCCTGATCACATAAACTTCATGCTAGAATTTCATCGTGCCCAATGGTAGGTATCATATTTGTAGAAAGATCTATAAAGACCACGTGAAAGCCCCAATCTTTAGGCTTGCCATTCCTCTGCAAAATCTTGTCAATCTTTTTGTTTCCACGTGCAAATTACCTTAACTCCTTGAACTCTTTAAAGTGCATAGAAGAAGCAGATGACACCATAGACTTTGCTAGCACATGCACATCCAAAGATACAAGGAGACTATTGATATTCTTGAAGTTATATGAAGGTCTAGCATCCATCTCATCAAATATCTCAAGGACTTCTTCTTCTTCCCGTATTGAAGCTTCTGAACATTGCTTTTTGGCAGACTTACATTCATTCTTATCAACATTTATTTCGCTTCCTATTATCATCAGAAGGCAATTGTCCCTCTTCATCTTGTGCCTTTGATGCACTACATAATTCATTATATTTCAACTCCTCCTCAGGAACTTCTCCAGGGGGAAAATCAAGCCACCAAGGGCAATTATCTCTTTCCCAATTAGTCAAAACACCTTTCTTGTCCTTCAGGTTATACATAGTAGAGATCTCATCTAGAGTGGCCCATCTCCTTACCAAAACAGGTATCTTATCAATGTACTGCTTAGAAAGGCAGTAAACAAAGTACATGTAGATAATAAAATTCATTATTAGAGATTCATAACATAGTAACAATAGTACGCGCACACTTTGAAATTTACCTGAAGCATACTCTCATCGAGGACCTCTTAATATCATATGCATCCTCTACTTTTGCGCTCAAGGAATGTCTTGAACATACTATCTCCATATTTCGACTTAAAATCATCAAACCATACTTCCAATATGTCCCCTACATTTGCCACAGCAATGTGCTTAGTTGATATTATAACTGAATCAAATGTTTCCTTGGATTTTTCAGAAGATGCTCGAGCCAAGTTTCTTTTTTTAACCATTCACTAAATTTCTTGTCATTATTTGGAATTTTGTGGCTAGATACTATCGCAGTGCCCAAAATCATCCACTTTAACCATTTATCTCTAATACATGGATCAACTTTTGCTTTCATCATGTCATTCAACTTCTCCAAAGTTAGCCGAATATAATTATTCTCCAGCTGTCTGCTTGTGACCATAGTAACCTAATTATGCCCCAAATCAGGATTCACAATAGCCAAATATCATCCATTTTTTCTTGCCATTTTTGTCTCACTTCTTTCTCTGCTTTGACCTTAGCTTCATCATTACCCAATCCCTCATTATACTTTTCAGTTAGTGCATCAACCTCTTTCACAATTGTGGACTGAAATGCAATCAGTAAATGTGTTATAAATAGTGCATGTTTTAACTAAACACTGAAAAATTCGTGTTTTAACACAAACCTGATACATGATCTTTGCCAAAATGTACCTGGTATGAGGATACCATGGCTCCTCCTTTATCGCCTTCACTTTTGCATTTCTACTTTCTGCAAGCTCTTGGCTGCTAACATTGGCAAGAAAGTTTGTCAAATCAGAGTTTGTCATCCTGTGCACCCCCTAAAGTATGTCTTTCAGCTTTGTCTTTACAATTCCATGCTCATTTAACCTGAAAAATTGTGTAAATGAAAATGTAATAATAGACATCAAATACTTACTCATTTATCCTATTCATTGCTCATACTAGGGTTGCCTCCTTGGTGGGTTCAATGTTCACAAACGATGCTTTGACTGAAAAGTGCATGCTCCTTACAAAAGAGTATCTCTCTTTGATTTCTGCAACCAAGCATCTGTTCTATGGTTCCCATCCCAGCAAATAAACGTCTTATTATAAAGATCACTCCATTCATCATTGGACTGCAAACTAGACTCAATTGCTTCATTCTCTTGCTTCCAAGAATCATCCAGCTTTGCACAATCTGTCCTGTGACTGGAATTGTATTGCCCAATGAGTTAGTAATAGAAAGGATGAAACTACCTTTCTCAAGTATGTACCCATCGTTCCTTAGTGTCTCACGCATCGCCTTGGCGCCCTTGGTAACAGTACGCATAGCTTGATTACTTGTACACGACAAAGAGGAATCAAGGGAGGATCTCTTCCCCGCACAATTCTGAGTTCATTCAAAGTTTGGGATATCATTTGTAAAGTGAATGTTTTGGGACATCTACAAGATCCTCTTCTTCATGCCCTTATTTTGTTTTTTGTTGCTTTTTCAACTTCACCATCTTTAGGCATGTCATCAATGTTAGACTTATCCTCTACACCTTGTATCTCTTCCACTTCAATGAAGTCTGATGTTTCCATATTCTCTTCATCCCCTTCTCTATGAACTATCTCTTCATTCTTTTTATTCTTGCTCTTCGACCCTTTTCTCTTCCCCATCTTCTCAGGTGATCGTAATATAGTTCCTCTCCTCATTACAACCATAGCACTGCACATAACATTCAAGTAAATGATTACTTGTAGGCAATAGATATAAATACAAATTTACTTGCTGCCATTGACATAAGACACAAGGCTAAGTCTGGCTCTAGTTCATAGCATTTTCAAAAAAGAATTCTACTAAGGTAGTAAAATAGGATTCTAGACTCCTGGATAATATGACTAGCAACATGAAAGAGACTGAAGAACTTATTGTTGAAGACCTGTTATTTGGAGCTGTTATTTGGAGTAGAAGATTATCCAGGGATTCGATGGATCGATAAATGATTCAAAATTGATATTAACATCACGGACAGTTTTATTTACTGCCAATAATGAATCAATATCTGAAAAGTATACATAATGTGTTCAATGAAGCGATGACAGGTGCTGGGAAACTTTATTGGAATTTCTAATGGGCTTATGAAGCAGCCTTATACAATGCCTAAACTCATAGATAATAAACAATGAACTGTGAACATGAAGAATCCAAAATATTAAAAGCAAAGCATACCGTATACACCAACGTGATAATCCTCCACACTTAGCATAATGTTCTGAATATCTGAATATGAAGCAAACAACGCCATTTTAGTTCAGTTGTCTTATAAATTGAACTAGAAATTTGCATAAAAACCCTTCGATGCCTTATAGATATTACTCTAGAGGCCTTTCAAAGGGTGGTGTTTACCTCAGGATCAAATAAGAATATTACAGCTGATTATAGATTCTACCAAATGAATGAAGAAAGGAATCACAGTTTTTGAAGAAGAGTCGGACCTTCTAAGCGACGATGTTTGCCTCAGAATTAAATAAGAATATTACAGATTATAGATTCTACCAAATAAAAAAAGAAAGAAATCACAGTTGTTGGAGTCCGACCTCCTAAACGACGCTGTTTGACAGCTCTGTAACTTTGTCTTTGCTATGTAATCTACCTAAATGTATGACCCAAAACTGCAGGAATGAAAAGAATGTAAAACTCCAAATTGCTACAAGCCAAACGACGCCATTTGCATCTCCACCTGTGATTCTATTTCACCTACATCTCATCTCTGTTTAACAGGAATAATGGCAGACTAACCTCAAACGGCGCCGTTTGCATCAGAAGTCTGTAGCATCAGAATGTTTGCTTTAGTATCAGAAAGTTTGCTTCACAAATCCGTCGCTATGAGGTCCGCTTGCTCCTTCTGTTGAGAATCTCTGCCATGAGAATCCGTCCTCGTATTGCCACAGTTCAAAATATTTTTCGTAACAAATGACTTTCAAAACATTTTAAAAGAACAAATACCCCCGGGGGGTTCACCTCTGTTTTCCGTACAAAACATGTGCGTCGGCGATGAAGGAATTTTTTTGAGTTTTTGAAGTACGTATACCTAAGGTGTCTCCCACGTTTTGGCGCCGGAGGAGCTATATTTCCACGGTTTGAGGAGCGGTTTTCCTGCAGGGGTATGCACTTAGAAATATGTTCAAGGGGGTTAGATGCTTTGCTGGTTGCCAGGCAGATTTTCGGAGGTATGTTTTTAAATTTTTTTTTCCTGTACAGTTTTTGCCTCAGAAAACTTGCTTTTATAGTTTCTTATGAACGGATTAGAAGTACTTTTATCTCAAACACATAAGGCATTGTTGAGGATTCGTCTGTTTAGTCCTCCATTACCTACAGATAAAATTTGTTTTGTGGCTCAACCTTCCCGTGCCTCCATTTCGGTCGTTTCTACAAGTTTTTGGGTCTGGATATCGAAGATAAGGTTTCCAATGAAGAAGGTGTTGTGTGTTTTATCTTGACCATTTTTGTATGATGTGCTTAAATTTGTGAAATGTATGGATAAGTGGAGAACTATATGGGTGTAATGTGGAGAAGATGTAAAAAATGTGCAAATATTGTGGAGGAAGCATTTATGATGTACTGAAGTGGAACCTATGGACTTGAAGGAGTATTAAAGTCCTTAAGAAATATTTTCAATGGTTGACATTCTGATGATGTGTCATGAATCTGGAAGAACATGGTAGTTGCAAGGAGTTTAGATGGCCTAGATTTGATGTTGAGTTGGCAAGATCTGGTGAACTTATGGTAGTTAGAATTTGGATCTAAGGTTGAGATTTGCCCAGATCTGATGGCTAGGATCAAGTGCAGTATTGTATAATTTAGCCAAAATTCGTGTAGAAGGGAGGCCCAATTTGGAAGATGACATCTGGGCAAACTTCTTGAAGTTGTGAGTATCTTTCTTGATCAGTTGAATAATATTATGTTGAAGTATGAAATTTTGAGTATGATTATGTGATTCTCTCATCTGTTATCCCAATTTCTCTAAAAGTTTATGATATGAATTGATGCAAAAATTTATGATGGAATGATTACCTTGGTGATTATGATGCCAGTAGAGTGAGGCTTAGCCTGTCTCATATATCTTGAGATTTGCTTTGGTTCTTGTCGTTAGCTTTTGATCTTTAGTTTGCCTTGGTTGCGTTGACAAGCTAACATTTTTTGGGGGGCATTGCGAGAAAGCAACACTATGCTAGCATGATATTTCCTATCTTTAGTTCAAGATGGTGGTGATACTAAGTTATGATGCAATATGTATCTTTGGAGTATCGTTTGTGCAAAATATGTTCAAGGCATGGTGTATATTTGAAGTTTTGTCGAAGAGAAACAAGATGGTCATAATTGAAAAAATCTGTTGAATTTGGAGCCTATTGCAGAGGTATGAATCTACTTTATAATTCTGAAGATTTCAGGAATTTTAAATGGATGGTTTCTATTCTTTCTTGCCTGGCCAGCAAGTTTGGATGGAATGTCTATATGGAATGTCAGAATACTTGCTTGTCTGATAGTAAAGAAATGGGCAAGGAAGAAAGAATCAAAGGTAAGAGAGGAGCTGATGCCGGATCTTCTGCCATGTTCTAACCGTCGGCTACGCGCACAGAGGAGTGGAAGAAATAAGAAAAAAAAAGGGGGTTCGTTGAAAGTGGAGAAAATAAAAGAGAGAGAGAAATTAAAAAAATAATAATAATAATTACATCGATATAGAAGAAAATAAAATACCAAATTTCAACATGTTGGCTATGGTTTTTTGGTTAAGATGTTGGACTTTAAGTTGGTTGCTCTCGGGTTCAAATCCTCCTAAGCACAATCTGGTGTTACGAAGATCTTATTTTCGAGGTTATTTATTTGCCTATATATTGAAGGACTCTTTAAGCTATTTACGCCTTGCCTGATCAAGAAAGGTTCAAGAGTGCTTGGACGACCTCGGAAATGGTACTGCAGGCCCACCAATGCGGAATTTGGGGACAAAAGTTTATTTGGAAGTTGTGGCAACCTATATTGACATCTTCTTGTCACCTACTATGGACCTAAGAGCAAGGGTTAAGGCTGCTGCAACAGTTTCCTTCTTTTTTAGGTGTGCAAGAATATGTTTTGCTTCTTTTACTTTGGATTGTTCTCTAAAAATTCTGGGAGTTTGCTTATGATTCTTCTTTTTTCATAACAGACTTTGGAGGCTATGGTTGAAGGACCAAAGCATGCATTCGTTGAGTAGAAACTTCATTAGTCGGGAAAGCTTCATAGATGTGCAATTGTCATGTTATTTTGTTGTGCTGCTCATAAAGTATTTCAGGGATAAATTTGGGCATTTAGAGTTGTCCTTAGAGTGCACAGGATCGGATGTGTGCGAAAACTTCTTCTCTAAAGTGGGTGGCATGGTGCGTAATGAAAGGTCGTATGATGGGGCAGACATGTTGGAGAGTGCCTCTGCTTTGAATCATATCTCTGAATTTCAGGCTGCCACGACCCTCTTATTTCCGGCAGCTCATGTCAAGCAAGAGCACATTTGGCAGGAGTTAGAAAAAAAGGTAGATACTGATGGTAATGTGCTGAATTGTGACTTGCAGATTATAGTGGCATGGATACGGATGACAAGATTGTTGCTGCTTTAAAGGAAGGGCTCACTGATGCACAAGAATTGTGCGAGAGTGTCGGCATTACATGCACGGGCACTGATAAATGGTTTAGTGAACCATGCAACTTTGAGGATTGGTTTAAAAGTAATTTCTCGCTAGACTTGAGTTCTAACACTGTAGGAGATGAGATCGATGTTGTGGAAGAGAGCATGGAGCCTCAAGGAGAAGAAGTGGTCAGTGAGGCTGATGTGGCAAGCTCTGAATTACGTCATGTATTTGATGAAATGTTAGATGAATGTGAAAGGAGAAAGCCCTCTCATGTAGCTTGGCATGTTGAGATGGAAGGAAAGAGAATCTTTAAGTCAACCATTGTGAGTCATTTGAATGGAAACCTGTGGCTTTCGAAGGATAGGTTGACGAGAATTAGTACTTTGGTATATTCCATTGAAGAAAATAATGTTAATGCATTGACTCTACTAGGCATTGGAACAGACTGTGCGGTGTACTTTGAAGAACCTATGGAAGAAATGATGGTATCACAGACTAGACATGCTTCAGCAAAAAAGAAGCAGAAATATGTATCAATTCAAAAGGTTGGTACCTTGGAAGGGTATTGAGCATGAGGAGGAAGTCTGGCAGTGCGTGGAGAGAGAGTAGGGAGCCCGTGGACTTGGTTAAACGCCCGTCCTTTGAAGTTCAGCTAAATCTAGCATATTATAGAAAACACGTTGGCAAGGATGCCAAGTCCATGTGGTTTACATACGATTTGACCGATAATCGACTCATAGACCTTGAGTCTATCATATCCCTTGCATGTTTGAAATATGAACCTGCCAAAACCATTTACCATCTGCATGATAATGATAGAGTACAGCTGAATAAGTTTGTACGTGAACAAAATAGTGGTAGGATAGCCTTAATTTAGATGCCACTAAATGGTTATAATCTGCTACTATCTATCTCTTATTTTTTGTTGTTTTGTAGGGAAAAAGGAAAGCAAAAGCTTTAGGGAATGCAGCAGGCTGAGGCAGATATTTGTTGCCACTCTAGTGTATTATGCCTTGTTCCAATGAAGAAGGCAATGATTCCTGATGACAGGTTAATCGTGTTTTGGCATTCAGTTTGTGAGAACCGTGGCAGAACCGGGGGCAGAACTATGGTTTTAGTGCTTGTTTAAGAAGTCTAAGAGAACTAATGGCCGGGCTAATGGCCTGCATTTCAGTGTTCAAGCAGGGTGAGAGCATTTCAATGATTTACTTATTCGCATATTGTGAGCTACTTTGCAGCCATGCTTTGTCGTGCTAAAGAGTAGTTTTGTGCATGCATATCTCTAATACTATAGATTTACATGCTCTAATATTTGATGCTTCTTCTTTGCAGGTTGACAAAAATGGAGAAGACATTAGTCATCAAGGTGAATGATGGGTGTGGAGTTGTGACTGACCTTGGCCTTGTCATCGTTTTCCACGAGTGCACTTATGTGATGTACGAAACGAAATAAGACGGGACGGGCTATTAGAGGATGAAAAAGAATTTGTGTTTCTTGGAGATAGGGAAGTGGCTTTCACACCAAGGCAGGAGCTAAGGTTTAAGGTTTCTACGGACGAGGTTACTATCAAGGTGGTTGGGGAGCCAAGGTGGTTGGGGAGCATGCACATAAAAGGCAAAGGACTGCAGTTGAAAGCATTGCATCTCTAAATCACCAATTTGTGATGATAGACCAAACTGTCATAGCCGAGGAACAGACCAATGAAGAGGTAAATGATGAGCAGCCATGTAATCCAAGCGCCATTGCTTCATCTGAGTGAGGTATGCTGTGACAGACTTGAAATCACCTAATTGGTGAACTCGATCTAGTTGAAAATGCTTCCTTTTTAGATGATGTGCCAGATCTGAATTCAGCAAAGGGCAGGCTGCTATCCAAGTTAGCAACTAAATTTGATGTTGCCAGATGGCAACATGCCGTGAAGAAGTTGAGTAGGAAGTTGGTGTCTTGAATGTGAAAAGAAATATGGGAAAGGTGGAGATGATACCATGTGTAACTTTGAACGCAGCCATCTAAAGTCCAAGGGCCATGCCGAGAATTATGAGCGTAACCTCAAGCGTGAGGAAACGGGTCTGCCGGGGGGTCTGCAGATTGAGGAAAAGGAGGATGAGCCTTGTAATGATGAGGAAGAGTTGCATATGTCCAAAGAGAACCAAGCTCTAGTTGAAAGTACGTTTTCTGTTGTCATTGCAAAGTTTCAAGAGGAAACTAGAGTATTCGATGTTGTGTTTAAGCTTTATGAGAATACCATTGGTGGACTTGTAAGGGTTGAAGACGTTCGTATCATTTGTGCCATGTGTGAAAGGCTCCTTGAGTTGTTTCCAAAATCTGGAAGTCTCATTGGCCATATGAAAGACCATATTCTCTCAAAGAGGCACGTGCATGCCGTCATGAATATTGAGAAGGATTCAGATGAGCAAAGAACAAGAGGTGGGCGGCCCAAGAAATCTGCTGAACCAGACCCGCATCAAGGAAATTTGCTGAAGTTTTTTGCAAGAGGTGCGCTACATTCTATTTGCTACAAGTGTTCATATTCTAGCTAATTTAATGTTGAATAATGTTTGCTGATTTTTACTTTGCCTTGTTTTGCAGCGACCCCTCCATCTACGACCAGCCAAGCATCATCAAGTAATAGTTCACGTGAGTACTCTTAAGTGCTTTGTAACATTTATTGTATTGTAAGTTTGTAGATTATTTAGACTTCGTTGTCTTTCGCTAACAGAAACATCTTTGGCTTTACTATGTTGGGGCTTTTGGCAAAACAAATATAAGTATGGCGGGAAGTATGGAGATAAAGTAAAGGATTTAAGACCCTTTCTGCATGAGCTGAAAATGGGAACACAATGGTATTGTGAACCTACATTACAGCATACATTAGTGGTTGGGCAGGATGTAATACATATTAGTGGCACGTTTAGGCATACGAAGTGCAAGAGGATTAGCTTTAGTGGTGAACCCTTTGTGAATTATCAATGTTCACTTTGTGCTGCTATCCCGAAGGAAAAAGATTTTTACATGAGAGTGCATAGGCAAACTGATGATAAGGTAGCAAGAGGACTTAGAACTACTAAATTATGTATTAGATCAGATTATCTGAATAGCATAGAGGTAAAAAAAATTGGCTAGGTCTGAGATAAGGAAGTTAAAAGCAGAGTTAATGTTTTCCCGAATGAGAGTTGTGGCATTGTCCATGAAAGAAAGGTCACTTAGAGGAAGTTTGGAGGAGCCCATGAACAGGAAGGATGTGAACAGATTTTGCCAAAACATAGTGGAGGCACATCGGCAAGGAAAAATTAGTGGAAGGCCAGCTTTGTGGGATTTTTTAAGGGACATAGCTCAAAACATAATCAGACCTGGCCATAAAAGAAGATATAGAGAAACCACGATAGCATTGTTTGAAACAATAAAGATTTGGGGAGGGAGAAGAATGCACAATTTTCTTTATCTAAACTTTGCAGGCCCAAGTATATCCACCACGATGCGCTCTACACGAGAAAGCTTCTTTTACAAAGTTGGTATCAGGGAAGACACATTCAAGCATCTTGCTCAAACCTATTCTCGACACATGCAACGCCAGCATCTGGATTTGGATGGAGTTCCAGCAATTGTGGCCGAGGATGAGACCGTCGTGAAGAGGGCTGTTCGTTGGATTCCGAGAGATGATTGTTTACTTGGCTTTTGTGGAAAGAAGGAAGGACATGTCTGCAATGGCACATTTGAGGTGGTTGTTGGCTCCAATGAAGAGGGCTACAATGTCATTACGAAGGCCTTCGAGGAGAATGTGATTTCTCACTATGCAAGAGTTCTTATTGTAAACCCCTTGCACAAGAAGCTGCCCAAGCTCGTCCTTGCTATTACTCTTACGTGTAATAGATTTGATCATCTCAAAGTAAGACGTCAGTGGAAGCGCATCCAGGAGTTGTGGAATGCACACTTGAGAATGGTTGTTGGCCCTCTAATCGGCGTTGCTCGGACGGAGATTAAAGACGAAGAGCATGCATGTTTGAGGACTACACATTAAAGGGTTCTAAAGACTCTACATTTGAAGTGCCATGGATTGGTTGGCCTTTTAAGTGCCTCAATTAATGATGATGTTTATAGGCTGCATGATCAAGATTTCGTGCACAATGGCAAGAAGCTTGTTAATCCTTTGGACAGTGCATCTAGAAGATTGTACTTAGGGAACGAGCTAGTGACTCTTAATGACATATGCCATGTGTTTGACCTATGCCAAGGAAAGCATGGTCTGGAGGTTGGGGATGTGAAGTGTCAGGATAGGCAAAACTGGAGGGCTGCGCAACGCCTTGCCTCAAGAAAGGTTCAAGGGGCTTGGAGGACCTCAAAAATGGTACTGCAGGCCTACCAATGCGGAATTTGGGGACAAAAGTTTATTTGGAAGTTGTAGCAACCTATATTGACATCTTCTTGTCACCTACTATGGATCTAAGAGCAAGGGTTAAGGCTGCTGCAACAGTTTCCTTCTTTTTTAGGTGTGCAAGAATATGTTTTGCTTCTTTTACTTTGGATTGTTCTCTAAAATTCTGGGAGTTTGCTTATGATTCAACTTCTTTTTTTATAACAGACTTTGGAGGCTATGGTTGAAGGACCAAAGCACGCATTCGTTGAGTAGAAACTTCATTAGTCGGGAAAGCTTCATAGATGTGCAATTGTCATGTCATTTTCTTATGCTGCTCATAAAGTATTTCAGGGATAAATTTGGGCATTTAGAGTTGCCCTTAGAGTGCACAGGATCGGATGTGTGCGAAAACTTCTTCTCCAAAGTGGGTGGCATGGTGCGTAATGAAAGGTCGTATGATGGGGCAGACTTGTTGGAGAGTGCCTCTGCTTTGAATCATATCTCTGAATTTCAGGCTGCCACGACCCTCTTATTTCCGGCAGCTCATGTCAAGCAAGAGCACATTTGGCGGGAGTTAGAAAAAAAGGTAGATAATGATGGTAATATGCTGAATTGTGACCTTGCAGATTATAGTGGCGTGGATACGGATGACAAGATGGTTGCTGCTTTAAAGGAAGGGCTTACTGCTGCACAAGAATTGTGCGAGAGTGTCGGCATTACATGCACGGGCACTGATAAATGGTTTAGTGAACCATGGAACTTTGAGGATTGGTTTAAAAGTAATTTCTCGCTAGACTTGAGTTCTAACACTGTAGGAGATGAGACCGATGTTGTGGAAGAGAGCACGGAGCCTCAAGGAGAAGAAGTAGTCAGTGAGGCTGATGTGGCCAGCTCTGCATTATGTCATGTATTTGATGAAATGTTAGATGAATGTGAAAGGAGAAAGCCCTCTCATGTATCTTGGCATGTTGAGATGGAAGGGAAGAGAATCTTTAAGTCAACCATTGTGAGTCATTTGAATGGAAACCCGTGGCTTTCGAAGGATAGGTTGACGAGAGTTAGGACTTTGCTATATTCCATTGAAGAAAATAATGTTAATGCACTGACTCTACTAGGCATTGGAACAGACTGTGCAGTCTACTTTGAAGAACCTGTGGAAGAAATGGTGGCACCACAGACTAGAGATGCTTCAGCAAAAAAGAAGCAGAAATCTGTGTCAACTCAAAAGGTTTGGTACCTGAAGGGTATTGAGCATGAGGAGGAAGTCTGGCAGTGCATGGAGAGAGAGTAGGGAGCCCGTGGATGTTACTTGCGAGACGTATAGGGTTGCACCTAGGGGGCAACATTGAATGTTGTGCATGTTAAATAAACATACACAATTAATAACCCCATGGACCCCATTGCCAAATGGCTAAATCCCATTTGGCCAATATCTAACCTAACCCTAAGGGTTTCTATAAAAGGGCTTTCCCCTTAAACCCTAAACCTTTCTTCTCCTTGCATTTTAGGGTTTTTCCTAGAGCTCCTTTCCTCTCTCGAGTTCAG
Organism: Isoetes taiwanensis; assembly: GCA_021234155.1. Taxonomy (NCBI): domain Eukaryota; kingdom Viridiplantae; phylum Streptophyta; class Lycopodiopsida; order Isoetales; family Isoetaceae; genus Isoetes; species Isoetes taiwanensis. The sequence continues at coordinate 2,520,822 of JAJEKV010000090.1, forward strand.
GGTTCTCTTGAGCCATTTCGGCCAAGTATGGACTTCAATCCGCATTGCTGAGCTCCGGAAAGCCGGATTTGCACAACAGATTATCGATTAGCAGCCATCTTCAGCAAGATCAGGAGCATGGACGCCTTCCGAGGGTCAGGAGCGGGTCAAGGAGCAGGTATCTAGTTGTTCTGTTGTGCAAAGCCGTCTTTGGGCAAGGCAATAGGCTGGTTTAGTATGTTAGATCAACTCTAGAGGCCTTATAGATCCCGAGATCATAAGCCCTAACTAAGGAACCTAACTCTGTTGTTTAGGTAGATAGATTAGATGATATTCTCTATTTCAGTTACGCGGATGTTGTATGTATTTCACTGCGGATCTCCATGTATTGGGAAGGGGGTAGAGACCTAAAGGCGTGTAGCAGATGATCCTAGGTAGCACCACTAGTTCCCAATTATATGCCCCGCGTCGCGCAGGAGCCCGGTTGGTTGTGGGTGAAGGGGCTAGGCGGTTGATAAGGAGGAACTTGTCTCATCACGGACCGACCCCTCGGTAGTAAGGCCTATCGGGGTCTCGTGGGCTAGGCTTAATGGCTTGTTGTTTAGCGTGTGGGCAAGGCATGAGCTCGACACTCGTGGGGTGGTGAATATGACCTTCCGGTGAGTTCAAGTCGAATAAGGGCGGTGGCCCTCTAGCCCTTTGTGATGAGCATGGATGCCTCTGGAGGGGAGGCAACTCTCTTCCTGCCTCATCGGGGCCGGGGAGATGCAACCCAGTAGTAGTAGCCCCTCTGGCTATTCACCCGGTCCCAACACTTTTCAGCCTACTCTGCAAAGTGTGCACGGGAGGGGCGGATGGAGTGGACTACCCTAAGCCATGTTCTATGCCAGCCAAATCCATTGCCATGAATTACGCGCAATGAACTCGGAGACCCTAGCCGTCGGGTCATCCCCCCGAGTCCGAGCCCTGGGTAGGATCTCCCCTCTTCTTATTTATGTTATGTGATGATGTTAATTCTATGGTATTGCTATCTCTGTGATGTTGTATTGTATTCACCTCTCGAGGTACTTGTATTTGTTTACTGTTAGTTGTGCTCATGTTTGTTTATTCACGCTTCCGCAGATAGGTCGACCCGATGGAAGACGGGTGAATGACACATCCATTCTTCCCTTTGCTGGCTCATCCCCGATGGGAGTGGAGTCGGTGGATGGCCCCCGCCGGTGTAGCCGCCGGGGGGGAATGCTCCTCCTTCAATACGATGTGGGCATCGTATAAGGAGTAGGGGACGTCACAGTGGTATCAGAGCATGATCTTGGTAGACCAGGATCGAGCACTGACCATTTTCCTTAGGACTAACAGTAGACTTCCAGTCTTGGGAACAACCTCCCAAGCAAGAACCTCGAAAATTGGAAAATTTTTTTTCCCAATTGTAAAAACAATAGGTTAATGCTAAGAGTAGTGATAAGTTTTAGCAAAAACCCAACCTAAAATGGCCAAAAAGAGGTGACCCCTCACAGAGTGCGCCCAGACCAATTTGGTTTGCAAACCGATTCGACCCTGGCGCACTGTGTGAGTGGTGGACCCATGTTGACCTAGTTAGATGTATAATTTAGCTAAACTAATGGTGCAGTTCAGCTTATCTCCTTGATTCTAGCTAGTTTTGCATATTATAACACTAAGAAACCCCTTGTAAATTGAAAATTGGACCCCAAAAAGAGGTGACCCCTCACAGAGTGCGCCCAGACCAATTTGGTTTGCAAACCAATTCGACCACGGCACCTTGTGTGGTGAGTGGTCAAAACTTTGAACCTTCGTGAACTTGAGTTATACAGCTCCAAATCGCTTTGAAATTTGTTGCGTTAGGACCATTAAAGAGTCTAGAATCCATTTATGACCTCAAATTAGGCTAAAAATATTATAATCCTCCTCAAAATGACCAAAATAGGTCAAACCCTAAATTTTGTCTCCCAAACTACAGTTTATTTAGAAATAGAAGCAATAGCTTTTAAGGTACAAGGCTAGAGCCACAGAAGGGCAAGGAGCACGACTTTTGAAGACATTGAAGACCCAGGTGACCCAAGAGAGGAAGCACTATGGCAAATACCACTACGAGCGAAGCTGGCAAAGAAGAAAGGCACAACCGACCTATCAACAATCTTCATCGAATGGAAGACATACGTTAATCATCTGCATGAAGAACCTTCTCGACTATCAAGAACTCGGGTGCAACATCCACGAGCTCTCAGCAGAAAGAAGATTGCTAGTTTATTGTAAATATAAATTTATGTTTTGATCATGTTAATGTGTTAAATCAGGTGTAAGTAGAATGTGTTACTAAGTTAGGCAGTTGGAATTAACAAAGTTGGAGCAAAACTTCAGTGTTTTGGCCCCACCCCTCATAAAAGTGCGCCCAGGCCACTTAGGATTATATTCTAAGCGCCTCTCGCAAGACCGTGTGTGAGTGGTCGAAAGCAATCGATCTATGCCAAAACTTGTCCAAATGCGTAAAGTAAGTAAGCACACCATTCGGCTTCACCTCACCATAATTAGTAGGATTTGAACCCTAGTTTGTAGAAATTACCCAACCCTAACTCACATGGAGCCCCACCCCTCGCAGAGTGCGCCCAGACCAATTCGGTTTGCAAACCGATTCGACCCTGGCGCACTGTGTGAGTGGTCGACCCCAAATCTGGGCCAAAACTTATCCAAATGAAGCAAGTAAGGGCTCAATCCGACCTATCTCGACGAGATATGCAGGATTTCACCCTTAGTTTGCATGTTTGGCATCATCCTCGACCCAAACAGGGCCCCACCCCTCACAGTGCGCCCGGAGCCACTTAGGATCATATTCCTAATCGCCTCTCAAGACTTTGTGTGAGTGGTCACACCAAAATTGCCCCAATTTGTCCACACTTTCCCCAAATTAGATAGAGTTTGTTGCAATAGGATCCTTAGAATGTACTCTTTAGCTTGATTAGCTTGTCTTGTGCTTAGCAATATCTTAGAATCCTAGATTTTCCTTTATCCAAATTTTTTTCTAAAATTAGGGTTTTTGCCTATAAGTAGAACACAACCCTCATTTGCATCCTACACCTTTGCTCCTCGCTCCCAAGCCGATTTTTTCAGCTCCCTCCAGGCTCCTTCACATGTTTGATATCCCCAAAGACTCTAGCATCATGGCAACCATCAATGCTATTCCCTATTTTACTGAGGGACATTATGGCTGAGTTCCATGCAAAGATAGGTCCTTCTCTAGTAGAACTTCCCCTTGCATAGGATACTTTAGGACAGCCTTAAGATAGACAAATACCTAGAAAAATCTGACCAGCCGCTTGCCCAATTATATGTCCGTAGTCTGTAGCAATTTTTTCTATTCCATAGAGCCCAAACCCGGATGGGAGAGCCATCCGCCCAACCCCTAGAGCTCGAGCCTATGGCCATGGCGCAAAGGTGAAGAAGAGCAGATGCTTCTCGAGTACGAGGAGGCAAAGCAGGAAGAAGATGAAGGACGTGGGTCGGGCAGAGAGGACATCAGTGACGTCGACCCGGCACAAGAAAGGCAGCAAGCGGAGCAGGAACTTCAAAGCTTTGAAGAGGGGCTGAGAACCACGCAGCACAACTCCACCACTTGGGCTAGGCATCACAAGCTTAACCCCGGTAATCATCCAAGGAACCGCACTCTGAGCCCGCACGCGACATCAAGAACCCCCCTCCCCCCGAGTGCGGGGACGAGGCTGCTGGGATAAACGAAGCTCCTACATCTCCTACGCCAACAATCGGACCTCGATGACTTCATCGACCGTGAAACGCAGGAATTTCACACAAAGATAAGGGAGGCTCGACGACACCGCCGACATCGACGGACATAGAAGCCTACACCGCATCGCGCGATGATGGCACAACAGAGTCACCCACGAGGAGTTCATAGCGATCCCGACCTAATCGGATGGAAATCAGAGGAAAACAACGAAGTGCGCTCCTACCAAAGACACCTCGGCAGCCGACACCGGTCGAACAGATAGAGGCAAGATCAACGTAACATCTCCTAAGTTCATGTTCGGCGACTACATGGAGATGATAGCATTACCAAGTGATCTAATAACCCGAAAGACATAGGGCTGCAATCGTAAGAACGAGAGGAGGCGGGGGAGGCAGAGCACGACAAATGACGAAGGAGCCGACCTAGCCAACAACCCAGACCACTCAAACGCAACTCAAAAGAGTGATGGCATGTGCAATGGAGATGACAACAATTCCAGGCATAGGGAAGCATCTCACAACGAAGATTCAAAGACATGCAACAATGCCCGACTGCAACAACCAAGTGATCGTACTCAAGCGATCAATGCTACGCGATCTCCAAAACGACACTCCACATGACAGGTAAACACATTAAGGAGGAGCATTTTCAACTCAAGGGTTCACATCGAGCAACGTTCTCCGCGACTTGGGATAACGACCTCAAATCACACACGAAGGTCAACTACAGTCGCAACACCTCAAGGAACCCCGGAGTCAAGTAGAACAAGGAAGATGCAGCAAAACCGAAGAATCAAACATGATTGGAGGAGGGAAAATCCTAAAGAAGTATACACAATTAAGCATATGCTCTTCTATAAATTAGAAAAGTGGATGAATTAAAATCCCAGTATAATTATATATATATGTCTATCATAAATATCGGGAGCTAACACATAGTACAAAATTAGGATCATGTTTTAGGGTTTAGTGTTTGCATCAAGAAACTTCATCGCTTCGACTGCCAAAGAATGAAGTAAAGAACCACATGTATAGCCAAGAGCAAGTGCTCAAATGGAAGAGCAAATATAGGAGAGAGACGACCAGAGCTCAAGCCAAGCTTCAACTCCAGACACTTCGAGAAGCAGCCTCAAGTAGAAGATCGCTCGTCCAGCACAATGTCAAGATTAGAGATAACGCCAGTCATGTCAAGATCTCTAGCGCCGCACCATCTAGGTTTTGCACGACGACATCTTCGGGATGCAACTCTACCTCTTGTAGCAGCAGCAACACTAACGACACGAGTGTCCTCAACAACAGAAGGAGGAACGAACACACATCTTCAGAAACTACGACAACGACGTCGAGGAATTCCTTGGGACAACTCGACATCAACGAGCCAACTAAGGAGGCAACCTTCGACGACCATAATTCTACCTTGTATGGTGATGTTTGTAACATGCACACCAGATGGAGATACACTTAAGAAAGGCGCCACAACAATGGGTTATGTCTATGCTCATTCAACAACTAGGTGATGGCTTCGTCAAGTACTCCTACCAACAATTAGAAGACAAGAAGCCCAACTTATCTCCGACACGAGGGACCTCAACGCCCAAGATAGAAGCATTCGACACCTTAACGACAAGGACAGCAACCAAAGCACCTTCGACAAAAAGAGAGTTCAAGACATTAGCCGGGCTATTCAAGGACACGAGCAGGTCTAGGGCAGAAAGTACTTCAACTCAAGGGTCAAGCTACGCAAATATAAGAGTACATCATCCCCGACAAACAAACCAATCATGGAGAAGAGTCATGAGGCTTTACTCGCCGGGAAGATGCACATGTATTGAGGGACAATGGCCATAAAACCGTAAGACGAAGGAGTGCTAGTACTTCCACGAGCTCCTTAGATGCAACATGAGGTCCAAAACCGTGGAGCGTGATCAAGTGCAACTAGAAGGCAAGATAGCAACGAAGATCGTGATAACGTCTAAGCCATCACATTGAGGAGATCAAACAGTAATGATGAGAAGCTTCGATGGAGAAGCGAATAGGAGAACCGAGCCAAAGAATCGACGAATCAGCTAGAACCTCACAAAGCTACGACAACTCGCATGCAACTTCGTGAACCCAAGGATCGACAATTCGAAAGGCAACTGATGAAGAGAACAACTCCTTAATTACGAGTCTAGCCAAAGGGATTGTGCACAACTTCAAGAGGCCTCAAAGATGTTTCGACATTGTGAAGGGGAAGCAATTATTGCCCAAGAACAAGATTAAGAAGTAGACCGGAACGCCGAAGCATCAACGACCATCACATCCTTAGTTAGCATGTGAAGCAGAAGCAAGTTGTGCCGCAACCGACAGACATTGGAGAGCTCAAAAATATCAAAGAGTCTACCAATCGAGCACGAGCTGACATATAAATAGGAGGATATAGATCTTCAACACCAGCGCACTAGGAGGAACATCGACAACAACGCCATGGAGTACGTGTGCACCTCAAGGGGAGACACCAAGGGAGCCTAATAGCTTTAATAGTATTTGTAATCATAATAGTGTAAGCTATATGACTTGCATGCATATTTCCCTTTGTTATTTCCTCTCTCTCTCAGTATAACAGATCAAAGAAAAGAGATGCCGGACAATTGGAAGGCGTGAAGCGAGCAACATCCTCAACACTTGTCATCCAACACGCTATGAGGACTCGAAGGATGGAGTTGGCACAATAAGATCGGATCTAGAGGCATCTTTTAGCCGCCAAGATGTTTCTCAACGAAACCACCTTCAGGCTTTTGGGAAGTAACATAGAAGATTTCAAGTGGTCAACTACGCCATCAAAACCACCAACAATGGGAAGCCTCTACATCGAGGAAAGTTATCGAGGAGGAGCCCTGAGTCTCGAGCAACTCGAAGAACGTTACCCTCAAGAAGGCAGCGAGTGGATGAGCTGCGAGCAAGATTGAGGCTTATGGATGACGACATCCATAATGGGAGTGGAAGGCATTTCTAGATTTTCTCATGAAGGGATTGCCCCAAGTTGAGCTAAGCGTCAACGATTGGGAAGGAAATGTATAGGAGTAACTAAAATTATACATGATTGTTAACAGACATCCAACATATTGAAACCACTTCGTGAGACTGATCACCTCGCTAAGAAGGAATCATTACTAGGATAATTGTTGACCATGTATAAAGCTAGTACCTCCAAGGAATAATCCAATCGAATGAAAAGAAGTAATCTAACAAGTCCGGCCAACTTGTTATGATGACATCAATTCAATTGATAGGAATATTCCAAGAGAGTAAATAACTAAGAAAAGGGGGATATTTAGAATATAAAATTAAATAGCACATGAAAGGCACATCGAGAAATAAGAAACATATTAATCACATAGTCTCTTGAGGCAAAAAGAATTGTCATGATAATAAAACCTTGCAATTTAGAATTGTTCTAAATAATTCAATAACTCATCGCTTAGGGATAGATATGTTAAACATGATGGCTGCATCCATCATAGATGATTAAATATGTTAGCTAAGGCTAGTAAATTAATGTGTTAGGTAAGAAGCATATAACCTCTTAAGGTAAATAGAATAGCTAAGATGTTATGACAACATCAATTAAGGGGATAGGATACATTGAGGTGTAGGACCACTTTCTTATGAAGAAAGGGGGGCTCAATCTTAGGACTGAACCAACCTATATCTTAGGGGTTGAATCGCCATCCAATTAGTCGACCCTTAGAATAGAGTTCCTTTCGCAAGTAGCCAAAGCACATAGAGCGTAAGATGGATAGATGCTTAATGTCTATGTGTCCTTCAAAGATGCAAGATTAATGCGGTAACCAACCGCACCAAAGCGAGGGAGTTTAATCAATGGAAGCAATGCAACAACCAAGTCGTCTCCAAATTAGTCGACACCGACTCAATGGGGAGATGTATTCTAGCCTTAGCGGGTGCGACAACTAAGGTGGGGAGAGGCTTTGCATAAATTTCTTACGCCATGATCTATTGTTTGCATTCGCATCTAGGAATGAGCTAGTAGCCTAGCTCTTAATTAAATTATTCAGGGTTGTCAACCCCATATAACTACATAAATTATATAATCTTAAATATGTTATCATGCAGGGCATCGATAGCACTCCATGATGGCATGTATCATAAGCTTTAATGCCTTGTTGATAAATTATATGTTCATAATATTTGCATAGATAGTTTTATCTTGTGTAGATATCTCAGTATCGAGATAAAGTAAGATAATAATTACATAAAATCTTAGTTAAACCTTCGCAAGGATGTAATTCCTTCCAAAGGCATTTAAGTAACTTTCATAGGATCTTGACAAATATAATAAGAATTTGTCTGTCTTTCCATAAGTATAGCAAATATAAAGTATATACATGTAAGGTTGATACATCACCAACCAAGTAGCGAGCGAGAGTCATACGCTCAACACTTGGATCCGATGATATAAATCCTAGCCATATGATAAACAATTAAAATACGTTTCAAACTAAGTATGGCATCGATAATCGTATGATGACATATCTTAAAGGTCGTAAAGTTATCATATAATAGTTAGTTAAATATAATACTATTGGAAGCAATATATCCAATACTACTATAATGCTAATATAAGAATATTACCGTAAGGTAATTATTATAATTGCAATGCATTAGGGAAGTTCAGCAGGATCATGCAGTTTATTTAAGACGTTAACGGATGCTAGCCGACATGCAACAGTTGGTGGAGGAAGTACAAAGATATCCTCTAGCAGCATCGACAATTGCATCGACAATTGCATAGATGAAGCTCCAGATCGGCAGCTAGGGGTTGAAGCTCGATCGGCGACATTACAAAGATCACCTGAAGCTCAGATCGACAATTGCAAGAAGCTAAGGTGGGCTGGACAATTCTGGGATAACCAAAAGAGTAAGTAACCAATCCTATAAGTTGGACCCGCCAAAGACACTTAAAGATCCATAGTGTTTTCAGTGTAAGTCTCCTAAAGAAACACATTCCTAATCCGAGGAAGTACCTTTGGAGAGACCAAAGTTACTTGGAAACAATGGAAGCATCACCTTGAGATTGTTCGCAGGTTCTTCTTGTCGATCCTATAAGAAGACAAGAAGATCTCAATCCTCCAATACCGATGAAAGAGACACTTACAAGTGGAAGACGCCACGTGGGCACTACAAATAGATCTTGAGAAGCGCATTCGCAACTCATGGAGCAATGCAATGGTCGGCTCGCCACCGAAGTAATCGACATCGACACCCAAGAAAAATCGCTCAGGCATGTCGATTTGGGTTTAGATTAAATTTCATGTGTAGCTAAGATTAATCCCACGCATGCGGCCTATGCTAGGTATGGGTTGCATGCGTTGTTACCGATGATGAGACCACTACGGTGATCTCTAGGGCGTGGTGTAATGTCATTGTAGGCATGACCGCAGTTTTGCTTGCACGAAGTTGGGAGATAGATTAGAAGGTCTACTTCCGTCCCACCGGAAGTAGACGACCTCGAGATAAGAGGTCATTCGGGAATGCATGATAGGAAAAGCACCTCTAGTCAATGCCTACGGGGAGGGCCCTTCACGCCCCATATACGGGAAGGACCCTATCTCCCACATTGGCCAACCACAGTGTAGGCATGAGTGGCATATAGGCATGATAGGGTGTTTGTCTCCACGCCATGATGGAAGAAACATAATCTTCCTATGCCGGGAGATATGCCTTGCATCCATATAATTGTATTTAATGGGTGGTTCCCTAACAACCAATATCTATAATAATTAAATGTATGCTAGCGTAGTGTGGACCTCGCAGGCCAATAGGGGGAGTCTACGGGGAGGAAGGTCACCTTGAAAGACTTGCAACACATAATTTTGTCACGATGTGTTGTAAGGAAACGATGTGGAACCTTAAGTAGGAAATTTTGGAACTATGTTAATAATAATAATGGTGTAAGCTATAAAATTTTGTGAATAATAATAGATGATAAAGTAAGAGGGTGAAAGACTCCCTTACCATAGTATGATATTAAACAAGGATGTGTTATAGAAATTAAAACTTAAATATTACCTTGGGGTAATTTTGCTATACATCCTATGTGTATTAAATGTGATTGCAGGATATGCAGGTTTCCAAGGTGGGGAGACGCGTGATGCTGAGGACAGCATCAAGTCAAGGTGGGGAGAATGTGGCGTTCCAACATAATATACGCCCGAATCGTATATTATCTTGCCACGTCCGCATATGTCACGGATGACATGTACTTCATGAGACGATATAGGGTTGCACCTAGGGGGCAAGGGTTGCACCTAGGGGGCAACATTGAATGTTGTGCATGTTAAATAAACATACACAATTAATAACCCCATGGACCCCATTGCCAAATGGCTAAATCCCATTTGGCCAATATCTAACCTAACCCTAAGGGTTTCTATAAAAGGGCTTTCCCCTTAAACCCTAAACCTTTCTTCTCCTTGCATTTTAGGGTTTTTCCTAGAGCTCCTTTCCTCTTGAGCCATTTCGGCCAAGTATGGACTTCAATCCGCATTCTTTGAGCTCGGAAAGCCGGATTTGCACAACAGATTATCGATTAGCAGCCATCTTCAAGAAGATCGGGGAGCATGGACGCCCGAGGGTCGGGGAGCGGGTCAAGGAGCAGGTATCTAGTTGTTCTTTGTGCAAAAGCCGTCTTTGGGCAAGGCAATAGGCTGGTTTAGTATGTTAGATCAACTCTAGAGGCCTTATAGATCCGAGATCATAAGCCCTAACTAAGGAACCTAACTCTGTTGTTTAGGTAGATAGATTAGATGATATTCTCTATTTTAGGTTACGTGATGTTGTATGTATTTCACTCTGTGATCTCCATGTATTGGGAAGGGGGTAGAGACCTAAAGGCTGTGTATGAGATGATCCTAGGTAGCACCACTAGTTCCCAATTATATGCGGCTACCGATGCACGAGGAGCCCCGCCCGGTTGTGGGTGAAGGGGCTAGGCGGTTGATAAGGAGGAACTTGTCTCATCACGGACTGACCCCTCCGGTAGTAAGGCCTCTGGGGGGTCTCGTGGGCTAGGCTTAATGGCTTGTCTTTGCATGTGGGCAAGGCATGAGCTCGACACTCGTGGGGTGGTGAATATGACCTTCCGGTGAGTTCAAGTCGAATACAGGCGGTGGCCCTCTAGCGCTGTGATGAGCATGGATGCCTGCGGAGGGAGGCAACTCTCTTCTGCCTCATGGGGCCGGGGAGATGCAACCCAGTAGTAGTAGCCCCTCGGCTATTCACCCGGGCGGGGCTACGGCCAAGTCCCAGGTTTTTCAGCCTACTACTTGCAAAGTTTGCGGGGGGCTGGATGGAGTGGACTACCCTAAGCCATGTTCTATGCCGCCAAATCCATTGCCATGAATTACATGCGCAATGATGAACTCGGAGACCCTAGCCGTCCAGTCATCCCCTGAGTCCCGAGCCCTGGGTAGGATCTCCCCTCTTGTTATTTATGTTATGTGATGATGTTAATTCTATGGTATTGCTATCTCTGTGATGTTGTATTGTATTCACCTCTCGAGGTACTTGTATTTGTTTACTGTTAGTTGTGCTCATGTTTGTTTATTCACGCTTCCGCAGGTAGGTCGACCCGATGGAAGACGGGTGAATGACACATCCATTCTTCCCTTGCTGGCTCATCTCGATGGGAGTGGAGTCAGGTGGATGGCCCCTGTCAGTGTAGCTGCCAGGGGGAATGCTCCTCCTTCGAATACGATGTGGGCATCGTATAAGGAGTAGGGGACGTCACAGTGGACTTGGTTAAATGCCCGTCCTTTGAAGTTCAGCTAAATCTAGCATATTACAGAAAACACGTTGGCAAGGATGCCAAGTCCATGTGGTTTACATACGATCTGACCGATAATCGACTCATAGACCTTGAGTCTATCATATCCCTTGCATGTTTGAAATATGAACCTGCCAAAAACATTTACCATCTGCATGGTAATGATAGAGTACAGCTGAATAAGTTTGTACGTGAACAAAATAGTGGTAGGATAGCCTTAATTTAGATGCCACTAAATGGTTATAATCTTTATAATCTAACTATCTCTTATTTTTTGTTGTTTTGTAGGGGACAAGGGAAAGCAAAAGCTTTAGGGAATGCAGCAGGCTGAGGCAGATATTTGTTGCCACTCTAGTGTATTATGCCTTGTTCCAATGAAGAAGGCAATGATTCCTGATGACAGGTTAGTCGTGTTTTGGCATTCGGCCAGGAGAACCGTGGGCGTAACCGGGGCGTAACTATGGTTTTAGTGCTTGTTTAAGAAGTCTAAGAGAACTAATGGCCGGGCTAATGGCCTGCATTTCAGTGTTCAAGCAGGGTGAGAGCATTTCAGTGATTTACTTATTTGCATATCGTGAGCTACTTTGCAGCCATGCTTTGTCGTGCTAAAGAGTAGTTTTGTGCATGCATATCTCTAATACTATAGATTTACATGCTCTAATATTTGATGCTTCTTCTTTGCAGGTTGACAAAAATGGAGAAGACATTAGTCATCAAGGTGAATGATGGGTGTGGAGTTGTGACTGACCTTGGCCTTGTCATCATCTCCCACGAGTGCACTTATGTGGATGTACGAAACGAAATAAGACGGGACGAGCTACTAGAGGATGAAAAAGAATTTGTATTTCTTGGAGATAGGGGTGGCTTTCACACCAAGGCAGGAACTAAGGTTTAAGGTTTCTACGGACGAGGTTACAATCAAGGTGGTTAGGGATCATGCACATAAAAGGCAAAGGACTGCAGTTGAAAGCATTGCATCTCTAAATTACCAATTTGTGATGATAGACCAAACTGTCATAGCCGAGGAACAGACCAATGAAGAGGTAAATGATGATGAAATCGATCTAGTTGAAAATGCTTCCTTTTTAGATGATGTGCCAGATCTGAATTCAGCAAAGGGCAGGCTGCTATCCAAGTTAGCAACTAAATTTGATGTTGCCAGATGGCAACGTGCCGTGAAGAAGTTGAGTAGGAAGTTGGTGTCTTGAATGTGAAAAGAAATATGGGAAAGGTGGAGATGATGCCATGTGTAACTTTGAACGCAGCCATCTAAAGTCCAAGGGCCATGCCGAGAATTATGAGCGTAACCTCAAGCGTGAGGAAAAGGGTCTGCCGGGGAGTCTGCAGATTGAGGAAAAGGAGGATGAGCCTTGTAATGATGAGGAAGAGTTGCATATGTCCAAAGAGAACCAAGCTCTAGTTGAAAGTACGTTTTCTGTTGCCATTGCAAAGTTTCAAGAGGAAACTAGAGTATTCAATGTTGTGTTTAAGCTTTATGAGAATACCATTGGTGGATTTGTAAGGGTTGAAGATGTTCGTATCATTTGTGCCATGTGTGAAAGGCTCCTTGAGTTGTTTCCAAAATCTGGAAGTCTCATTGGCCATATGAAAGACCATATTCTCTCAAAGAGGCATGTGCATGCCGTCATGAATATTGAGAAGGATTCAGATGAGCAAAGAACGAGAGGTGGGCGGCCCAAGAAATCTGCTGAACCAGACCCGCATCAAGGAAATTTGCTGAAGTTTTTTGCAAGAGGTGCGCTACATTCTATTTGCTACAAGTGTTCATATTCTAGCTAATTTAATGTTGAATAATGTTTGCTGATTTTTACTTTGCCTTGTTTTGCAGCAACCCCTCCATCTACGAGCAGCCAAGCATCATCAAGTAATAGTTCACGTGAGTACTCTTAAGTGCTTTGTAACATTTATTGTATTGTAAGTTTGTAGATTATTTAGACTTCATTGTCTTTCGCTAACAGAAACATCTTTGGCTTTACTATGTTGGGGCTTTTGGCAAAACAAATATAAGTATGGCGGGAAGTATGGAGATAGAGTAAAGGATTTAAGACCCTTTCTGAAAATGGGAACACAATGGTATTGTGAACCTACATTGCAGCATATATTAGTGGTTGTGCAGGATGTAATACATGTTAGTGGCACGTTTAGGCATACGAAGTGCAAGAGGATTAGCTTTAGTGGTGAACCCTTTGTGAATTATCAATGTTCACTTTGTGCTGCTATCCCGAAGGAAAAAGATTTTTACATGAGAGTGCATAGGCAAACTGACGATAATTCAGCTCCACGTAGAGTTCATTGCCTTCAGCAAAAATTTTCATCTCCAGCAGTCGCTCTTCATTCACATGAACCCGATCAACCCACTGCTGCACTTTTTCAGAAAGGTAAGTTCCTAGTTCTCGCATGCGAGACACCTCTGAACAGGAAAATCGAGCCACAATTTTCATTGTGGTGCCAGAACTGCCAAAATGGTCGGAAGCGTCGGAACCCACAGATCCAGATCCGACAGATTCATCCAGTGGCTTTTTGCTGGTGGTCTTGGTCCTGGCCATTCCCAGAGCTTGAAAGAAGTAGAAGAAGTGGAAGCCGGATGGAAGAATGGAAATGTAGGTCGAAGGAAATGGAGGTCGGGGGTCGGAAGATATATAGTTGCATGCCATAATGCCTGCCAAAACCTTAATGAAAAATCTTAATAATGGCCATAATGAAAAATCTTATAAGACGTGCCACCCAATAATAAAATCTATAAAGAGGGATTTCAAAGAAGGCGGTCAAATTGAGCGGTCGGGGTTCTGACGGCGAAACTTTGATCGGCGATATCTCTCTTATCTGTTGTCAGATTTCAGCGTGCTTGGGCTCGTTGGAAAGCTTGCTCCGAGATCTTTCTGGAGGTAGCATCAGCTGTTTTGCATGTGGGTTGTTGCCCCAAAAAGCTGATTTCCGGACTGGTTCGGATGTCATGGCTCCTGCCAGACAGGCTGATGGGGGGTCGATTGAGCCTCATGGCTTGGGCTGAAGCCAAGGGAGATGGCGAGGAGGAAGAATCCTCCAGTAAAAGGGAAGGGCGCGGGTCTCGGCATGCATGAAGAGGCGCGAACTGTAGGAAGTGGCATGCAATTGGTCGCAGAGATGAGGGAGCTCTTGGAATCCCCTTCGGTTGAGAGGTATGTGGATTGCTCTTCCTCTCAATATAATTCTGAGACTCCAGTAGATTGTGTTTTGGAGACTCCGGTGTTGATTCCATCAAGCATGCCCCCTTTGGAAACTGGATCTGTGATGCCCTCTTCCCCTGTGCTTGGGAAGGGATCACTTGCTGGTGATGCGCCCTCTTCTAGGATGCATGTAGCTGATGTGCCTCCTGGGGTGCCCCTGGATACCTCTCGAGGTGGTGCAGGCGGCAGCCCCAACTCTGTCTTGCGGCCCTGGCGAACAATGACTGCTTGTTGCTTTCGCATCACTTTCGGTGGGGTTTTCAGATTGGATCAAGCGCAAGGCTCCGGAGTGTAGGACTGCACATGTTCAAGAGGCTCTGAAATTTATGGAGGATCATCACTCTGTTGACCTGCAGGCAGCTCTTCCAGAGACTCCATGGATAGATATTGATCATACCAGACATGCAGACCATTGAGAATCTAGTTTCATTTGCGGTATTGGGCTACTTCACGGGTTACATATTGGACACGAGGAGATTTAGCTCTTGGCTTGCCGGACATCTGAGGCGGATTGGTTTGCCCAGGTATCAGTCTCTGAAATTCCTACCAAATAATTTCTTCATAATCATGTTTGTTCTTTGAGTCTTAGCAAAGCAATTGGTTAGTCGAGGGGTGGATACTTTGGGTGAATCTTATGTGTTGTATCAAGATTATACTCTCGGCAATGTCCACCGGTTCTTTGGCGGATTTAAAATCCGTGTTGGTTCAGATCGGGGATCTTCCTCCGATCCGATGGTGCTGATTTCTTGGTTTCTATGGCTAATGGCCTGGGTGTATATTTGGCTCATTCTATTGTGCAGGTCCCCAAGATCTGTGTTGCTCTGCCTGCTTTGCAGCATGTGTCCACTTCTCTTCCAGTGCGTAGTGGTCCCTGGCATTTTCTCTTCCGATTGAAGCTTTTGAATGGCTCTGAGATCCGGCGGATGTTTCCATCTATTGTGCTACCATCTGACCCAGGGTATTTTTTAAGTGCCCTATATTTTTATAGGGCCAGAAACAACTGGTTACTGGCCATGTAGAATAAATAACTTGGCGTAGTTTGGCCTGGCGATATTTTGCACCTTCTTGCTAAGATGGTGTAACTGAACTGGCGCAACTATGATATTTTTATTTTGCTACATTAACAAATTGGCTACGAGCAAATTTGTGTTGGTTAAGATAGGAACATGCTTTAGTAGTGAAAATACGACGTTGGCCACAACCACCTAGGCGACTTCCCCAAATAATACGTTTAAATTGCTTTGGATCATAGTCCTTATCATCTGCAAATTCATAGCCTTCATCAAGACCCTCAATTTGGCCTATGCGCCGCTTTGTTCTTGATGCCCAGGTCCCAAGAACTCATTTATTCTCTTTTCTGAAGCCCCCTCCATGCTACATAAATTTGATGATTGGCATCAACAACAACTTTTGCACATCTGAATAATTTTGCACAACTGAATAGGGTAAAAACTAACCTGAATTGATGAAGCTAAAGCTTAGATTGTAGATGGGAATGGATCTCCATCTCAACCAAATCGTGAATACAAATCGGGAGTGCTCTGCAAATGACAATAAAATATAATATTAAAATTATCATCCCATTCATATTCAGAGACTAACATCCCATTTATATTTATATTCACATGAATAACGAACAAATGCATACGAGAAGAACAGGAAAAACACAGGCTCGACAAGGTAGAATAAACTAAACCTGTATGAAAGGGCGGTTTCTGATGCTAGCTCAGTCAAATTGAAAAATATATATGAAACCCTAATCCTAGAGGACTATAAGTGGCGATTCTTAGATGAACATGTGGTCGAGATGTAATATGGCCACCCGCTTACCCATTAAATTTACCTTAGGTTCTAATTGGCTACCTCGATAAGTTTTTTCTCACGTACAAAAAATCGAATTGGCCACACCCTGCACCTAGCCGAATTTAGTAAATATCGAATTGGCTACTAAACGAGTAAAATGTACAAATTCGTGTTTTGAACTGGCCACTACCCTTCAGTCAGGGCATGAACGTATCCTACTCTGGCGTAGCCAACCATTTCTGAAAAAATATGAATGTGTGGCCAACTGGCCCGCCGGGGCCACTAAAAAATACCCTAATCTGACCCTGTTGATGATCCTGCTGGTGCCTATGATGTGGTAGGGGTTGCGGGTGCTTATGCAGGGGCCCGGGATTCCTCTGTTCCTGAGACAACAGGCAGGGGACTCTGTGATGCAGTGAGTGGAGTTGGACGAGGTGGTGTGGTTGGGAGAGGTGGTGGTGTGGTTGGGAGAGGTGGTGTGGGACGAAGCCGGGGCAGGCTTGCTGCTGGCCGCTCATTGGATGGCGGGGCTAGGGGACGTGGTGGCTCAGGGGAGGGCACAGATGATTTGGTTGTGGTTAGGTCTGAGGACAGGGCTGTGAGAGGGGCTGGTGATCCTGTTGCGGATGTCCCGGTAGCGGTATGAGGTGGCTGGAGCAGCCCGGTTGGAGGTAGAGACTAGTGTGTCCCATGACTCTATGGAGGTGCCTGGGGGACTTCCAACACATGTTGGAAGTGGAATGTCACATGGAGCGGCTGTGGGTCACATTGCTGTGATTCCTCTGGCTCTAGATGATGACTCTGTGGAGTGGGCTGATGGCCTGGTGGGTAGGCATGTGGGGCTGGACACTTCTCTCCTCCGGGATGAATAGGTCGATCCTTAGTTGGAATGTGCGAGGGGTGCGGTCCTCTAGTAGTAAGAGGGCCCGTGTTTCTTTGGCACTTCGGCAGTTGCATCCTGATATTGTTTGCATTCAGGAGCATAAGTGTCACAGGGGTGATATGTCAAGGCTCATGAATATGGTTGGTAGGCAGTTTGCCTCTATTGCTTCTTCTTCTGGGCGGACTAGTGGGGGTACTCTTATTGCTTGGAGGATGGATGTGCAGGTCACGTACTCTGCAGCAGACAGGTTTGGTCGGTGGGCAATAATTAAGTGGTTGGAGGGAGGGCAGGAGTGGGGGATTGTTAATGTTTATGCCCCTAATCAGCCTTCTCGGTGGGGGTGCTTTATGGGCCCTGATCCGAATATTGCTTGAGCCCTTGGTGGGTTGCAGGTCGCTTGGTTGCTGTTAGGGGACTTCAATATGGTGGAGCGAGTAGAGGATCGCTCTGGTTCTGGAACCCAGGTTGTGCATGGGTTTGAGAGGGACCAGTGGTCTCGTTTGTTGCAGGATTTGGCCTTGGTTGAGGTCCCTGGGGACTTGTCTTTCACCTATTGTAATAATGGCAGATTAGTGCGGGCGGGCGTATGCTAGGCATGGCCGGTGCTATGCTTCCCCATGCGCCTTTGGATGGTGCGCCCTCTTTCTTGCCGGGTAACATTACGTCTACCTCCATTTCTGATCATTACCCTCGGGTTTTGTCGGTCGAGGTCGCGGTTGCCTCTCGGCCCTCTAGGGCCGGTGTTCGTTTGAACACCCGGCCCCGGACCGATGCAGATTTCGGCCCGGTGCGGGGAGTTGTGGCTTGATACCTTTTCATCTCTGAAGGGTATATGCGGTATGGTGGCTGCGTTGGCGAGGGTGAAGGATTTTGCCAAAGGTCTTTGATAGGCGGCGTGTGCGGCCGGGGAGCGGCGGGGAGTTGCATGGTCTATATCGGGAGTTGGAAAAAGATTCGGACGCTTGTGCCGGATGGCATTAGGGAGAATGCAATTGCAAAGCATATTGTTGCTCGAGCAGGTTAAAGCGTGCAGGAGGCGTGTGAAAGCGGCCCTTACCGGGTTGAAGGAGGGGGCACAAGTTCGTCGATTGTTCTTGAGCGGCTAGGCGTGGCGATATGCGGCATCTATGGCGCCCCTTGCTTTGCCTGATGGCCGGACTTTGGAGGATCCCGCTGATTTGCAGAGGTATGTGCATGCTCATTTCTCATGGTTTTTCGCACAGCGCACTCTTCCCTATGAGCAGGAGATGCAGGAGCTTGTTTTGGGGGTTGTTAACCCATCTATTCTGCCTCACCAGCGTGAGAGCTTAGAGCAGGAGCTCTCCAGAGAGGATTTAGCGGAGGCATGTATGTGCATGGCCAAGGATAAATGTCCTGGGCTGGATGGCATCCCTGTGGAGTTCTTTCAGACTTATTGGGAGTGGGCTGGTGAGTGTGTACCAGGTGTATCTTGAGTTGCTGCAGTCTTCTCAAATGGATAGGATATTGAATACTGCATGCATTTCATTAGAGGAAATTTGAGATCTCATTTTATCCCCATAAGAATCCTCCAATGGAATGGCTACCCTCTATTAACTGCAATTAATGCAGCACCAACAACTTCATTGCTGTTGTTTTTCCCCTGTAACTTTTGACCCGCTTGTCAAAATGTTGCGGCGTTTGTTGCATTAGATGCGGAATGAAAAGATCTTTCCAATGATATATGGTTATGATGTTAAAAAAATATGATTTTTTGCTTATTTCTTATATATTTATATCGTAAAAGGTTATCACTAGATAGATCTTGTGAAGACAAAGCCATTGCTACAAAAAGTTTTTGAATCGGAGTTCTGGATCAAAAGTTATAATGAAAAAATGATACTACAGAAGTTAGTTGCAGCTGCATTAATTACAGGCTGCCACATAATACTGGAATGAGATATACTGGAGCTCTTCTCTTATTGGACAGTTTAAAAAGCTGACATGGCATTTTAAGCATCCCTTAATGGGACAAAATGTGATCTCATTTTTCCTCTAATGCCTTGATTCCTAAGATTAAGCAGCCTTCTACTATTAATGATTGGAGGCCTATCTCCTTGTTGTCCTCTGTGTATAAGATTATTGCGAAAGCCCTGGCAGAGAAGTTGAAGCTGGTGTTGACTTCTTCCATTAATAAGGTGCAGTCTGGGTTTGTCCCTGGGAGGAATATTTTGACTAATGTTGCCGCAGCTTATGAGGGCCTTTATTGGGCCAGGAGAACAGGTCAAGGCATTGCCTATCTTAAGCTTGACTTTGCCAAAGCTTACGATAGTGTCCGTTGGGAGTTCTTGTCTGCCATGATGTTAGCGTTGGGCTGTGGTCCACGCTTTACAGAGACAGTCATGAAGCTGCATAGGTCAGCATGGGCTACGGTGGTGTGTCAGGGTGAACCCTCCGCCTTTTTCTCCTTAGGCAGAGGGGTGCGTCAGGGGTGCCCTTTGGCGCCGTTTTTGTTTACGATTGTGGCGGAGGCCTTTGTCTCGATTGTTTTTGGCTGCGGTGGAGGAGGGGGTGGTGGATGGGCCGGATGCGGGATGGTATGCCAGATTATTAATTAGTTTGCCGATGACACTTTCCTCTTCTTGGTGGCGTAAGAGAGGAATTTGCTTGGAATGTGAAGGGTTTCTTTGGATACTTTCTCCTTGGCCTCGGGCATTCTTCCGAATTGGGGTAAGTGCCCGCATTATGGGCCCGGTGACTCCGCCTCCTCCTTGTTTGGCTCTATTCCCTTGGAAGGTGCTTCCGGGTAATGTGTGTACTAAGTGTTGGGTATTCCCTTTGGAGGGATGTTTCCATGGGGAGGGTGTGGGATGAGATTTTGAGGGGGTTGCGTAAAACACCTCAATTGGTGGAAGGGTAGCAAGTTGTCCATGGCAGGTAGGATCACTATTGCCAAGTCGGTGCTTTGTAGCACTCATGTGTATACAACATCTGCGATGTTAGCTCCCGAGGGTAAGATCTGGGGCTTTGGATAAGATTGTTCGAATTTTGTGTGGGGCGGGGATGATGAAGGGGTTGTTGTTAAAGTGGCTTGGTGGAAGTGTCTCCGCCCCGGGAGGATGGGGGCTTGGCCATTACGGATTTGGCCTTCGCATAGTAAGGTGTTGGTCTCCAAGTTTGTTTGGAGCATTCTCGAGGATGGAACGTCTTCTCCAGTGCGGCGTTGTTGTTGCGATCTCTTAGCCATTGTGTGGCATTTGGGAAGCCGTCGTGCGTGCATGTGGAGTTGCCTTGGCCTTTGTTGTATGGTCTCGGCCTTTCCCACATGCATCCCCTTTTCTCACGGGCGTGTTGCGGGCTTGGGATCATGTGCGTGTGCTCTTCCAGCTAGATTATGCCTCAGTTTATCACCACTCTTCTTCTTTCTTGTGGGTTCCTCTACCCCTGCAAGACTTGCCCTTGGTCGCCATCGCATGCATGCTCGGACCTTGAGCCCGTTGGAGGCGAGCTGTTGTGCTCACCTTGGAGGATTGGTATTGGGGTGGTCAGCTAGCCGTGGGAGTTCTTTTCGAGCTTCGCTTTTCGCTGAGGGGCGTGGCCAAGGGCTATCACGGGAAAAAGTGGCGGGGAGTATTCCGCTACACATACCTATACTCCCTCACGATGATGTGGTGGTGCAAGTTTGGAAGGTTCATCCGGATGTTGTGTCTTCTTGTTTTGTGCGGTCGTTACAGTCTTTGGCTATTCATGACCTGCGCCCCTCGCCGGACAAGTGGTCTCTGCGGCTTAGGGTTCTCGATGGGCTTCGGTTTGGGCGTGGACATGGAGCTCACTTCCCCCACAGAAGGTTCGGGTGCTTACGTGGCGGTGGTGCACCGCCCGTATCGGTGAATGCCCTTGTGAGTCGATTTAATTTTGGGTGTGAGCCCTCTACGCCCTTTGTTGTGGCCTTCGCCGTACATTATGCGGTTTTATGCCCTCATTTGCAGGCTGCACGGGATTGGGTTATGGCTCTGTTTTGGTGAGATTGACTAGCCAGATTCTTCGCTTCATGTGTATCCTGGCGCTTGGCCGCTCTTGCGACAGCAAGCCTTGCATCTGTGCGTGGCTTGGTTGGTGTGGCTGATTTGGAAGCGGCGGCGGTTGTGGATCTTTCAGGGGATTCAGCAGCCTGCAGCCTCTCTGATTCCTCGACTCAGGTACAAGCTATTTCAAAGCTTTCTGGTGTTCCCGGGATTAGTAGAGCGGAAGTTTGCCATTTGGCGGGACTTCTTGGGTGTTGTAGATGGTGATGGCCAGCTTGTACAGCAATAGAGTTGCAGTTTTTCTGTGAGTTTGTTGTGGAGTGTCGAGGTATCGCTGTCTCTTTGGGGCAGTTCTCTTTCCTCCTCACTTGCTTTGTAACATTACCATTCTTTTAATATATTGATATGACACAGTTCTTAAAAAAAATATATATATAATAAATTCTATAAACCCTATTAAGCCTAAGATCTATTAACCCTATTAACCCAATAATAGAATCTATTAACCCTATTAACCCAATAATAAAATCTATTAACCCTATTAACCCTATTAACCCAATAAAAAAATCTATTAACCCTGTTGGTTGGTGTTCCCCCCCTTTTTTTTTGAGTCACCACCATTGAACTAAGAGGGACCATTCAACCATTGAACCCTAAACCTTGAGTTAAACTATTGCCTTGAATTTTAAGCATGTTTGGGTCAAGCATAGAATACTAAGAAGTTAATTGGGAGTAGATAATATAAAAACATTGATCTTATGGAACATATGCCTATAGTTCTTAGCCTTCATGTCAAGGAGCTCTACAGTCCTCTAGTCCTATGCAAAATTTGGAGGTTGAATGTAAATATAAGGTAGAGGGTAGGCTACATTAGTGATATACTTGACATAAAAATACGGTTAAGGGTAGGGTCAATAGGGATTGGACTAGGCGTAAAAGTATGGAATCGGGTATTATTTTTCACCAACACCAGACTGTATACATAGGGGTTTCTATGGGGGGCGAGCTGTATACGGAGGGATTTCTCCCGACCCCTGGAACGCACATGCCATATCCCCTTTACATAGAGGTGACCCCCCCGGGCAAATACCAACTTGTAACAATATGTTTGCTAACCGTAGAAATAAGGGTAGAATAGGATTACCTTGTACAGGTAATAATGGTTCATGTAAACTCGGCCAAACCTAAAAGGGAGAAAACTTAGCAAAGACAGATATTGGCAAATGGCAAATGACGTACCGGCAAAACCCAAAATATATTTAACCTTCAATTATTGATTACAGGCTCCTAAAGAGAATAGCACATTTTATGCCAAGTGCATTACTAATATTTGTTAAAGACATTTCCTCGTATCTTTCTCATGTTTGGCTAAACTTTGACTTGAAAAATAATAGAATCATTGATAACTTGGCTATTTTGCACGAAATTGAAGACCCAAATATTAGCTGAGGGAAACTCAAAATGTGGTTTTTCCATGAGGTATTCACGTTAATTATCTAGGCGTATATTGTCCAAATTGGTACAAGAAAATGGCTCAAAACAGTGAAAACATCTATGCTATACCCAAGTAGTTCTTGCCGCGAAACTATGATATATTCCAAGTTCAATTTTAGATTATGCTTCTCCATTTGCACATATGTGATGATATGACCTATTTTAATGCATGAAGTCACAAGCTTCTGAACTCTGGTTGCTCAACAATCTGTCAAATCCACCCTAGCTGCACTTGGAGCCCTAACTTCATCCATCTTGTGGTAAAAAAGATTTGAAATATTGCATGCAAGATTTTATCTGGTTTAATCATGTGATATGGCTTTCGATGGTAAGCTACTCATTTTGTTAATATGTTGCTTATGGAAAAAACCTACCTATGGTAAAATGTCAAAGAGAAATGTGAGAGGAAAGAAGCGGCATTCAAAAACGAATTTAAGGAGGCGATGGATTTCCTTGCTTCCGATCTCATAATAAAAATTCAGAACTTGGGATGCAAATCATGTGCTCTGTAAGACAAAACCGGATGTGAGGATACTAGGATCATCTAGCTCTGATAATCATCTTCATGTCAGTATGCAGAATGGTGATTTCTTGCATGTAGATCAGCTCCGCAACATATTGAAAATGCCTGGTCTAAAATCCATCATTTAAATAGAAGAAATTAATACATCTGCAAAAAATCTTGAAGTTGCCCTTCCTGATAATTATGATACCTAATGATGATCCACCACCACATCAAAATGGCATAGCTTACAACCTAGTACAGGGTTTGCTGCACTTATCTCTGTAACAACATGGATATTACGTACCGGGATGTGTGTTTTTTTTAATAAATTTATAGAACATGTCTGAAAAGCAAAGTATAACTTCATAACCAAAATATTTGCAAGCAGATATATCAATCTGCAGACATGCAAACATACTTGCTGCATTCTACAAAATTAACAGAAGACATCACAGGCAGAACTCATCCAACTCCTTGAAGGAAAAGTATTCTAAATCCTTAAAATATTCCAAGTTCACAACATGTCTGACAATTGGACCTCTGTTAATACTTGAAGATGGAAATATCTAATTGTTAATACCTCTCTGTTCATCTCAAAACTTGTAAATATTGCAAAGATGTGATAATAAACTATTTTCATGCATCAAATCAGGCCACATCACACACAACTGAGAACTAATACTCAAATATATGGAAATAGGATATGCATATACTTAACATGTGAAGGCGACTGCCTAATTCTATGGGCAAATCAGAACAAAGGAGCAGAAGTATCCTAAATGAAGATAAATGTGCCATAACATCTATTTTAGCGCTCCAACTATGGTAACAAGCACATGATGAGCACTACATAGAAGAGAACCAGCATCAAGCATCAGAGAAAACATAAAGCATTAATTTGATGACAGGATTTCAGTGAGGAAATTAAGAACTTACTCAAACAAAAGTATATACGATGCTTATGCCATCGCCTTCTTCTGATGCATCTTCATTTTGTTCTTGAATTGTCTTCGAAGTATTTTCAACCGTCTTACTAACCCCTCTTCGTCTGCAATTATCAGACCAAAGCTGAAATGCCTTCTCATATGGGAAGTCATAAATATTACGATAGCAAGAATATAATCTCATTGTTGCATCCAAATTCCCATCAAGTCTATTCCTAAGCTTGTTCTTCACAAAATTCATGGAGAAATATCTCCCATCTTGAACGCTGCCTAGTACCATGCATAAATATAACTCTGCAATTTTAAAGTATTCGGAGATGGCCACACATAAGAGAGTATTTGATCCAAGTTTCTGCCATAACCGAGTAACTATGCCAAAATCTAGAGGGTCCTCAAGTTCTCCAAATTGCTTGTATATAGTCTTACCAAAGAGTGGCGCTTGTTCCTTTAATTTTATCTTGTACAATAAAAGTGTTCTTCTATTACCTTTCCTTTGGCTCTGATTAGTCTTGAAATACCCTCCTCTGAGAGCACATGGTTCCAAGAGTGTGGAAATACTTTGCCTATGCATCCAATACTTCATCCGGTAGGAAACGAGTGCGTAACTGTTATGCCTGAATATTTAACAGACCATTGTTGCAAATTTTGCATGCATGCTAATGTTAGGCATAATGGATGTTTATGATGGTCACATGTTGTTCTCTAGCCTAGGTGAATGGTGCACCTTAGTAGATCCTACGCTAGAGTGCAATGGGATCCGTGCAATAACAAGTGTGTTATAACATTGCTTGTTGCATGGATCTAATGGTAATGGGCGTTAGAATGGCTAAATGCCATTGGGCCTTTTAATGGCTGAATAACCCCTTAAGGTTATAACATTGTTGTAACAATGGGTGACAATGGTTTTTAATGGCCATTGTTTAAAAGGTTTATAAATGGTTTAATAACCATTGGGGTTAAAATGGTGAGCACCCCTAATATCGGGGGATGCCACCTTACTGCTGTAACGGCAGCCTAACGGCTTGGGCGGCAGGCAAGCGGCAAGCCAGACCTGCTATCCGGCAAACCTACCTGACCCTGTGGGTGGTTGCCACGTGGCCTAGTCACGTTGGCATATGCTGGATTGGATGGATTGGCGGCCTGTTACAGGCAGGCCGGAACTGTCCTAGATGAATCGGGATCAGAGGTAGCCAGAACGGGAGTCCGGCAGAATCACCTGCCCATAAGGGCTATGCCACGTGGCTTAGCCACGATTTGGCAGGGCTCCTGTTCAGATAGCAGGAGGACACAGCGGAAAAGGGAGTGAGGCCGGAAGGCAGGAGCAGGAGCTTGTGTTACTACAGAGAGGCGCCAGAAGCATAAGGGGCTGGGCAAGGATTCGAAAACAAGGGTTGCTTGCAGGGCAGTGTAAAACTTGATTCTGGTAAGCTTATGGTGGCGGTCAGATGGTTGGTCAGCTTTATGCTGATGATCTGTACTAGTACCGCTCTCTCTTGTTTACCTTAAAAGGAATTAAGCCCCCTTGTAATAAACCGGGTGTGTGGCTGTCATTTATGGCAGATCATGCTACCATGAGTCCGAGTGCCCTTGAACTATCATGCTCTCTCTTTCTTGCTAGTTCTGTAGTATCAGCTTAAGCGTAGTCTTAGGCATGCTCTGTGCTGCTCCTTGCCAAAGCAGTGGTAGTTTATATTCACTACTAAGTATTGGCCTCTACCTTTTACTGGTAAGGGTAAGCGTGTGCTTCCCCATTGGAAAGTGTTCTTACAGGATACTTGTGAGTGCTGGTGAGGCAGGCGAAAGATATTGGTATGGGACAATATCCTACGTCTACCGATAGTCTAGTGAAAGCAGAGTATCCATTGTGGAGCTATGCTCCACTGCTACAGTATCTTAGTGATACTGGGGTGAGCACAGTAAGTGCTACCCAAGGGAGTTTTATGCAGGGCATGATATTAGATGAGCGTGGCTTATCTAAATAAGAACGAGGGGCTCTTGTGAGGTGAAGCTTGTCGCTGGTATGGGACAGTGGCCTGCTGAACCAACAGTCGAGTAGCCCGCGTCCTTATATTGCCTGCAGTTTCTCCCTGATATTGGATCCACCAGCGCGGGGGTTCTAGACGACGTACTGTCTAGATATGGTGGGGTGTGTCTGCTTGGCAGATGCTATGGTGCGTGTGGTGGATTCCATATGTGTGTTCTTGCAGTCCGTCAGTCATT
Organism: Isoetes taiwanensis; assembly: GCA_021234155.1. Classification (NCBI taxonomy): domain Eukaryota; kingdom Viridiplantae; phylum Streptophyta; class Lycopodiopsida; order Isoetales; family Isoetaceae; genus Isoetes; species Isoetes taiwanensis. The sequence continues at coordinate 2,547,444 of JAJEKV010000090.1, forward strand.
GCTTCGTGTTGACACTATTGGATAACTCTTATGCATGTTGCTAACACGTGTAAGCTTGTGCAGGCTGTTTGATAGCTGGCGGAGCATGCGTGTGTATAGTTGCCTTATGTTATCTGTATATGTGGCTTTCATGTATATAGCCTCGTGGGAGGCAGTACTTGTTCTGTGTACTCTGATGGTTGATGTGAATACAAATCAAAATTTTTGGTACTAAAATTTTGGTTCGTAACAATGGTATCAGAGCCTAAGTTGCGGCTTGGACCTTGAGTAGCTGAGATGGAGCACGGCGAGACTAGTGCAGGCGCACATACTGTAGCAGGAGAGGCGACTCCTATGGAGGAGGAACCTAATGTACGAGGGCTAGCTGCTCGCGTACAGGAAATCCAGAAGAACCTGGAGACCATGCAGACGAAGTGGGGTGAGGACTTGTTGGGTGTGCAGCAGAGCCTCAAGGCAGTATTAGACACTCAGACGGCTATGAGAACTGTATTGGAGACCCTTGCTGGCACGGATGGCCTAGGGAAGTCTGCGGAGAAAGGGAAGTCTCCGGCAGTTGTGGTGGTGGACCCGGATGTACCTGGTGCTAGTGCTGCTGTGGAGCAGTCACTGAAGAGTTCCGGATTGAGCAAGGAGGACATCCGCAGTCTCGAGCGCACGAAGATCCCGGATTGGGATGGGAAGGGCACTGCTGAGGAGGCGATGGCTTGGATTGACAAGCTTGAGACCTTTTTTGAGGCTACCAATAAAGGTGATAAGGCGCGGTTGTTTATCGCGCAGATGCGGCTGAAATCGGACGCCTATAGTTGGTGGAATGGTCCTACCATGAAAAAGGAGGTGAATACCTGGTCCGATTTCAGGAAGTACTTTATTGGGGAGTATGCACCTCAGCATGATGCTCGTGATGCGCTTGAGAAGCTGCGGTACTGTAAGCAGACAGGTTCTCTCAGTGCTTATATCAATAAGGTACGGGGTTATATCCACAGGGTTGGGGACTTGTCCGAGGCTCGGCAGGTTGATTTCTTTCTAGGTGGCCTATCCAGTGTTGCCCTCAAGAAGCAGATAATCGGATTGAAACCCGAGGATTTTGAGAGGGCAACGATGTTGGCTCGTCAGCTTGGGGAAGAGGATGAGTCTTTTAAGAAGACGTCCCGGAAGTTCTCAAAGAGGAAAAACAGGTTTTTTCAAGAAGAAAAAGTCTGAAAAGTCTGAGCAGCCTAAGTCTAAGTCTGCAGGTGGAGAGTCCAAGAAGCGTAAGGCGGACTCTAAGTCCGGTGGCCCCAGGAAGAAGATATTCTGCTATAGGTGTGGGGAGCCTGGGCACATTAGTCGTGAATGCTCTCAGCCACAGAACAAGAAAGCTGATAACAAGAAAGCAAATGTGACTGAAAAGGCTGAAGAAGTATTGGAATCTAAGACGGTTTCAGCCATTGCCATGGAAGAGCTGTGCGCGCTTGATAAGCCCGCAAGCAAAGACATCATGGATATGTTTGCTGGACGTGTAATTAGATTCTTGGGCAGAATTTTGGGCGGAAACGTTGTTGTGTTGCTGGATTGTGGCTCTTCTGACATGTTTGTATCTTCTAAGTTGGTGGAAGAACTGCACCTACCTTGTGTAAAGACTAATAAGTACAAGGTAGATGGGCCTTTTGTGAATGATTCTCAGGTGGAGGATCGTAAAGCTGTTGGGGTGCCCTTGTGTATTCAAGGATACCAGGAAAAGCTTGACCTTGACCTCTTGGATGTTGGCCGGTATGATGTGGTGCTGGGGATAACATGGTTGCGTGGGTTAAGCCCTCTCGCAATTGATTGGAACACTCACCAGGTGACGCTGAAGCACGATGGACGTGAGATCTATCTGCAGGGGAGTCCTTTGACGGGAGCTTCCAAGATCGTGTCGTCGCTTCAGGTCAAGAAACTGGTACGTAAATCTTCCAATCAATGTTTTCTTCTATTCATTGATGAATGTTATCCTGCTTTTGAGTGCTGTCATATGAGTGCTGATAGTGAGGTCATTGAGAATTCAAAAGGCCAGAGAGAGTTGCAGGATCTGTTATCTGAATTTCAGGATGTGTTCCCTGAGGAACTGCCTGAAGGCCTTCCACCTAGTAGAGAGATTGAACATGAGATTGATTTAGAGCCTGGATCCAAACCTGTGTTTCGTAGCCCTTATAGATTGTCCATATTGGAACAGGTAAAGAAGCAGGTTCATGAGCTGTTAGCCAAAGGGTTTGTGAGACCTAGCAAATCCCCTTATGGTGCTCCTGTTATTCTAGTCAAGAAAAAGGATGGGTCAATGCGGATGTGCATTGATTATCGTGCCTTAAATAAGATCACGATCAAGAATAGGTATCCTTTGCCTAGGATTGACGAGATTATGGATAGATTAACACGAGCTAAGTATTTTTCTAAGTTGGATTTGCGCAGTGGTTATCACCAGATAAGGGTGAAGGAGTCGGATGTACATAAGACTGCCTTCAGGACCACCTTTGGTCATTTTGAATTTTTGGTGATGCCTTTTGGACTAACGAATGCTCCTGCTACCTTTTCCAGAATGATGAATGAGGTTTTTGCAGGATGTCTTGATACTTTTGTTGAAGTATTTCTAGATGATATCCTTGTGTATAGCAAAACCTTGGATGAGCATATGAATCACTTGCGTTCGGTGTCAACTCTGCTCAGACAGCATAAGTTGTATGCAAAAATGTCAAAGTGTGAATTTTTAAAAGCACAGGTGGAATATTTGGGCCACATTGTATCTGCTGAAGGTGTAGCTGTAGATCCCAAGAAGACGGAGGCTATTCAGTCTTGGCCTGTGCCAAAGAATGTATCTGAGTTGCGTAGTTTCTTGGGATTGGCCAGTTATTATCGCAGATTTGTCTGGAAGTTTGCCAAGATTGCAGCTGCTTTGACTATGTTATTGAAAACTAGTGTCCAGTGGCAATGGACGGTGAAGCAGCAGCAGGCAATGGATATGCTAAAGAAGTTGCTAACCTCGGCGCCTATTCTGTTAATTCCAGACATGAGTAAACCTTATGAGGTTTACACGGATGCATGTGGTTATGCCATTGGTGCTATTCTCATGCAGGATGGAAGGGTGGTGGCGTATGAAAGTCGCCAACTCAATGCTGCTGAGAAGAATTATTCCACCTATGAGCAGGAGTTACTGGCAATGGTTCATGCGCTCAAAGTCTGGAAACATTATCTCCGCAATAAGTGCGAGTTTGTGGTCTATACCGATCACAAGCCTTTGAAATTCCTGCAAAGCCAGGCCGAGGTAAGTCCAAGGCAAGCAAGATGGTTGGACTTTCTTTCTCAGTTTCATTTTCATGTTGAACATCTTCCCGGGAAAAAGAACCATGTTGCTGATGCTCTTTCGAGGGTTCGGGAAGTGAATGTAATGGTTCAATGTGAAATTGCTTTAGTGTCACAGATTGAGCAAGCATATGACTTGGATGCCCATATTTTGAGTATGCAGCATCTATCCAAGTTACCTGATGCGTGGGATATCCAGAATGGACTCTGGTATCATAAGGGACGTATTTATGTTCCTGCTGTGGACACTTTGAGAAAGCAATTATTGAGCGAATTTCATGATGCACCCTATGCTGGGCATGGGGGTGAGTGGAAAACTTATGAATCGCTCAAGAGAATGTTTTATTGGCCTAGCTTGAAAAAGGATGTGTAGGAATATGTGAAAGTATGTGAGACTTGTCAGCAGGTTAAAGCGGGTCGAGGCAAGACTCCAGGGCTTTTGCAACCTCTACCGGTGCCAGAGGAGAGATGGAGTGAAATCTCTATGGATTTCATTGTGAAGTTGCCTCGTACTGTGCATCACTATACTCAGATACTTGTCATTGTTGATAGGTTGACGAAATATGCACGCTTTATACCTCTGACAAAGAATGCTGATGGCTTGGCGGTGGCCAAGGCGTATATGCAGCATGTATTTCCTATTTTTGGATTACCCAAAGCTATTGTAAGCGATCGGGATGTGAAATTCACTGGGAATTTCTGGCGCGAATTGTTCTCTGCATTAAAGTGCACTCTTCAGTTCTCTAGTGGAGATCATCCGGAAACGGATGGGCAAACTGAAAGAGTGAATCAGATTCTGGAGGATATGCTGAGATCTTATGTGGCCACTCAGCAATCCAGATGGGAGGACTATCTGCCAATTGTGGAGTTTGCTTACAATAATGGGTTCCAACAGGGCATCAAAACTAGCCCGTTTGTGGCTATGTTTGGGAGAACTCCCAGAGGACATGTATCGCTTGGTTTTGAAGGGCTGAAAACTGATGCTGCTATAAGTATGCTTGAAGGCATGGATGTGACACTTGGGTTGTGTCAATTGCATATGAGACAGGCCCAGGATCAGGCAAGGGCGCGCGCCAATTTGTCAAGAGCCCCGATCGAGTTGCATGAAGGTCAAATGGTGTACCTTCGTGTGGTCTTTCCTGCAAATCTAAAAAGAAAAGCAATATTGCCATTGCTTGCAGGAAAGAAACCAAAGTTCTCCCCAAGATACAGTGGTCCTTACAAAATTTTAAAGAAATATAGTGATGTTGCCTTCAAGTTGCAACTTCCACCGAATGTGGACATTCATCCAGTTTTCCATGTGAGCCAGTTGCGACCGGCTCTGGGGAAAGCTGCGAATGTTGTGCCTTCTCAGGAACACATGGTGGAGTTGGATAGAATCCCTACCCCTGAAAGAATATTGAATTCCCGGATAGTGCGGATCCGCCAAAGAGACCAGATGGAATTTCTGGTGAAGTGGAAACATAGACCTGTCTCAGAGGCGACGTGGGAGAGTCGTCGTTTCATGACTCAATATCCGGATGTTATGGCTCAATGGTCTGGAGCCGATTCTTGAGGACAAGAATCCCAGGGGGGGAGTAATGTTATGCCTGAATATTTAACAGACCATTGTTGCAAATTTTGCATGCATGCTAATGTTAGGCATAATGGATGTTTATGATGGTCGCATGTTGTTCTCTAGCCTAGGTGAATGGTGCACCTTAGTAGATCCTACGCTAGAGTGCAATGGGATCCGTGCAATAACAAGTGTGTTATAACATTGCTTGTTGCATGGATCTAATGGTAATGGGCGTTAGAATGGCTAAATGCCATTGGGCCTTTTAATGGCTGAATAACCCCTTAAGGTTATAACATTGTTGTAACAATGGGTGACAATGGTTTTTAATGGCCATTGTTTAAAAGGTTTATAAATGGTTTAATAACCATTGGGGTTAAAATGGTGAGCACCCCTAATATCGGGGGATGCCACCTTACTGCTGTAACGGCAGCCTAACGGCCTGGGCGGCAGGCAAGCGGCAGGCCAGACCTGCTATCCGGCAAACCTACCTGACCCTGTGGGTGGTTGCCACGTGGCCTAGTCACGCTGGCATATGCCGGATTGATGGATTGGCCCGTTACGCTGAGGCCGGAACCGCCCTAGATGAATCGGGATCAGAGGTAGCCAGAACGGGAGTCCGGCAGAATCACCTGCCCATAAGGGCTATGCCACGTGGCTTAGCCACGATTTGGCAGGGCTCCTGTTCAGATAGCAGGAGGACACAACGGAAAAGGGAGTGAGGCCGGAAGGCAGGAGCAGGAGCTTGTGTTACTACAGAGAGGCGCCAGAAGCATAAGGGGCTGGGCAAGGATTCGGAAACAAGGGTTGCTTGCAGGGCAGTGTAAAACTTGATTCTGGTAAGCTTATGGTGGCGGTCAGATGGTTGGTCAGCTTTATGCTGATGATCTGTACTAGTACCGCTCTCTCTTGTTTACCTTAAAAGGAATTAAGCCCCCTTGTAATAAACCGGGTGTGTGGCTGTCATTTATGGCAGATCATGCTACCATGAGTCCGGGTGCCCCTTGAACTATCATGCTCTCTCTTTCTTGCTAGTTCTGTAGTATCAGCTTAAGCGTAGTCTTAGGCATGCTCTGTGCTGCTCCTTGCCAAAGCAGTGGTAGTTTATATTCACTACTAAGTATTGGCCTCTACCTTTTACTGGTAAGGGTAAGCGTGTGCTTCCCCATTGGAAAGTGTTCTTACAGGGGATACTTGTGAGTCTTTGGTGGCGCTTAAAAGATATTGGTATGGGACAATATCCCACGTCCACCGATAGTCCAAGTGAAAGCAGTATCCATTGTGGAGCTATGCTCAATCGCTACAAGATCTTAGTGATGGGGTGAGCCACAGAAGTGCTACCCAAGGGAGTTTTATGCGGGGGCATGATATTAGATGCGTGGCTTATCTAAATAAGAACGAGGGGCTCTTGTGAGGTGAAGCTTGTCATTTGGTATGGGGACGGTGGCCCGCTAAACCAACGGTCCGAGTAGCCAGCGTCCTTATATTGCCCGCAGATTTCTCCCCGATATTGGATCCACCGGTAGCGGGGTTCTAGGCGACGTCTTGTCTAGATATGGTGGGGTGTGTCCGCATGGCGGATGCTATGGTGCGTGTGGTGGATTCCATATGTGTGTTCTTGCAGTCCGTCAGTCATTGCTTCGTGTTGACACTATTGGATAACTCTTATGCATGTTGCTAACACGTGTAAGCTTGTGCAGGCTGTTTGATAGCTGGCGGAGCATGCGTGTGTATAGTTGTCTTATGTTGTCAACTTGTTATCTGTATACGTGGCTTTCATGTATATAGCCTCGTGGGAGGCAGTACTTGTTCTGTGTACTCTGATGGTTGATGTGAATACAAATCGAAATTTTTGGTACTAAAATTTTGGTTCGTAACAGTAACTCAGCTGCTAAAGCATTTGCAACCTGCATATACAACTCATAAGTACATTTTAGAAAATTATAAATCTGATATCATAAACCATGAAACAGAAATCCAAAAGTGGAGATGCATAGAAATCATGAATGCTATTACCTTTGCCATGTCGCGCTTGACCTTCTCCACAATGCACAAGGCACCCAAAATTAAAACCAATATGGGTTTTTACCCTAGTTATATATATAAAACCGCTTAATAAAACCAATACATCTTTGTGGGTTGATATCATTAAAAACCTTATATGAATTTTATATGGTGTTCACCAAGGTGGTTTTCTAACATGTTTAAAAGCAATAATTAAATATAATGCTTTATATGCATGGTTTGTGAATGTGGTGTGGTATGGTGGTAATAAGACGTGGTTTAATATGTTGTTATATATACGTGGTTTTTAGAATGCTAAAATAGCATGGCTTATTGATATGGTAAATTTATATGGTTCTCCTTGTGTTTACATATCATAGATCATGATTGTTTAATGGCCTAAAGCCTTGCATGTCTATGCATCAAACCCGTGATGCTTTTAGTATGGGACGATGGTTTAGTAAGTTTTTTATGGAGTGGTTAAAGGTCATAAATCACTAGTGTTTTGTTTTCGAAAGCAGGTTAAGATACTTTATAACACCATATAATTTTATTTTCTTAACTTGTAGTGGTTTCTTTGTTCAAACCCTTCATAATTGGTGTGTTATCTGAAGCATATATCACTATCGTCTTGTTTTCCAAAGCCTAGGTGTATATCACTAGTGGTTTCTAAAAGATAGTCCCAAATTCCATAAGCTTGCAAGATCAAAAAATAATAAAAACAAATAAATCAAAACTATGAGGATTTGAACCCCATTTTAACCATATATTGTGCATTATACCCAAAGTGGATACTTTACTCATGCACTAAATCACTTTCTTCATATCTGACTTATCCTCCGCACATTTTATTCAAAAAAACTATGTATAGAAGAAAATTGCCTGTGGACCACATCATCCGAGGACAAATATATGATAAGTAATTTCAAACATAACTCCTACTTATATGTTGGTGCCATAGGATTACCTGCTCAGCAGCTGCCCTATGTTTTGGATCAAAAGCAAGTAACTTTTGAAGCAGACGAAATGCCAGCGGATCAACATTTGGGAACTTCTGAGTAAAAGGAACTGCCACCTTTTTCCGCATACTAGCCAGATATCTTCTTGCCTTCTCATTACAAACCTGTAATAAGAAACCATTTAGAAATTACAACGTGTGACATTGGTATAAGAACAATACGACCAGACTTCTAGAGCAAGGAAATTAGGAGTGCAATTACAGAACTGAGGAAATGGTCATACCCTGGAAATTGTTTCTGCTGATGGAGTGCCAAGCATATTGGTCATCAAATCCAACTGATGCACAACATTTTTCCCAGGAAATAAAGGTCTCCCTGTCAGAATTTCTGCAAATATACAACCTATGCTCCATATATCGATCGCTGGTGTGTACTGCAGGAGCATAATAGCATTGTGGATATATTTTTAGCATACTAAATAAACATATTGAAATTGGAGGCTCTAGAATATAATAAGATACCAAATAGAAAATGCACCTTGGAGAAAAACGAACCAAGAAAGCTCAGGAGCTTCCTCGGATACCACCTTGTGGCTACATAATCCTACCACATGCAATGCAATAATACCTTCAGTTGCTGAAGCCCCTGACTTCTCGCTTCTCATATATAGAACTGCCAACAGCCCTCTCTTAGTAAGTCGTGGCATGGTCATTGGTAAGACTCCAGGACTGTGTGGGAATGTAAATCCAGCATTTTACATGTGCACTCTTTTTTTTCTTGTGAGGGGTCATGCATCTGTGTTTTAAGATTGCCTTTGACTATAATCTAAACTTATGATGCCAAAGCATGCCTCAGAGACTAACATTGAAATAAATACTTCTCACTTTAAGCATACCCTCCGATTACTAAATTCACATACCGTCCAGAAGATGGCAGTCGGGGCATCGTTGAATGCAACACTTGCAAGCCCAAAATCACAAATCTTGAGCTTGCAATCAGAGTTTGCAAGCACGTTCTTAGGCTTCAAGTCGCAGTGAAAAACATTAGCTGAAATAAGAAGAATATTTTGGTCAGCATCCATACATCACAACAGATGACTGGTACAGAAATAATTGATAATGTTTAGGAGTCAAATCATCATTTGCCTTGATAACTGGATGAAGATCCGACTCCATGAGCTCAAATACAACATAAATATCTTTAAATTCACGGCCACCATGCTCTGAATAGACCAAAAATCAAAAGATTTCAACTCTGAATCTGCATGCATCTAGAAAGTAAAAGAAAAATGGCATACCTTGCGACGCTGATCTCCAGTATCCATAGATGGTTTTCTCCCCCGAAAGATATAGTGGCTGAACAGGACTCTGGGTGGTACGAACAACTGATCCTTCTTGTTTGCCAGACTCACTACTAGGATTGCCAGAAGCAGAGTCGTGACCAGAAAATCCAAAGTACCACTGTTTGAAACCCTCTAGTAGGGTCCAACCCATGTGCCAAATCACAAGTTACTGACTGTGGACACTAGATTCTGCTCCAAATTGGCATCATGCAATGCCGGAACCAGCATTTGAGTGGGTTGTTAAGCCTGGGCGCCGAATCCTCATGAGTGAATTCTTTCCCATCCGGTGTCTTTTCTGATGAATGGGGTAAATTTTATGCAAATCAGTGGCACAAGAGACAAAAATGGCGATAAATTATAATAGCATTGACATGATGGGCTAAGAATCTTCTGTCATGTTTACAGGTTCACTCAATACATACATGGGGAGGTCATGCTTCTCTCCTGTAAAATAAGAAACCTAGCAGTTAGAAGAAGCACAGACTAAACGTATTCAGACTAAAAGTATTCAATCTGCAAAAAAATTTCAATACCTCTTTCATCATTTCAAAGAGACATGTCATCTGATTTGATAATGATTCCTGCACCTTCTATAATGGCATGTGCTAAATTAAGCTCTGTTTCTGCTGCAGCTCTAAGTACATCCCAAATTTCTACAACCAGAAAATGTAAAGATCAAAACAAAAATCCGTTTATTCTACTAGTCCAAAAAGTAGAAAGATGCTGTCACCTCTTGTTCCACCATAATGTGGTGCAGTATCCCAAAATTCCTCTCATTTTCTTCAGTATCCCAAAATTCCTCTCATTTTCTTCAGTTCTGCTGCTGTCGAGGTTGTGAGTGCTTCCAAGGCTGTGGTTTTTTCAACCTTTTTGTTTTATGCCCTGAAAAAAGTAATTTAAGGTCCATCAACAGCATTAACAAATTTGCCATAACAATAACCTACAAAGAAAGCTCAGATTATCATACAGACACTGGAGTACAAAACAAAACCTAGGAATGAGATTATAATATTGACATTGGAGTACAGATAGACAGTGCCTTTATCCCCTTTTTTCAGACTTTACAGAGAATGACCCAGTTACGGGTTCTTGCTGATATCTTAGTGCACAAGCAACTAATTAGAATAATAATTTCCACATTCTTTTAACAGTTTTAACAGCTCAAGAGAACACTTTTATCCGCAACTCGTCACTCAACCGACCAGTGATGTTAGTAGCAATTTTATTTCAGGGCCTGGAGACGGAACTGCAAATTAAACGGATCTTAAATGTGGGAGTTGATTCTTAACCGGTTACTGTCAGCCTGCGTTCATTTTTCAATGCCAAAAGACACGCTCCAGTGCAACAACATTCAAAGAAAAATGGCAAATTGTTGCGAAGTCACATGTACACCAGCATGTCGGCCATAGCATATCAGCCTTAGATTAGCTAAGCATAATTACTTTGAGCACTTACCGAGTATCAAAATTAGATAATTCTTTCAAAAATCTGTCTTATTTCTATGTTATGATCATGCCCAATCATAAATTTCTAACCTGAATGTTGTATCTCCAAATTTTATCAGCTTGCCATTGACAATCACTTTTCCTTCCGAAGTTGTTTTACCACAACCAAACTTCTTGAGCTCACGAAGTATTGCATTAAGAACTGAGCTGCAGCAAAGTCCAAGCACTGTGGCACTTGTATTAGCCAATATTCAAATTTCTTACAATGCCACTATTATGCAAATGCAGAAAGCATATCTTATCCTTATACATATATCACCAACAGCCGGCCCTAATAGCTATTAGCATATGAATGAGCACTGCAAATCAACAGGAGCAATGCAATAACATAAAACATCTATGTTCAATCCATTTATGAGCATTTAAGACTATTTTCAGGATACCGTCTTCAAAACTTTATCCTTTTGCCAATATAGCACATAATCTTACAAAGGTTTCTATTCTAGATCGTACATTAATTTTCAAATGTAAAATCGTAACAGTTATAAGAATCAACCTGGTAATCAAGCTTCTACATTTCGTGTCATGATCTGGCACAATCAAACTGAAGCCCGACAGGTTGTCCTTTGAAGATTCAAAACCATTTCCATGTATTCATCCAGGGATCAAGCCATATCGAAAAGTACCCAGGTCGTTGAATTTCTTAGAATGCAAAGGCATGATCTGTAAATATCCTGCATTTGGCACTGCCATCGTATCAAACAGGGCCCTAATCTGTGAATAAATTCCATGATACTAGTATCAACTAGCCACAGGCATCGATTAGCATCAGATTTCAAGCAGCAACAAGCCTGAGACCCCTAAAATCGAATTCAATCAATTTAAGACACCTAAATCCGGATTCATGCGACTGAACTGCTCTGTCATAACATTTTTGTGCTCATAAGGAGACGACATATCAATAAGCGGCCACTGCAGGGCATTTGCCAGACGATTATGATAGAAATGGTCTAGGGTTTCGCCTAGGCGGCAATTTTGGCGCCAGGACGTTTCTGGAAAAAGTACCGAAACGTAACATATTAAGGGCACATTAGGAGCATATTTTCCATAATCAATCGCTCCACAAGAAATTTTAATGTAAAATGCTTCTTTCTTACCTCAGAGCCAACATCGGCTGTGTAGATGCCGCCATTTAAGGAAGGAAGGAAGGAAGTTACTTTTATCGTCCACGGAGACCAATCGGTCTATGGGACCCAATACAAAAAACGCAGCAGCACGGACATCGCCTCGGGATTAAAAACCCCACCGGGCAAGGGTTTTCGAGGAAAACCGCGGCAAAGAATCACCGGCCGACAAACCGCAGGCTAATCATATAAAATGCGTAAACATCCCAATATATGTAGCCATGCACCACCCGTAGTGCCTAGTCGTACGACATGCCCAAAGGGGGCAAAGGTGACTCGAAAGTCCGGGTATACCTCCCGGATGTATGACCCCGTGGCACGCATCGACGGTGTGTTCATCAAGAATGCAAGGGCACGCCAAACCCGCATTCAAGGAGGGATCTGGCCCGAATGCCCGACCGACCGAACGCGGGCAACCTCGAAAGTGTGAGACTCATCCTCAATCCAAGCACCCGCTTTGACAAAGACCGGACAGAGCCTCGCCCCGGCGGGGTTCCCCAATCCACCGCCCGCCTCGATGCGGCGATGGTGGGCACCAGGCGAATGGAGGCAATGAGCCCGCTTGGGGTACCGGGAACGCAGTAGAGCCTGTGGGCCCGGGCTAACACAGGGGTTGATGTGCTCCTTGTAATGGGCCATTTTGACTGCTCAGAGCAATGGGATCCCGAGCTTGCCAAGGAAACAAGCATCTAGGTACTCTTGTTTTATCAGCGCCACGACGCCATTGCGCAGTTACCTTGCATCTGTGCTCTCGCGACGTTCCATCTGGCGAACCACTGATCTCTCTTACCCCTCCAACAGGCCCTAAGCCGCTGCGGACTCATGGCCGGCATCTTGTTGAGCTATTCTGGAAAATAAAATTTTCAATAAAATGTCAACATATTCCTTAAATAAAATTTCAGCTATGGCTCTAGTAAACCACCGGCTAAGATTGATCTCAACCGTTGGATCACTATAAACTTGAGGGGCGGTGTGTTAAGGTAATTTCGATGGAAAGACGAGAGGGACGTACAAATCCAATACGGTCATAATCAGCATCATGAAGTGCTTGTGCACCATGTTTGCATCTATTTCTGCAAATGCTAAATCCAACAATAGATCACTTGTCCAAGAGAAGGAGTTTCACACGCATTTCACAATGTTGAAACAACCTTAAAGATGGAGAATATGAAATGGTATAGTTATGGATGAGATATTTTTCATCTTCACGATCATTACACTGCAAAATGTCGTCGTGTGATAATTCTTGCAAAGTTCAAATGGCCGTTCATCAAACAGAAAATACATCAGCAACACATAAAAGTTGAGTTAATGGCCAAATTCCACATGTGGCAATGGTACCTCTCTCTTAACTCAACTTCTGGGTCCCTTTTTTTAGAGCTACAACTCTGTGATTCCATTGCGGCAGTTACATTATGAAGCCAATTCAAAATAGTTTAAGATCATATTATTGCGCAAATCTATGGCAAAATTTGTCTAGCACTTCATTCATCAACCCTGCCAATTAATCGAATGTTTGGGAGTTAAAGTGGTAGCGTTTTTTGTTTTAGGAGGAGTATTTTGGTAATTGCTAACTGTTGCATGGAATTACACGGCAAGTGGTAGTTACGACGTGCCACTATAAAAATGGTTCACTCTCATCTAATTCAGTCGAATCTGGCTCTAGTGAGCTCATCTTGCTATGAATAATAATAATCTTCTTTATATGATAGAATTTTGGCTTTCCTTTCTATTGAGAAATAAAAGTATTAAACATATCTTTTAAAAAAATTCTATCTCTAAACTTCTTCAAGCAAGCTGCCAAAGATAATGCTATACCTTTTCGATGCACTAGGAGTCATGTAGCTAGAAAATGTTGTAATATAAAGGGGGGGGGGGGGGGGGGGGGCAAATGCATGTAGAAAATACTAGTCAACTTGCAATCCTCAAGCATAGATAGATAGTAGTTTTAACGTCACGCCACTAGGCATGAGCATCATCAAGATCAGATGTAAATACTTCATCTGTGTGTGTATCCCTGCCAAATATATTGTTCATCAGGTATGCCAAGTCCCTGGCTTTGCCTCTTTCATTCCCTAAAATAGACTGTCTTGCATGTTCAGTGTTAATGCCATGGAAGGGCACATTTGACTCAAGTGTCCCACATCTGTCTCTTGCTTTTGGCTTGGAGTTTCTAATAAGTTTGTCATTCTTCTAAAAAAAAAAAGAAATTGACTCAAGTGTCTTGAACAAAATATTTCCACACTCAAAGTGGGACATTCATCCTTCAATATAATCATGAAACCTACCTTCAAAAGATGCTCGAACAAGGAATTCATTACTTCGATCATATTCCTCTGCTTTAAGGCAATACATCCTAAATGCTTCAAGTGCCAAATTAATAGAAATCTTCAGTAAATTCTAGTCCCTCTGCCATAATTACTATTTATCCAAGCTCATTCTTGTGTATATGAAATGTTGCTATGATGTCTAAACTGGATACAATTCTCTTGGGTTACAATGTTTGTTAGAACTGATGATCCAAATTAAAAAATCGTAAGCAATCGCCTGCTCATGGATGATCAGTCTAAGCTGAAAGCTTTGAAGACTGTTACAACTTCTACGTCTTCTACATTTAAATCAGATATATGGTGTCTTTTGAGCTTTAATTACATTTTGCAAAAAAAAAAAAGGTTCTATGGTCATAAAAGCGGGGATTCTAGCCAGCGTTGGAGCTCCACAACATTTGGATGATCCCCATTAATAACTCAACATGAATTGGGAATCAAGAGAATGTTCTTAGCTCCCCCACACGACACCATCAAACAAGGGTTTGCCCTTTCAAGCAACCCAAAAATAATTATACCTATAGTGGTCTGGTAACGATTAGTTATATTAGCTATTTCCAAACTTATGAGTAACCACTAAATTGACCATAATCCAATTTTTAATAAATCAATGTTGTAATAGAAAAACCAACATGAATAATCACTATGAAAATTAAAATAGTATTAAAAACTCCCACAATTGAAACCAATGTGAATAACCATCATCACATTGAAAACAATATTGAAAAACTCTTACGGCAAGCCACTACCAATTCAATAAACCATGGTATATTAAAAAACCATAATGAATTACCACTATTGCATTAAAAACCATATCAAAAACCATTATCAACTCAAATAAACCATGCTTCAACAAAAAACCAATATAATTAACTATGTACTAATTATAAAAACCACAATAATATGTGGTTTTTATTAAGGATAAAAAAATCTGCATAGAAAACCACACCAATAGTGGTTTTTTAGTGGTAAATTATAGTAGTTAATTTTTTGGGTGCCTTGTGATGTAGCCAAGGTTCTCCATCTTAAAATTGGATTTTATTGGATGGTTACATTGCCCACGTGGTTTCTTAATATAGAATTCAATGTCCTTTTCTCTCACATGGGCACATAATACACCCATTTCATTGTATGACAGAAAGCTATTAACTGATCCAATTTGAGCAACCTTCTTTCATAAACTGAAGCTTTTTTCATCATCTCTTTCAAAACAACTTTGCCCAGTAAGTAATTCATCAACATATAGATTCTCAATTTGGTTTTGCATCTGTTTTCTTGCAATATTATACTCCGGTATAAATATGTTTCCATCTTGAGAAATAGAGATCAAGTAATGAAGTTTATGCAACAATGGTTCAATTGCAAACAATGTAAACATTGTTTCTCCATCGGTCAAGCAGACGTGAAGCTCATTAGCACTTGCTACAGTAGCTGCATCGTCACTAAATGTGAATTCACTAATGACAGCAATTAAGGAGGCATACTCCTCGCACAATCTTTTCACATGAGCGTACAAGGATATCCACCTTGTGGCTACATCCTTTAACAGTTTGTTACCATTTGTTAGCCCTTTCGCAAAAGACTTGAATGCTGCACATCTTTGTGGACTCTTGCAAAAAAACTTATATGCTTTTTTTATCAGCACTTCCACTTTGTTTACATTAGGAAAATCTGAAATTATCTTGTACGCCAAGTTGGTACGGTGGCTCATACAATGTGTGACCTGCAAGTAGGGAGCCAAGTTGGTTTGGATCCTAACTCCTAATCTAGTTCTATTGCCCTGCATCACAGAGGCACCATCTGCTCCAAAACAGACCAACTTATTGGCGCAATCCCTTGGACTCATACCAGCAACGGTTGAAAGATGTTTAACAATGACATTGAAAAGTGTTTCTGCATCAGAACTTGTGCTCAATTTGAAAATGCCAATAAAATGTGATTTCCTTTCATAGTCAACCATGTTATAAAGGTGCACGGCAACCCAACTTGTGTTATCTACAGCTGTAACCTCATCCATATATAATGACAAGAATATAGAATTTTGAATCATGGTACGAAGCTCACCAATTAAGGTCTCGTTCATGAAGCTTGCAAACTCCCATCCTGTTGGAATGGACCAATGGTACACGGGACATGACGATAACTTAGCACATAAGAGAAGCTCTCTTATTTTTGGAAATTGTTTTATGGGTCTTCCACTTTTGAGCAAGAAAAAAACAACCTTCATTTGTATACTCTTGGTTTTGTAATCTTTCTGGTCTTGCTCAGAAAATAGCAAATGTAGACGTATTGATTTCTGCTCCATCTGTTTCATGCGCATTCCATACAACTCATACTTCTTCAAGTTCTTTTGGTGCTTGTTTTCAGGTGCAAACTCAATAACTTCATATTTCACACATTCTCATCTACCTTCATAGTCGTCTTCTTCCCATGATGCTTGCAAATATTGTCATATTTGGATTGCAATTCGTGTTGCTTCCCATAGCACCATGTGCAAACTTTACACCTCACATACTCAACGCCACCAATGTCAACTCATTCAATATCAGGGAATTCAGCCAGCCATTCCTTCTTAAATGCCCGTCCAATCACATAGTCATTTTTTCTCTTTTTCCTCTCCTTTGGGTGGCCAACTTTCCCCTTTTTGTCTGCACACTCCTCCACATTTTGACTACATACAGATGGAGAAGATTAACGTTTGTATCATTGGAGGATAAAGTAGGATTAGTTTCTTATATATTTGTGGATGTGGATTCAATAATAACTTGGCTGGTAGAAGTGGTCGCCGCATCATTGTCCTTATTCTTGTTGGATAAGAATTTCATAAGACCAACTTGCCACTTCATTTTATCATTGATCAACATGCATACAAACAAAATGAAGTATAAACAATGATTTGTCAAACAAAAAATGGGTCCATTTTTTTTTCTTTTTTGGTGAAAACTGATCCTACTTGGCGAACTCCTAGTGAGATCTTGGCCAAAAAACGTGGGCCTAATGGCGATTCCTTGCCATTTTCTTGGATGATAGTGTCCAAGGTTAAGCTAAACTGGCGCCAAAATGAAGCTCCTAGTCGGTGGAGTTTAGCTAAACTTGGACCTCCAATGGGGTTGGCGCAAAATGACCTTGGCGAAAATTATTATTTTTTTCCCAAAAAAACTTTAACTCCTTTTTTTTTTCTTGGATGCAATAATTTCGCCAATTTGCTAAGATTAGCCACTACTTTTTTCCCTGCTCAACTAGCACAATGCTATTCTATGCATTGTAGATGATCTTTAGGATCGAAGGTTTAACACATGGTAAAAATAACGATAGAAATCATGAGGACAAACTACATGCAACTTGCACCCACCAAAATACTTTTTTTTTGTGGTCCAAACTCTTTGTTATCTAGAACATTGGAGCATTTGATCTTTGGTTTTGCATAGACAAAGATTCTTCTTGTTTGAGTGATCTTTGTGACCAAGCACAAAGGTAATTTGAATATGTAGCATAATAACAGGGGGTTTTTTTTGTGTTTTTGTACGCTTTTCACAAAGGTTTTCCTAAGATTTCATGGCGTATTCGAATGGATGTACTAATGCGTATATCTAGAGTGCACCATTTCTTAGTCGTTGATTTAGCTTTTTTTTTTCAATGGTCCAACATCCAAGGGCTCACAACAAAAGCCCTCTTTTTATTTTAGGGGCTGAACATGCAAGCATTTGGTTTGCATGTGCAGAAGAGCAGAAAGCTTTAGTGCTTTAGTGTAGAGGATGATGTGGCCGGATGCTTGCTTCAGCAGTTTGTGGTACATATTCAAAGTTTCTATGGCATGGTCTGGTGGGTTTCAAGGCAACAGTGTATTGATATTCTTATTTACATGTGAGCAAATTTTAAGTGGTGAAATTGGCCCGAGCTTGGCAACGAGTCCAGCCAGAATATTGAAAGCAAAAGTCGCGCAAAACATGCGGAGGGTTTATACCCCCGCTATGAAGTCAATAATGAGCCAACGAGATCCCTAACTTGTTCACCGCGCAAAAGTCCGTACATTTAATCCGTTCACTGCGGACCCCCACCTGTTGAATGCCTGGGTTTCTTAGCCTGGTGGACAAGAAATGATAATGGACACTACTTCCCAACCTGGCTTGCACGCCAAACCATTCACAGAGGTTCCTGTAAGTATATGTAAACAGATTCATTCATATTCAAATGCCCTGATTTCTTGCTTGGAATTTAGCGGTTTTGTTGTTTGATTCGAGCCGATTAAGCGGATAGTCGCGAATGCAAGGGGAAGTTTTAGCCATTTTATTGAAGCAAAAATAGTGTTCTTGGGACATCAAGCAGGCAAAATTGCGGCCGACCGGGGGGAGAATGTATGTTGGAACAGGACCATTATGTATGGTTTTATAAGTGATGGAAATGGAGGAGGAATAGGAGAGAATGGAGCAGGCCATGGAGGTAGAATGTTTAATCCGAGCTTCGGTCTTGGAATGG
This sequence comes from Isoetes taiwanensis, assembly GCA_021234155.1. Classification (NCBI taxonomy): domain Eukaryota; kingdom Viridiplantae; phylum Streptophyta; class Lycopodiopsida; order Isoetales; family Isoetaceae; genus Isoetes; species Isoetes taiwanensis. The sequence continues at coordinate 2,566,048 of JAJEKV010000090.1, forward strand.
GCCCCGGAATATATTACGAAAATGCAAAGCCAAATAAGTTAGTGTCTCAAGAAGGGCTTGAAGCGGTGTATAGAAACGGGGCTCGGAACAAGAGGGTTTAGGGGATTCTCACTGGAATTTCTTATGTAGACGTAACAGGGAACACAAAGAGAAAATGGGAGTAATGCAGACCCTAGCATCGATCGCGACTAAAAATGCTATTCCATGAATGTCACAATCGGCCTCCCCGAATCATATCTTTGAAAGAGAACCTGATGTAGGTGGTATGTCAATATCATCCCTCCAAAGATAAATGTCTTGCAGTAAAACGAGCTTCGAATGAAGCACACATGCACGATGCTACTCAACATTGGGGTTCCAATTGTAAAGAATGTGGTAACCATGCCAAGAAAAGATTGCATGTTTGCAAGATGCGAGAACTTTGCCGTAAAAGTAGAGGGTTTGACCGCCCTACTCATGTGAAGAGCACTTGGGTTCCCGCTTTTTAAAAGAAGAGAGAGGCAAATATTAGAAGCCGGCACAGAAGCTTCCGGTTATTTATTGCCAAAATCAAAAAGAGCTAGAAGCTTTCAATTTGTTTTCGCTCATGCCGCTGAATCACTAGGGGCCATACCGCTTCACCGGCGTTCATATGGATCGAGATGCTTTCGACCTTCTAGATCAGGTCATTTCTCTTGTAGATCTCTTTGTATTCTATTTTGCACTTGTTCTCATGCATTTATTAAGTTGTTCTTGTGTGTTACCTTAAACCCTATCCCTTTGGTGCTTCTTTGATAACGTTTATCCATTCTAACTCTTTTATTTAGTGTTTCAATATATCGAGTCCAGTCAACTAAATTTTGGTTGCTTATTTCAAACATCAAATCAGAATCTTCTTTTCCTCTTGGAAGTCGGGCACATGCCATATTCAAGTGTATCAAAGTATTTGGAGTTCTTGATGGTTGGGATGAATATCGTACCGACCTCTTGTATGCCATATTCAAGTGTATCAAAGTGATTTGAGTTCTTGATGGTTCATATGAATATGCGTTTTGTAATTATCCATGTTTGGCCTTTATCCATGTGATTACCCTGCGTATTTCTTTAAATGAATACGACCCTTATTATCCCATTGTTTAGAGTGGAATAAATGGTGTGTTGCATTTCATCCTTCATGAACTTCATTCTTGTATTGCAATATTCTAATTACTGATAATGAATGAATAATGAATAAACTAAATTGTTTTAAATAAATATATCAGTATAATACTTATGCTTGCTTTGTTAGGGCCCGAAGGGCCCAAATTTTTTTTTTATTATAATAACCAACACATAACTACCATTTACATTAATTAACATAACCATTACATCAAACACTTTTAAATTAAAACCCCCTTGAAACCCCCTTTGGTTTGGGTGCATATTCACACGGGGGGTGACGTCGGGCAGCGAGAGCCCCTATAATTATGTTTTGCACGTACAAAATCAACACCATATAGTATATTACCTCAAATCTTATAGTATTTTGCAAATCTTATTATACAGTATAATAAATTCCATACATCCATACCCCACAAACGAGGAACTTTGTGTACGGTGTAGATTAAGGAATAAGGGGTGAATATGCCTATCCAACGACTCGCCGCCCGAGTCACTCCCCAGATGATGAATATGCACCCAAACCAAAGGGGGTTTCAAGGGGGTTTTAATTTAAAAGTGTTTGATGTAATGGTTATGTTAATTAATGTAAATGGTAGTTATGTGTTGGTTATTATAATAAACAAAAAATTTGGGCCCTTCGGGCCCTAACAAAGCAAGCATAAGTATTATACTGATATATTTATTTAAAACAATTTAGTTTATTCATTATTCATTCATTATCAGTAATTAGAATATTGCAATACAAGAATGAAGTTCATGAAGGATGAAATGCAACACACCATTTATTCCACTCTAAACAATGGGATAATAAGGGTCGTATTCATTTAAAGAAATACGCAGGGTAATCACATGGATAAAGGCCAAACATGGATAATTACAAAACGCATATTCATATGAACCATCAAGAACTCCAGTCACTCGGATACACTTGAATATGGCATACAGTAGGCTGGTACGCATATTCATCTGAACCATCAAGAACTCCAGTCACTCAGATACAAGCCTTGATCAACATGATTCGTTGAAAGCTTCTTTGGGAGAGTGGTATCAGCTCCATTACTACCATCTTGTCAATCTTATTGTCACCTCCAAGACATTTTTGCCACAGAATGTCAACCTGGAGCCATTGTACTTGTGCATGTCCAGATCAGTGACTTTCTTCCAAAGTCTCATTTCTTGGCTCATCAATAAAATGCTTTGACAAAGTCTACAATAGAGAGGAATATATTTTAGAAGCAAAGTATGAAAAGCAAGGTTTAATGGTATCAAAAACAATACAAATTCTCTTAAAAAATAGTATAGATTGCCCTATATTGAAAAGAAAATCTATGCACTGAATAAGTTCTATCATATGTTGAAATTTCACAAGTTGGCCTAGGACATAAAAATATTTAGGAAAAAGACACTAGTTTCGATCAACAAAAGTGTCGGTAAAATGAAGCTGTAATCCATACCGGTTGCTTTCCGTGGACGATAAAAACCATTCAATTCAATTATTATAAACGTAGGCATTTATACCATGTTCTGACAAGAATTCTCATGCAACAATGGTTCACCTCCTAAATTTTTATTTGTTACCTTGGGAGTCAAGATAAATATAATTGGAATACCATTTACTGCAAAAAAGCAGAGAATACAATACAGAAAACACATGATTAATAACTAATGTGAATCCTCTGGTGCTTTTTCTGATCAGTTTCAAATATGCTCCGAATTTTTCTTATGTACAAACTCACGCATATCTATCTAACATAAGTGCCCATTTGAATACTCCATAATTTTTGTATTTGATAATTTCTTTCCGGCAGTTTGTTGATGATTTAATATGAACTAGTTCCAAGCACATCCTTACGTCACACATTCAGAGAAAGCCATGGTCTCTAAAAAACTGTCACATGATGTATGCCTTCAAGTTCTGCAAAACGAGCTCATGCCCTTTAGAACAATAGTCCAAGCAATGTAAACACAAGGAAAATATCTGGTCTTCGAGCCATCGACTTCAGAGAGCTTCTTGATCTCTTTTCAAATACCAAAAGCTCGCGTATGTTGCATTCTCTGCAATCCATTTGCTCGATGCCTAGTTTCTAGAGCAATTTTAACCATAATAATTTGAAAGATGTGATACATAAAACAATATCTATTGCATACAAAGCATGACACATTTCGCATCTATATGTGTACGACGTGAAAGTGTAAAGTGTTATCACATCGTGGTGCCAGCACAGCCACTGGATAAGGATAAGTGAGAACTACAGCCTTCTCCACAGTCTCTGGTGCCTTGCAAGTACGATAACTCTTTCAACAACTAATCAATGCTGCTCACCAGGGTACTTCAAGAATCTCATAATCCTCACTGACACCATTCATTCAAAGTCAAAGATTCAGAATTGCTCTCCCATGAACTCCAACTTGATAAAATTGCACATTTCCTGATCCTTCTAGATGATACGCCAACATGCTAGGACAAAAGAACGCAGTGCCAAATAATAATTCTCTTAGAGGTTATGAATATATAGATGACATCAAGGCTGCATTGGAACAACAATGCCCAGGAGTAGTATCTTGTGCAGATATTAGAGCCATAGCTGTAAGGGACTCTGTATTCCTGGTAACATGTCTTAATAACCCTGCTCATTTTCATTCTAATCTGCAAATAGAATATGTAATTGATTCCCTGCAGACAATTATTCTAATTATTCCTCAGCATATTTAGCTCGATTCATTCTTATGCAATAGTGCTTACTATAGATTGTTCCTTTTAGAGGGCTTAATCATCCGAAAGAATTGGTTCTACGTGATTGATGTGCAGAAAACAGAGATAAATATGCTCATCTACTTCCTTAGACCATGGTGTCCCATGAGCCTTCATATGTTCAGGCATTTCAGAATAATTAGATGGCCCTCTATAGCTGTCCATGTGTGTCTCATGGACTGAGTTATTTGAGCACGTGCCTGAGCGAGATGTGGTTTTCATTTACTGCTAGGATTGTGACATCTAATCCAATTGTAACGATGGGGCATTGATTCAAAAAGTTGGAAGATCCTCCTAAGTTGAAATTGATGCAAGCTGAATAAGGTTGCTGCACATTGCGCTGAATAACATATGCTGTTACTACTACATTCTTTATTGTTATCTGTTTAAACAATTTCAGGCACAAGCCACCTTCAATGGCATTTGTTCAAAAAGTTGAAGAGCCTCCTAGGTCTAGCACAATCTATAATCTGGAGTTCTAGGAGCTGTTTTCAGCGGTGAAGCAGGCTTGAAGATCTCAAGCGCATGTTTAAGCTTATAACGAAGGAATCTGTGCACTATATAACATATTGTGATCGCTTCTTACAGAAGTACTAGTTAACGTATCAACAAAGGAATAATTGCAATTGTCTAGAGCTCTACACTTGAATTTATATTAAGTCCAGAGTAAAACAATATAATTATGGAAAGACTTACCTCCTACCGATAGGGCTTTGTACACTTCCTTAATTGAAGGACGATCCTGGATATGTCAATTGGAACTCGCACGCTTTGAGGAACCGCTCTTAAAAAATGAGACCCTGCATGTGAGCGTAAGCCTACACAAAAATTTCCAAATATACTGGCTTTCGGAATAGATTAGACATAATTGCTATCATGTAAGAGAGTCTGCAATTTAAACTGATAAGAATCACCATTGAAGAATAACCTCTGCAGAACAAACAAATTGAATACAGATTGACTCCTTTGAAACAGACTGAATACAGATTGATGGCAGCGTCTCTAGAATGGAAGAAACGAAGGCTCTGCCATTGAAGAATAACCTCTGCAGAACAAACAAACAAACAAACAGATTGAATACAGATTGTCTCCTTTGAAACAGACTGATGCAGATTCATGGCAGCGTTTCTAGAAATGAAGAAACGAAGGCATGAACGGCCATTTTTAAGCCAGAATCCGAATGCGCATGTCTTGGAAATGAGAATGTGAACCCTAATGATATATATGTTTATGCACATGTCACACATGTAACATGTTTAGTCATAAGATGGTATACATGCAATTGACATCCAACGTTTTTCTTTGTAACATGATCTACATGCAAGGGGCAAGTTTCATAAGCAAGACACGTGGCAGACCAATACTACTACAAAAAGAGGGGCTCCACCATGCAATCCATCATCCGGCAACCATGAAGGTCTCTACAGTAGCCTTGATTTTGATGGTAGCATTGATGGTAGTGGTGGAGACAACTGCGCGATTTGCTCCAATGCAGCCTCAAGTTTTTGAAGAAGATGGGTTTAGAGGTGGTGGTGGATATGGTCCGTATAGAGGTCGTGGTGGATATGGCCCATATAGAGGGCGTGGTGAATATGGTAGAGGAGGCTATGTATATGGTGGAGGCCGTGGCGACAAATATCACGGATATGAGACTGAGGCTGTTGCGATGCTTGAAGCTGATCAATATGGTGGACAAGGGCAAGGTGGCTATGCTGGATATGGTGGTCGAGGAGGATATGGAGGCTATGGTGGTCCAAGTGGATATGGTGGTCGAGGTGGCTATGGTGGTTATGGTGGTCCAGGTGGATATGGTGGTCGAGGTAGCTATGGTGGTGGATTTGGTCAAGGTGGCTATGGTGGATGGGGACGTGGCTGGTAGACTTCTATAACACTTGGAAATAATAATGTTGTAATATACTTGGGAGTTCATTGATATCAATATCCTATTATAAAGTTTGTGCATCATGGAGGTTTATAGAAGTCAATTTGAAATTTGAGTCATTTAGATTTGAGATTTTGAAGTTGATTTTAAATTTGACGAGTTACACCTCAATTTTCTATTTAAGCGTTTTATGGCTATAGCTCTACAAATGGTAGATTAGAGCCCTTGCCTTGTGAAGAGTGACCCTGATCCAAATGACCATTCATCCATGATCGCCAAAACATGTCATATTGCCGCATATTCCTATGCATCACAACCTTTGCCTTGCTAAGAGTGTCTCTGGTTATGTTTTTAGCTCACGGACCTAGTGCTCAAAACCCTAAAAAGGACCTCCTATCGAACATATATATACGTAAATTGGGTCAAAAAAATGCCCTCCTCATGCATGCAAATAGGTTATACATAAAAAATGGTGAACCCCCTTGGCTGCAACCACAAGTGCCAAATGCAAACAGCTAGAATTGGAAATCTAGGATAAGGTCATACTAGAATAAAAGCTCTATGAAGCTAGAAATGCATGCCAAAATGCGACCAAACCATGCCCTTGCCTTACCACAAAACCCCCCAAAAAAATCGCTGCTATACCTTTCTAGAATACCAACCATAGCCAACAAATCTAAACCTAAAACAATATATACATAGATCCAAGAAATAAGCTTACCAAGTTTTTTACAGAAACGTTCCCAAACTTAAGAAATCCTAGAACTACATATTCCAAACGAGATGCACCTTGGACTACCACAGTCGTCGGATCCGTCAATCCTATGGCCCAGATCGTATGTTGGAGCCTCTGGGCACCTCTTATTTCTATTATAGTCACTTTTTTTTTTTTTGAAGGACGTCAGACTTTATTAATAACACTCCATCGTAATACATAATACAATGCAGAGACAGGAATAAAAAACCCAGTGGACAATTAGATCCAACTGAGCAGGGCTACCCGTCTAAGCATGACAATATAAAGCAATTCACACTATTTTCCTCTCCTACAAAGAGAAGAATAATATATAATTCGGGCTGCATCTCCCTCATCCCCAAGTGTAAGGAGCCTTCTTCAATTTCTGATTGGCGTCCCATTACCTTGTTGTCTTCTGCTTACAAGATCTTTGCTAAAGCTTATGCTCAAAAGCTTCGTCACATTCTTGCTGATTCTATATCCTCTACACAGTCAGGTTTCCTGCCGCGACGGTGTATTTTAAATAATGTAGCGGCTGCCTATGAGGGTATTTATTGGGCAAGATTGCGGGGCTCATGAGATTGTTTACTTGAAGTTGGATTTTGCAAAAGCCTATGACGGTGTTGATTGGACTTTCTTGGAAAAGTGTCTCTTGCATCTTGGCTTTGGTGCACACTTCACTTTGGCGATGTAATGAGACTCCACTATTACGCTCATTCTTTGTGGTTTTTCAAGGAGAGCCTTCAAAGATTCTTTTCCGGTTGGTCGTGGCATTCGTCAAGGTGGTGGTTGCCCATTGGCACCCTTTGCTCTTCACAATTGTAGTGGATGAGGTCCCTCTCAAATTTTCTCACTTGTCGCACAAGATGGCATCTTGCATGGACTCCCCATGCATAATATCAATATCGCTATTAGGAGATTTGTAATCGATGGAGACGGATGATACTTTTCTTTTTCCTAAAGGCCGATGAGCAAAAATCGCAGAATGCCATCTCACTATTGGATTCCTTTTCCTTAGCATCCGGTATCTTCGTTGGATTTCTATTTAAGCGCATTGTGACGCAGGGATACCCAAATGGTAGAGTTACCGCATTTCCATGGAAGGTCCTTCCTCATGGCAAAGTGACCAATTCTTGGTATTCCCGTGGGGATTTATATTTCATGGAGATGTGGGATATTGTTAAGGGCTTGGAAAAACACTTGTTCCGGTGGTCCACAAACTAAATTGTCCATGGCACGGTCGAATTATCAGAGCCAAATCGGTGTTGAGTGGCACACATGTCTATATGGCTTCGGTTATACCGGCACCACAAGCAAAGATGCAGCTCATCATCGAAATTGTTCGGAATTTCATCTGGGGGGTAATGTAAGAAGGGGCTGATGTCAAGGTCGGGGTTGGGTGAAGTGCATCTTACCAAAGCAACCCGGGGGGACTTGGGATGATCGACTTTCTCCTACGAGCAAAGTATTAATTTCCAAGTTCATCCGGAGGATCTTGAATAATGTTGATGTGTCTCCCGGCTCACGACACTGGCCGCAATCATTGCAAACTTTGTGTCTCCTTTGGCTCTCCTTCTATCAAGGCACGCTTCCTTGGGCTCTTTTCTATCTGTTGTTGTCGCCTTTATCCTAATGCGTCTCCTTAAAACAATGAGGGTTGCTTGATGCTTGGAATATTGTGAAATAACGCTTTTCCATCTCCACCCTATGGCAAGAAGTTTTTTTGGAGCTAGTTGTTGGTGGATCCCTTTGGGCGATAACCAAACAGATCGCCTTTGGTAGCATCGGTTCATCCACGATACAATGGCTGAAACTAGCAGGTGTGCTTACAATTTCCGAGATGGTACGGTGAAACACGATTAGCGACATGGGAAGAATTTAGGACAAAGTTCCTTCTTTTAAGATGGGATCGCACAATGACGGTCATTGCCATTCTTCCTCCTATACCACAAGTAGTGGCTTCCCATCTCCGGGTGGTTCATTACCGAGCATTTGGTGAATTCTATGTATAAGATCCTTCTTGCGGCAGAGAGGTGTTGCCCCCCTCACAAAAAAATGGCCTTTGGTGGTACCGGTGAATCAACAGAGAAAGTAGTTTGAACTGGGTTTGGGACAAGTTACTTCATCCAAAGTTGTCGGGCTTTTGGTGGTGGAGATCATCCATAGAGAATCTTGCGCGTCAATGTTTTGGTCCACAAATTTCGTCCCGAGGTGCGGGACATGCCCTTTAACTTGCGGAGGGATGAGACAATCGAGCATTGTTTCTTCTTATGCCAGCATGCTAGACCGGCTTGGTTGTGGCTTCTTGAGCTTCTTTTTTTATTGCAGTTTGAATAGTCAACAAGTCTTATTGGCAAAGTGTACCCAAGTTCTTGGGACAATATGGCAAAGAGGGCATTTCACTTAGCTTCAGCATGGATCATTTGGTCAACGTGGAAAAGAAGAAACCTCTTTATTTTCAAGGGCCATAGAGCCCCTGATGCTCAAGTGCTTATTGAAGCTAAGCAACGCATCGTCAAAGCATATATATCTTCCTCCGTAAAGGATGAAGTGAAGAATCGTATTTGGGTACACTATCTCCAGATTAACACTTATATGGAACTCATTTACATGTTGTGTGCTGTAAGGTGGCGGGTGGTTTTGCTCTGTGGACAATTCCTCCACTGGGTTTTCAGTCCCCCATCTCTGTTGCTCGTTTCTGATGATTAATAAAGTTTCACGTCCTTCAAAAAAAAAAAAGAATAATATATAATCATATTTTTAGAAAAATTACTTTAACCAGGTCGAATTTCATATCCATAGAATCATTAACAGCAACTTGATCTGCTCCCTGGTGTCTCAATATCACTGAATCAGGAACATCCACTATAACAATCGTAGCAGATATTGGAGCTACAGAGTGAACTATCGCAGATTGAAGAGCCGAGCTATTTTTGCGACGTGCAAGCTTCTTCAGACGTGGAGTAGACCATCCTTCTTCCAATAATTCTTGCTTATGAGCAATGTCCTGAAGACGAGAGTGTTGATCCTCATTAAGAGGGTCTACTGATATAGACTGAGACGGAGATGCACTAGAAGAAGGCGATGGTGCAGAAATAGCTAGAGAAGAAGGTACAAGGGCTGGTAATACTGGCGGATTAACTAGTGCACAGGCAGAGGAAGCAGATGATACAACACGACATTCAAGTGAAGTGGATGCTATATGACATGGGATAGGAGCAGCTGGGGAGGTAGAGACAAAAGTATGCCTAGACCTATAAGTAGTGAAATCCTCAACATTGGGAAACATCTTGGCAAGCTCAGGTCCATTAAGCAGACGTAGTGTGTACTTGAAAAACACTGGGCAACTTTTGACCACTACTGACTGAGGAATAGAAACACAAGTAGGAAGAGAAACACAAATTCGAGGACCGTTAACAATAGAATGGAAAAGATGCATACCCAATCCATTGGCAATAGCAATCATAAAATCAGACACTTGCAGTTCTAGTGGAAAATCCTCTAAGGCAAGCCAACAAGGCATGCGCAATGCACTAGACTTACTTGGCAAGAATCCAGGCTTATAGTCACTTATGATTGGAGGTGGCTATGATTTCAAAATATGAAATACGAGTTTGCCTAAGATTCTGAGAGAATATCGAACCCCTATACAGCTTTGCCTAAGATTTTAGAATACAAACCTCTATACGGCTTTGCCTAAGATTTTAGAATATGAAATATGGAGGCTCGAGTCTCTACCAAAATAACTCAATATCCGAATAAGACTACTTTAACCAGTATACCCAGTGAGATAATGTGATTAGTTTCTATCTTGAATTTATGTTTTTTTTTTATAACAACCCATTCAATTGTTTTAGGGATATATGGTCTATGGTTTTAGAATTGTCATTTTTACATCCATATCAAATCCCCCTGAAATCC